>CM046878.1:335380685-336580685 GCA_025667525.1 Glebionis coronaria | reverse complement strand
TAACACTGATAGGATTGAAAAAATGGATTGGTGCTCATATGTATTAGAATGTTTGGTGAGGGAATGCACCAGTTTTGATTCAAGTAGCACATTCAGTGGACCATTGGTTTTACTCACAGTAAGTACTAATTTAAACTTAAATGCTGTAAATTTTAGTCTTAACTGCTGTAAAATTTTTACTTAAACTGCTGTAAAAATTTACTTTTTAGTTTATTAAATTTTACATAAATTTTCAACATCTAACTACTAAAAAATATTTTTTTTTTGTGCAGCTTGTGTATTGCAATTCAACTGTGTGTAAAAAGGTAAAGGTCGAAAAAACAGTCCCTGCATTCAAAGCATGGAATCATCAATTGATGAAAGCTAGAGAATCTCTTGAACTTAAGAAAGGAGGTTTTGGACGTTTAGAAATCGTTGATGGTTTAGAATGGATTGAGCCAAAGAAGAAAGATACCAAAAAAAAGAAATTAGTGAACTTATCAGGTATGCATAAAAATATAAAATAAATATATTCTTGAAATTTTGTTATTATATAATAATTTATTTTGTTGATGTTGTAGAAGATGAAGAAGAGTTTTCAGAAGAAGAACTTGAAGAAGCTAAAGATTTTTCATCTAAAACTTTTAAGGTAATAATTTTGAATGAAATATATGTTATGTAAGATGATTTGGTTAAAAAATTAACTAAAATTCAGTAAATTTTCCGGTCTTAAGGCTCACACAATCAAAAAATATTTGATGCATGTGGCTCACTAGGAACAAGCTCGAAAACCTAGTGGGAGCCTTTTGATTCCCCATATTGGGAAGACTCCTTCTTTGTAATGAGGATTGAGAACTCGGTTGTTTGAAAATGATAGTTATGATGTTATTTATTAAAAGTTATGAAAGTGATTTGGCAAAAATACAATTTAATGCATTAAACTTTAAATGATTTTTTATATTATAGGGAATGTGCAATACTGTAAAAGGTAATCTACAGCAAGCAATTAAGCTGATGGAAGATTCTGATAGAAAATTGGATCTTGCTTTTAGATACTATCCCGAGTCCAAAAGGTTAAAAAAACTTGTAAATGATAGAAATAAGGTTTTCATGGTTTATTATAAGCATAAGCAAGGTGATATGGAAGATGAAAATGATGATAGTGAAAATGGGAATGGAGATGAGGATGATGAAATTGATGGTAGTGAAGACGGGAATGGAGATGAGGATGAAGATATTGATGACGAAACTGACAATGATGATGGATTAGATGATGACGAAAAAGATGACGATGATGATGCATTAGATGATGATGCATTAGATGATGATAATGATGCAGTAAAGGCAAATGTTGATGATCAACATGATGATGCAAAAAAAGGAAATGTTGAGGATCAACATGATGGTATGTCTATAACATTCAAATTATATTTTTCTATGTTCTACTAAAATTTTTTTTGGTAATAATATAACTACAATGCTATAACATTATTACGTTAATTTGGTAAGGTTTGCAATTTAAAAATTCTAACAATGTAAAAATATGCAGATAATGGCGATGATCAAAAAAAGAATAAAAAAGGTGATGACGATGTAAATGCGAAAAAGAAAGATGAGCATGATTGTAAAAATGCTGGAGAGGGGCCTCAAAATCTGATTGCAGGGCAAAATATGGGCATTGTACCATTTGATTATACTAATTTCACTCAGTCAACTCCTCCAGAAACACAATCTTCAAATGAAACTGATAAAAATGCTCGGATAGCTTTTGTCGTAGAACCTTCAGAAGATAGTGATGAAAGTTTGTTGAGTTATCTAAACACTAGACTTCCCACAATAGAACCTTTATCACAAACGAAGGAAGACGAAAAAGGATATCAAATCAACAAACGAAGAAAGATTGATGTTGTAGATGATTTGGGTATCATGCGTGCTAAAGTTGTTGATTTTGATGTAGGACAACCAGGGTTGGATGCATTTGATTTGGTTGACAATATGACCGATAATGTTTGGACTTTTACCCCAGATGTTTTTCAAAATCTCAACACTCCTTCCTTTCGTCCTAGATCAAGAAATATGAAATTAAGCCTAGTACGAAACAATGAAGGACGTTTTGAGGCAAGAAAAATGGATGAAGGAAATACAAGTGCCATAGAAAAAAGTGTTGAAGCTCATGAAGTTGCTGAATTGCCTCCAAAAACATCTGTTGAAGCTAATGAAGTGGATGAAGCAACTGAAATTCTTGAAATTGCTGGAATGGCTTCAATACTTGTTAATGCAGTCCAAAACACAGACACTAAGGCGCCAATGATCACAAGTAGTGTTACAGATAAGAATTCAGAAAAAGGCAAAGAGAAAGTGGTTAGTATTGCAGTTCCAGAACCCTCAAATGAAAGTGATTTTAAAAAGCCTATCAGAAGTATGAAAAGAGGCGCTGAAGTATTAGAAGATGCGGTTTATAGAATAGACTCAAGTGAAAAGTTGTCAGCATATCACGAGAGGAAAATTCATCCAGACATACCATTTACTGAAGATGAAATAAAGGTTATAGAATACGTATGGAGTGGCAGTTGTCCTGAAGGGTTAGTTTTTACTGCATTAACCTTTAATAAAGTAACTGAATTGCATATTATAGATATATTTTTTTTGTTTGTGATTTGGTAAAAAAAAACTGAATTATTTTTATAATGCGCAGGGAATTTATATTCAGTGGATTCGGCGTAATAATTGAATGTATATGGTTCTTGAGTCTTTATCCAAACATCCTAATTTCATCAAATATTCTTGACTTATGGAGTCTTGTTCTGGCGTATGAGGAGACATTCCAATCGAGCGCCTCATTTAACTCAAATTTGTACTGCAGTACAGGAATGCTGGTGAGTTTTTTAGTCTATATATATACTTAAAAAATTGTATTTCTATAGGTTGAAATATTTTATATTTTTTTTGTGATTATATACAGCCTCCCGTTCTGGTTGAACAGAAAGTGGATGAAGAACACCTGAGAAGTGTTTTTGATGATAACTTTGAATCTGTTTTACAGAATTCAAAGAAAACAAATTTGGATAACATTAGTATGGTAAGTCATAAATAACATCTATTACTAATACTATTTAAAAATTATTTACAGCATTACAGTTAAATTTTTACAGCATTACTATGTTTTAGTTAATAATATTTTATTGAATTATCTACAGGTTATGATTCCTTGCA
The DNA here is from genome assembly GCA_025667525.1 of Glebionis coronaria. Lineage (NCBI taxonomy): Eukaryota > Viridiplantae > Streptophyta > Magnoliopsida > Asterales > Asteraceae > Glebionis > Glebionis coronaria. The sequence continues at coordinate 336,577,493 of CM046878.1, read as the reverse complement.
TTCAGATGATAGGTGTTGTAAACCATTACTATTTATTATGCTTCAATATGATATCTGCTGAAATAGAAATCATGGACAACCTTGATGATGATTCTGTGGATCTTGATGACAGATATGGCCCTTATGCCATGACAATGGTAATTTTTTGATTTATGAATCTCATTTGGCTAAATAGCTATGTATTAATAAATACTAGTTTTTTATAAATTATTAGTTTTTTATAACCTTCAAAATTTTGTTATAAATTATTTTTTTTAGATATAACAGGTAATTTTTTTTTATTGCATTACATATTATTTTACAGCATTAACAGCAATCTTGTATTTTTTCACAGATCAAATTATTCATTGCTTACCTAGAAAGTGTAAATCATCAAAAACATGCTGCATTCATGAAGGCCGTCCCAAGAGTCTTGAAGATGTCTTGGAGGACAAAAAAAAATGCTGTCGACTGTGGTCTATTTGCTATGAGGCATATGGAGATGTACGTCGGTAAAGAAATATGGTTGATGACATTGCCAGATGAAAATAGAAATCAAAAATCAACTATTCACACTCTCAGAGCAAAGTACTTAGCAAAGATTCTGCTGTTGCCTTGTAACCTTTGGAGAAATGAGTTAATCAAAGCGGCGGACTAACATTGGAAGAAGCAACAAAAGAAACAAAAGATTATAAGTGGTTTCAATGTGAAAGTTAATATTGGGCTCATGAGAAAGTTTGAAGCAAGAATAAAGAAGGAAGTCCTTGGATGAAGTTTAATGAAATTATGTATAAACTTTTGAAGAATTTTATTATGTAAAGTTAACCCAAAACATAAAGTTTGTTTCTATTGTAATTTTATTTCAGCTTGGCCTAAGTACATTGTAAATGCCACTCTATTTACCTAATATTTATTTTGGTTATCCTCTCCTGTAATGCAGTAATTAACCTTTATGATTTGGTAAACTTCCAATGAAAATTAGAAGATTTTTAAACATTATACCTTTATATTTAATATTTTTTTAAAGAAATCTGTTATAATGGTATATTGATTTGATAAAATATGATAAATTTATATATTGATTTGCTAAAGTATGATAAAGTTGTATATTGATTTGGTAAAATATGATAAAGTTGTATATTGATTTGGTAAAATATGATAAAGTTGTATATTGATTTGGTAAATATTAGTTATAACCTTTCTAGAATGTCTCATTTATGATGAATAAACGACCACCTACGTATTAATCTGTTAAAATTAAATATTGATTTGGAAAAATCTATTAAAATTGTATATTGATTTGGTATATATTACAAACTTTAGGGACAAACTAGTAAATAACAATCCGAGAGGGTCTCATTTATGGTGAATAAACAGCCACGTATCTCTTAAATTCATCACTTACTAAAAATATCTCCCAATATTTCTCTCTCCCCAAGTTTACACACAGTAGATCAAAACAAGATCAAAACCAGATCGATGCATAAAATTTGAAATGCATCAATCCAAAAAGATGGTGAATAAGAATCTGAAATCCTTTACTCCTCCTCGTAAGCAAATTAATACCTCTATTTATTTATTTTCGATATTATTTATGTTTATAACAATCTGATACCAACTATCATTTCATCTATCTAGAAAATAGGAAAAGTGTTAGGCTGATGATAAAACAAAGAGTAGATTATGGAAACGGTAAAAAAAAGTCGCCGGAAAAATCTATAACTATATCAAGCAGTAAGTGATTTATTCTACAACTTTATTTCAATGCGATGTGTTAAATTTGAGTTTTCATGCTTGAAAATAACTGAAATTTGTTAAAATTTGTACTGTAATGCTCTAAAATCCGAGTTAGGTTGATATTAATGAATTAGGTTACACATTGTAAATATTTTGTATAAATGATTGTTTATATGCTTTAAAATCAGTTTGATGTGATTAAATTTATACTCTAATGCTCTAGAATGTGATTTATTTTCATATGAATGGTTTATGTTAACCATTGTCTAAAGTATGATTAAATGTGAGTTTTCATGCTTGAAAAACACTATAATGTGTTAAAATTTGAACCATAATGCTCTAAAATGCTAGTTAGATTCATATGAATGAATTAGGTTACATATTGTAAATATTTTGTATAAATGATTGTTTATATGCTTGAAAATCAGTTTGATGTGATTAAAATTATACTCTAATGCTCTAGAATGTGATTTAGGTTCATTTGAATAGTTTATGTTAGCCATTGTCTAAAGTATGATTAAATGTTAGTTATCATGCTTGTAAAACACTATAATGTGTTAAAATTTGAAGTCTAATGCTCTAAAATGCTAGTTAGATTCGAATGAATGATTTAAGTTAGCCGTTATCTAAAGTATGATTAAATGTGAGATTTCATACTTGAAAATCACTATGATGTGTTAAAACTTGCACTCTAATGCTGTAAAATCCAAGTTATGTTGATATGAATGATTTAGGTTAGCTGTTGCCTAAATTATGATTAAATGATGCTTGAAAAACACTATAATGTGTTAAAATTTGAACTCTCATGCTCTAAAATACTAGTTAGATTCATATGAATGAATTAGGTTACAAATTGTTCATAAATATTGATAAAATGATTGTTTATATGCTTGAAAATCAGTTTGATGTGATTAAAATTATACTCTAATGCTCTAGAATGTGATTTAGGTTCATGTGAATGGTTTATGTTAGCCATTGTCTAAAGTATGATTAAATGTGAGTTATCATGCTTGAAAAACACTATAATGTGTTAAAATTTGAACTCTAATGCTCTAAAATGCTACTTAGATTCATATGAATGACTTAAGTTAGCCGTTGTCTAAAGTATGATTAAATGTGAGATTTCATACTTGAAAATCACTGTGATGTGTTAAAATTTGCAATCTAATGCTCTAAAAGCCAAGTTATGATGATATGAATGATTTAGGTTAGCTGTTGCCTAAATTATGATTAAATGTTAGTTTTCATGCTTGAAAAACACTATAATGTGTTAAATTTGAACTCTAATGCTCTAAAAATGCTAGTTAGATTCATATGAATGACTTAAGTTAGCCGTTGTCTAAAGTATGATTTAAGTTAGCCGTTATCTAAAGTATGATTAAATGTGAGATTTCATACTTGAAAATCACTATGATGTGTTAAAACTTGCACTCTAATGCTGTAAAATCCAAGTTATGTTGATATGAATGATTTAGGTTAGCTGTTGCCTAAATTATGATTAAATGATGCTTGAAAAACACTATAATGTGTTAAAATTTGAACTCTCATGCTCTAAAATACTAGTTAGATTCATATGAATGAATTAGGTTACAAATTGTTCATAAATATTGATAAAATGATTGTTTATATGCTTGAAAATCAGTTTGATGTGATTAAAATTATACTCTAATGCTCTAGAATGTGATTTAGGTTCATGTGAATGGTTTATGTTAGCCATTGTCTAAAGTATGATTAAATGTGAGTTATCATGCTTGAAAAACACTATAATGTGTTAAAACTTGAACTCTAATGCTCTAAAATGCTACTTAGATTCATATGAATGACTTAAGTTAGCCGTTGTCTAAAGTATGATTAAATGTGAGATTTCATACTTGAAAATCACTGTGATGTGTTAAAATTTGCAATCTAATGCTCTAAAAGCCAAGTTATGATGATATGAATGATTTAGGTTAGCTGTTGCCTAAATTATGATTAAATGTTAGTTTTCATGCTTGAAAAACACTATAATGTGTTAAATTTGAACTCTAATGCTCTAAAAATGCTAGTTAGATTCATATGAATGACTTAAGTTAGCCGTTGTCTAAAGTATGATTAAATGTGAGATTTCATACTTGAAAATCACTGTGATGTGTTAAAATTTGCAATCTAATGCTCTAAAAGCCAAGTTATGATGATATGAATGATTTAGGTTAGCTGTTGCCTAAATTATGATTAAATGATGCTTGAAAAACACTATAATGTGTTAAAATTTGAACTCTCATGCTCTAAAATACTAGTTAGATTCATATGAATGATTTTACTTAGCCATTCTCTAAAGTATGATTAAATGTGAGATTTCATACTTGAAAATCACTCTGATGTGTTAAAATTTGCACTCTAATTCTCTAAAATCCGAGTTAGGTACATATGAATGAATTAGGTTACAAATTGTTCATAAATATTGGTAAAGTGATTGTATATATGCTTGAAAATCAGTTTGATGTGATTAAAATTATACTCTAATGCTCTAGAATGTGATTTAGGTTCATTTGAATGGTTTATGTTAGCCATTGTCTAAAGTATGATTAAATGTGAGTTATCATGCTTGAAAATCACTGCGATGTGTTAAAATTTGTACTCTAATGTTGTATATGAATGATTTAGGATAGATATTGTTCAAATTTTGTATAAATGATTGTTTATATGCTTAAAAATCAGTGTCATGTGTTAAAATTTGCAATCTAATGCTTTATATTCCGAGTTACGTTTGTATGCATTATTAAGGTTGGCTGTTGTCCAATATTTGATTAAATGTGACTTTTAATGTTTGAAAATCACTGCGATGTATTAATATTTTACTGTATCAATATATGAATTGGACGTGTAATGATTCATTAAATTCTTAAAAGTTGGATAACATTGTTAATTATTTACAGGTAAAAGCAATGAAAGACTCTCAGAACCAGAGGGATTTAATACAAATGAAGTATCTTCCAAACGAAAAAAAATATGTGCTAAAAACAAAGTTACTGGTAAAAGAGCAGCTGCTGATGACATCCCAACTGATGAAGGAAGAAGCCAAAACAAAAAAAAGAAAAAGGTTGCAGCAGTTGATATTCCAGATTCAGCTGAGGTACTTGTCGATGCTGAACAAATTCAATCAGACAATGTTTATACATCAAAGACATATGCTCCAACTGCTGTGGTAGAGAAGGTAGTGGTAGAGAAGGTAGCTGAAAAAGGTAAGATGATGAAAAATCGGAGGATTAATGGGAAGAAAGTGGTAGAGAAGGTAGCTGAAAAAGAAGTTGCTGAAAAAGAAATTGCTAAAAAAGGCAAAGCAGTAAATATTACAGTTTCAACTGAGGTAGTTGACGATGCTGAACAATTTCAATCAGAAAATGTTGAGACATCAAAGACAGATGCTCCAACTGCTGTGATAGGAAAGGAAGTTGTAGAGAAGGTAGCTGAAAAAGGTAAGATGATGAGAATTCGGAGGATTAAATCGAAGAAAGTGGTACAGAATGTGGATGGAAAAGAAGATGCTGAAAAAAAAGTTTCTAAAAAAGGCAAAGCATTATTTCCCCATATCGTCCCAAGAATGTCAGTGCGTCATTTGAATCTTTTGTTAAAAGCATGCACAACAAGACAGCTTAAGGTTATAGAAGAAATGGGTTTGGGACATTTCATCAATAATTTTGAGTATATGTCGGTGCCAACCAAGATGACATTTTGGATTGTACAAAACTATGATCTTGAAACGGACACTATAAAGATGGAGGATGAAAGAAGAATTAAAGTAACCAAGGAATTAATTTATGACATTTTGGGTGTTCCAATGGGTGAAAAGAAAGTTATCTCTCTACCTAGCACAACGTCTGAAGATAAGACAACTACAGATTGGAGAGCAACAACACCCTTTGCAGGAGAGGATGCAGACAGGATAAATATTTCGTTTCTTGAAGATCATGTTGCTAGATTGACCGAAACAGATTGGTCTTTCCAAGTCGGCTTTTTGGTTATTTTCTTCTCTTGTCTAGCTGAAGGGAACAAAGATGGCACTGCAAATCAAAGATTCATACCATCGGTAAAACGAATGGAAGAATTTCAACAATATGATTGGTGCGAGTATATTTTTGACTGTATTCGATCAGAGATCCAGGATTGGGAACCAGGAAAAACGTTTGCTGCTTCCACAATAGTATTGGCGGTATGTTTTTTTACAGCAATAACTAATAATGTATTATTTCTTAAATATGATGCAATAAATTTTGAAATATAATGCTAATATATATTTTTTATTTTTTAGCTTATATACTGCAGTTCAACAGATTCGCCTGATCTAAAAGTGGAAAGAACATCACCTGTATTCAAAGGTTGGAGTACAGACTTGCTAAAAAAAGACAAGCACAAGAAATAAGGAGTGGAGGCTTTGGTAAACTTCCTATATTCAAAGAATTTGAATATATTCAACCATCAAAGATCAAATTGAAGAAAAGGAAAGAACAAAATAATCTACCAGGTAAGTTATAATCTTATATTAAAATAATATAGATATATGGAATCATATGATGATTTCTAATATTAGGAATGATCATTGTGTTAACAGAGGGTGGAAGTACTAGCCGAGAAGAGAATCTACAACAGTTCAAAGAAAAAACTAGTCAGGTAATCATCAAGTCGCTTTTGTATTATTAAGTTAAAATATAAGTTCCATATCTTGATGCATTAGTTTAGAAATTTTAATGAATCAAAGTTAAATTTTAGTTAACATAGACTATTTTGCAAAAAATAAATCATCATATTTTTACTGAATAAAAGTTAAAAAGTTTAATGCATCAAACTCATTTTTTATCTATATAAATATTTTTTTTAAAAAAAAAGAAAAAGTTTAATGCATCAAAGTTATCTTTAGTTTTTTTTGAAAAACAAACAGGATATTAAGGATTTCTAAAATGATAACCTCATAAAACTTATAGAAATGTTTGTAATCCTAAAAATAGCATATCTTACTGCAATAAAGATTAAAATTTCAACATATCATAGCTTATATATATATATATATATATTTTATTTAATTATATATTATATTATATTTCTCAAAATTATACAAACATATATAATTTAAAATATGTTAAAAAGTTTAATGCATCAAAGTTATGTTTTACTAAATTTGTTTTTTTCAAAACACACAGGATATGAAGGTTTTCTTGAATCATAAGCTCATAAAGCTTATTCAAATGTTTGAAGATCATGACGCGAAGCTAAAAATAGCATTGAATGAATACCCAGTTGACGATGACTTCAAGGAGATTGTTCAAAAAAGAAATACATTCCTAAAGAGAATGTATAACGATGATGATCCTTTGAATCATCAAGATAAGACTGATGCAGATAGAGATAATGTATTGGATGAAGTTGGTTTGAATGAATCTGTAGAAGAAGGTATGAATGAAGGTGACGACGCCGATGAGACAAATATTAGTGCGCCTGTTGGGAATGTGGAAGTTGGAATGAATGAAGGTATAGACGCCAATGAATCTGGTAATGCTGAGCCTGTAACAACGGATGAAGGGAATTCTACGCCACACTCAACACCAGAATATGAAAGGCGGACAAGGTCAACAATCAAAGATAAAGCAGCAACAGCATCACCTGCTAAAGGGGGAAAAAATAAACCACCTATTGCCCCTAAAAAAACAGCAAAAGGAAAAGCAGGAGAAGCATCGCCCACTAAAGCAGGAAAAACCTCTAAAAGTAAATGAACAATGACACTTCTCTGGTTTCTACTAATATTTTATCTTATATCGTATGTTTCGGATATTGAATGTCTGTAATATAACTAGAACACCTTTAAAACTTGAATGTCTGTAGTATATTCTAATCTAATTACATATTTAAGTAATATGTAATAACTACATTTTATGCAACAATTTCATCGCATCATAATGTTTATAAACTAAATAGAATTATATTCTATGATATACTACTTAACTAAAGAGTGCAAACTAGATTATAAAGAATATATTAAATCAGCTATTTTCTTTTTTTAATTTGATTTTCTGTAATAACAGATTGTTTAAATGCTGAAATATGTTCTGAAGTGTGCGATAAAGATGTCAACGAGAGATCTATTGTCATTTATGACGATTCATTTCTTGAAAATCAATCGCAAACGCTATTGTTTGAAAGTGAAGAAGAAGAGATGGAAGTTGATAGTGAAGAAGCAGAGATGGAACTTGACACTGAAGGTGGAATGCAAGATGTTGACTTACCAGATGAAAACCTGGGAGCATATGAAAGTAAATGAAAAACAAACAGTGTCTTATATTGATTATTAATTTCACTGCATCATAGTGATTTAAAACTAGTAATGCACTGTTTAACTATAATGCATGACTAGATAAAAAAACACTATGATGCAGTAAGAAGTAACTATGCTGTAGTAAAACAAGTTATTCTATTTTTTTCCAAAAAAACTGTTGTTTAATTTCTTCTTTTAATAACAGGTTCTAAAAATCTCAAAGAAGCTGGCTTTCCTACAATTGGAATGGAAAATATCAAGAGTTTAATGACCGATTTTCCTTCAATTGAAGAAGTGAACAAAGAGTATTTTGACTACTCCGTTTCGAAACTACCTTTCTTAGCTGAATCAGAAGAGAGTGTGTCAAAAAGTTTCTTAATTGCCGAGCCACCAAAATGTCTCCAGATTCAGAAAAAGGGAATTATAAAAAGTTTACATAGTATGAAATTGCGGTTACCGAAAAACAACGCAAGAGAGGTTAAAGGTAAAACACCATTGTTTGTTGCTGAACAACATGAAGAATATAAAGAGATTCCGATATCTGGTCAACTACGAACTGAAGGAAACAAAACAACTTTTGATGATATAAGGGATAAATTAATGAAAAAGAATGTCGGAAAGTTGCAACGCATGAATGAAAAATCAAATGATGAAGATAAAGGCAACAAAGAAGGAGATCTGTTAATTGCTGAAAGAAATAAGATAGAAAAAGATAAGCCTGAGCCTGTAACAAGAAAAATGATTATGCATGCATCACCAATTAGCTGTATTGCTCCACCAGTTGATATGGAAAACGATAAACGTCAAGTAAAGCTGCCTCCTTCTTTAGTGTCTCCATATTATCAACGGAAAATCATATTGGGCCAACCACTATCAGAAGATGGAAAGAAGATTGCTGAATACATATGGGGTAATAAGACACCTGAATGGTAAGTTCTTAATAATTACATAACATATTTTTTTTCACAGCATCAATATTATATATTTACTGCATCAATTATATTTAAATTATATCACATAGTAGTTATTTTTGAAGCATAAAAAGTCAATTTTAAAACAAACTTTGATCAACAGCTAACCTATAGAATTATATGAACTTAAGTCTTATTTTAGAAACTTTTTGAAGCATCAATATTATATATTTACTGCATCAATTATATTTAAATTATATCACATAGTAGTTATTAAGAAACTTTTTGAAGCATCAATATTATATATTTACTTCATCAATTATATTTAAATTATATCACATAGTAGTTATTTTTGAAGAATAAAAAGTCACTTTTAAAACAAACTTTGATCAACAGCTAACCTGTAGAATTATATGAACTTAAGTCTTATTTTAGAAACTTTTTGAAGCATCAATATTATATATTTACTGCATCAATTATATTTAAATTATATCACATAGTAGTTATTAAGAAACTTTTTGAAGCATCAATATAATATATTTACTGCATCAATTATATTTAAATTATATCACATAGTAGTTATTTTTGAAGCATAAAAAGTCACTTTTAAAACAAACTTTGATCAACAGCTAACCTATAGAATTATATGAACTTAAGTCTTATTTTAGAACATTATAATGCATTTTTAACACATAGCCTTATATGAACTTAAAATATGAAACTTAAATCTAATTCTAGAGCATTATAGTGCATTCTTAACACATAGCATTATATGAACTTAATTCTAATTCTAGAGAATTATAGTTTATATTTAACACATAGCATTAATTAAAACTTAAGACCAGTTAGTTATTTATTTAATCTTAAATATGAACTTAAGTGTAAATCTAGAGCATTATATTGCATTTTTAACACATAGCATTGTTTATCAAACATAAAAAATCAAATTTAAAACAAAATTTGAACAATATCTAAACATTGACCAATAACTAAAATAAACCATTCATATGAGCATTAATAAAAAAAGTAAACATACAAACCATCTAGATTCGCTGATTAATTTGTCTGATTCTAGATGATTCCGTAGGTTTGATTCAATAGGTTTGGTATCACAGCATTATATATATTACCTTGTCTGAAATATTGTACAGTGAGAATATTTTCAAGATGAATAAAAGAGTTGGAGTTGAAGGTGTTTTTTTCTTGAGCCTGTACCCTGAAATAGAAATTGCTTCACTCATATTAGACTTATGGTCTATTGTTCAAAATCACGAGGAACAACACAGAGACAAGCTATCAGACGATGGAAATGTATATTGTCATACAGGAATGCTTGTAAGTAATTCAATTATATAATTTTTTTTTTATATGTAACGTTTTACATTATGATATACATAACGTTTTGCATTTACTAAAAACAGTCTAATTACACTGTTGATTCGGGGAAGACTATTGAAGAAAGAATGCAAGTTTTTGATCAAAATATTCGTTTGGTTTTAACTGAAGCAAAACGGAAGAATTTTAACGATGTTCATTTGGTAAGTAGATTAATTATGAGAATAAAATGATATAATTGTGATGTTCTATAGAATGAAGTTGATTAATGATAACAAAAATATCTACAGGTATTCTTTCCTGCAATAAAGATATCGAAAGATTCATCAAACCATTTCTATGTAATCTGTTTCAATATGAAGACCGCTGAAATAGACATAATTGATAACATAGATTATGGCATCGATGATATAGAAACAATATATGGTTCTTTCCCATATGCTCTGGTAAGTCTACTTTTATCTAATACTTAAAGCATTATGGTGCTATTTTTAAACATCAAACTTATATGTTTCCTATACCTTGTGAATAATATTGATAATTTTACTGCATCATTTTTTTTAAAATAGTGCATTACAAAGCTGTATCTCATACATTTTATTTTAAATTTTCACAGATTGATTCTTTTATAAATTACTTGGAGACACAACATCATCCAAAATGTGTTGACTTTCTAGTTTCTGAGCCTAGCATTATTGATTTTGATTGGAAAACAAAATCCAATAATGTCGATTGTGGTGTATTCGTTATGAGGCATTTAGAAACATATCTAGGTAAAGGAAACTTTTTACAACCTTTGAAGAAAGAAGGAACAATTCAGAAAGCACAATTGAAGATGCTTCGTGCCAAGTACTTGGCCAAAATCCTTCTGATGGACATTAATGTCAAAAAAGCAAGTTTGTTGAAAGAAGCACAAGCATACTTCAGAAAGAAGCCAAAAATTTCAAAGATTATAAAGGAGCATGATGTCAGATATGATAAAGCCTTGTGGAAGAAATTCAGTACTACCGTCGAGAAACTTGATAAATAGAGATCTCAGTTTTAAATCTTTTGAATTGAATTTCTAATTGTTTTTTCTTCCAATAACTTGTAAACATGAAGGTTTTTCTTTACCAATTACCATATCATAATGAATATTTTTACTGCATTACTGTGTATATTTTACTGCATTACTTTGCATATTTTAGTTATATAAAAAAGTTATGGAATATGTATTGAGTGGCAGTTGTCATGAGGGATTAGTTTTAATGTATTAAAATTTTAAATTTTATTACAGTTTTTCTATATCATTTGATAAAATTCTACTAAAATGCAGTAAAGTTAAATTTAACTGTATCATAAGATATCATAATGTATATTTTTAATGCATTACTGAGCATATTTTACTGCATCATAGTTTAGCTGCAGTAAAGTTAAAAACAAAAGTTATAGCATATGGATGGAGTGGAAGTTGTCATGAGTAGTTATTTTTACTGCATTAATATTTGAAATTTTATAGCATTACTTGATAAATTACAAAAAATACAACATTTTATTAAAAATTTATCTATATAATTTGGTAAAACTCTACTGAAATGCGGTACACGTTAACTGCATCACAATGCAGTAAAAGATATAACTGTATCATACGATATCATATTGTATATTTTTACTGCATCATAGTTATCTATAATAAATTAGTTTTAATGCATTAAATTATACTGAAATGTAGTATAATAGATAAATTATATGTAAAATAACTACATCACAATGTAAATCATCAAGTATTAAAAGTCATTGCATTAAAATGTAAAAGTAACTGCATTACAATACACTTTTGAAAAAAACCAAAACCTTTGCATTTATTTCTAGACTTCCTGTATCTCATTCTCATTTTTTTTACAATTTATTTTGAAGAATTTGATCCAAAATAGAGTACTTATTTTGGAGTATTTGATCTCAACCCAGATCTTCTAGGTAAAACAGCTTGATTCTTGGGAGAAATGTGTTGATTCGGAGTAGCTTGAAGATTGGCTCTCTCAGACAAACCTGTGCAAGTTCTTTTATTGTGTCCTGCTTTTTCACCACATACACCACAAGTCCTCCTCTTACTAAGTTCTTCAGCTGTGACTTCAGTTACAGGCTTCAACCTAGAAAAGCATCCTGGACCTCTCGCTCTCCTAAGATTTGGATTTAGAACTTTATCATTCTCATTTTCAGGCTCATTGACACCCAGCAATGCACAAATCGCAGCTTTGTTATTCATTTTTGGGACCACTGGTACATCAATTTCTGCTTGCTTGAGCAACTCTTTCATCTTATCTTTGAAAATATGCAAATTATCAACCTTGTGCACCAACCGATCAATAGTAGATTCAAAAATATGATACAATTCTGTGACTTCAGTCTGCACTGCACTTGATACACCACTGACCATGCGACGAGCAGAACTTGAAGGCTTTACATTCTTTAACCACCGTTTATGTAAGTACTTTCGTGGAAACTCCTTTACATCATTCATTCTGAGAACATAGAATGCATGACGACAAAGAAGACCGTACGACTCGTAACGGTTACAGCTACACTCAAGCTTTATCTCAGACTTACAAAACTCAACCTATAATAATAAAAAAAAAAGTATTAGTAGTCATATATACTGTTTTGCAATCATATATAAACTGAAATGCAGTAAAATAATACATTTGCAGAAAACAAATAAACTGAAATGCAGTAAAATAATACATTTGCAGAAAACAAATACACTGAAATGCAGTAAAATGATACATTTGCAGAAAACAAATACACTGAAATGCAGTAGAGATGAACATACCTGATAAATAGGAAACTCATCTGAACCCTTAAAGATATGATACTGGCTATCACGAACAGAATATCTTTCAGTGTTGCCATTTTCCACAACAGACATAGCAATACAATACTTGTATGAATTAAACATTTCATCTTGCACATCGAAGAAAATGGTTCTAGTAAATAACTTGCAAGCTTCTTTCTCCATTTGAAGGTCTGTTTTGAAAGCTGGCGTTTTATATCTTGAATCATGATCATTTTTCCTTTCAATATACCTTTGATACTCGATAGCAGTGTCATAATGGCTTAAGAATTCAATAAGAGTAAGACGTGGGTTGGTCCATTTTCCAAAGAAATGATTTTCACTTTCCGATCTTGAAGTTGTACGCATTAGACCAGCCATAGGAACATGCCTCAAATACGCAGGTATCCAACTTTGCCTCAGATCAAACATGTCAGCCAACCACTTGTTCTCGCCAAGATCAAATTCATTTATCATACAATTCCATTCTCTTTCAAAAACCTCAGGCGTAATTTGGTCTGTCCACACAATGTCAGAAATACGTCTCTTAAAATCTGTTCTATTACATAGTTCAGCACCCACCTATAATAAAAAAACAAAATAATTATAAGTAAACATGAAATGCATTATAGTGCATATTTACTGCATTATGGTGCATTATAGTGCATATTTTACAACATTTACTGCATATTTACTGCATTATGGTGCATTATGGTGCATTATGGTGCATTAGCTGAAATATGCAGTAAATATGCAGTAAATATGCAGTAATTATGCACTATAATGCACCATAATGCACCATAATGCAGTAAATATGCAGTAAATGTTGTAAAATATGCATTATGGTGCATTATGGTGCATTATGGTGCATTATGGTGCATATTTACTGCATATTTACTGCATTATGGTGCATTATGGTGCATTAGCTGAAATTTTTTTTAAGATAAAATACCTTCGTGCCCAATTTCATCATAATGTGCCACATACAAAAGCGGTGAACTGTATTGCAAAAAACTTCAGCTATTGCAATCTTCATTGACGGATCTTGGTCTGTGATGACAACTTCTGGAGCTTTACCAAACGCTTCTATAAATTCTTTAAGCAACCATATGTAAGCTAACGCACTCTCATCGGCAAGCAAAGCAGCAGCAAATGTAATACAGCGGTTATGATGGTTGATACCAGTAAAGGGAACAAATACCATTTGATACCTACAGTTAAATAACATAATAACAAATTAAAAAACATAATAAACTAAAAAACATAATTTTTGGAGATAAAAAAGAAAAAAATTTATACTTGTTAGATCGAAAAGTCGCATCAAAAGAAACTATGTCACCGAACGTAGCAAAGTTTCTGATACCTTCTTCATCAGCCCAGAATAGACCAGCCAAGCGATTATCAGGACCTAAAAAAAATTAGAAACTAATTATAAAAATTACTTGATAATATCTAAATGCATTAAAATATATGGTTAATTCAGTAAAAAATGAAACATCAAGGTTTATGTTTTAAGTTATAAAACATGATGCAGTAAAATCTAAAAAGATTAATTTACTAGAAAAAAAAACTCAGATAATAGAAGAAATAACCACCTTTAAAATGTTTGACAAAAAAACCAGGGGAGTGAAGTTTTCGACTAATCAGCTTCTCTACAGCCATCTGAGCGTCTTGATCACGAATAAAAACAGTAATCTTCTTTTTTTCATTCTTGCAGTCATCAACTGTTACACCAACGTTATCAAACCCACCGTGAAGCTGTTTCATCAATCTAAACCCTATAGCAGGACCAAAATTTGCATTCGAAACTTGATAGAGGAAATGCTGCTTTGTATAACCCACATTCCTCGAATTCTTCATAAAAATCATGTCTCTTTCAGCTACAAGAGGGTGATTATGACCCTCTGTGAAACTAATAACCTCAAAGATTTTTCCTTTTTTCTTAATAAGAATTGACGCCAAACACCCACACCTAAACGTAGGCTTCCTCCTAATTTGCTTTTTCTTAATATCTCTAAACCTTTGAAAATCACCACTACCACTGCCATCTTCAACTACACCATTTTCTGGTAAATCAACATCTACATTATCAACATTAGCTTTATCTTTAGGTTGAAGAAAACCTTCTCTACTACAAAGTAAATACTTTGTTGTCGGAATATCATAACCTACTGCCTTGTACTCTCCACCTCTCCTAACATCAAACCCACCCTTTTTCCCATAAGCTACATAGAAATTGTACGCTTGATCAATTGAAACAAATTGACATCCTACTATAGGTACTTGACCATGTGGTAACTCATCAGGAAACCAAGTCCTAGTGCCATCTATACCAACTTTATAGTAACCTACATGATCTCGTACGGTAATTGTTTCATAATCATCTGCCGCTGCAAAAATAAAAAATAATAAAAAAGTAAGCTAGATAAATGATATAAGTTAAATAAGAAATAAAAACAAAAAAAACCATAAAATGATGAAAAATAAAAAAAAAACTATGAAGGATTCAGTAAAATATAAAACTTTTAACAAAACCTAAAACCATAATTCAATAAACAATACCTATAATGCAGTAAAACAACCTTGACTATAAAATCAAGCCTATGAACATCAAATCACATATCAATCTCTATTCTGATCAATCTCAATTTTAATCAATCTCTATATTAATAAATTCATGATATAATCAACCTAAAAAAAGTAATTCAGTAAAACATACCTATTATGCAGTAAAAACAACATCCACTATAAAATCAAGCCTATGTACATCAAATAACATATCAATCTCTATTCTGATCAATCTCAATTTTAACCAATCTCTATTCTAATAAATATCTGATATAATCAGCTTAAAAACAATAATTCAGTAAAAAATACCTATTATGCAGTAAAACAACCTCCACTATAAAATCAAGACTATGTGTATCAATCACATATCAATCTCTAATCTGATCAATCTCAAATCTAATAAATATCTATTCTAATAAATATCTGAAACAAAAAGCTTAAAAACTGTAATTCAGTAAAACATACCTATATGCAGTAAAAACAACATCCAATATAAAATCAAGCCTATGTACATCAAATAACATATCAATCTCTATTCTGATCAATCTCAATTTTAACCAATCTCTATTCTAATAAATATCTGATATAATCAGCTTAAAAACAATAATTCAGTAAAAATACCTATTATGCAGTAAACAACCTCCACTATAAAATCAAGACTATGTGTATCAATCACATATCAATCTCTAATCTGATCAATCTCAAATCTAATAAATATCTATTCTAATAAATATCTGAAACAAAAAGCTTAAAAACTGTAATTCAGTAAAACATACCTATTATGCAGTAAAAACAACATCCACTATAAAATCAAGCCTATGTACATCAAATAACATATCAATCTCTATTCTGATCAATCTCAATTTTAACCAATCTCTATTCTAAAAAATATCAGATATAATCAGCTTAAAAACAGTAATTCAGTAAAAATACCTATTATGCAGTAAAACAACTTCGACTTAAAATCAAGCCTATGTGCATTAATAACATATCAATCTCTATTATGATCAATCTGAATTCTAATCAATATCTGATATAATCAACCTTAAAAATGTAATTCAGTAAAACATACATATAATGCGGTACGAACTAAAGAGTTTAAAAGTAACTAAACTACAATGCAGCTAATATAAAGAGTATTAAAAAAACGCCATGATAAAAACTTACAAAAAACACCAGAAGATGATGATGATGATGACGACGCAACACTACTGAACGAAGATTCAGTAAACATAATGAATCAATAACCAGTGGTTAGAGATACGGTGGTTACAGTTACGGTGATGACGGAAGTTGGTTACGGTGGTTTGGGACGGTGATCTCGACGATAGTTCCGATTGGTGGTTATTGGTGGTTAGGGTTTATCAGTTTAAGATAAACCGAAGAAGAAGAAAGAACTAAAAAAATTAGATGAAAAAGAACTATAAATAGTTTCGGTAAAAATTGAAAAAATGCCCCTGAAGTTTCTAAAATTACAAAATAACACCATTTTTTTTTTAAAAAAAGAGGGGGACACATGGCAGCATGTGGTTCCACCTCATTTATTTTATTTTAAATTTTGTTTTATTTTACCCCACTCCTATATATATATATATATATATATATATATATATATATATATATATATATATATATATATATATATATATATATATATATATATATATATATATATATATATATATATATATATATATATATATATATATATATATATATATATATATATATATATATATATATATATATATATATATATATATATATATATATATATATATATATATATATATATATATATATATATATATATATATATATATATATATATATATATATATATATATATATATATATATATATATATATATATATATATATATATATATATATATATATATAGATTTGCGTTCAAATGCGTTACAAGTTAAAATGTGTTATAATGAGCACCAATGATAAGATGACATGTGTCCATTATATTTAATATTATTTATGTTTAATTTTAATTAATTTTTTTTATTTAAAAAATAAATGTTACTAATTTTGATAAAACTGAGGGCATTTTCGTAATCTGTATAATCTTCTATTTCACATGTTCTGTATCATTTTTTTATTACATCCCTGATTTTAGCTCCATCTTCATACGTTATTGATAACATACGATCTCTGAGATACCCTCCTTGATTAATTAACCTATAAAATCTGTACCCATCTGAAATGATTCATTCAGTAATCTCATTCACTGATCTAAATCCATATTGGTACCATGAGCAGTATTGGGGATTCTTCTTCGATTCAAGGTTTGTTTTTATCATTACTAGATTCATGTTATTATTAATGTTGTTCATAGTTTCTGGGTATGATTTAGTAGTTATAATTTAGTTATGATTCTTTGTTTTTCTTATCATAATATTGACTAGAAAATCACACTCAAACAAAGCAGAATGTATCTATCGGATTCAATCGGGTTTTTTTTGTTCATATCGTTTTCACATTCTATTGAATTCATACCTAATTATAATTACAATTATCTCTTTTGATCAATTGATATGTAACCAGTGGCGGAAACTTCATTTCTCAATGCAGCTTTATTTAAACCTAACAAGCTGGGGGAAGGGTTTAGGGGGTATAACGGGGCCAACCTTAAAGATTAGTCTGTGATTGTTTATTAGTAGTGCTTATGGCATTTAAATTAGGAAGCTGATAATCAGCTGTAGCAATCAACAACGCAGAAGACAATGCATAAGTTTGCTTTGGCCTAACGAAAAGTTAGTTTAATGGTCTTGTCGTTTTCAAAGTATATCACGTTTCTAGTATTCAATTAGTTTAAAAATAATGTCTCCTTTTTTGTTCATTATTTTTTGGATATAGGGGTTTGAGCATGTTATAACAACCTTTATGTATGTTCCAGGTCAGCCATCAACTCCACATTCAGTTAACAATGTGCAAACTCCCGATATCAGGGATGATCAAAGTGTCCCACAGGTTGGTAGTTACCAACCAACCCCGGAGGGCAGTAAGTTTTGGGTTCCTAATGCTAAGATCAAACCCGTCGAAGGTACTGAATTCGATACAATGGAACTGGCTTTGAAATTCTATAAGGATTATGCAAGGGAGGGTGGGTTCGAAGTTAGAAGAGGGGGTCAAAAGAAACCAAACAAAAACGAAGATCCCACCTTAAAGTATTTTGTTTGTGCTAAAGAGGGTTTTAAACAACCTTCAAACGATGCTAAGAAAATGACCAATAAGGCACAACTTGCTGAACCACAACCACAATCACAGGATGTTAAAAAGGTAGTTACTAGGAGAAAGCGTGCATCACAACGATGTGGGTGTAAAGCTAAACTCCGGATTGAAAGGACAAAAGACAATAAGTGGAGAGTTTATGAGTTCCTTGAGAAACATAATCATAGGTTGGTTCGTGAAGAGGATTACATGTATCTTAAGGCCGCTCGGAAGCTTAGTTTCCCACAACAACAGTTGTTGTACCACTTATCTACTGTTAATCTAGGCCCAACACGAGCTTTCAAGGTGATGAAAGAGATGTATGGGGGGTTCGAGAATATTGGTGCTACTGATGTTGAATGTAGAAATTATAAGCGTGGTTTGAATAGCTTTATTGGTAATCGCGATGCACAAATGGTAGTTGAGAAGCTTTTGAGTCGGCAAGAGTATTGCGAAAATTTTTCTGTCGAATACAAACAGGACAAGGCTGACAAAAGCTTGATTGGATTGTTTTGGGCTGATGATAAAGCCAAGCAATACTTCGATGTGTTTGGCGATGTTGTGTCATTTGATGCAACTTTTCGTTCAAACAGGTAGTGTGTATCATCCATTTTCATTATAGATCATACTTTTTTAGAAATTTGTAAACATTTTTATATGGTTGGTACTAATTTATATGTTATTGCAGGTACAACATGATATTGGTCCCTTTTACGGGCATAGATAATCACAATCGGTGCATCCTATTTGGAGCTGCATTAATAGCTGGTGAGTCTGTCAAGAAGTATAGATGGTTGTTAAAACGGTTCAAAAAAATATTTGGAACCGCACCAAAAGTAATTGTCACTGACCAAGACCCGGCAATGAAGGTAGCCATCGAACAGATTTTCCCAGAATCGAGACATCGTTTGTGTATGTGGCACATTATGAAGAAACTTGCTGGAAAGGTATTTTTTCGAACCAAGTAGCTTTTTTTATTTTCAAATTTAATTTAAGCCAGAAGAATTATTATTAATTTTTGCGTTCATATTTCCTTGAAGGTTGGCCCTGACTTATGTAGCGATGCAGATTTTAAAAAACGGTTGTGTGATATAGTTTGGACAGATAAAATTGACCCTGATGTGTTTGATTCTGAATGGACATCAATCATGCAAGACTATAAGCTGGATGATCATAAATGGTTGAACGATATGTTTGGTATGCGTTTCAATTGGATACCTGCATACTTTCGGCATGAACCGATGTCTGGCCTCATGCGAACGACATCTCGTTCCGAAAGTGAAAACCATTTTCTTGGTCAGCTTACTAACCCGGACCTGACTTTGGTTGAATTTTTAAGCCACTATGATACAGCTATTGATTCACAAAGATTCAAATATGGCAAGAATACACACGACTCCAATTACACGACCCCGGACCTTAAAACACATCTGCAAGTTGAAAAGGAAGCAGCCGAGTTGTACACAATCACTTTGTTTTATGACGTTCAGGACGAAATTTGGTCTTCATTGATGCATTGTTGTTCAGTAAGTGTGCAAGAATCAGAAAATTTCTCCACATTTGTTATTCGTGATACAGAAGGGAATTCCAACAACAAAATAAAGCCTCCTCTAGTCCAACATGAGGTAATCTTAATATTTTGATATTATTTTGATTTCATCTTTGTATATACTATACATTTTTCATCCGTTTTATAACTGTTATAATTATCCTTTTAATTATTTGAATAGGTAAAGTATGTACCTTCTTCATGTTCAGTCCAATGTAGTTGCTTAAGGTATGAGTGTTTTGGTTTGCTATGTAGCCATATTTTTATGTCCTGCGTATGTCAAGTGTGCACCACTTTCCCAAACACTACTTGCAAAGGAGATGGTCAAAGAACCCTATGCTATATAAATCTGTTGATAAGAGTGACCAAGTTGCAAGTGCTGCGAAGCCCGGATGTGGTTTTGATCCTGTTCTTAGGGAGATTTACAGCTGTGTTGAACAATTTATATCTCATTTGGTGGGTGACCTTGAAAAGCTTAGCTTATATAAGGACGCACAAGAAATTTTGATGACTAAAGCTAAGACCGATGTTCCTAACCCGCCTAAGATGAACACAAACGCCGTTTATGCTTCAATGCTTGGTGTAACCGAACCCGTACACGTTGATATTCTTGCCCCGCATGGTATTAATACTAAGGGTAGTAGGATTCGTACAAGGCTCAAATCAAAGAGTGAAATTGCAATGCAACTTTCTGAAAAGCCAAAGAGGTTGTGCGGTTACTGTAAGAAATATGCAAACCACGATTCAAGGAATGCCCCGAAAAGAAAAAGGGATTACAAGATGAGGACCTAGATTGTGGTGAGCAGGACGGGGGTGGAGACTGTGATATGTACCCTAGTGACTAGTTATTCGTTAACTCTAGTATTTTCTTATTTTTCTTTAATGCTTGTATGAATTTGGGTTTACAAACTCCTGTTGAATCTTTACATGTTCTGGTTTAATAATGGAATGCAGCTTGGTATTTTCTCTACATGTATCTGGTCTTTTTTTTATTCAGTCTTTATGGGTGTTTGATCAGCAGCTATACACAAATTTCATTATGCAAATGGGTCGAAATAATGATCCAAATGCGTATAAGTTGTTCAGAATGTTGATTAAAATAATCAATGATAACTGGTGTACGATTCTTAGTTTTTTGTTCAAAATATTGTACTTCCCTTAGGTATGATTTAAGCTTCTAACATGTATCAGGTTGTATTTTCCACTTTCATGTTTAGGGCTGTTTGCTTACATGTATCAGGTTGTACTGGATTTCATATCATACACGCATATGGGTGTTTTGTAATCAGCTGATATGGTTACGTCTACTAATGGAGGTATTAATGCAGTCTCTTCTTCGTTTAATTCTGATAATGTCTGTGAAGGGGTTAATATTTCTATTCCTAAGAAGGTTGTTGAAAAAGTAAATACTCGCTACCAAAACACTTTATATGGTTACTTTCTTGGTAAGAGGATTGCATTTCCTGTGGTTGAGTATTTTGCTAAGAATAACTGGGCAAAACATGGTCTTAAGCGTATCATGATGAATGAGAAAGGTTTTTTCTTTTTTCAGTTTGGGTCTAGTGAGGGTCTTAATGCGGTTCTGGAAGGTGGTCCGTGGATGGTTCGTAATTCTCCAATTTTTCTTAAGAAATGGACTATGAAAACGAATCTTCTAAAGGAGGAATTAACTCGTATTCCGGTATGGGTCAAGTTTCATGATGTCCCGCTACAGGTATTTGAAGAGGAAGGTATTAGTTTAATTGCTTCATTTCTTGGTAAGCTTATTATGATGGATAATTATACTGATAAGATGTGCAAAGAGTCTTGGGGTCGGTGTAGTTTTGCTCGTTGTCTTATTGAGATGAACGCTGATTCGGAGTTTATAGATAACGTTACTATTAGTGTCCCTGATCTTGAAGGCTCTGGTTGTACTAAGGAACTAATTTGTGTTGAATACGAATGGAAACCGCCTAGATGTCATACTTGTAATATTTTTGGTCATTCCTTTGATTCTTGTCCGAAAAATGTTAAACCTACAATGGTTGAAAATGTGACAACTCATGTTGATAATGATGGATTCCAACAAGTGCAAAGTAAGAGGAAGAAGTACAAAGGTAATTTAGGGAATCAAGTTCCGAGAGGTGTTCCATTGAGTAAGGGTTCCCAAATAGGAAAGACGGTTGTTTTTCGTCCAAAAACTCGCTTGGATACTACAAGTACGAGTGGTGATAATAGTAGAAAGTTGAATACTACATCTGGTCAGTTGCAGCAGACTAGTAATCCTAATGGTCCGAACAAGGGTACAGCTCAAATGAGCAGTGTTTCTACATCTAATAAATTTTCATCTTTGTCCATGCCTAGTATTGATGAAGGGGTTCAACTAAGAGAGGAAGATAATGAGGAGGGAGTCGAGGTTGTCTTTGATGAATCGATGAATCTTCTCAACACTAATTTTGGGGCAAGCACTCCTACTGGCTGATCCCATGTTGATATTTTATTATGTTTCTCGTAACTTTATGTTATCATCTTGGTTCTTGTCTAGTTTATTTATTTCCAGAATTCTAGGCTAGTTAATGTTTATGGCCTGTCATAAACGTTTTGTTTAACAAGCTGCCTGTAGCTTGCGGTTAATGTGGCATTTCAGCCACATTCCTTGTACTTCAACGTTTTTTTGGTTCTATTTACCGGGGTCATTGTTACCCTTTTACCAAAAAAAAAATCAGCTAAAAAGAAAAGATATATTGGTTGTTTATTTTGTAAGCTTCCATTGTGGTTGTGGAAATTGGTATATATATATGATGGAAGTGACAAAAAACGTTCAGAATCTTTGTGATGGTATTTTGTAAACTTTGAATACTCTTGGTTTTGTACTCATTTTTTTACTGATGTGAAGTCAAATGTTTACTGATGTGTTCATCAGTTATGGATTACTCAAGGATTATGTATCAGGATAACTGCCAAGTACATGTGGGTTTTATTTGCCACACTTTTATATGTGCTAACAAGCACTTATATTCAATAATTATAAGGTAATCAACAACTTGGAACATGTTATTCAATAAATTAGATAGATTTAGTCTTGAAGACTATAACTAGATCAAGACAAATGATAATTGAAAGGTTATCACTGAATACGATATACATACTCAAATGAAACACTAACGCGTAACATACGAAATGATTTACTCCTTTCTTTTTCGGTCTGGGCAATTCCTTGCATCATGATATCCGTATCGGTGACAGTATGCGCACATCCGTTTTGGTTTTTCGACTCGGCACCCATATGGTGTGGTGTTCGGTTTCAACAACTTGACATTTTCAATATCTGTGATACACGAAATGAGCAAGTCGATTTGGAGAATCAGCAAATAGTAACATAATTGAAAAACAAGAATATTTCTTGTGAAACAAAGATTGTTAGATGTTATCTTCATGTTTTTGTTCATAGTTTATTATGAGTGGGGGGTTGGTGGTTGTTTAAGATGTACCTATGTTTTATTTTGCCACATTTTTATAAGTACTAACAAGCATTGAAATCAGGGATTTTTTTTAAACACAAAATCAACACATAATAAAGAAGAGATTGCAAGCCTTAATGAATATGTTGGAAAAATATTCAGTACAATCATGAAAATATTGTGTAGATCAATACATTTTTAATGTATTAATATTAGCCATTTAAAATGCGTACCTTGTAAAAAAAACATAATTGGTGCAACCTGGTACATTTTACAAATTTGTTTAACACTAGCAATATATATTTAAGAGAGATGTCCACAAACCAAATAAGTGATTCCATAAATATAATAATCGTTATACATTTTAACGTAAAACGACGTACTACGATTCCAAAAAGTCTTACATAAAAACTTTCAACATAAAAGTTCGAAGTTACTCGGTAAGCATACACGAGCATTATTTATAACTACTAATGAAAACAAAACGAAACACACACTAAGGCGAGGTTTACGATACGTGCTAAGTCCACAATTCATGATGCATTTTCACTGCATCATACCCCGGGCACGTCGCTCAATTGTTTCCAATGAAGTTTTATGCCACTTTATCTTTTCTGTATCTGCTAGATTCTTATATGTATGAACTTCATCTTCAAACTTGCTCTTGCGCTGGTTGTAGTTCGCCAAAAGAATCTTTGCTGCATATTTGTATCGCAAATCAACCAATTGTTTACGCTGTCCCTCACCCTCATTACGCAAGCAACATGTATCACCATGACTATTGAATCCTTTATATGTTTCCATATGCCGCATAACGAAGATACCACAATCTGTCACGTTGTTCATTGTTCTGCAACCCAATTGCAGTATCCTATTCCCAGCACGAAACATATCACCATAGCTCGGATTGTTTGTATGCAGCAAATAGTCTTGAAACAAAGCAACCTGTAAAATAGTATACATACTATTAAAATGTGTGTACTTTCATATATATTCATTGTTGCACCCAACATATATAGAGTATAATTTTAAACACTTTTGGTTTTTAACTTACCAGCATTAGAGGCTTACTGCCGTATCTAGTAAATGTGTCAGTCTCATCTGAGTAGATGTTATCCAGAAAATCTATCGTATTATCGGTCATATTCATGCAAATGACAATGAAACGATTGCCCAATATCATCGGGAAAAAGACCTGCCAAAAAAATAGAACCAAATTGATGTTCACTACTTGCTTGCTGTTGTGTATCATGTAAAAAAAATTCAAAATAATTGTCCGATACTTACCAAATGAACACCGTGAAGGCTGCGGTATTGGGTTCTATACAATAATAGGTCCATGTTCTCTTTGAACTTGTCCAATGTCAAATTGTAATCCCACTTTAACATATTGTCAGTCTGTTACATGGTTAAATTAATGAGCATGGTACTAAACATCATTATTCAAAATTACTTAACATTAGTTTGGTGTCAAATTTAACGTACCAACATAGCCGTGTGGCAGAAAACCTTTGTCGGTATATTTTCTTTCCTGAATCGTTCCGCCTCATTTAAAACATGTGTAAACATGTCGATTGCCCCACTTGCTATCAGAACACCAGGGTACAAAGTTTCCAGCACACCCCTTTGACCCTCGCAATAGTCAGTCTTGAAAATGATGTCCCTGTGATACAAAATAGTCAGATGCCGTATATGATGCATGTGTTTAATAAATAGTAAAAAAGGTCAAATACATAGACATACGTTTCACCGAGCCTCGCACTGAACAGGCAATCAGCAGCTCGTTTTTCGTGCAAAATGATAGGATTCACCAAAGAGACCTCTTTTACCACGTACGGCGAGCTTAACACTTCAGGCAGTAAGGGATAACGTTTGACTGTTTTTTGAGAGATACGTGGTTGCACCATATTTAACGGTTCCGGTGCCGAGAATATAGGTATAACTGACCTGTCAATATTTGTCAAGTGTTCTCTCCCAAACCTAGAAAGTAATCGGGATGAACTGCAGTTAGTTGTCGTTTGAACTTTTGGCTGGTCCGGCGTTTTCAACCCAGGTACATATTATGGTTCTTGTGATACATTCCCACGCACTCCATACAGCAACCCTTCACCATTTCCCAAACCTTGTCCAGTTCCATTTGCTTTGTCACTATCTGCACATCCCACCTCTTTCCCTTGTGTCGCTGGCGGTTGTGTAACATTCAGATCAAATTCTGAACCATCGTCGAAATCCAGACATGTAGGAGTAGGTTGATTTGTCCTATTAAATTCTTCGATCGCCTTGTCCGATAACTGAATAGCTACCTGTGTGAAAGGTAGTGTATCATTTAGATCAAAATCGGATTCTTGTTGTTGTTTGTCACTAGCACATGGCGTATGGAAGTCATGATTTGGTTGACCATTCGTTGGCTTATAGTTCCCTGGTTCCTGTTTGAATGTACGCTGTGCAAACATTTGATATCTAATATCCTTCAACCCCGCAAAACCAACATCATGGGGGTAATTTGAAAGCCCTGCATCTAATACATCCTCGGCTATTTCAAGCATTTCAGCTGCCGTTTTTAGAAGTTCTGATACAAATTTTTTCATACCCTACAAACCCAACAAAATAATACATAAAGCAAGCAATCATACTAGAATATTTATATAAAGAACCAGAACCTATATGTACCTCCGCGTCTGTTGGCGCATGATCACGCCCATGTCCTACGAACTCATCATCTTCAAATTCCTGTTCTTCCTCAGTTCCTACATAATTCATATTACATTTTAAAGTTAAATAATTATTAAAAAAACTTCAACTAAAAAAAATAGTAAACAAACAATTAGTTACCCTCATCGTCTGATTCATCTACCGTAGCTGGATCATCACCGTCCTCATTAGGGAATCTTTCATTTTGTAACGTCTTCAATAACCAGAATCACACCATTTGATAGGACAGTATGAGTTGGCATATAAAACCTGCGATACATAGTACATGTTAATTATAAGCACATATTATGTATTTAAAGAAGAGTATATAAATAGCATGTATCATACCAGTAACAAAATCACAGGGCCATTGAAATGGTACTTGCGATTCCATTGAATTTTTGTTTTAATTAAGCACTCGATGATGTAAGTGCACCAATCCATCTTGAGTATGTCATCTTCGCTACTGATGCATGGAAGGAATTTAAGATTTGCGGTATTGTTTTTATTCGGTTCTCCAATCGTCGAAAAGAACAACACTAGGAAGTTAAGCTTAAACATCCAACCACCTTGTCTATTGCTCATCATCTTTTTTGCAAGACCAGAAACAAAGTGCCTTTTTATGGTTTTAGGAAACTGTGCTTTCCACGTTTTTGTCAGAGGGTTCCTATGGTCTGAGTCTTCCAGAGCATGTAAGTGTAACTCACCAATTGGTACACCTAGTACATCCCTTACTAACTCCCTGTTAATTTCAATTTCTTTACCATTAACGTTTAAACAACACGCTTCTTCATCGAACTGATCCACCAACCAATAACTTAAACGTGTTGGGATGTCCTTTATCTTAAAGTCAAGAAACTTTCCAAAACCTATTTCTCTAACAGACTGTTTTTGTCTTTCTGACAGTTGTGTCATTACCTTAAACAAATTTGTGGGTGGAATTCATGATTGTAAGGTATTTACAGGATCAACCTTAGCCTTGGGCAAATTATTTGTATCGGTGCCATCTCCCTTACCCGCAGCATTTTGACCATTAGTCGGGGTCGCATTATTAGCTTTTTTCTTTATGCCTACTGATTTGTCCACCTTAATTTTCTTTGGCGCAACAAAATCATCGTCCGTTGACTCCCCATCGTCCACTTTAAAATTTTTATCTGGTGACACACAAATAAAACAAAGTATATATTATTTCCAGAAAATAAAATGACAGAACATTTTGGTTTACTATAAATGACAGATCATTTTGGTTTACTATAACAAGAATATATTATTTCCAGAAAACAAAATGCCAAATCGTTATACCTATGTGTTCATCAGTAGGCAAATCCAAATTTTTCATCTTGCCTTTGCCTGTTTTTACCGTTATTTTGCGTTTTACTGCTACATCTTTACCTGCACACATCACTAGTTTTTAAGACAACTAACTTTGAAAACCATACGCAAACTTTTCAGTCCACACTAAATTATAAAAACAGTCTCACATTTGAAACAACACCTGGTACATAAGACCACATCGAATATCCATTAAACACTTAAAAATTATAGTTAATTACCTTTCCCAGATTGGTTCCTTGAAACCTTTTCTAGTGCAGCCCCCACTTTCCCTTTGGGTAGTTTTCCATCTAAAAAAATACGATGCAAGTCATCATTCATCAATAACTATATAACGCACAAAGTTATATTTAACAGTGGTGTAGAATTACCTTTATCGGCTAGTTTCTTTGAATCTTTAACTATTTCAGCTAATTTACCTGTACGTGCCGCTTTTTTACCATCTGCAAATACATCACCAGTATCATAAATCCACTAAAACACTCTCAATATTTATAATATTAATATATTTTTTTGAGCCAAAAACTATGTGTTATAATATTAATATATTTTTTTGAGCCAGTTCAGCGACGAATGAAAAGTCTACTATTACAAGCGGTATAGATTAGCGAGATGGCAGATACATATGTCTTGTGTATATGGCAGATTTATAGCAACTAAATACACATTTCATAAACATATTGACTAATTTCCTAAACAATCTTTTTAATTGTTTTAGCCATTTGGTTCTACAAGTATTTGTATACATACAACATTATCCGATGCAAACATGTGGATAACTTTTATACTTTCCCAATCATGTTAATAATATAACCACAGAAAGTATATATTACCTTTTTGAGCTTGTTTTGCCTTTATTTTTTCAACGAGCTCCGCCAATTTCTTCTTCCTCATTACACGGTCGGCTGACACACAGAAAAGGGCATACGTCACATGTACCATCTTCGTTGTTGTAATTAGTTTAAGAAGCAATTAAGATACAGGCGAGCGTATCACTATAAATCCAACAGCCCCGAGCATTCAAATAAGCAAATCGAAACACCCTATGCCAAATGGATATCAAACAGAAACTGGATTATAGCTTATAGCAGACCCTTTTCTTTTTACTCTTATTTTCCTCTTTTGGTTGTATATGCTTTGCACAAGGATCACAACACTTAACCAAAACATACAAATCGAAAACTCACAACGAGCCACGAATAGGTGTTGGATCATTCTGTAAACACAATAGCAAAACCAAAACCAAAATACAAGCAAGCCTATTTCTTTCCGCTACTCAAATAACAAGAACAGTGGATTGTATTTGATTCTGATTGGAGTATTTCTTATGCCAAAAACGCTTTAATGAGCACTAACCACTTACCCCAACTTAACCACAACACCACAGCCCAAAATCTACCCTAATACTCTGACAGACCTACAACCTTACACCAATAAAAAACACAAAAATAACATGAAAACAGATCACCCTAGTTATAAGTCCTAAAAAAATATTTCCACGCAGACTCACTCAAACTTTATGACAGATTACTAATTACAAATTTTGTGAGTAAAAACAGCTATCCTGAACATTTTAGAGAAAATGTAGAGCTAAGTTTAGTCAAATTAAGTGCTCACAAACTCACCCTAATGGTTTGTACCAATAGACAACCTATCGTACACACTCAAAAACAGTTTAGAGGACACGTTAAACAAGATAACAAGACTTCAACAACACTTATCAAACTTACTGGTCTATGTTGACAGGATTAATCAAAAGACCTCACTTTGACAGAATTTTACGAAGACACGAAATTCCTATTTTTAGACTTCAAGACCTGAAACTAAACCTAAAGATCAACTTTGCAAGAAGCATTTAGCATATTAGAGCATTATCTCTTTTATCTCGTTGTTGTAATTAGTAAATATGAAAAAACTAAAAATTGAATACCTTTTGGTTCTTCCGTTGCACCAGTATATCTTTTATCCTTCAATATGGCTTCTTTGAAAGTACCACTATTTTCAGCCTTGCTATTGGCCATACTTCCGACACCCTTTTGTTGTCCTTTTTTTCTTCTAATGCATACATAGGTTCAATATTCATAGTATCTGCTAACCAACAACGTAAAACAAAAAATATTAACAATTATCGCTACACTAAATACCCTAATCTATTATAACAACAATTATCGCTACACTAATTATCGCTACACTAACTGATGCATAGCAACATATACAAACACTTATACTAATAACCTAACAACTGATACATACCATTGCCTCCTCCGTCCGATTCGTCATCTGTTATATCAATCACCTCATATTTGTCATCACCCTGATTTTGTTTTTTTTGGGCAGACAAACGCCAACTCCTTCTTACTACATAAACAACAACAATAATCCAATTACAATCGATCAATTAAACATAAAAAAAACAATCAATTAAACATAAAAAAACATTAATAATGTACCACTTACAATACAATGTAGCCATCCAATCCTAATTTTAGGTCTAGGTACTCGAAAAAATATGACCTAGCAGATGATCAATCCTAATCTATTTATATACAATGTGAGTAATTGCTTCACTGATTTTCCCTAATTATTGTAGATCGTAGGTTTTGATTTGCGAAAATAGCATGAAATCCGGCTCCTGATACACGATTTCCCCTAATTATTGTAGATACAGCCTAGTATCCGGTGACTGAGTGGTACATTAGTGTAGATACTATCTATGTTATTTGGGAGTGAGTTTGGTAAGAAAAAACAAAAAAAGTCGCTGTGAACTTAATTAGTCAAAGGGGAAATGAGATATCCCCGTGTTTTTTTTTTTTTTTTAAAATAACAGGTACATAATGCCCCAAATTGTTTTTTTAATTACAATTATGCCATTTTCCTAAATAATTTTAGATCTTGATACCTTGCTTTGATCTAACGGTCCACAAGTGTGCTTACCGTAACGCATTTTAAGACTGTACACCACGTTAACGCCCCCTATATATATATATATATGTATATATATATTTTTTTTTTTGGGTAAAGGGGTCACTCCCCGGTAAAATATATTAGATCCCAAAAAAACCAATAAGTACAATGGAATGTGACTGGGTGTCACATTAACCTCGAGAACAAGCTCGAACAGCCTAAAATGAATGACAAACCATCCATTTTACCTAACCATTACAAAACCAATAACACTAATAGGGAAAAACCACCTAATAGTGCATAAACAAAAAACACCAACTATCATGGAACAATAAAAATAGAATCAGGTAACTCCCAAAGACGAGCATATTTCTCACTTTCCTTGGAATTCTTAAAATGGCACGACAGAAGTTTTAGCCGAACAGCTGAAGTAATGGATTCAACAATTTGTGTGACTGTGCGTTTACTCTTTTTAAACAACCGCCAATTCCGTTCTTGCCATATATAGTAGGCTGCTGAAGCAACCACCAATTTAGAAACAATGACCGCAGTCGTCCTTCTCTTAGCAATAGGATTAATATGAACAATCATACCATACACATCAGGGGGCAATGAAGCAAAACAGGTCCTTCCCTTCACCTGATTCCAAACATTCGTTGCAAACGGGCATTGGAAGAAGAGATGCTCATGGGAATCCGCTTGACATTCACATAAAGAACACACCGATCCAAGAGATGAGGATGCGTCCCAATACGTGATACGGTCCTGCGTTTTTAACTTATGCTTAACAATCAACCACAAATTAAAAGCATGACGGGGGATATTCTAAGGGAACCAAACCGTATGACACCAAGGCACTTTATGATCTCTCGGTCTGATGGAATCCCACACCTGCTGAACAGAGAACTTTGTTGACGTAGTGTTTCCAATCCGCCAAACCAAATAATCATGAGCAGACCCACCAACTTGACCTATACAGGAATGTAATATAGGATATTTAGACAGCAGATCCACAGGCCATCTCCACAAACCATTGGCAACAATATCCTTAACTGTTGCATTTATCGAAAGACCTGCTCTATGAACATCCCGCATAGTAACATGAGCCTCAATTGGCCCAGCATCACACCATTTATCAAACCAAAGAGACGTCTTCGATCCATCTCCCAAATTAGACCAAAAGTACTCACGAATAATTGGACGCAACTCCAGCATCTTTCTCCAACCCCAAGATATATTACCTCGCATAGGGATGCTCCAAAAGCTGCGACCCTTAAGTTTATATTCCTGAATCCATTTGACCCATAAGGAGTCTTTGAAAGTAAGCAGCTTCCAAATATTGTGTACCATAAGAGCAGAATTGAAAACCTCTAACCGACGAATACCTAACCCACCCTCATCTTTAGGCAGACATGCAACTTCCCAAGCCACCTTCGACTTCCCTTTTTTCATGGGGCCATGAGACCATAAGAAACCGCGCATAATCTGTTCTATGTCACGCAGCACACTAGACGGAATAATAAACACTGAGGCCCAAAAGACATGCATAGAGCCAAGAACAGACCTGATTAATTGGAGACGACCCGCTATAGACAGTGACTTATTTTTCCAGTCTTGAACACGGTTCTGGACCTTCTCCACCAGCCCTTTGCAATCCCGAATCATCAACCGCGAAGAAATCAGAGGAACACCTAGATATTTTACAGGAAACCTCCCTTCTTCAAAAGGCAAAACATGAAGGATACCACGCTTAACATAATTCAGCACATTACAAAAGTACGCAGTGCTCTTAGGCAAACTAGGATGCAGACCCGAAGCATCTTTGAACTCCTCCAACGCTTCCTTAATGACAGTAGCAGATTGAACATCCCCATAAGCAAATAAGAAAAGGTCATCAGCAAAACATAGGTTAATAAGATATATATATATATATATATATATATATATATATATATATATATATATATATATATATATATATATATATATATATATATATATATATATATATATATATATATATATATATATATATATATATATATATATATATATATATATATATATATATATATATATATATATATATATATATATATATATATATATATATATATATATATATATATATATATATATATATATATATATATATATATATATATATATATATATATATATATATAGGAATGGGGTAAAATGAGAAAGGGTCTTAAAATAAAAAGTATAAGAAGGATTGTGAGAGTGACATGTGTCACTATGCCATATCACCATGCCACATAATGATGACACCTCATTATTTTAAAAAATTCGAATTTTTTTTTAAAAAAAAATTTTGAAAATTTTTTTTCAAATAAAAAATTTTCGAAAACAAATTTCGAATTTTTTTTTGAAAAATAAATTTCGAAATTTTTTTTTTCCAAATTTTTTGTTTCGATTTTTTTTTGAAATTTTTTTTCAAAAAAAAAATTTCGATATTTTTTTTCGAAAATTTTTTTTTAAATTTTTTTAAAATTTTATAAATAAAACAAAAGATAATATACTGCATCGCGATTATATATTTTGATTCATCATGTTAATAAGTTATGCATCACAGTAATAAGTTACTGCATTATAGTTCATCACCGAACTTAATGCAGTAACTAATTATAGTGATGCATTAACTTTTTAAGTTGATGCATCAAACATATAACTGTGATGCAGTAGATTATTTTTTGAAAAATTTAAATAAAATAAAGATAATCTATTGCATCGCAATTTTATATTTTGATGCATCATGTTAATAAGTTAATGCATCACAGTAATAAGTTACTGCATTATAGTTCATCACTGAACTTAATGCAGTAACTAATTATATAATGCATTAACTTATTAAGTTGATGCATCAAACATATAACTGTGATGCAGTAGATTATTTTTTTTTTAATTCTCAAAAAAAAATTTCCGAAAAAAATTTTCGGAAAAAAAATTTTGAAAAAAAAATTTCGAAAAAAAAAATTTCGAAATTTTTTTTTTCAAAAAAAAAAATTTCTAAAAAAAAAAATTACTACATTTTTTTTTTTGAATTCGAATTTTTTAGGTGTTGAGGTGTCATGATTATGTGGCATGATGATGTGGCTAAGTGACACATGTCACTCCTATAATTCTTCCTACACTTTTTATTTTAAGGGACTTTTTAGTGTATCCCTACCCTATATATATATATATATATATATATATATATATATATATATATATATATATATATATATATATATATATATATATATATATATATATATATATATATATATATATATATATATATTGTAATGTGATTACATGATTGTTTGATGATTATTTTAATCCTTATACGAGGTATTTATACGACGTAGATTGTCACAAAAACCCTAACTCCCCTAGCAAATCAATCGAAGTTATTTCTGTAGGAATTCTAGCTATTCCAGATCTAAACCAAGTTGTGGATGTTCATAATCCCAACAAAATGGTTGATATTCGTAGAAATGTTGGTATTAGTTTTTACAGAATTAGGGTTGAGTTTGATAACATCGAAGTTGGGTAAACCAATTATGCTTGATAGTTACACAAGTGACATGTGCCTTAATCCGTGGGGACATTGTACTTATGCTCGAGCCCTTATTGAGGTTTCTTCTGAACATGAATTTTTGAAGTCTTTAGTGGTGGCCATTCCGCATGAAGACGGGTTGGGACATTCTTTGGAGGATCTAGGGGTTGAATACGAATGGCTGCCCCCTCGGTGTGATTCATGCAAAAATTTTGATCACACGAATGCGTATTGTCCAAAGGTGTCCAGGAAAGATGATCAAGGGGCACATATGGATGATGGTTTTGTGCAAGTTAATCGGAAGGATAAACAGCCTAACAAGGCTAAGTACCCGCGTCATATTGAGGGTTTAAGGCTTCCTAAGCCTAAAACTAAATTTGTGTATCGGGAAAAACCGTACCATAATAAGAAGAATGGTTCAACAATTGAGCCGGCGGTTAAGCCGAATAAGAAGACAATTCACAAGCCGACTAATACTATTGAACTAAAGAATTCTTTTGCTAAACTTATCGAGGAGGATAAAGAGCTTGGTGAAGTCTCGGGGGCTGATGTGGGGGGTACGAGTACTAAGGAGCAGGTGGTTAATACTTCTCCAATGGTTGTGCAAGATAAAGGTACTAAGGAGGATGCGGCATCTTCTAGTAAACCTAATCTTTCATTTTGTCATAAAGACTTGAGTGCTTATAGTGATTCCGATGAAGATGAGGTATTTGCTTCTCAAGAGGAATATAATGATTATTTAGCTTCATGTGGAAAAGGTCATCAGGTTGATGGTGAGGAGTTTGATATTTATGATGATGATTATGCGGATCAGGTCCGTGACTTACCGGGGCAAATAGACGCGTTCCGTGATTTTCAACTCCAATCTAGTGGTGGTGGGAAGTAGATCTACTTCTTGTGGTAGTTCATAAGGAGGGGTTTGTCCTCCTTTGTAGTGTTTTTGTTTGTCGCAGCTTATGTGCGTGGTGGTTGCCTATGTAACGGGCTTTGATGTAGGATTTCGCCTACATCCTTTGTACTTCAACGTTTTTTTGGTGTAATATATCTTTTACCGGGGACAGTCCCCTTTACCCAAAAAAATGTTGGTATTAGTTGATTATGATCTTGAAGAAGAATTAGCGAGAATAAATCGGATATCGATGTCATGACGATCTTTCCTTATAGAGTGGAGTTTGACAAAACCTTACCACCTAGAAAGATGGCATCTGATTCGGTGTCACTAGTATCTTTCCGAGAAGTCTAATTGAATGTGTGAGTCATTTCATACTAGTGACTCATTTGATAACTATTGTTGTAAGATCTATAGGATTGGAAATTAAGTGTTGTTCATATCGAGCTTTTATTGCCCTTTCAAGGTCTAAGAATAAGGTTGAAAAATGAGGTAGGATGTAGCGTTGAGTATAAGTTGATTGAAAACTTGAATTAAGTAAAACTTAACTCGTATGGAATATGAAATTGTTAAGAGGAAATCGTTAAGCCCTGTGGTTGAATTATAAGGTTTTAAATGATTGTTGGTTCGTGTTAAGGGTTGTTCCTAGACCATTGTCCAATGACGAGGATGCTCAGTGTCCAAGAAATAAATCGAAGAAATCTTCTTCTGGATTGGGACCGATGGATCTTCTGAGACAGGTGGAACACCTAATGACTCTTGTAGATTAGTATTCATTTTAGCATCCTTTACAAATCCCTAACTTAACTGAGACATCAGTTGGTAGGATGAGTCCTTAGAATTGTATGACATGGCGACACGTAATGTGGAAAGGACTATCTTTGATTGCTAAATTCTACATGTATCGATGTTATCTATCTTTTATTGGTTCATCCTAATGTTCGCATTAGTGATGCAAACATTGAGAAAGTACTCATTTCAGATAGAGTTGTATTGTAGATTCTTCTCTTTGTATTCCTCAGTGCCAACGAGGTCACGAACCTCATGATTAATTGGCTAAGCTCATTTCCTATCATACTGTAGTTAGTTCTTGGTGAACAACTTTTCATCACTCTTTTGCTGCAGATTACCCATTGTTTTATAAGTAATGCAATACCATCTGTGGTGGGGGGGGGGGAAGTATGAAATTCTCATTTTTATATGAGTCATTTAAATCAGTACTATTAGTAGTTACTGTCGAAATAAAATTTTTATTAACCATCTTATAAATGGAAATGCTTTCATAAGGATTAACATTTCGGTAAAATCATTTTTAATTAAACATGGAAATATATTTTAAACATGATGACAAAAATTTTGACGAACTGAGTATTGCATCGTTAATCCTAAAAATTGTATATAGTTGCGCGCCTACATACAATTGGGAAGGGACCATGCAAGGCTGATTAGTAGTCACCATGAAATTATTAATAAACACTAAATTTTCTTTGAAGATTGTGGAAAGATTAAATTTTATGAGATCTGCAAGAAGTGCAAAAATAGGGACATATTGTTAGAGACACCTACATATGTGCCCGAAGCATTTATTTTTCTGAATCAAATTTACTCATCTATGGATATTGTCTTAATTACAATTAATATCCCCTTCTTGTCCAATCCTCTCATGGTGAGATTCTTTGGAAAAGTATCTAATTATCGAGTGTCAATACCCGATTGGGTGTATCGCCGTTCATATCATTTCTTTTGATTAGATTTCATTTGAATGACCTGGGTAACGATCCGAGTTGCTTTAGAATGCGTACTCAAATTATGAAAACATGGGATATATTCATATTCGTTAATGTTTTCGTTTGTATCTGATTTGAAATTCCCTCGCGTAAATTATGCGTTGACCTTACTCTTTTAATGTTAGCTATGTCTCTTAATATCCTTGAATTTGTGAAGGATTATGAGTTATTATTAGTCTTTTGAGAAGTTCACATCTTATCAACGGTAATAAAACTAGAAAGTTGGTAGTGCTAGTAGAATGGATTGATTGATTATGACACGACGACATTGTCTTAATTGATGGGAACTCGAGTAGAATTCCCCTAAAAGATAAGATGTTGATTATCAAAAGTGATCTAAATAATTCTTGATGGATGACCATATCCTGCATTTAGACTTGAAATTTTACCATGAATGGTTATGAACTAGTCATAGATCTTGTAATCTAGAAGGAAGCTAAGGTGGATTTATTAAAAGATGTTCCTGTTATTTCAAACCTTCTGAGGTATTTGTTGATGAATTACCTAGACTTTCGCCATTGAAGCAAGTTGAATTTGGTATTGATTATATTCCCGGTGCTGCACCTGTGGCATGTGCACTGTACATCAGCACTATCTGAATCAAAAGAATTACCGTGCAACTAAGAGAGTTGTCGGAGAAAGCTTTTATTCTACCGAGCTCGTCAATATGAAGAGCTATGGTGTTATCATTCCTTATATTTATTGATTACTGTGAACTGAATAAATTGACGATCAAAATTTATATCCATTACTCAAGATGGAAGATTTGTTCGATCATTTACAAGGTTCTAGCGTATATTCAAAATTTGATCCACGACATGGTTATCATCAACTTCGCATTCGCGAAAAA
Organism: Glebionis coronaria; assembly: GCA_025667525.1. Taxonomy (NCBI): domain Eukaryota; kingdom Viridiplantae; phylum Streptophyta; class Magnoliopsida; order Asterales; family Asteraceae; genus Glebionis; species Glebionis coronaria. The sequence continues at coordinate 336,539,639 of CM046878.1, read as the reverse complement.
GATTTACTATTCCAATCACTACATCCAGAACTTGTAATGAACATTATGAGTTCCATGTTATGTCGTTTGGATTGGCCAATGCACATGTAGCATCCATAAATTTGGTGAATCACGTGTGTAGGCTGTAATTTGATAAATTCATGCTTGTGATCATTAAGAACCATCTGTTTGTTTCTAAGAATAGGAAGGAGTTAATAATCATTTATAGACTGCCCTGAATTGGCCAAGTAGTGAAAACCTGTACCTTGAATATTTAAAATATGATTTAAGGCTTAATCCTTTACATTATTTGACCATGTGATTAATGGTAGTAAAATCTATGTAACTCTTCAAAGATTAGAGCCATTTAAGGCTTTGGGCTATACCAAAAAGAAAGTGCAAAAACGTTTTGACAAGATATTTTATCAAAGGATTATTACGGGATTGTTCCCTCATACCCAGATTATTTAACTAAACTCCCTTAGGAGTAAATGTTTGTGTATACCTCAAGACAACCTGAGAGGGATTGAGGAAACTATTCAAACCATGATTTGGAATTTGGAACGACAAATTTTGCTTTTCAAACTAAGAAAATTTTGACCAAAGTATAAACAAAGATATTCGAACAATTACGGATCTTATTATTTATTTTTCAATAAATCAACAAAAATCGTGTTAACTAAATTCAAATTTATTTTGAACCTTTTTCTATAAATGGACGAACTGAGAAATTTAAAAATTTTCACATTTACGTTTCATAAAAATTAATTATTTTGTAATATTTATCGACGCTTTAAACGTCAGATTGAGAAAAACTAATAAAAATGATAGTTGAGACGAAACTAAAACTTAGAAAATATGAAGAAAGAATTTCTGAGTGATTATGGTCATGATAATTATTTCATTAGGGAAGGTGAATGTAGATACTGACACATTATGTAGAAAAGATAAAGAATCAATTAAGATGTGTTCCTTAGTAATGAACTTTGCAAAATAATTTGCCCGAACAATTTAAAAATAGTTGATGCTTGTAAGAAGGATAATATAGATAATAAAAGGGGGTTCACGGCTAATGTGAACCACTAGAAATGAGAGCCGATGGCGTTAAATGTTTAAAAGGCCGCTCGTGGTTGCCTAAGTATGGAGGATTTCGAGATTTAGTTATGTTGGAATCTCATAAGTTTAAGTATTCTATTCATGACATTTCTGATTTAATGTATCTTTATCTGAAGAAGTAGTACTGATGGCAAATTATGAAAGCAGATATCGCCACATAGTTGGCAAATGTCTAACTTTTGCGAAGGTCAGGGCTGAACGCCAAAACCCATTAGGATTGCTTCTATAGCTTATAATTCTTGTTTGGAAATAGGATAGAATCACCATGGATTCTTATGATAAAACTTCCAAGGTCATCATTTGGATTTGATTCGATTTGGGTCATCGTCGACAGATTGACCAAATCTGCTAATATCATTCCCGTTAATGGTAGATACTCGATGGATAAACTGACTCTTTTTTATTTAAAGGAGTTGTGTAAGCATGGTATGCCTGTATCGATCATCTCTATCAGGATCCTCGCTTCGTATTGAATTTCTAGAGATTTGCTCAGAAGTCATTTGGAAAGAATCTTGATGAGAGTACTGTTTACCACCCCAATCGAAAGGACGAGGTAAAGTAACGGTACAAAACACTAGAATTCTTGTTTTATGTTTGAATGATTAACCTTTGGTAATGAACGGGATAATCGTTTTCCTTTAGAGAGATTATCATTGAAAATTTTCGTATTAGGATCGAGATCGAATCTTGTGAGGATCTAAATATAAGAGCATCTGTAGGATGGAGTTGGGATGAAGACACCCGACATACACCCATTGTGAGTTGAACTTGTATTTTAGGTTTAAGGTTGCTTATGAGACAAACCTAACCTTACAAAACACCCGACCCGCGAGACCTGAAATGATTGTTGAAATTAGGATCTGATTATTGACTGCCAGTAGTGGGCAGGAGGTTATGTGAATATGAAATGTAGATCTTGAACTGTAGGATGGGTAGCGAAGTTATGCCAAAAATTTTCACCTTGGGAAAATGAATTGATGATATGAAGGATCATGGGAAATAAGTCCCCGTTGTATGGGACCATTGAGATAATGCAAAAAGTTGGTTTGAAAGGCATATAAGCTGGATCTACCCTAGGACTTAAAGGGCTGCGTGAATTATGTTTCGTATATCGAACTTGATGAAATATCTATCAAGTGAAAATCTGATTGTTTCTTAGTAAAGTTTGGATCAGCGAAAGTTGCATTCATCAAAAAACCCGTAGTTATGTTTGATGAAACTCGCGTATTGTAATGAATTAAACTTGCGAGAAAAGACCAAATGTGGAAGAAATACCCACGTGTCTCTAACTATATAAGAAGCGAGTAGTAAGATAAATTGATCTTTGAGAACAACGATCCTGTTTAGGGGTAAATGCTGTGACAATCCGTCAATTTATGGTCGATATTTTATTCTCAAGTATTATTTAACAACATTATTTTAATGTTATATTATAAACTCACTCATTTTTGGGAAGAAATTTGAGTTTACATCTTAAAGTAGCATCGACTACGTCTAAACCGGAGGACTCTACATTACGTGCTTACGTTTACATACACCATTTTTTTTTGTGACAGTCCGACACTTCAGGAAATAAATTTATTCTCGAATATTATGATGGAATTATTACTTGTCCAACCCCCTAAAATGGGCGGACAAAACTACACAACACACATGGTATGTGTCAACTTATTAAGTTAACTAGGACACTTGTCCTAGTTTACTTACAAAACCATTTTGCAACAAAACCACCAAAGCTAAACCATTTACTTCATTTCATCTCATGCAAATCACACAATTCTCTCTCTCACTCTCCATCTTGCCGTCCACTTTACCCCAAAAACACCACCATTTGATCTAAATGCAACCATAAATCTTATGTTATTCTTGCATAAGATGATGTCCTCTTGAAGTCTTGTTAATTGGAGGTGATCATAACATCCAAAAAAGAGTTTCCTTGGTGTCTAAGGCTGATTTTCCACAAGATGTTCATAAAGTTGGGTGATCTTGAAGTTGATATTGGTTTATCACAAGATTTGTCATCAAAAACCAAGCCTTGATCATAACTTTCACTATCTTGGTTGGTAACAAGATCATTTCTTCCATTACCTTGTTATTTTGTAAATGTAATTTTGTATTTTCTTTCTGAATGTATATGTATATGATGATATATGATGATCAAAGTATTATGTGGGGATATTATGTTGATAAATTTGGTTAAAAAGATTAAAAGCTACATGAAAAGATGTTAAAATCATGTCTAAAATTGTAGGATGTGTAAAACAGTAAAGAACCATATGATAACCTGTTAACATGACTTGGAATACTTAATATACAGGGAGGTGTATGACTTCTACATATGTGAGAGTTGGCCACTCAATGGAATCCATAAAATGAGTGAGATATGATCAAAACATTATTAAAGTTCAAATCTGTATTGTCTGTTTTGGACGAATTATTAGAGACACTTAGAGGATGAATGAGCAGTAGCTAAAATGGAGTTAATTGTAGCACATATTATGTAGTTTGTGCTGACCAATAATGAGCTTCTATCTCCTTGTAGAACTCAAGATATGGTAAAAATGGTGAAAGTGAGTTTCATAATCAGATTTGTAAAATAAAAGTATATATTATAAAATTAGCACTCAAGTAAAACTAATATAAAATGTATACCTAAAACCCACTAACTTATATAATACTTATAAATAAGTATATACTTTGATAAGTAAATGTGACATTTTATAAAAATTACAAATTGATATGTTTTATAAGTTATAAAACTATATACATAAGTTTTACGTCTTTTTGGCTAAAACCGAAAGATTAACGTTTTCGTCAATTAAAACTTAGACGGTCGGACCCGTCTAATGTATACTTTTTATAACTCATATACTGATGTATAAGTAAATTTGACAAGTAAAAACTGATAAAACCCGAGCTTTATGACTTATGGACATTAACGGGCCAAAGTAGCCTTATTGGACTATTAACCCAACTAGTTTGGATAAACACTAATCGACTTACTCATTGGGCTTAACCCACTTGGGCCAAACATATGAGTATAGGCCTGATATTAAAAGTATAAAATGGGCTAATATAATGTATTGGGCTTATAATGGGCTTATTGAGCCTCAATGTGTAAACAAGTTAAAACTAGTGTAACTAGTCAAAATTTTGACTAACGCATAACACTATAATGTGTATGAAGATATAAATCCCACTTGATCATCATCATACTTATAATATCATCATATATACATAGCCATTATTTTTACAAAGTCATTGGACAAGAGTCTAAGACCGAGTATTATTCGTCTAGGTTTCCGTGATTGAAGCACGTACTGTACATCCAAATCATCGATAACCCGCCTTTCCCAATCAACGTGAGTTCATAGCATCACACTCTTTTAAATGTTTTATAAACCCGCGAGGGAGATAACATGTTAGTTTTAATAAAAGTAGGACACCAGTTGTCCCGATTAGTTGCTTACTGATATGGACCCGAATGATTGTATGACCCGATGAATGATTATATGACTCGATGAATGAATTGAAATGAATGATTGTATGACCCGATGAATGATTATATGACCCGTTGTTTGTTATAGTAAGGTAGCAATGTCATGCAGCTTATAATAATACAATAACGAAAACACTGATATACGCATTGAATTACAAAATACTGATTGACTAGCAATACGGGGTCTTATTAATGATGTTATGTTCGTGTTTTGGATTTATATAACGGTTTTTATTAAACTTTATACAACGTTATAAAACGTATAGTATGATGTTTTGACGACATTGGTTCGTATAATGGTTTTGAAGGCAAAAGCCTATATTATGATTTACAACAAAGATTTGTACAAAATGATTTTCGGTAATACTTATATACCGATGATATATTAATGGTTTCATTAAACTCTATGAATTCGCACGGCGTTTTCGCTGACCTTTTCTTTTAACATGTTTTATCTCAGGTACTTGAAGGTAATTCTAGGGAAGACGACAATAATTTATGGCCCGCACTTAAATAATAATTTCCATTCAAATGATTTGTAAAATTTGTATGAAATAATATGACTTGGGACATATGTATATTTGATATTCATGAATGGAAAATGCTTTATTATTAAACGACGCGATTTTTAGGCGTTGTCTAATATTTGAGTAATGTGTTATCCCGTAACACCAACGACTCTTCCTCTGAACTAAAGTATGAATATTTGTGGGTGTTACAACGCCCGTTACCGGAGTTCCTGTTATAATGCTGAGATGTTAGAATTTGTGTCGTACAACAGCTTAACATGGAAGAGTTTAAATTTTAGGGACCTGCTGTTATTGGAGTGGTTGGCATTGTTACGGTAGTTATCACTACCACCATGCGTGTCTGAACCATATCGGTCCTTAGTCTGACCGTGTCCCTTGTAGTTGTTCTGTTGAGTGGCCGGCTGGGACCGGTCTCCACCCTTTTGTCTGAAAGATCCAATAGAATAGTACATGATATATAATTGAAAAATACTAATAGGATTGAGATGGTAACGCTTGATGACTGAAGTATACCTCTTTTCTAGTCGATCCGACTCTTCAAACTCATCCCTCTCTTGGAGAATCTCCAAACTGCATGATGCTTCAGCAACTTGTGCCACATTGGTGAATGTAGCATATAGCAGACGATCAGTAATCGAAGTGCGAAGAGACCAACAGAAATGCTTCGCTTGATCCTCTGTTGTACCAACAACTGCACCGAGAAAACCAGCTAGCCTGAGGAAACGCTGCATGAATTATGTGCTATTCTCGCCTACCTTCTGAAGAATAGCATAATAATCCCTCTTCACCCGCTCTTGCTCAGCTCTAGGGAATAACTGATTGTTGAGCAACTCCTTGAACTGTGCCCATATCAATGTGGTAAGCCATGCCTCACCTCTATTGGATTGCTTGCAAGCCCTCCACCATGCTAACGCATCAAACTCAAACTTTTAGACAGCCAATCTTGCCTTGTATACCCTATCGCAACCCATCGCATCAAAGATCTTCTCTATATGTGATATCCAGTTCTCAGCATTGGACGGGATATCTTCCTTCTCGAATGATTGAGGCCTCTGCTTGTTGAAACATTCCATCCATGTATGGAGTGTGACTCGTGGAGGAGGAGGAGGATTTTCACGATTTTGTAAAGCCTGATATTCTGCCCGAATCTGATTACGTATTTTGGGTAAGCATAGCCTGCAAAGCTGCATTGACAGCTGCAGCGAGTTCCGCGTCTGTGCGTGTGTTAACCATTTGACAGTTTCAAGATTAAATGATTAATCTGTTATAAACATGAGATATTAATGAGGGAACATGAAAGAAGTATGATTGTATTGAAATAAAATATGAAAATCGCTGGTGTGGACGACTATGGTTCAGCCCAAAAAATTGAAAGAAAGACATGTGACTGAGTATGGACGACTATGGTTCAACCCATACCAGTCTAAATTCACAAGAAAACATGTGACTAAGTATGAACGACTATGGTTCAATTGATACTAGTCAAAACTTAACAGAAAACAATGATACATGAAATAAAATCAACTATCAGTTTAGGAAGATCCCGGTGACTACTATAACACCCCCATTTTACCTTTACGCAGCGGAACATTGGTCAGTGGTATTACTTGAACACAAGTCATAATAATAGAAAATAACTCAAAAGAGTGATGAAATCAACTTTCTTTATATTTCATTGACAAATCCGAGTTTTACAATATGAGGTTCCCAAAATCTAGAATAATTTTAGTCGTGTGCCTCTTCATGCCATATTTGTACTGCTCCATGCTATCACTCACCATTTATCTGAGATATATGCTTAAATTCAACACAAAGGTTGAGTGAATTAATAGGTATAAAAATTAGTTTGAATACAAGATCCTTTTCCTGAGCTACATTGTTATTTGCTCGTAAGTTTGAATAAAATGATGATTCAATTGCACTAAGCTTAAGATATCACGACTAGACATAGGAACCAACAATTTTCCCTTATGAGGAAGTCTGCCAAACTATCCTTATTTGCAAAATAAAGTATGCATGTCTGACCACTGAGGTGCTAGAAAGTGCGACTTGCCCAGACAGGAGATGTCAGTCTCCAATAGTACTATTTACGATATTAGCGCTCATTACGAGAAATGATTAGCGATTCATAATTAAAAAGGGACTTTCATAGGCAGCTATAAACATAGTGTCAATGAATCATATCTGGAAAGCATACCAAAAACACTTGTATTTCATTTTTAGCATATATCCCCCTCACGGCTTTTGAAATCATTTAGAAAGCATTAAAAAGCATTTAAAAGTGAGGCTATGAACTCACCTTATGTCCATAGAATCTGAGCTATAATCAGATATATGTCATTCACAGATAAACAGCTTAATCATACAAATCACAGCTTGGTCTCATAAACAACAGCTTGATCTCACACAAATCTGGATTAATACATTGTGTATAGTATCAAGTGTTTGATTTTTAGTTAAATATTGTTAAGTGTTGGTTATATATTCTTTCATTCTTATTTGGTTGTAATTTTAGCACCATTGTTCGGGCCATCATACTCAGAATCTATTCTATAAACGTTTGAGGAGCGAAGGCACTTTAAATCCTAATCCCAACCACTCAGTCAGAACGTAATATCGAGATGGAACATCTTTGTACAAAGATACCTACTAACATGATACTTTCATTACTTCCTAATATTCATCATTAATCTTCTTTTGTTTCAAAATTGGCAAAAATAGCCCTTTTGGTTACACTTTGGTATAATTACACTTTTAACCCCTTAAGTATATAGTTTTAGTATTTGCATTTTAAACCTTAAATTTTTAACCTTAGGACCTAAAAATTTACAACATTTATTCTTATAGCTTATACTTTCATAAAATGACACTTTTGGCCCAAAATGTTAAATAGTTCAAAAATGATAGTTTTAGTCCCTAGACTTGTAAAAATCACATAACAATCTCAAAAATGGACCAAATGATCTAGGATTTTAAAATAAAGTTTCAAAACATATTTATAATCATAATAAAAACATTTATTCAGAATTATAGCTTTTGAAATGGAGTTTTGCTTATTATTTTATGTAAATTACAAAACTAGGATTTTAAGACATCTTTAACTTATAACTTTTATTTAAAATGATAAAATGACTTAGTTTCTTTTATATTATCTTTATAACCTAATTTTGGCAATATAAAAACTCTAAGAAAGTATTATAACAAGATCAAAGCATAGCGAACATAGAAATTACCTAGGATGCTCCAAAATGGCTCCTAATGGATTCCTATAAGCATATCTTGCTATCAAAGCTTCAAGAGCTTTAATGGCTAGCTTCTAGACCTGGTTTGGTCTTGGGACATTTCCTAGAACGTATATAGAAGTGGAAATTAGAATGGGTATGGAGATACAAAGCAAACATGGTGCAAGTCTCGATGTGTTCATTTCGCCTCTATTTATAGCAATTCCAAGCCTTAGGCTCCAAGTTCTGGATATGGACGTGTATAATGGATAACTTAGTGACTAAGGGAGGCTAGGGAAGATCTATGCAAGTTTCTAGAGTCTAGGATGAAAAATATCTAGGCTTATGGCTTATATTAACCCACGGCTAAGAATGATAAGATCAAGTATGTGTCTTTGACAAGTAAGTGCGTCATATACTTGTAAAATATCTCCTAAATATCTATATGATCTGATCCAATGTTTAAATTTAGGATGGAAAGGGTTTTAAATGCATGGAAAACCTAAACCGGGTCCTAAATTAGGGCTGGTAACTTGTAACTTTGTAATTTTGGTGATTAGGGACTTAGGAAAGTTATTAGTGATGGATTAGAGTTTATTTAGGGTATATACATTGTAATTAAGAAGTTTGGGTCTTTGGTTTGAAGTTTAACAAAGGTTTGATGTGAAAATGGGAAGAAAACTTAGGCGGGTTAGGGTTTCTAATGATTTATGGTTAAGTCTTAGCAAAAGTGATTATCCTTCAGTTATCTACTGATTTAAACTCAATTTATACATCCTACATTGTCCTTGATGTGTTCCTAAAGTCCCTACATTGGTTTTACTAAGTTATTCTATGTAAACATGTCTAGAGGGTGAAAATACTTATTTTGACCTAATTTACAGGCCATGCATTGAAATCTTGTACCTTTTGAATTAGGGTACTTGTACATTGTCTTAAAATAATCTTATAACCTTAATTAACTCTTATAAATATTTATAGACTTGTCTAAAAAGAACTAGGTGATGATTCCATGTAGATTTCTTAATATAAGGGTTTTTAGGTTATTAATCCTAATGACTTTCTATCTTTGGTAATTAGTGTTTGTACCTTTATAAACACTTATTTTAGGGCTTATATAGTATTTTTATGACTTCTAGGGATTCTACATTTTTGTTTAAGGGTTTTTATAGGTTGATCAACTTTTAGGAACAATTATGGGAGCTTAAGATCCTATGCTTTGATAACTTGTACTTTATGCTTTACCAACTTGTAACTTGACTTGAAACAAATGTATATTCTTAATATGATATATAGTTGAGTTTTATAATTTGTGGCAAATTATTAGGCTCTAATTCAATGTATAAAGGATTTTATATGAGAATCTTGGTTACTAGGTATTAACTTGTAATTAGCCTTGGATTAGTAAATATTAGCATTTTGTGATCAATTAACTTTCCGTTATATGGTAGATTATAATTAGTATATCGTTTTTGATACTTGTACATTGATATTATGTAACTACATTGCTTGAAATATTGTTTACCAAGGGTTTCTAGGTGGTGATTTAAACTATTATGTACAATTACTTGTACTTAACTTTGTATGGTTTGTTCTTGCCATTCTTAGGTATTATTAGGTCTTAAAAGTATAGTTTACAACTTGTTTATAATCCTTAATGACTTATTCATATGTGTTTTCCATTTATAGCTTACCATTCTTGAGTTTACAACTCATTTATAGGGAGTTAGGGCTGTGTTTGATTGAATATGGATTCGAGCAATGAAAGTGATAAGCCATTGTTTACAGGTTGGATGGATGTGGTTAAGGTGTCTACTCTTGAGGTTTTAGTAACGTTAGAGGAGATATCTAATTTGTTTTCTATTCCTTTGAATACTGTGCGTGACATTGAAGTGTTTGCAAATGGTGTGAAGGCAAACAAATTTCCTAAATGGTCTACGTTACCTAAGGAGACCACTATGCTTTATTATAAAGCTTTGTGTGAACGCCATAAGAATTTAACTAGCAGCACTTCTTCACTCAGTTCAGGTGGTTCGAGTGTGCACTCTGCACAAATGGCTAAGGAAACAGACCTTGAAGCTAAGGCTGCTACCATTAATGGTATGCAACCGTGTAATCTACATGCGGTTTTGAAATTATTTGGTGTAACGATTTGCACGAAAGGTGACGCAAGTGAATTTATTCATGAATTAAGAATGAAGAAACATCCGTTGTGGGAATTGATCTCACCTGATCGTGCTAAAGAAATTCTGATGTTACTTTGTAGATTTGAAGGTGATATGGTTACATCTACTAATGAAGGTATTAATGCAGTCTCTTCTTCGTTTAATGAAAATGTCTATGAAGGGGTTAATATCTCTATTCCTAGGAAGGTTGTTGAAACAGTAAATGCTCGTTACCATAACACTTTATATGGTTACTTTCTTGGTAAAAGGATTGCATTCCCTGTGGTTGAGTATTTTGCTAAGAATAACTGGGCAAAACATGGTCTTAAGCGTATCATGATGAATGAGAAAGGTTTCTTTTTCTTTCAATTTGGATCTAGTGAGGGTCTTAATGCGGTTCTGGAAGGTGGTCCGTGGATGGTTCGTAATTCACCAATTTTTCTTAAGAAATGGACTATGAAAACGAATCTTCTAAAGGAGGAACTAACTCGTATTCCGGTATGGGTTAAGTTTCATGATGTCCCGCTACAGGTATTTGAAGAGGAAGGTATTAGTTTAATTGCTTCGTTTCTTGGTAAGCTTATTATGATGGATAATTATACTGATAATATGTGTAAAGAGTCTTGGGGTCGTTGTAGTTTTGCTCGTTGTCTTATTGAGATGAATGCTGATTCGGAGTTTATAGATAACGTTACTATTGGAGTCCCTGATCTTGAAGGCTCTGGTTGTACTAAGGAGTTAATTCGAGTTGAATACGAATGGAAACCGCCTAGATGTCATACTTGTAATATTTTTGGTCATTCCGTTGATTCTTGTCCGAAAATTGTTAAACCTATAACGGTTGAAAAAGTGACAACTCATGTTGATAATGATGGGTTCCAACAAGTGCAAAGCAAGAGGAAGAAGTACAAAGGTAATTTAGGGACTCAAGTTCCGAGAGGTGTTCCATTGAGCAAGGGTTTCCAAGCAGGTAAGACGGTTGTTTTTCGCCCAAAAACTCAGTTGGATACTACAGGTACGAGTGCTGATAGTAGTAGTAAGTTGAATACTAAATCTGGTCAGTTGCAGCAGTCTAGCAATCTTAATGGTCCGAACAAGGCTAAAGCTCAAATGAGCAGTGTTTCTACATCTAATAAATTTTCATCTTTGTCCATGCCTGGTATTGACGAAGGGGCTCAAGTAAGCGAGGAAGATAATGAGGAGGAGGAGGGAGTCGAGGTCGTCTTTGATGAATCGGTGAATCTTCTCAATACTCATATTGGGGCAAGCACTCTTTCTGGATGATCCCATGTTGATATTTTATTATTTTCCTCGTAACTTTATGTTATCGTCTTGGTTTTTGTCTAGTTTATATATTTCCAGTATTCTAGACTAGTTAATGTTTATGGCCTGTCGTAAACATTTTGTTTAACAAGCTGCCTGTAGCTTGCGGTTAATGTGGTATTTCAGCCACATTCCTTGTACTTCAACGCTTTTTTTGGTTCTATTTACCGGGGTCATTGCTACCCTTTTACCAAAAAAAAAACTCATTTATAGGGATTCTAGGGTTTCTAAGGGAATTTAGGGCATCATGGTTATATTTGAGATGTTTTTATTAATATTGAACTTATTAGATCACTTTCATATCTTAGAATTGATATATACATTGTATTGATAACATATAGGAATATGTTGTAATGGTAGTTCAGGTTGGAGAAGTAGTTCATCTTACCAAGTAAGGTATGAAAAGCAAAAAAAATTTCTAGCCAAATATTCATATTGAGACAGTTATAGCACATAATACATATGTGAAATTTGAGGATTGTCACAGTCTCTCCCCCTTAAAGAAAACTCGTCCCGAGATTATATGGGTAACATAGCTTCTCAAGGGCAAACATAGCTCTTAGGTGTTCAAATTCTTTCTTATAATTTTATTCACATATCCAGAATACAGTTTTACGGTTGGTATTTAGTTTCAAATCAATCATTTAATCACATAAATCTTTTTTTGATTCCGAAATATGAAAAGGATTGTGATTATTATTGAGTTCTTTGGAAAACTCAAGTCAGTATGTCATTGCTCAATCCAACATTTTGAATTCATTATCGCATTTTTCAAAATCAATTTGGGTAATTGATAGAGAAAAGATCCTTTTCAACTAGATACTGTTTAATATGGTGTAGTTTCTCATTCGCAGTGAGATATCTTTATCAAAACATTCTTTCCAATTTACCATTTAAATCTAGTAGTTACCTAACGATCACTATTCAACGTACTATGAAGCTCTATTCTCATATAACCTTCTCAAATTGTTTCATGAACTACTTTGGGTTTCGTAAGTTGAAAATGTCCAATTTTAGCCCAACAGATACGCAAATGGCACTTCTCTCGATAGTGTGCTTCAAGTAGTATTGCTTTGATTCTAGCATGAAAACTATTGTTACACAGGAAAAAATTTCCAATGGTAAATGTCCTTCCAAACTTTATAAGACATACATTGAGTATGTAGTTTAGTATCTTAATATTTCTTCCACTTAACACATTAGTATACTTGTTTAAGTATAACACACAAATTTTGAGTATACTTTTAGGATCAAGATGTGAAACACTCGTCACGATCTTAGATGATAGATATTGATACTCTACGTCAACAGATTATTTCTTGTATAATCTCGTCAGAGTTTCCATATTATCAATTTCCTATATAGGAATAGATCCTATAGCCTTAGTAAAACAATCGACAATGATCCAGATAGCATCATGTCTACTTGAAGTAACAAAATTCTCATTGTTTTTCCTATTTCCATGGAGGAAATTCAGGTTGAATTAGTAAGTCGGATGACTTAATATTATGCTTTAAGAGCATAATATAAGGATTTCAGAGTTTCTTCAAGTTGAATGTAATACTTCACATTCTAAATTCTAAATCTAAGACGAACATTGACGTACTTTTGTAATATAGTAATACACATAATTTCTCACTTAGAGTTATAACATTTTATTAGGTCTATACTTGCCTTATATCGAATCTCTTTAAGTCCATTTATAAATTCTCACTAACATAAAGATGCGTCCAACTTTATGCAAGGAAGAAATTATAAATTTGGTGATTTTGATTTATTCATTTGACTGAAGAAGCGTCCAAATTCAATCAAATAAACAGAATGTAAATCATTGACTTAGAACTTTCCGACATAACACGAATATAAACAAATATTCTACCCTTAAGTTTCCTTTTTACATTGGCGTGTGTAATACATCTTGTATATAATATCTAGGAATACGATTTTCAGAGACGAAGGACGTTAAAGTAGAAGATGGTATTTTATTCCCTATAAAATACAGAATAAGCCTACCAAACATATGATTTATAAGGCCACTTGCCCTTACAAATACTAGTCCAATGATCTACTATGTTGATGATCCGACACCAGATGGTGCAAATTTCTGTGTGATGTAGGGTGCACAAAGAAAATTTCCATTAAATTTACTATAGATTGGATTCTAGTTTACTCGAATTTTACAGACGTTCTTTCACTGCCGAGTTTACGGTTAAAATTTTCCGATTATCACATAGGATTGTGATCAATTACCTTGTTCATCAACTTTTTGGGATAGGTTAATGACTTTTCCAATATTTTTGGATTTTAGAAGTGGTAATCTTTCTTCAAAATCTTCGATAAAATTCCTTAAAAAAATCTTTTGATGGGGTCTTCTTAATAGAATTTTAGATGAAATTCCATGACATAATTCCATGATAAAATCTTCGGATGAGATATATTATCATTTCTATGGAATAGGATCTAACTCTACTACCCCTTAAAATTTCCTCGTGTATATCTCGAGGTTATTTCCTTTCATCGCTAGATAGCGGAATTCTCCTTTCGTCTTCTCGATTATCTTTATAAGTGATAATTTAACCAAGCGATATCACGAACTTCTTTTATCTCAATAGGTTGAGTATTAATAATCCACAAAGATAACTTATGAAGTGCTAAGCTTCATTTCTTAATTCCAAATACGATTACTACGATACAAAACTGATTAATTTAGCTTCTTCAATCCAACGGGTGATACTAATAGCATCTTTTCTTCCTTGGATATTAAAAACTAATCAATCATAGAATCGTCTCTCGAATATTACTTCTCATTGACTATTTGTAATTGCAGGATTGCAGCCACATTATCGCCAATCATTCATCTAACATCTTTAGGGTTAAGGTATACTCATATCGGAAAACATTCGTCACATATGTATATGGATACATATAAATGTTTATCCAACACAAGGTATATTTTAGGTTTATTTGGTAGGGTGCAGGAGAAACTTAATATGTTGATTATCATTCATATTTGAGGATAATAAATCCAACTATGAAACATAGTTACAAAGTTTACAACGGATCTATAAAGATATGACTCATGCATAATCATAACATAATTTGATATGCAACAACTTGTCTTATATAATAGCCAAGCATACCATATATCTTCTTAAGTCTTTCTTCCTAATTGCGGGTTATATACAATTGGTAATTCGTATTATCATCGAAGATAACAAAAATTTCAAAAATATATACTTTATCAAGTATATGCTTTCTTCTTGATTTAACGCAATTTAAATCATAATCATTTATGAGAAAATCAAGAAATAAGGGTTTCTTATTTCTCAAAAATAAATATGAAACGACAAGATGATAAACACAACATTTATTTATTAACAACTTGTTGGGTCTACTAGATGTAGATCTTGCAGCCTGTCAGGAACGGTGAACGACTTCTGTAATCACAAGTCAATCCACAGAGAGACTCTATACATAATATGAATGCAGAATACAAATATAATAAAGAAGAACAGAATAACTATAAAGACTTGATCCTTTCTAAGGATTTCTAATATTGATAATCACTAGAACTACGTTTGATGAAGGTGTCCCTAACCCTTCTGCCTAAGGTTCCTTTTATACCACAAGGAAACCCTAATACAGCATTAAACAAAACGTGTAAAACTGATATGCATATTCTTTCCTAACATATCTCATGCATATCCTAACAGAATAATAAATAAATACTAAAGTTTGACTTTGACCAGGACCAGGATCACGACTAGCTCCTACTACTACTAGGACCAGGAGGAACTACATACCTCCTAGTCTACCTATTACATTTAACTATTACAGTGGTCCTAACAATCCTCCCCTAAACTTGAATTTGACCTGTTGAGTTCAAGTTTCCTGGAAAATGTGCAATAAAACTTGAGGATTGAATCAGCAAAAGCAATAGCAGCATCAGCAAGATAAGAAACAGAAAAACCGCCGTAACATGAAACACTAGAAGCTTCTTCAAAGCTTGGAACAAATCAGCATCGTGTTGAATCTTTCCAGCAACATGAGCAGATTTGATGAGCCTTTACCAAGTAGCTGCTCGCTCTTGGGCTAGCCAGTCTTTCTGGTGGAATAAGCATCACCCTGGGAGACTAGAACCCAACCCAACTCTTAGAATGTGAATCAATGGTGAGTGGGGGTACCCTGATGATTTTAGGCAAACCATCACAGCCGTCAACGGATTTGATATGTCTTTACCAGAAGCCGTACCCCTCTGGACTCGCCAACTCTTAGCAATGAAGCATCGGTGAGTTGAAAACCCTATAGCTTTAAGCAAGCTATTACAGCTATCAACGGATTTGATAAAATCTTTACCAAGAGCCGTACCCCCTTGGATTAGCCACTTTTCAGTCTAGGACCATGGCAAGTGAAAACCATCCAGTTTTGGGTAACTTGGCAACCATCAACGGATTTGAGAATCGCACCAGGAGCCGTACCCTCAAGGTGAATCAACTCTTTCTTGTCGATTAGACATGGTGAGTTGAGGACCATTTGTTGTGAGGACCAAGTCCAACACCAGATGAAATCAGGAACCAGCACAAGAACAATTCAACAACCAGAACTCATAATGTGAAGCAGCAAATGGTATTATATTCACAAGTGTAAAATCCATGATGTGTTTAAATTATAACCAGATATTATATAAAAAGTATAATTTTTTCTTTTTTTTTTTTAACTATAAAGAATGAAATTCACCAAACACTTTACAGATTGGTGAAAAGAATGAGAATATGAACAAATGAACAAAAAAACACAAAACATAAACACTTACAAACCAACCAAATCAAAGACCAGAAGCAGCCTTCTTATCTGCTTTCAAACGAGCCTGGATTCCTTCCACCAACGCAGTTGCCATAGAGGACTCATTCCCTGATGGAGCATTTGAAATTTGCAAGTGACTAGCCAACATAGCCTCCATTGAAGCAATCGTCAAAGGATAATCCACATCTGTGAGCATGAAAACCATATGACCAGATTCCAACTCCAACATATGCACACCACATCCCGCATACAACTTCCATCGCTGAATAACCCATTGCATCTGATCCTTCCATATACCAGAAACAGGAGCATGAGGAGGTGCATCAAGCATCATCTTAGGATCAGCCCATACTCGCAGACCAGGCCAGGAAGACACAGCCATGGGATCAAAAGGCATGCCAGAATCAACAAACCCATATAAAGCCATAAGATCTTTACGATCAGCCCAAGACAAAATACCCTGCAGACCCGAAGCTAACCGCACAGACCCATCACTAAGAGTAATTCTATGAGATACTATACCAGGAAGATTCTTTATGGGTCAAATGGATCTATTCTTATAAGTTAAAGGATAGAAGCTTTTGGGATGTTCCTAGTATTGGAGACATGAGTTGGGGCTGGAGAAAACTTCTCCAAATCAGATCACGTGTTCGTAAGTTTGTATGGTATAATATTAATAATGGTAGAGTTGCTTCTATGTGGTTTGATAATTGGGCAGATTTATGTCCTCTACGAGACATCCTCACGGTCCGTAATATCAATAGATCGGGGTTCACTTTATCTAATAAGGTGAGGGATCTTATCGTTGATGGTGCTTGGCAGTGGCCGCAGGATTGGAATACTAGATTTCCTAATATTGTTTCTACACCTGTGCCTATTATTAATGATGACAAAGAAGATGAGTTGCTATGGAGGGATATTAGTGGTGTTTCACGGCCGTTTTCTGTGGCGTTAGCTTGGGATTCCATACGTGATAGGGCTACGGAAGTAAATTGGTATAAAGCTGTCTGGTTTTCTCATTGTATTCCTCGTCATTCTATTAATTTGTGGCTGGTGGTTAGAAGGAAATTGAAGACACAGGATAGGCTTAAACAATGGGATGTTGGCCCGTTGGTGGATTTAAGCCTTCTTCGGTGTCCTTTATGTAGTTTGGTGCAGGACTCACATGACCATCTTTTCTTTGAATGTTCTTATTCTGTGCAGGTTTGGTCTAAGGTTCGGACCTTGTGTGGTATGGATACTGTCCCACCTCGTATTGATGATATATTAGCTCATGTTATTTCAATTTCGAATGGGAAATCATGTGTTAGCATTCTTGCTCGTCTTGTGTTGGCTGCTACTGCTTATTTTATTTGGATGGAACGCAATTTAAGACTATTCAAGAAGAAGCGGATGTCTGTTGATCAGTTATTTCAGATTCTATGTGATACTATTCGCTTGAAGTTGATTTCTTTCCGTTTCAAGAAATTATCTACCAGGTCAAGTTTGCTGCTTGACAAATGGAGGGTGCCGAGCTCTAGATTTGTTCCATGATAGGTGTGCCGGGTGAGTGTTGTACTCTTTTTTCCTTGTCCAAGGTTTTTCCCACTGGGTTTTCTTTGGTAAGGTTTTTTAAGGAGGCAGACTCATTTGGATTCATCCTGCTCCTATCATGGTGGTGTTGGATGTTGCAGAGTGAGTGCGGTTTCATGTTCACATCTTGGTTTTTATCTAGTTTACTGTTTGTCTTCTAGATTCGGTTAGGGCTTTTGATGTTCATAGTCTTTGTTAACAAGCTGCATGTAGCTTGAGGTTAATGTGGTATCTCAGCCACATTCCTTTGTATTTAAACGTTTTTTTGGTTAATATATTTACCGGGGTAACCCATTACCAAAAAAGAAGAGTCGTGGAACGCTCAACCGTCCAACCAGTAATATGTCCATTTCCCAAAGGCAAATCAGAATCACTGTCAGAAGCTACATCAATCAAATTTTCAGGATCACGCTTCTCATAGGGGACCGTCTTGCCACGTCTAACATGTCGAGCCGATTTCTGGCGAAGCGAACGTTGAGGTGTGGAATCACTAGGAGAGGGTTCAACCTTTACCTTGACCTCAGCAGCAGCAGTGGGAGCAGGAGAAGTAGACTCATTAGTTTGCCCACCCAAGGGATCAATAGGAGCTGCACTAGAAGAAGGAATAGGTTGAGGACCAGAAACTGGTGGTGATGGTGATGCCATATCAGGTGTAGCAGTTGTGGTGGTTGTGGTAGCAAAGGTGGTGGTGGTAGCATGTGTGGTAGTGGTAGCAGGACCTGAAGAAGAACCCATAGGAGCAACCAAAGGAGTAGTGGTGGTACCAACTGTAGAAGCAACAAAAACCGAGGGAATAGCAGTAGAACCAGGAGTAGGAGCAGATGGAGGACCAGTAGAAACAGCAGGTGAAGAAGTGGTCACCACACGCGGAGAAGGACGGTAGATAAATCGTACCGGAATGGGTTGACTCTGATGCTTGACCATACGTTCATAGAGTGCCTTTAGCTCATCAAAAGACAAAGCCCGAACCCTGTCCCACTTCCAACCAGCTTGAAAATAAGCAGCCGATTGATACTTCACATATCGCTGCATCTGCTTTCGCTCCTCAGTTCTCGATAAAGGTCTATTCTTACGCTTCTCACGAAGCTGTGCAGCAAGTGCCAACTGATGCTTGCGCATCAATACCATGACTCTTGGAATACAGTTATGCTCATCCACATCCGAACCCAAAAGATCAGTGAACTGGGCATAATCCCTGGTAAGAATAGTCAATACCTGCATCCAATCACTCTCATTCCAATGCATTGCATCATGCTGGACTTGTTCACGTCTCTGCTGTTGAAACGCTTCCTCCTCAGCCCGAGCAGCTTCATCAATTTCGGCTTGCATCCGTTGAGCAGCCTCCTCACCTAGCCTATCCTCCTCAAGCTGTCTGCGTGTACGCTTGCGAGGTGGTGAGGGAGCATCAGTCATTGGGGCCTTCCCCTTTGAATCATGGGAGGGACCAGTATTGGAACCAGCAGTAGGACCAGAAGCACCATCCATAGGAGTGGTAACACCAGCAGGAGAAGGAACACTGGAGGATGTCGGAGGAACCGACAAATCATCATACAATTTATCAGCAAAGGCAGCCTTTGCCAACAAGGTCAAACCATCCTCAACACGATCCTTAACTTCCTCATCAGAATCTGAATGAACCACATGCTTCTTTCGTCGTCTTTGCTGAGTCTCCAAAGCTTTGATGCAATCAGCCATAGGAAGAACAAACTCCCTAGTAAGTTTCCAGTGTTGATTCAAATTAGCTTCCAAGGAAAGAATCCGCGCATGATACCTGTGCATAAGATCAAGTAACGATATAAGTGTAATAGGCTCCTCCGCCTGCCCACCAAGAGAACCTGGGTCAGGGAAGGCGTCATTGGAGCCCGAAGCAACAGATGGGTCAACATTAGTAGTACTAGCACCAAAAGGCTTATCAGAAGAGTGTGGAGCAGGACTAGGAGGTAGAGTCTCCACAAATGGAGACTTTTGTGGTACTGAAGAAGGACCAGCCTTGGAAGTGGATGGTCTGTCAACCACCACCTCCTCAACCAGCTCCTCCTCAACCACATGAGAAGCACCACCAGTAGGAGCCTCCTCCTCCATAGGGTCATCATCAAGTTCAACAACATCAGGAGGACCCTGAGCCAGCCCCAACATGGCCTCAGTAAGGGGCCTCCACTCCCCGGTAAACCCATGGACCATATTATAATACACTTTTGCAGTAAGCTTAGACGGCATATGTTCAGTCCTATCACGAGGAATGCAAACCAGTATTTGTTGTAAAAACCTAGGATACATAAGAAACTTCTTTCTAGAACCAGCATTAGATAGATTACTAACCATCCCCTCAAACAAATAATGAGAGAAATTAAAAACTCTACCCTGAGCTAAGCAAATGAGACCAGTAGCCAAAGGAGTAGGGAAAGCATCCCAACTCCCAGACTTGGGACTTAAACAATGAATCAGAAAATGCACCAAAAGCTTCCATTAGGGGGAAAACCTATTTTTCTGGAAGTTAAACTTCCCCCCATGATGGTACCCTATAGCAGCCATCCCCTCCAATACCTCCGAATTGGGGATGGACTCAACACCACCCTCATCTTGAAGATGAAGGGAAGATCGAATAGAAGCCTTAGACACCACGTATGAACATCCATTTATGGTAGCATGGAGTTCACGTGGACGACCAACCACAACCACAAGACGAGCAGATGCCCAAAACTGACGAATGACACTATCATAAATAGTGGAACAAACAGTAAACGCATACCGTAGGTTTGAAGCCTCAATGAAGTCCAGAATGTCAGTAAAATCATCACGATGTGGACCATCGCCTGGCGACCTTGTTGTGAGCAGGTTGGTATACTAGGGCATCCATGGATCTTGATTAATTGAATAGAGGATGATTTTGGTTAGGGTTAAGAGAGTAGGATCGGTTTTGTATGTGTGATGAGTGGAATGATTGAGTCAAGGGGGTTAATTGGACCATAAATAAGGAAGGTAGTAACTGTTCATTGACCCCTATTAATGGGGGGTTGCCCTTTCAAATTACACAATTATGACATAGTAACCACTTGCCCCTTTTAACATAATTCCCAAACTCCAATTTACCAAAGTTAAATAAGAGTGTAAATACCAGAATTGGAAGCGTTGACTAAAAGTCAAAGGGCACAATGGTCAGACCAGAATCAAAATGTGGTCAACAAAAGACAATAAGAATGAACAGTGTCCCAGACCAGCACCAGAAGCCAATCATCACTTGACAAAGAAGGATTTTGAACCACCAGAAGCCAACCAATTATGACTAGAAGCTAACCAATGGGGACCAGAAGCCAGTCATGAAAGAATATAACCACCAGAAGTGAGCAAAATCCTCTACCAGGAGTAACACACACCACCAGAACTAATGCAATATGCTGTTAAAATCTACCAATATGTTAGTTTGTGTTAAGTAATATGTACACGAAGCCTCCCCTTAGGCTTAGCCTCCCCTCAATCCTAGACCTCAAGGATTGACCATCCCAATATGAACCACCAAGTGGTTGAAACGAGGACCATCAAATGCTTTAGTCAGCAAATCAGCAACATTATCATCCGTATGAACTTTAAGAACCTGTATCAGCTTCTTCTCATTGGCATCCCATATAAAATGGTGCCGAATTTCAATATGCTTTGTTCGCTGATGAAAAACAGGATTCTTCACAATGCAGATAGTGCTTTGATTGTCAATAAAAATTTTGGTGTTCATAAAATTGAAACCATAATCCAACATTTTATTTTGGATCCATAAAACCTGTCCACAACAACTAGCAGCAACAACGTATTCAGCTTCTGTTGAAGAAGTAGCTACTATTGTCTGTTTCTTGCATTGCCATGAAATAAGTCAGCGACCCAAAAATTGACAACCACCAGTAGTAGACTTTCTTTCATTATTAGCACCTGCATAGTCACTATCACTATATGCTTCTAGAACAAAATGTGATTCTCTAGGATACCATAAGCCCAGTTTAGGTTGAGCCTTGATATACTTGAAAATCTTCTTCACTGCATTCAAGTTCGAAACCGTTGGAGTCACCTGATGTCTAGAACAAGCACTTACTGCAAACATGATATCCGGACGTGATAGTCAAATACATGAGTGAGCCAATCATAGACCTGTACATGTGAACATTGACCGGGGGGTCTGGCTCATTCTTGAGTTTGACTTTAGCAACTTCATAAGGAGTTGCTGCTGGTCTAAGAGGATCCATGTCAAACTTCTGAAGGATCTCATGTACATATTTATCTTGACTGATGAAGATCCCATCCGACTGTTGCTTGACTTGAAGACCAAGGATGAAAGAAAGCTCTCCCATCGCACTCATCTGAAATTCGCCTTTCATCAAGTGTTCAAACTCATCACACCATTCCTTCCTAGTAGAACCAAAGATAATGTCGTCCACATAAACCTGAACAAGGATAATGTCCTTGGTATTCCTCCTAAGAAATAGTGTTTTGTCAATAGTACCTCTTCTATAGCCATTCTTTAACAAGAAAGTTGAAAGACGCTCATACCAAGCTCTAGGAGCCTGATGTAATCCATAAAGAGCCTTGACCACCTTGTACACTTTCTTGGGATGAAGTGGATCTACAAAGCCCTTAGGTTGTGTGACATACACCTCCTCATCAATTTTGCCATAGAGAAATGCACTCTTGACATCCATCTGAAACACCGTAAAGCCCAAATAAGAAGCAAAAGCCAAAAACAGACGAATGGCCTCAATCCTTGCAACCGGAGCAAAAACTTCAGTGTAGTCAATGCCCTCAATTTGAGTGTGGCCCTGTGCAACAAGCCTAGCTTTATTCCGCACGACAATTCCCCGTGCATCCTTCTTGTTCTTGAGAATCCATTTGGTATTTATTGCTATCTTTCCATCTGGTAAGTCAACCAGAACCCAAACATTCTGAAACAAGAATTGCTGCATTTCCTCCTGCATAGCCTCCACCCAACTTTGATCCTCAAGAGCATGAGAGACTGACCTAGGTTCCACCTGTGAAAGAAAACAAGCAAACAAACAGTGTTGAAAGTTCGTATGATTATTACGCTTTTGATCTTCAATATAGCTCACAAGAGCATGATAATCAGACGAGGCCTTCTTCTGCATTCTGCGTGTCTTGACAGTAGAACCAGGATCTCCAATGATTTGGGTGGTAGGGTGATCTTTGTGTGATTGCAAGACTGGATTGGAAGCTACCTCCACTTCTGGTGCCAAGTTATTGAGATCACCCACAAAGTCAGCATCATATGAAGCAGCGTTGAAAATCCCATCTACTGGTTGTTTATGAATATCATCCAGCTTGGTAGAAGACTTCTTTTGATGGTTCCCCAAATCAGAAGGACTGGAGAAACGAGTATTTGAAGCAGACTCACTAGCTGGAGTACCAATAGGTGATAAGCTGGCACTAGGAGCAGAAGTTGGGGTACCAGGAGCAGCTTTGTCAGTAGGCGTATTCAAGGGAAACTCAAAACCACCTTGAGCAGCTGCTGTAGTAGCTTCTTGTTGTTGTTTGAGTAGAGTGTCAAGAGCTACTTGGGAATCCGGTACATCCAATGGAGTTGCATCACTAGGAGGAGTAGGAGAGACGGTGGTGGAGTAGGATGGAACCACAAAAATGTCATCCTCGTCATCTGAATCAGAAAGACTAGAAGGAACACCTGTACTAGAAGTTGCAAACACTTGTGGACCTGCATCATGGTTAGTTTTGAAACGAAAATATCCTAACGAATCACTAAGATAATCAAGATCAAAATACCATTCAGGACCCTTGCCTTGGATGTTTGACTTCTCTTCAAAATACCTGAGATTTATAGTTTCAATGATCCGCTTGGCTTGGAGATTGTAGACACGATAAGCTCGAGAGTGAGCTGAATATCCCACAATATATCCTTCATCTGCCTTGCCATCAAACTTCCCCAAATAGTCACTAGTATTCAGAATGGTTACTGGACACCCAAAAGGCTTCAAATGAGCAATATTTGGAACTTTGCCCGTTAGAAGCTTATAAGGAGTCTTCTTGTGAGGATTGGTAATAGAAACCCTATTCAAAACATAACTTGCAGTATTAACAGCTTCTGTCTAGAACATGGTTGGAAGCTTGGAATCGGCAAGCATTGTTCTTGCTGCTTTTATTAGTGTCCTATTCTTTCTCTCCGCCACGCCATTCTGTTGAGGAGTTCTTGCTGCACTATAATCTCTTTTGATTCCCTTAGCATTACAAAGTGATATGAGGTCTTTATTTTTGAACTCGGTTCCATTATCACAACGAATACCTTTAACTTTCTTGGACAACTGGTTCTCTATAAGGGTAAGAAAATCTCTAAGAATTGAGTAGGTCTCACTCTTGGCAGCCATGAAGAATACCCACGTGAACCTGCTATAACCATTAGTTACCACCAGACAGAATTGTTTGTGGTCAATGCTCCTAATGGAAGTAGGACCAAATAAATCCATGTGTAGTAGCTGCAATGGCTCAGTAATAAGACTAAGAGCAGTAATGGCCTTGAAGGATGCTTTATGCTGTTTGCCTTTGCTGCAAGCAATACAATTTATATCATTCCTAAATGACTTGGGAGGTAAACCAGAGATCAGATTCAGATTTGTGAGTTTGTGAATGGTCTTGAAGTTCACATGCCCCATCCTTCTGTGCCATTGAGTGGCTTCATCTTCTGAGGCTTTAGCAACCAGACATGCTAGTTGACCAGTAGGGTTGACTTCATTCAGCTTGATGCTATAGAGATTGTGTCTTCTAGGGATTCTGAGCAGAACCTGTGAGTCATCCGGAAGCTGAAAGTATTTGGAGAGCACAAGTGCATCAGTATCCGTGAAGAGAACAAACTGCTTCTTGTCACATATCTGAGAGACAAATATCAAGTTGAAATGCTGAAGTGCTTCCACATAGTAGACCTGCTCAAAATTTAGATTAGGCGTCTTAATTGTTCCTTTGCCAGTGATCTTGCCTTCATCTCCACCAAAATAGACCTTGCCGCCTTGGAATGGTACAAAGTTAGAGAGAAGACCTTTATTTCCTGTCATGCTCCTAGAGCAACCACTATCAACAATGCCTAAACTAGGATCTTGGTATGGAGTAACCTACAACAACAAGATAATAAAAATGCCAAAGTTAGTGTCTTAAGGGGACCCAAACCTTTTCAGGTTTGAGCCTGCCTTGTGGATCTTTAGTAGAGAGCCAAGAAGATTGATGAGATCCACCGTTGTTCCTTGGTTGCCTATGCATCATATGGGTATTATTGTTTGACCAAGAACAACCTGCTGAGGGCTTAACAGCAGTTCCCAAACCTCCCAAACCAAAACACATATGGTCAAAATTATGTGGATAAATTGGATTAAAATTCTGAAAATAGTTACTGGTGTTTCTATTCGTTGTTAATCCAATGTTTCTCCAATGATCAGAAGATAATGGAGAGGACATTCTAGAAGAAGAGAACGATTGAGCACTAGGATTGAGTCTTCTAGAAGTATATGGGGCAGCTCCTGGTGGACTAGGAGCAGGAAATGCTTGATTAACAGAAGCATGTGTGTCATAAAAATCACAATCTTTAATCAAATGAAATGCGCTTCCACAAACAAAACATGTTTAAATAGACCTTTTATTAGAATGACTTTGTTTCATACTGCTAACTTTATTACACACAATTCTAGGAGAAACATTCTTCCTAGGACTCAATGAACTAGGACCAGACACACTTGACTTAAAAGCAACTCTTTCTTCACACATCCTAGCACCAGTAGCAGCATGATCATTCGACTTGGAACTTGTAGGTCTTGACTCTTCACTTGAACCACTTGATGCAGAGTCACTGGCTTTGTCACTGAATGTACACGAGACAAAGTCATTAGAATTAGTAGAACTTTTTGGGGACTCATGCATCTGTGATCCATCCAAGTCATTATGCCAAGAAGTGGGCATGAAAGTTCCAGTAAGAGGGGGAGGGACAGCATGCATTTCTGCTGCTGGTTTAAACCTATTGTACCTAGGTTCTCCCTCTTCCTCTTTGTCAGCATCAAAGATAATCGAAAAATATAAATCAAACACATCTTCTGAATCAATATATTTATCAAATCCTAACCCTCTTTTAGTCCTACCAGACATACTACTATCAATTAATTTTGAAAGATTTTTAGGTGCCTTTTGCCATTTTTCAAATCTCAACATTGTAGCATCTAATCTTTCTTGCATCTCCTGTTTTTCTTTTATACTGGCATCTTTTACCTTTTCTGTATATTTAAGCATATTAGTTGTATTTTCTAAATCGATGCTCAGTATCCTAATTTTATCTTCATACTCACGTTGAGTATCTTGTAGCCACCTCTTTTGTTGTTCCAAATGGAACAAAAGGAGATGTTTTGTACCTTTGTGTATGCGCATAACAGGTATACGCAAAGACGAGAGTTATGGCACAATTTATCAGTCCATCATGCTTTCATTAATGATAGACCGTGGTGTTTACTTGGAGATTTTAATTCAGCACTGTTTTTGGATGACACAACTTCAGGTATGTCTACTGTTGATATTTCGATGCGTGAGTTCAAAGATTGTGTTAACTCCATCCAAGTGTCTGATGTTAAGAGTTCGGGCTTGCATTTTACGTGGAACCAGAAACCAAGAGGAAGGGATGGTATTCTTAAAAAGATAGATCGTGTTATGGCGAACCTTGGCTTCTTTACTACATTTATTGGTACTTTTGCTGTGTTCAAGCCATATCGAATTTCTGATCATGCTCCAGCGGTGCTGAGCATTCCCAATCTGGGGAAGTCGAAACCAAGGCCTTTTAAATTTTTTAATATTATCACTCAAAGTGATAAGTTCAGAAATGTTGTCATGGAGCAGTGGTCGCGTCAGGTCAGTGGTTTTGATATGTTTAAGATTGTTACTAAACTTAAGTACCTAAAGAAGCCTTTTCGAAAGATTCTGTTTGATAAAGGTAATATTCACGCGAATGTTATCAAGCTGCGGGAGGATTTGGACCATGCTCAAACTGTTTTAGACAAGGATCCCTCTAACAGTAAGTTTAGGGAGAATGAAGCAGTGGCTGTTGAAGCTTATAATAATGCTCTTCTTTTACAAGAACAGTTCCTTCGCCAAAAGGCTAAAACGGATTGGCTCCGTGATGGCGATTCGAATTCGGCGTATTTTCACAAAGCGGTTAAAAGTCAAATTATCAGAAACCGTATTGATGTTGTTGCTAATAATGAGGGTGTCGTTTTTGAAAATGCTAATGTTCCTCAGGCATTTGTTATGCACTATGAACAGTTTCTTGGTCTTGCAGGTGATCCCATTACTTTTGATACTAGCAATTTATTTGTATCATCTGTTTCGGAAGAAGATGCTCTCCATATGTCTCGTATGGTCACTAGACAAGAAGTAAAGGAGGCGATTTTTTCTATGGGCAATGATAAGGCTCCGGGTCCGGATGGGTATACAGCGGCGTTTTTTAAAGAAGCTTGGGATATTATTGCGGATGATGTTACTAAAGCGGTTTCGGAATTCTTCACGAATGGTAATCTCCTCAAAGAGTTAAATCACACCATTATTACGCTTATTCCTAAAGTTCGAAACCCTGCTCGTATCAATGACTATCGGCCGATTTCATGTTGCAATGTTCTTTTTAAATGCATTAGCAAGATCATTGCTAATCGCATTAAGGAGAGTTTGAAGACAATTATTAGTCCTAATCAATCTGCATTTGTTCCCGAACGAAGTATTTCTGATAATATTCTCCTCACTCAAGAATTAATGCATAACTATCATTTGGACCGTGGCATTCCTAGATGTGCGTTTAAAGTTGACATTCAAAAGGCTTACGATACGGTTGATTGGAACTTTTTACGAACAATTCTGGTGGGTTTTGGATTTCATTCTCGTGTGGTTCATTGGATCATGGAATGTGTTTCTACGGCGTCATACTCGATATGTATAAATGGTGAGCTGCATGGGTTCTTTAAAGGGCAGCGTGGTCTTCGTCAAGGTGACCCATTGTCGCCTTATTTATTTACTATGGTTATGGAGATTCTGACGCTCATGCTTAAGCGAAAGGTGATGTTGAGTTCTTCATTTATTTATCATCGGTACTGTTCTAAGCTTGATTTGATTAACATGTGCTTTGCGGATGACCTTTTCCTCTTTGCGCATGGTGATGTGCATTCTGTGACCGTCATTAAAAACTCTTTGGAGGAATTTAAAATAGCGTCAGGATTAACTCCGAGTATCCCTAAGAGCACCGCTTACTTCTGTAATGTTCTTAACAATGTAAAGCTTGCTATTCTTGATATTCTTCCTTTCGCTGAAGGAGGATTCCCGGTAAAATACCTTGGAGTTCCTTTAATTTCTACAAGGCTTGTTTTTAATGATTGTAAGGAGTTGAAGGAGAAAATTGAAGATCGGCTCTTGAAATGGAAGCATAAAGCGCTTTCGTTTGCTGGTCGTTTGCAACTTATAAAATCGGTAATTAGTGCTTTGCATATTTATTGGGCGTCCGTGTTTATTCTTCCTACTCGTATCCTTCATGATTTAGAACAGATGATGCGATTGTTTTTATGGAGCCAAGATATGCGGAAAAGGAAATCTAAAATTGCTTGGGAAATTGTTTGTTTGCCTAAGAATGAAGGTGGTCTTGGCATACGTAGGCTTGAAGTGTTTAATCAAGCGCTAATGATTTCGCATATATGGAAGCTGTTGGCTGGGAAGAATTCGCTGTGGGTCCGCTGGGTTCAAGCTTATAAGCTCAAAGGCAGAAGCTTCTGGGACATTCCGTCTCGTGGTAACATGTCTTGGGGTTGGCGCAAGGTTCTTCAACTTCGCCCGCTAATTCGTAATTTTGTTTGGAATAAGGTAGGCAATGGTATGTCTACCTTTCTGTGGGCGGACAATTGGCACGTAGAATGCCCGTTGTCTAACATGGTCTCTTCACGTGATATCCATGCTGCAGGTTTGAACACTAATTCCTGCATTCGTGACTTATATCAGAATGATGCGTGGAACTGGCCGCATTCTATTATTGCGAAGTATCCTTCTATTGCTGCGTTGAATATGCCTACGTTGTCTGATGTTCCGGATAAAGTTGTTTGGCGTGATGTTGATGGTAAGTGCTCGGAATTTTCAGTTACTTTGGTCTGGAATACAATTCGGTACAGCAGTCAGATTGTCCCATGGAGTGATATTGTTTGGTTTCCTGCTTGTATTCCCAAACATGCCACTAATTTATGGCTGATTTTCTGGCGAAGATTGAAGACGCAAGACAGAATTCGCGTTTCAGAAGTTAATCAGAATATGGTTCAAGTATGTTCGTTGTGTGAATTGGTCCCGGATTCCCATGATCACCTCTTTTTTGAATGTTCATTTTCTCGGCAGATTTGGAACCGATTGAAGAATTTTGCTGGTATGGATTCTATTGATCCAGTCTTTAGTCACATTACTTCATTTGTTCAGCCATTTGCCAAGCGGAGGTTATTTAAAAGCATTGTTGCTAAGCTGATCACGGCTGCGTGTGCCTACTTTATTTGGCAAGAGCGCAATGTTCGATTATTCACCAAGGTCAAGAGGCAAGTGCCAGAGCTGGTTCAAACCATTTGGAACGAGGTGCGGCTTAAGCTTCTTTCTTGTAAGTTTAAGCGTTCGGTGGATGCGCTTATGTTCGCTCAACTTTGGAAGCTGCCCGATTCTATTTTTATTTCTTAATGTTGTTTGTTAAGTGGTTCTTTCCTATTGGTGTTATTGTTTTTGTACGCTAGGATTTTCATATGAGTTGTCGTATGAGTAGATAGTTGTTCAAGCTTAGCTTGAGGTTAATGTGACACTCAGTC
Source organism: Glebionis coronaria (assembly GCA_025667525.1). NCBI lineage: Eukaryota > Viridiplantae > Streptophyta > Magnoliopsida > Asterales > Asteraceae > Glebionis > Glebionis coronaria. The sequence continues at coordinate 336,509,591 of CM046878.1, read as the reverse complement.
ACATTCCGTTGTACTTCATTGTTTTTGGGATTAATATATTTTACCGGGGAATGCCCCTTTACCCAAAAAAGATTAAGTAAAAGATTAAGAAAGGTAGAATGAGAATTAAGAAAATATGCTTGATTTTTAAAGATGAATGTAAAAAAGATTACAAGATTAATGGAAAGATTAACAAGTTTGAAAGAAAAAACTAGAGAGAAAAATAAAACACACTTAAAAATTAAACTACACCTATTAAAAAACTAAAACACCTAACACCCTCCTAATGACATATTAGGAGCGTATTTATAGAAGGTGAGGAGACTAAATGCTTAAGCTATCTAGTTTCTTTCTTCTCGACTCGACTCGACTTAATCTTTGTCTTTCTCGACGTTGTCTCAGGATTTGTCGATATAAGTTGAACTTGTCTAGTAATTTTCTTCTATAATTAGACTTGAGTTCTTCGACTTTATTAAACTTCCGTCTTTAGACTTTTTCTTCGATAAATCTTCAGAATTGGCCTTGGACTTCCGTTCTTTTTGCATTCTCGATCTTTTGACTTCGTCTTTAGTCTTTTTCTTCGATAAAAGCCCGTGATAGCCCATGTTTTCTTGCTTTTGCATCTTTTGGTCCTAAAACACAATAAAAACACAAACCACGCATAATTCCGACTTTTACGACATAAAATATACGTTTTGGTCTTGTTATTATTGGAAATAAGTGGTAAAAGGATAAGTGTTTTCACACTTATTATATGTCCAAACTAATTATTACTAAACCTGTAAATTCACCAACTTTATGTTGACCCTCTAAGCATGTTTTTCTCAGGAAAATGAAGTTAGTACGTGGTGTGTGCATAGACTCAAGCATTATTGTAATCTGCATTGTAGGACTCGTCAAGGGTTCAATTTGGGGAAAATAAACAATCTACTTTTCTTATGTGTTGGGAATTATTTGTTATGTGTCAAGTACCGTTAGTGTATTTTAAGTATTGTCAATGTTATGTAAGTACCGTTAGTATTAACGCGGTACATAGTAAGTACTGCTACTTATAAAGTAAGTACTGCTATGTTGATTAGGACGAATATATCTTTGTATAAGATATGTCATAGTTATAGTTAGAGTATATCTTATGTGATATACTTAAATAGTTAGAATATTGATAATATATCGTCTGTGATATAGTTATCTTTATAGAATATTCTAAGGTTTCTAGGGTTCCTTACTCTATAAAAGGAACATAGGTACAATGTCTTTCATGTACCTCATTCAAGTCGATTAATAAGAGAATCGAATAGTTAAAAGTAATTATGTTCTTCTGTGCTTTATAAGTTAGATTCCGCATAACTTATTTAGTGTTAGTAAGAGTGCTTAAAGTGTTTTAGTTTGATTACAAACTACTATACTAATTCTTAACAGAATATAGATCCAACCAAAGGGATCAACAAGTGGTATCAGAGCTTGTTGAGAAACTCTGAAAAAGAAGAACACAACCCCATACACTCCACACATACCAAAACTCAATGTCTCAACCAGATGGTGATGATGCTCACTTGGATGATGTTCAGAACCCTGATTCTATACCACAGGGACAACCACAAGTTGTGCATCCTGCACCAGTACAAGGTGTTCAAGCCGTGAATGTAGTAGCTACCTCTACAACAACACCTTATCATACTTTGTCTGCTGTTAAACTCCTAGTTCTCAAAGGTGACAATTATGAGACATGGGCTATGCAGATGGAACATTACTTGAATCACACAGATCACACTTTGTGGCAAGTTATCAAGAATGGGAACATACCAAAGAAGCTACACTGGTTGCCAGACGGTACATGTTATGCTCTTCCTGCTGTGACTGTTGAGGAGGTACAAGCAAAGATCAGAGAGAGAAAAGCCAGAACTGCTTTGGCTATGGACCTTTCTGAAGACATCCTACCAAGCTTCCATCGTTATAAGGATGCTAAAGCTATGTGGGATGCTATAAAACTTAGATTTAGGGGTAATGACAAATCTAAGAAGATAAAGAAGATTGTTCTTAAGCAAGAATTTGATAACTTCTCAATTACCAGTATAGAGGGAATACATGGTGGCTTTGGAAGGTTCAGTAAATTTCTTATTTAGTTGGCAGTTTATGGATAAGTAATTCCTAATGAAGAAGCTAATTTAAAATTCTTAAGAAGTGTTCCACCAGAGTGGAAAGCAATGGCTATGCACTTCATCATAAGAGATGATTTGGAAACAATTCCTTTTGATCATCTCTACAACAATCTTAGAGCATATGAGATGAATGTGAAAGGCACTGAGGTAAAGGCAACAACTACTTCAAAGTCTAACTTAGCTTTTGTATCAGACGAGAACAACGGTACTTACTTTCACAATACCGCTAGTGGATCTAGCAGCGGTACATACTTCACAAATACCGCTGGAGGACTTACAAGCAGTACTTACCCACAAAGTATTGAAGGCAACCCTATAGTCTCTCATAATCCACATGGAAGGTCTTCACCATTGTTTAGCGACAATGATTCCTTCTCATTCTTCGCTGGACAAGACAACAGGCCAAGATTAACACTCAATGACTTGTTCCAAATGGATGATGCTGATGTTGAAGAGATGGATCTTAAATGGCAAGCTACTATGGTGTCAGTAAGATCTAATAGGTTATTCAAGAAGACTGGAAGAAAAATGACTGTTGATCCTAATGAACCGTTAGGATATGACAAGTCCAAAGTTGAATGCTATAACTGTGGAAGGAATGGACACTTTGCAAGAGAATGCTCTAGAGATAAAGCTGAGAATAGCAATCAGAAGTCCAAGCACAGCTATAGAACCAGTCCAAGAATAACCGAAAGCTTTCCAAAAGGAAACAGCAGGAGTCCTAAAGGAACCAAAGCATTGGTTACTGTAGATGGAGTGGTGAACTGGGTAGAAGATGAAGAAGAAGAAGAGCTTGGTTTAATGGCTCTCTCCGATGAAGATACTGAGGTACATCCTTGTTCTAAAGACCGTGTTCTTAAATTTAATAGCCTAAAAGTAGAACTAGAGAAACAATATCAAAAGGTTAACACATGCACTGTAGAATCAAATGCTTTTAAATAGGGTGTTGTTAAATTAGAAGAAAATATTGTTTTGTATAAAAAGGCTCAACAAAACTATGAAGAGAAAATAAGGAATTTGACTCTTCAAATGAGGGAAAAAGATGTGGAAATAAAAGCTTTTGAAAGGCAACTGTTAAAAATATCAACAGAAAATGAAGCTTTAAAAGCCAGTCTATATAATGAAAGGGAAGTGATTAGTCATTGGGAAAAATCCTCTAAAGGATTGGGAAAATTGATTAATTCACAAATGGGGTATTATAATAAATCAGGCCTAGGATATATTGAGGACCAACCTAGGATAACTTTAACTGACAAGGACTTATCAAAAGGGATTTTTGATAGTTCTAGTGAGGTAAATGATAGATATGTTGAAGGAATGAAGGCCGTTCCTCCACCACAATTAGGAATTTGCATGCCCCTTAGTAATGATACAAGTATAGACTTAGAAGAACCAAAGGTTAAAAATGCCTTAAACTCTAGTACTTTGTCCCAAGAAAAGACTGTTGTGACCAAAATATTGTTTATCCACCTTTAATGAACAACTTTGTTTCTGAGGAATCTAAGACTAGTTCTGCTCCCAAGCAGGTAAAAACTCCTAGCAAGATATTGGAAAACAATGTAAAACATAATAAAGCCAAAAGGGGTGGGCTAGATTTTGAGAAAGTTAAGTCAAAACAACCTTTTAGGCCTTCTTTAAGAAGAAAAGGATGTTATGTTTGTGGTAGTCTAAGTCATTTTATCAAAGATTGTACTTTACATGAAGATAAAATTGTGAAACAAAAGGCTGCACAAAGGGTCATGAAAAACAGTAATGGGAAAAATGCACAGTTTATAGGAATCAGAAACTTAAAAATGACAAACCTAAGTTTGATCACACAAGGGTAGCTAAACAGATTAAAAATAACTCTACAAATAGTTTTGTTCCTAGGGCAGTACTTATGAAACAAGGTCTAGTACCTTTAAAGTCTGGTAAACCAAGTACCGGCAAGTCTAGACCTGCAAGTACTGCTAGACCAAACTTAAGTACTGTTGGTTTAAATTCTGTAAAACCAAAGTTCTCCAAGACTTCTAAGAAGGTTTTTGAAAAAGTTAAAACACCTAGAAGTAAGGATAAAAACAAACCGGTGCAAATGTGGGTTCCTAAAAGAGATAAATCATGTGTTAAAACAAGTACCGCTAAAGCAGTACTTAAGGCAAAGAAGTCGGAGCACATAGAGTCACCCTATGACTTCGACTACATAAATGAAACCATGAAGAATAAGAGCAAAAGTAGCATTACTGGGAATGCTTCAGTACAAACTCTTAAATGTGTAGGTCCCACAAGATCCGAGCCAAATGTGGCTTGGGTCCTGTTAAAAACTAATGAGTTTTATTTGTGTGCAGGAGCATCTAATTGATGAATTGAAAGATAAAGGTATAGTAGATAGTGGATGCTCAAGAAACATGTCAGGAAACAAAGATTTTTTTGTTAAATTTAAAGAATTTAGAGGAGGTCCAGTAGCCTTTGGAGGTAGCAAAGGTAGAATCGCTGGCAAAGGGAAAATCAACACAGGAAAGTTGGAATTTGAAGATGTGTTCTTTGTAAAAGAATTGAATGAGTTCAATCCCTTTTCTGTATCACAAATGTGTGATAAAAAGAACAAGGTGCTGTTCACAGACAAAGACTGCTTGGTGCTGTCTAAAGACTTTGAGATGCCTAAGGAATCTCAAATACAGCTTAAAGTACCCAGACAAGAAAATATGTACACCTTTAATCTTCATACTATTACTCCAACAGGTGGTATTACATGTATGCTAGCTAAGGCCTCTTTAGATGAGTCAAATTTGTGGTATAGAAGGTTAGGTCATGTGAATTTCCAGAATCTTAATAGATTAGTGAATAGGAACTTGGTTAGAGGTCTACCTAACAAATATTTTCAAAATGATTTCACATGTGCTGCGTGTTAAAAAGGTAAACAACATAGAGCCTCTTGTAAGACCAAGACTGTTAACACTGTGACAAAACCTTTGCAGCTTTTGCATATGGATTTGTTTGGTCCAGTATCTATCAGAAGCATTAGTCATAAGACCTTTTGTCTAGTCATAACTGATGATTATAGTATATTCAGTTGGGTTTTCTTTTTAGCTCTTAAAAGTGAAACAAATGAATTACTTGAGGATTTTATCACTTTAGTTGAAAAGCAGTTCACTAAACAGGTTTTAATCATTAGGACTGATAATGGGACAGAATTCAAGAATGCTGAATTTGATGAATTCTATAGGCCTAAAGGAATTAAGAGACAATTTAGTAATCCTAGGACTCCACAACAAAATAGAGTAGCTGAAAGGAAGAATAGGACACTGATTGAGGCTGCTAGAACTATGCTGGCTGATTCACTTTTGTCAAATACCTTTTGGGCAGAAGCAATCAATACTGCATGTTATGTGTTAAATAGAGTCCTGGTAACCAAGCCTCAAAACAAAACACCTTATGAAGTTTTGACTGATGTAAAGCCTAACATAAGTCATTTAAGACCTTTTGGGTGTCATGTGTCTATACTAAATACTCTTGATTATTTGGGAAAGTTTGATGGAAAGTCTGATCCAGGATATCTTGTAGGATATTCAGTGCAAAGTAAAGCATATAGGGTTTATAATTTGGCAACTAAGAAGGTTGAATAAAATGCTCATGTTAATTTCTTAGAAAATAAACCCAATGTCCCAGGAATAGGTTATGCTTGGATGTTTTATTTAGATTATCTAACTCCCTCCATGGATTACTATTCTTTGGAAAAGGATTGTCAAACTAACAATGCAGGTGAGGAGTCAAGTGCAACTAATGCAGGTACTCAAGAAGATGTTTCTTCATCAGATGATGATGTTCATATCTATGTGCCTAATATGCCTACTGTTACTCCCATGTCTTCCACTCCCAAGAAGCAAACCATGCCATCAAAAGATGATCAAGCCTTCCAAGAGCTTTAAAGGCTTAAAGATCAAGAAAAGAATGCTACATCTGCCAATAAGCATTCACGAGAAGAATATTTTGAGTCAAAACACTCAGCAGTACATACTACACCTAGCGGTACTTCATCTGCAAGTACTGCTAAGTCAAAATCTGCCAAATCTGTTGACTCACTAGAAGAGATTTTACAAGCTATGGATGATGAAGACTTATATGCTAGTCTAGGTGAAGGAATATTCTCCACAGCTTCCTATGATGAGCAGGGTGCAGTAACTGATTTCAATAATTTGGAAACAGAAATTCCAGTCATTTCTATTCCCACTCATAAAGTCAACAACAACCATCCTACTACACAGATTATTGGAGATCCCAAATCTGAGGTACAAACCAGAAGACAACTTCAAACCAATATTGAAACTCATGCACTTGTGAGTTATGTCAAACAACAGCAGAGAACAAATCATAAAGATACTCAGCATTGTTTGTTTGCCTGTTTCTTATCTCAAGTAGAGCCCAAAAACATTTCTCAGGCTCTTGATGAAGAAAGCTGGGTAGATGCCATGCAAGAAGAATTAACACAATTTGAGCTACAAAAAGTTTGGATTCTTGTGGATCTTCCCTCAGGTAAAAGAGTAATTGGTACTAGATGGGTCTTCAGGAACAAGAAGAATGAAAGAGGGGTTGTTGTAAGGAACAAGGCAAGACTTGTTGCTCAAGGCTATAGACAGGAAGAAGGGATAGACTATGATGAGGTTTTTGCACCAGTGGCAAGGATAGAAGCCATTAGGTTATTTTTGGCCTTTGCATCATATATGGGATTTATAGTCTATCAAATGGATGTGAAAAGTGCCTTTCTATATGGTACTATTTCAGAGGAGGTATATGTCTCACAACCGCCAAGTTTTGTAGATCCTAAATTCCCCAATAGAGTTTATAAGGTTATCAAAGCACTTTATGGTCTGCATCAAGCTCCAAGAGCCTGGTATGCAACCTTATCCAATTTTCTGCTAGAACATGGATATAGGAGAGGAACCATTGACAAAAATCTGTTCATCAAGAAGAATGCTAAGGACATAATTCTAGTTCAAGTCTATGTTGATGACATCATTTTTGGTTCTACCAAGAAGACATGGTGTGAAGAGTTTGAAGCTTTGATGAAAGGAAGATTTCAAATGAGTTCTATGGGAGAACTAACTTTCTTTTTGGGACTGCAAATCAAACAAAGGAAAGATGGAATATTTATCAGCAAAGATAAATATGTTGCTGAAATCTTGAAGAAATTTTCATGTATGGATACAAGGAGTACAAGCACACCTTTTGAAGCCAAGAAGTCTTTATCAAAAGATGAACATGGAGAGAATGTTGATATTCATCTATACAGATCAATGATTGGTTCATTGATGTATCTTACTGCTTCAAGGCCAGATATTATGTTTGCTGTGTGTGCCTGTTCAAGGTTCCAAGTTCATCCAAAGGTGTCACATCTACATGCTGTGAAGAAGATTTTTAAATATCTTAAAAGTCAACCCAATTTAGGATTATGGTATCCTAGAGATTCCACCTTTGAATTGGAAGCTTACTCAGAAAGTGATTATGCTGGAGCTAATCATGATAGGAAATCCACAACAGGAGGTTGTCAATTCCTAGGCAAAAGACTCATATCATGGCAGTGTAAGAAGCAAACCATTGTTGCTACTTCTACAACTGAAGCTGAATATGTAGCTGCTGCTCATTACTTTGGTCAAGTACTTTGGATTCAAAATCAATTGTTAGATTATGGGTTAAACTTCATGAACACCAAGATTTACATTGATAATGAAAGTACTATATGCATTGTTAAGAATCCAGTATTTCACTCCAAGACCAAGCATATTGAAATAAGACATCACTTTATAAGAGATGCTTATGATAAAAAGCGTATTCAAGTCTTGAAGATTCATATAGACAACAATGTAGCTGATTTGTTGACCAAGGCATTTGATGCAAATAGATTTGAATTCTTGGTGACACACATTGGTATGCTCAACCAATAACCTGCTGCATATGTTGAGGGGAGGTAATAGCTGTACACATTTTTATAATTTTTATTGTATAGTCTATGTTTTGTGTTTTTGATGTAATTGCAGGTTAATAGAAAAAGATAAAAGAGGTTACATTGATAGTGGAAAGCATGAACTGGTTAAAATTGTGAGGTACCGTTATAACTCCAAGTACCGCTAGCACAAATTCAAGTACCGCTTATGCGTCGTGTACCGCTACATGTCCGTTGTACCGTTAAGGGTCTCCTTTGTAAATTTGGCGGTTTCTTCGCGCATTGGGTTTGTTATTTACTTAAATACTTACTCCAATTATACAATTACCAACTGGCTGATCCCATGTTGATATTTTATTATTTTCCTCGTAACTTTATGTTATCGTCTTGGTTTTTGTCTAGTTTATATATTTCCAGTATTCTAGACTAGTTAATGTTTATGGCCTGTCATAAACATTTTGTTTAACAAGCTGCCTGTAGCTTGCGGTTAATGTGGTATTTCAGCCACATTCCTTGTACTTCAACGTTTTTTTTGGTTCTATTTACCGGGGTCATTGCTACCCTTTTACCAAAAACAATTATACAATTGATTCACCTAATCTTTTATTTTTATCTCTTGATTCTATAACCTTCTCTCTAATTTTTCGATCATCAAAAATACTAATGGCTGCTTTACAAGTGATATCTAAGCATAATTTGGTTGCGAATCTTGCTACAAATGATGACTCTCTTGGTTTACATGAGATTCTTGGTTTCCTATCTCGAAGTCATATTCGCTTTGCACTCACGGTAAGTCCAGTTGTCTCTATTTCAATTGTTGAACAATTTTGGAATACTGCTGTATTAGGTACTCGATTTAATCATCCTTGCATTAAGTCTAGGGTGAATCATAGAAATATATATGTAACTCAGGTACTGCTAAGAGCAAGTTTGAGATTAAATGATGAAAATGGACTTAGTATGCTTAATAATACAGAGATTCATGATGGCCTTGCAGCCATGGGCTATGGAGGTGGTAGGGAAAGTCTTACTTTCTTTAAAGCTTTATTTTCACCTTAATAGAAATTGCTTTTTCATGCTATTATTCACTGTTTAAGCTCTAAAAGTACATCTTTTGATCAAATTCCTGCTGCATTGGCATTAGCTGGTATTTGTCTAGCAAATAACAGGGTTTTTAATTTTTCAAGATTAATTTTTGAAGTCATGACTAGGAATTTGGAAGGGACTAAAAAGTTTTTGATGTATCCTAGATTCATTCAGACTTTAGTTAGTGACCAAATACCTAACCTACCAGAGTTAACTAATACATGGGATGTTCCTACATTCACAAAGAGAACTTTCTCTTTCTTGACCAAACAAGGCAATGCCTTTACAGGAACAGTTACACCATTGTTTGCTCATATGTTAGCCTAACCTGTCAGTCAAGAAGGTGAGGAACCTAGCAATGCTAGTGCTTCTCAGCAAACTCCGTCTCACCAGAGTTCCCATTCCCTAGAAGATTCACAAGCTTCTTCTCACAATGTTGGTGCTCCACCAAACAATGATGAGATGATTCACACACCTGCTGCTTCTATTGCTGCTAGTGGTTCACCATAATCACAAGCACCAGAGGTGGTGGATGTTGCAAATTTAACTGCTTTGTGTACAAGTTTGTCCCAACAGGTACAGGTGTTGTAGAAAGAAAAGCTTGTTCAAGACAAGAAAATTGCTGAATTGGAAGCTAGCCTAATCAAGTTACGGAACAAATTGTCACCTTGGATGAGGCAACATAGATCTATTCAGAAGTCTGCAATCAAGAAGCAAAGATTCAGGAACCACAAGAAAAGGCAACTGAATGCAACAAAACAGGGGAGGAATTATGAAGAACAACCACCTTCTTCTGATAATCAGACAAGGATCTCTGGAAATGACATCAGTTTCTAATTGGATGAAGATGTCATGGGGAGTAATGAAGATGGAACTGGTTTAGAGACTGGTGTGGATGGACCTTCAAATATGGAGATTCAACAGGAAGAGCCACAACCTACTAATGAGGAGCCACAAGTTGAAGAAATAATGGTAACTCAGCCAGCACCAATACCTCAATCACCACTTCAAGTGAATTGGAGTACTTTCTATGAGAAGTTGGAGGAAATTAACATTCAGTTTCCTATATCTTCAACTCCATCACCACAAAGACAAGTATGGTTTCAAAGGAAACAGACTTTGCAAGTACTGTCTAGATCAAGAATGAGCAACAGATCAGACAAGACTGAATAGGTGCAAGTTGAAATGATGACTTCTATGGAAGAAAGAGTATCTGGGGATACACAAGTGATTGAAGAAACAAGTCTGTCTAATACTGGTGAAATCAACATTGTTGAAGATCCAAGTATTGCTAAGCCAACTAAGCCGACTGCAAGTACTGCTGACGTTGTTGAAGACCCAAGTACTGCTAAGCCAAAAGCCGATTGCAAGTACCGCTGGTGATCATCCTTCACTAGAAAGTCAAACTCCTTTTGGAGATGATGAGACTTTAGCCCAATTGCTGCTTGACTTAAGAAAGAAGAATTTAGTTGAGAAGACTAAACAAGCAGAGGCAGAGAAAAAGACACAACAAGTTCTTGCCAAAAAGAATCAAATTCAAGGTAAGAGAGTTCAAGCTTCACACCCTACTAAAGGTATAGTTATTCAACAGCAAGCTAATGAGGAAAGATTTACCAAACTGAAGAAGAAGCTACCTAAGATTGATCCAAAGGATAAGGGGAAGAAGCAAATATTATCAGAATCTGAAGATGAAAGTGATTCAGATGATGATATAAACAAAGTCATGTATAGATTTAATCAATTAGACCATGATGAGGAATATGCTTACATAATGCAAGAACAAATTTGTAAAGATGAATTACAAGAAGAACTTGCAGCAAAACAGCATTTGCTAGAAGCTAAAAGAATACAGCAAGAATGGAACATACAAGAGTATGATAGGATTCAAGCTGAATTACATGCAAGTGAGCTTCTTGCAGACTCATTGATAGCTGAAGAGAGAGATGCATATGATGAAGAAGAGAAATCAAAGTTGATTGATGATCTGGTAAGGGAGCAACAAAGATTCTTTGCTGAAAAGAGAAGAAGAGAAAAGATTAAACCTCCAACTACTATGCAGATTAGAAATCAGATGATGAATTTTCTTAAGAAAGTTAAGGGTTTTACTCATATTCAGCTGGTCTAGAAGAATTTTGAAGAAATCAAGACTTTGTATGAGCAAAATAAGAGAACTGAATTGAATTTTGTTGAAATTGGATCTGAGGCAGATAAAATAGCTGTTGAAAAGCATAGAAGACATCTGTAACAACAAAGGCAATTTGGTAGTATTCCTAGAATTGAGCCAAGTACTGCTGAACCTACAAATACATCTCCAACTATCAAGACCACTTATGTGAGAAAGAATAGAAAGAAGAAGGTAAGTTCAAGGGAGGAAGAGACTGCTCAAAGAATGAATACAGGAGTTGAAGCTCAAGATATTGCTTAGACTGAAAATGTAAAAACAGTACATACACAGTCAATAGTACATACAACAGTACATACTGAGGAGACGGTACATATAAACTTGGAAGAGGGTTCAACAGAACTTGAGGGAATTTCCAAGGGTGTTAAAAGGAAAAGGTCAACAAAGACAAAGAAGAAAGCCAAGAGGGCTAAATCAACAGTAGAAGATAGTGATGATGATGAGAGCTTGAAGAAGTACTTGAAGATTGTAAAATTTGAAGATCAATGTATTGATACAGAGATTTTTGGAAAAAGATCATCTATTGCAAGATGGATTTACTCTATGGATCAAGGACTTGAAGCTCATGGAATTCAAAGAATTGATGGCACAACAAGGATACTCAGAATTTTGGAGGATGTTCTTCACATTCTTGACAGACAAGATATTCAAGATCTTTTCAGGTTAGTTCAAGAAGCCAGTGCAGGTAAAATTAAAGTATCACTATTATACTGGGAATTTCTCTTTATGTATGAGCCACACAATTGTGATCAAGAAATGTTGAAGGAATTAGAGAATCAGGTTCCTAGTTACTAGAGATATTATAGGTCATGTGGATTACATATTCTGGATATAGATGATGTTACATACTATATGCTGCAAGAGAAGACTTACCCTTTCAAAAGAAGATTATTGGAAAGGATGTTAGAACAACAATTGGAAGTTACAAAAGAATCTGTTGATGCTTTGGAGTTGATCAGAATGGTTAAACAACAAATCAAGGATTTGAAAGATGAGGAAGAAGCTAAGAAAGAGCCTTAAGTGTTTGACTTTCAGTCACACTTCACAAATGGTTCTCAGTTCACCATGTCTAACACACATAAGAACTGGCTAGTCCATAAGCAAACGGTTTATGGTAAAGACTTATCAAATCCGTTGAAAGCTGATAGTTTGCTAAAAACTATATGGTTCTAACTCACCTTGTTTCGAAACAAAGAGTTAGCTAGTCCTAGACAAACAGTGCTAGGTAAAGACTTCATCAAATCCGTTGATGGTTGACAATTTACCAAAAATTGTAAGGTTATCAGTACACCTTATTCTTTATGAATAAATTATTGGTGATTTGCTAACTGGTAAAGAATTTATCAAATCCGTTGATAGCTGGTGATTTGCTAAAAATCATGAAGCTAATACAGATTGGTTTTTGTTGTTAACTATTTTATTTCAGGTATGAAGATTGCAAGCTAAGAAGTATTTAAAAAAATACGTAAAAAGGTTTTGTCTCATCAAATCAAGACTAAGGTTCATGATTCATAGTTCAAAGATTGAACTCAATAAGACAATGACTGATGCTGCAAAGATAAATGAATGTTTACAAGACACAAAGAAGATCATAGTTTGAAGACAAAGATAATACTCATGATTTTTGAAGATTATCTTACCAGAATAAGATCTACAGTTGAAGTGTTTAGCTACATTCAGTTGGATACAAATACAAGTTACCAAGTTCAATCCAAGGATGAAAGAAAGACTGAAGAGATGTATTTTAATACATTCAGTACAAGAGAAACAAGAAGACAACAAGTTATCATTCTTGTTTAGGGGAGGATTGTTGGGAATTATTTGTTAAGTGTCAAGTACCGTTACTGTATTTTAAGTATTTTTATTGTTATGTAAGTACCGTTAGTATTAACGCGGTACATAGTAAGTACTGCTACTTATAAAGTAAGTATTGCTATGTTGATTAGGACGAATATATCTTTGTATAAGATATGTCATAGTTATAGTTAGAGTATATCTTATGTGATATACTTAAATAGTTAGAATATTGATAATATATCGTCTGTGATATAGTTATCTTTATAGAATATTCTAAGGTTTCTAGGGTTCCTTACTCTATAAAAGGAACATAGGTACAATGTCTTTCATGTACCTCATTCAAGTCGATTAATAAGAGAATCGAATAGTTAAAAGTAATTCTGTTCTTCTGTGCTTTATAAGTTAGATTCCGCATAACTTATTTAGTGTTAGTAAGAGTGCTCAAAGTGTTTTAGTTTGATTACAAACTACTATACTAATTCTTAACAGAATATAGATCCAACCAAAGGGATCAACATTATGTTGAAGAAAATTTTATAAATTTGTACAATGATCATGTAATATGTTTTTAATAATCTCTTATCTTAGGCTCTATGAACTATGTGCTATCGATCCACCCTTGTGACATCTCCGTTGATAATTCTGCATATTTTGACCCTACCCGAGGTGTCACAATCGGATCCTATTATTTCCCTTTGTTCGCCACCCCTTACTCCATTTGGGGCTAGTGATTTCATCTTGAAAGAGGTTGATGCTTTTCTTAGCACACCGGATTTTCCATCGACGTATGATGAGGATTATCATGATACGGAGGGGGATATCGACTTGCTTGAAACATTTTTAAATGAAGATCCTTTTCAATCACCACCTATGGAAATTAAAGTTGTGAACGAAAATGAAACAAAAGTGAAAACCTCTCTTCAAGAAGCACCCGAACTAAAACTTAAGGATCTTCCCACTCATTTAGAGTATGTTTTTCTTGAGGTAACGGATAAATTACCGGTGATTATTGCAAAAGGATTGAAAGACAATGAAAAGGAGGAACTTATTAAGGTTTTAAAGAAACATAAACGGGCCATTGCATGGAAAATCTCCGACATCAAGGGTATTGACCCAAAATTTCGTACTCATAAAATTTTGATGGAGGAAGATTATAAACCCACTATCAAAAATCTAAGAAGGGTTAATCTAAAGAATCATGAGGTGATCAAAAAGGAAGTTATGAAACTTCTAGACGCCGGAAAGATCTACCATATCTCCGATAGCCCATGGGTTAGCCCCGTGCATTGTGTTCCAAAGAAAGGAGGAATGACGGTAGTGACGAATAAGGATAATGAATTGATTCCTACTAGACTCGTGATCGGATGGCGTGTTTTTATTGACTATAGAAAGCTTAATGATGCCACTAGGAAGGATCATTTTCCATTACCTTTTATGGATCAAATGTTAGAGATACTAGCGGGAAATGAATTATATTGCTTTTTGAATGGATTTTCCGGCTATTTCCAAAATCCTATAGACCCTCGTGATCAAGAAAATACCACATTCACTTGTCCTTATGGAACATTTTCTTATCGTAGAATGCATTTTGGATTATGAAATGCTCCGGGGACATTCCAAAGGTGTATGATGGCCATTTTTCATGATATGATTGAGAAAACCATGGAAGTCTTCATGGATGATTTCTCGGTTTTTGGGGAGTCTTTTACTTCATGTCTCTCTAACTTGGAACGGATGTTAAAACGTTGTGAGGAAAAAAATCTCGTGCTTAACTATGAAAAATGTCATTTCATGTGCAAATAAGGCATTGTTTTAAGACAAAAGATCTCTAAGGTTGGTATTGAGGTAGATAGGGCCAAAATCAACGTGATTTCCAAATTACCTCCACCCACCACCATTAAGGGAGTTAGGAGTTTTCTCGGCCATGCCGGCTTCTATAGACGTTTTATTCAAGACTTCTCTAAGATAGCTCGGCCTATGACCCATCTTTTGGAAAAAGAGACTCCATTCTTCTTTTCGGATGAGTGCATCAAAGCCTTTAAGATGCTTAAAAAGAAATTAACCGAATCACCAATTCTAGTTGCGCCAGATTGGGATCTACCTTTTGAAATAATGTGTAATGCTAGTGATTACGCGGTAGGTGCGGTTTTGGGGTAAGGTAAGACCAAACATTTCTTACCTATACACTATGCAAGTAAGACTATGACGGATGCTCAAACTAAGTATACTACAACGTAAAAGGAGTTACTTGCCGTTGTATATGCTTTGGAAAAGTTTAGACCATACCTCGTCTTGTCTAAAACCATAGTGTATACGGACCACTCGGCTATCAAATATCTTCTTAATAAACAAGATGCAAAGCCGAGGTTGCTCTGGTGGATTATCCTCCTTCGAGAATTTAATGTCAAAATTCTAGACAAAAAAGGAGCCGAGAATCTCGCGGCCGATCATCTATCTCGACTTGAGAATCCTCACCAAAGCGATCGAGAGAACAAGGGAATTAATGAAACATTTCCTCTCGAGACGCTTGGTATGATTTCTTTTTGTGTTGATGATAGTACCCCATGGTTTGCGGACATCACAAATTACCATGCGGGGAAGTTCGTGATTAAGGGTATGTCGTCCCAACAAAAACGTAAATTTTTCAAGGACATATCTTACTTTTTTGGGACGACCCTTATTTGTTCCGAGTGTGCACGGATCAAGTGATTCGTAGGTGTGTGTTTGACAAAGAAGCTAAAGATATTCTTAAAGCTTGTCATGAAGGACCCATCGGGGGACATCATGGTGCCAACTCCACCACGAAAAAAGTATTTGATTCTGGTTTCTTTTGGCCTTCCATATATCGAGATGCCCAAGACTTGCTTAAGACTTGTGATGCTTGTCAACGTCAAGGAAAGAATTCACAAAGGGATGATATGCCCGAAAATATTATCCAAGTTTGTGAAATCTTTGACGTATGGGGAATCGATTTTATGGGGCCATTTCCATCATCAAAAGGAAATATATTCTCGTAGCCGTGGACTATTTATCAAAATGGGTTGAAGCTAAGGCTTTGCCTACTAATGATGCTCGAGTAGTGGTGAAATTTTTGAAACAACTCTTTGCTAGGTTTGGAACTCCGTGGGCTATAATAAGTGATCGAGGGACCCATTTTTGTAATGAACAATTTGAAAAATTTCTAAAGAAAAATGGTGTCACTCATCGACTTTCGGCGGCTTATCACCCTCAAACGAGTGGTCAAGTGGAGGTTTCAAATCGAGCTCTTAAGAGGATTTTGGAGCGTTCTATTGGAGAAAATCGCACTTCATGGTCGGATAAATTGGACGATGCATTGTGGGCCTTCCGTACGGCCTATAAGACGCCCATTGGTTGTACACCATTTAGGTTGGTCTACGGAAAGGCATGCCACTTGCCAATTGAACTCGAACATAAGGCGTATTCTAAAACATTGTAACTTCGATTTAAGGACCGCGGGTGATCATCGCAAGGTTGAGTTGAATGAACTAAATGAATTAAGGGATCAAGCTTATGAGAACTCTTTGATCTATAAGGAGAAGACTAAGAAGATTCATGACTCTAAGATCAAAAACCGCACTTTCAATGTTGGTGATCAAGTCCTCTTCAAATCTGGACTTAAGATTTTCTCAGGCAAGCTTAAGTCTCGTTGGTCCGGACCATTCACCATTTCACAAGTATTCCCTTATGACACCGTTGAGCTAGCTCAAAAAGATGGGCCAAACTTTAAGGTGAATGGTCATCGAGCTAAGCACTTTTTTGGAGGGGACATACCTACGGAGGTTGTTCCGGATCTCCAAAATTTCCCTAAAGACCAATGAATGTGGGGATCGAGTCGAGCTCATGACTCGGTTAACAAAAACGATGTGCCTTGTGGGGGAGTCCCATAAATTCTTTCTTCTTTCTATTTTCTAACACTAATAAGACTTGATCTTTTCAAGCTCGTGCTCGTGTTTTGTTGTGATGTGAATCTTAGGTATGACCCTAATCATTAAAGACTCTCGTGTTTGGTTTTTGCCCGGTCCACTCGAGCTTCCATACTTTGATTGTCAAATGGGGAATTTGTTATCCTTTGATTTTAATCGACTAACGTTTTATCTTAAATCATAATTCATAAACGGCTTATAGATTTGCGTACTCTTGCCATGTTAGAACTTTTGCATTCGACTCGTGTTCTAGCAAGGGGGTGTTACTCTTGAGCTAGGAAACATTGAGGACAATGTTTGGTTTTAGCATGGGGGAGTCAATCGATATAATCGCTTGCACTTGCTTTTGTCGTGTTCAAACGTAATCGTTTTTCTCATTTTTCATAAAATTTTAAATTTTTAGTGCAATTTGTGTTTAATAATAAAGAAAATAAGTGTTTTTGACACAAATGTAGGCTTTCCGTTGGTGAAAATAAGAATAGTTTTTGACTCGACCGGTTTTTTACCTTAGCTCGTTCCTTAACATGCTTAAATCAAGTTTTGCTAGACTTTTATATAGGGAAATTTAAAATGCGAAAGTCTTAACTAGAAAGGATTTAAGAACAAGAACTTTTCGCAAGTTCCTATAATTGATCCTAGAAAGTCATTTATCAAGGGAACTTTAAAACGCAAATTCTAAACTTGAAAAAGTCTAAGTAGATGCAAGATCATATAGATGACCTGAAAACCCAAAACTTCGATTTAATATAGTCTCAATTTAGACTTGCAAGGCTAAGTATCCATTAGTCTACATCCTTGAGATTTTATAATATGGAGAACAAGAGATGATATTTCGGATTCAAATTTGTTTTTAATCTCTATGATTATTCCTATCTGATTATAATGCTCTTTGTGTTCTAATCGGATCTAGGTTTTCATTTAAGATCTAAATCAAAACTGTTTTTGAACTAGGGTTTTCATAGGCGGCGGCTATTTAGGATTCGGGTTGGTTTCTCCTTTTATAAATCGATCTCCTCCTTTGTTTCTGGATTCATATTACGTTTTTATTTAGGTTTGATTTAGGGTTCGTGTTTTTTTGAGTTATAGGTGGCGGTTTAAATTCCTGATCTAGGGTTTCATCCCTTTGATGGTTTTAATCCTGTTCCATTATTTAATTCATTAAGACTGATCCTGTTGATTAGCCTTTATAGAATGTTTTATTGTTTCTGCTACAAAGTTATTGATTTTGATTTTGTAAGGTTTTGATTCGGATTTTACGTAGTAGGAATTAGGGTTTTTTGTTTCTATTATTTTATGATTACTGGACTCATGGATTGACGTGATTGGTTGCTGGTTTGAAGCTCTAATTGATTTTAGGGTTTCTTGGTGTCGATTGGTTTTATTGTTTTGTTTTTGATGCGCACAGGAGAGATGGAAAATACTGGTGATAAGGGTAATATGGCGGAGGCTACTTCTGCACAGCCGATTGACTGGGAGGCACTGCGTGCACGCATGGCTCGGCTTAAACAGTCGAGTGAAACGGGGGAGTTTATCGCTGACCCTAATAACAGATCGGGCCTGTTTGGTGATGTTTCGCAGACAGATCATGTGCAACGAGATACTGACTCGTCTGTTTTGCATGGGAGCAGAAGTGAGGTTAATGCAATATCTAGGCAAGCTGATGTAAGTACTCGTGTCGCTGATTCTGCTGGTTTGGTTCAGTTACAGGATGGTAGTGTTCAGAATTCGTTGGGTGTGAATGATACAGGTTTGAAGGATGCGGCTGTTGCTGCATGGGGCCCTATTGGTCCTAAAATTAATAGTGTATCACAGCCTGGTTCGCTTGATGATTCTGTTGGTGGTGTATCTATTAAACAGAATGGTATACCTTCTTTTGCATCTTTCTTACAACCTGTACAAAAAGTTAAATCTATTCAAGTTAAGGAATTACATTGTGATGAGCAAGTAGTTGGGGCTGCTGTGGCTCTTCCCTTTGATGTTGTTGAAGAAGTTCGATCTAAATTAACGTATACGTTGTTTGGATATTTCATTGGAAAGCGTCTTGCGTTCCCCGTGGTTGAGAAGTATGTCAAGAATGCTTGGGCTAAATATGGTTTAAAGCGTGTAAAGTTGCATGATGAGTTTTTTCTGTTTCAATTTAAAACTCAAAGTGGTATGGAAGGTGTATTGGAAAATGGACCGTGGCTTATTCGACAGGTTCCCTTGATTCTTAATGTTTGGTCTTCTAACACTGATTTGCAAAAAATGGAGATCAAGAAGGCACCGGTATGGGTTAAACTACATAGGGTACCTATTGTTGCTTACTCGGAAATTGGTCTTAGTTTGATTACTTCTCAGATTGGGAGGCCGATCATGTTAGATTCTTTTACTAGCAATATGTGCATTGATCCATGGGGTAGGAGCACTTTTGCTCGCGCCCTTATTGAGGTTTCAGCGGAAGAATGTCTAAAAAAATCTTTAGTTGTTGCTATACCGGTAGAAAAAGATAAAGGGCATACTTTGGTGACTATTGATATTGAGTATGAGTGGACGCCTCCAAGATGTTCTAATTGCCTTATTTTTGATCATGTGGATTCTAAATGCCCTAAGATTCCTAAACAGGTGGTGGTTGAGAAGGTGCGCAACATGGAGGAAGCTACAACAACTGTGGACGGTTTTGAGGTTGTTAGGAGTAAGAAGAGTAAAAAGAACAAGAAGCAACACGTAGTTGCTGGTATTAAGCTTACTAAGCCTTCATTAAACATTCAGTATCGTCAAGTTGAGAAAGGGGAAAGTTCTAAGGCTTATCAGTCGAAGAAGTCTTCCCAAGGTAACCTCGTGTCACAGAGTGATCCCAAGAAGGATGGCCCACTTCTTAAGAGAGGTTTTTTGAATAATAAAGTGCTCGGATTAGATAGTAAACCGGGTACAAGTAACCAGAATTCGTTTGGTGCTTTAAGTGGTTTAGGAGATGGTGATACTGACTGGGAGGATGGTGGTGGTCGTACAAATGAAGTGATTAATGCTGATAGCGAGACTGACGAAGATATTGAGATTGATGATCGACATGGCTCTCGTCAGCCGGATGTTCGCACTTCTCATTTACCATGATTATTGCTTATTTTTATTGTTTATGCACCTTTAGGTGGTTTTTTCCTATTGGTGTAATATGCTTTGTAATTGGTTGTTAGTGATCATATGGCATGTCATATGATTTAGTGGTTGTTCAAGCTGTATGCTTGAGGTTAATGTAGCATTGCCGCTACATTCCATTGTACTTCAACGCTTTTGGGAATATATTTTACCGGGGATGAGACCCTTTTACCCAAAAAAAAAACAAGAGATGATAGAGTTGATCATAAGTTTTGAGGTTAAGTCTTCCTTATATAAGTTTTTTGTGTTGCTCTTTCTCCTCGTATTTATTTTTCACGCTTGAATATTTAATTGTTTAGTAAATGAAGTTTTTAGCGGTTTAGGCTTAATATCTTAACTCTTAACTCCTTTTTTTCTTCCCTTGTAATTAAAGTAAGAACACATTGAGGGTGTCAGCGTCATGGACTTTTTGATCATGGGATTACGGAATTTGGCTTACTATATGTATCATAAATAAAGAAGAATAAATAAAAACATATTCTCTATGATCCTTCTGGTGGGAGTCATGTAGCACTAGCCTTGTCATTAGAGTCTTAGGGTGTATGGCATGGTGAAGTGTTTAATAAAAATTACTTCATCATTATTTCAAAGAGCCTTAGGGTGTGAAGTGATGGTGAATGTCAATTCCCTTGTTTATGTCCAAGGAGCCTTAAGGTGTGGATTATAGATAAGGAGCACTTTTACATCTTAAAGAGCCTCAAGGTATATGATGTAAATGTTGCTAACTACATTAATAAAGTCAAATCGACTTTGGAGGAATAATTTTTGCTTTAAGTAGTCCTATTAGCCAAATTTCGGATCCGAGAATTCATTCCTAAAATCGTGTTAAGTTATCCTTGATGTGGGCTTTCTTTAGTGACAACGGTTTTTGAGGATGAGGTTAGGTTTTGAGTGTTGGCTTTACACTGTTTTTGCCTTCATTTTTGGACTAATAATTATTAAATAAGTCAAATGATCCTTTGGGTGAATGACAATCTTTAAAATCTAGAGATACAACTAGGAATAAAGGAGATTGAGTTTAACACAAATTACTTGTATGAGTGGTCTTTGTTGGGTCTACTAGATGTGGATCTTGCAGCCTGTCAGGAACGGTGAACGACTTCTGTAATCACAAGTCTATTCACAAAGAGACTCTATACACAATATAAGTGCGGAATACAAATACTATAAAGAAGAACAGAATAACTATAATGACTTGATCCTTTCTAAGGATTTCTAATATTGATAATGACTAGAATTACGTTTGATGAAGGTGTATCCCCTTCTGCCAAAGGTTCCTTTTATACTACAAGGAAACCCTAATACATCATTAAATAAAACGTGTAAAACTGATATGCATATCCTTTCCTAACATATCTCATACATATCCTAACAGAATAATAAATAAATAATAAAGTTTGACTTTAACTAGGACCAGGAGCACGACTTGCTCCTACTACTACTATGACCAGGAGGAACTACATACCTCCTAGTCTACCTATTACAATGAACTATTCCAATGGTCCTAACAATCCTCCCCTAAACTTGAATTTGACCTGTTGAGTTCAAGTTTCCTGGTAAAATGTTCAATAAAGCGTGAGGATTGAAACAACAAAAGAAACAGCAGCATCAGCAAGAGAAAAAAAACATAAGAACCGCCGCCACATGGAACACTAGAAGCTTCTCCAAAGCATGAAACAAATCAGCATCGTGTTGAATCTTTACAGCAACATGAGCAGATTTGATGAGCCTTTACCAAGTAGCTGCTCGCTCTTGGGCTAGCCAGTCTTTCTGGTGGAATAAGCATCACCCTGGGAGACCAGAACCCAGCCCAACTCTTAGAACGTGAATCAATGGTGAGTGGGGGTACCCTGATGATTTTAGGCAAACCATCACAGCCGTCAACGGATTTGATATGTCTTTACCAGAAGTCGTATCCCTCTGGACTCGCCAACTCTTAGCAATGAAGCATCGGTGAGTTGAAAACCCTATAGCTTTAAGCAAGCTATTACAGCTATCAACGAATTTGATAAAATCTTTACCAGGAGCCGTACCCCCTTGGATTAGCCACTTTTCAGTCTAGGACCATGGCAAGTGAAAACCATCCAGTTTTGGGTAACCTGGCAACCATCAACGGAATTGAGAATCACACCAGGAGCCGTACCCTCAGGGTGAATCAACTCTTTGTTGTCGGTTAGACATGGTGAGTTGAGGACCATTTGTTGTGAGGACCAAGTCCAACACCAGATGAAACAAGCAACCAGCACAAGTGTGAATCAGCAACAGGAACCCAAAGTTTGAATCAGCAGATGGTATTGTATTCACAAGTGTAAAATCCATGATTTGTTTAAAGTATAAGCAGATATTATATAAAAAGTTTTTTTTTTAACTATAATGAATGAAAGTCACCAATCACTTTACATATTGGTGAAAAGAATTGCAGTATGAACAGATAAACAAAAAACAATAAACATAAAAACTTACAAACCAACCATATCACAGACCAGAAGCAGCCACCTTATCAGCTTGCAAACGAGCTTGGATCCCTTCCACCAGTGTAGTTGCCATAGAAAATTCATTCCCGGAAGGGGCATTAGAAATCTACAAGTGACAAGCAAGCATGGCCTACATCGAAGCAATCTTCAACGGATAATCCAAATCTGTAAGCATGAACACCATAAGACCAGACTCCAACTCTAACACATGCACACCACAGCCAGCATATAACTTCCATCGCTGGATGACCCATTGTGGCTGATCCTTCCAGACACCAGAAACAGGAGCATGAGGAGGGACATCAAGCATCATTTTCAAATCAGCCCATACTCGCAGACCAGGACAGGAGGGCACATCACTAGGATGAACAGGCATACCAGCATCCACAAACCCATATAAAGCCATAAGATCTTTACGATCCGCCCAGGACAAAATACGCTGCAACCCCGAAGCATATCGAACAGAACCATCGCTAAGAGTAATCCTATGAGAGACAGTACCCGGTAGAGTCGTAGAAGGCATAACCGTCCAACCAGTAAGAGAACCATTACCCAATGGCAAGTCGGAGTCACTATCGGAAGCTGCATCAATAAGATTTTCGGGAGCACGCTTCTCATAGGGAACAGACTTGCCACGTCTAGCACGTCTAGCCAATTTCTTGCGGATGGAACGGCGAGGGTTGGGAGCACTAGGCGAGGGTTCAACCTTTACCTTTACCTTAGCAGCAGGAGTGGGATCAGTAGAAGTAGAATCAATAGTTTTCCCATCCAAAGGATCAACAGGAGCTGCACCAGAAGAAGGAATAGGTTGAGGACCAGGCACGGGTGGTGATGGTGATGCCATACCAGGAGTAGTAGTGGTGGTGGTAGTGGTAGCATAGGTGGTGGTGGTAGTAGGACCTAGAGAAGAAACAGGAGGAGCAACCGAAGGTGTAGGGGTGGTACCAACAGTAGAAACATCAACAACCGATGGAATAGCAGCAGAACCAAGAGGAGGATCAGATGTAGAACCAATAGCAACAGCAGGTTGAGAAGTAGGCACCATACGTGGAGGAGGACGATAGATGAAACGCTCCGGAATTGAGGTGCTCTGATGCTTGATCATTCGTTCATAGAGCGCCTTAAGCTCATCAAAAGACAATGCCCGAACCCGTTCCCACATCCAACCAGTAGTGAAATAAGCAGCCGACTGATACTTCACATACCGCTGCATCTGTTTCTGCTCCTCAGTTTTCGTCAAAGGCCTGTTCTTACGCTTCTCACGAAGTTTTGCAGCACGCGCCAACTGTTGCTTGCGCATTAACACCATTGCTCGAGGAATACAGTTATGCTCATTCACATCAGAACCCAAGAGATCAGTAAACTGGGAATAATCCGTGGTAAGAATAGTCAACACCCGCATCCAATCGCTATCATCCCAATGCATAGCATCATGCTGCACCTGTTCACGTCTCTGCTGCTGAAGAGCTTCCTCCTCAGCCCGAGTAGCTTGGTCAATTTCTGCTTGCATCCTTTGAGCAGCCTCCTCACCCAACCGATCCTCCTCTAGTTGTCTGCGTGTACGCTTGCGAGGGGGTGAGGGAGCATCAGTCATGGGGGCTTTCCCCTTCGGATCATGAGATGGGCCAGCAATGGAACCAGCAGTAGGACCAGCAACAGCTTCCTTTGGTGTAGGGACAGCAGCTGGAGAAGGAATGCTGGAGGAAGTAGGAGGAACCGGCAGATCATCATACAACTTTTCAGCAAAGGCAGCCTTCGCCAACAAATTCAAACCATCCTCAACAAGATCTTCAACCTCCTCATCAGAATCAGATTGAACCACATGCTTCTTCCTTCGCCTCTGCTGTGTCTCCAAGGCTTTAATCCGATCAGCCATGGGAAGAACAAATTCCCGGGTAAGCTTACGATGTTGATTCAAATCTGCTTCCAAGGAAAGAATCCGTTCATGGTACCTGTGCATGAGAGCAAGTAAAGAAGTAAGTGTAACAGGCTCCTCCGCTTTCCCACCAAGAGGACTTGGGTCAGGGAAGGCGTCATTGGAACCAGAAGCAATAAAGGGGTCAGCATCATGAGCACTAGCACCAGAAGGCTTAGCAGAAGAGTGTGTAACAGGACTAGGAGGGGGGGTATCCACAAATGGAGACGAATGTGGCATTGAAGAAGGAGCAGCATTGGAAGTGGATGGCCTTTCAACCACCACCTCCTCAACCGGCTCTTCCACAACCACATTAGGTGCACCATCAGTAGGATGCTCCTCCTCCATTGGGTCATCACCTAATTGAGGTTCCTCATCGGCTTGTTCAACCGGAGGAACAACATCAGGAGGACCTTGAGCAAGGCCCAACATTGCATTAGTAAGGGGCCTCCACTCCCCGCTAAACCCATGAGCCATGTTATAGTATACTTTAGCAGTAAGCTTAGAAGGCTCATACTCCTCCCTATCACGAGGTAGACAAACAAGTATCTGTTGTAAAAACCTAGGATACATCAGAAATTTCTTCCTAGAACCAGCACTAGACAGATTGCTAACCATCCCATCAAACAAATAACAAGAGAAATTAAATACCCTACCCTGTGCTATGCAGATTAGACCAGTAGCCAAAGGAGTAGGAAAAGCATCCCAACTCCCAGACTTGGGGCTTAAACAATGAATCAAAAAGTGCACTAGAAGCTTCCATTGGGGGGAAAACCGATTCTTTTGGAAGTTAAACTTCCCCCATGGTTGTACCCAATAGCAGCCATCCCCTCCAAAACCTCAGCATTGGGGATGGAAACAACACCACTTTCATCTTGAAGATGAAGGGAACTCCGAATAGAAGCTTCACTAACCACATAAGAACGTCCATCTATGGTAGCATGGAGTTCACGTGGACGACCAACCACAGCCACAAGTCGAGCAGAAGCCCAAAACTGACGAATCACACTATCATAAACAATGGGGCACATAGTAAAAGCATACATGAGGTTAGAAGCCTCAATGAATTCCAGAATGTCAGTGAAATCATCACGGTGTGGACCATCTCCTAGATAAGCGACCTTATTGTGAGCAGGTTGGTATACCAGGGCAGCCATTGATGTTGATTAGAAGGTATGGATGATGATTTGTTAGGGTTTGAGAGAGTAGGAGCGGATGTGTCTGTGTTATGATTGTGATGAATGAGTCAAGGGGGGTGAATTGACCATAAATAATGGTCTTAGTAACTATTCATTGACTCCTAATAATGGGGGTTGCCCTTTTAAATTAGGCAGTTAATGCAAAGTAACCACTTGCCCCTTTTAACATTATTTGCAAATCCCAATTTACCAAAGTTAAATAAGAGGATATATACCAGAAGTTGCATGCGTTGACTAAAAGTCAAAGCGCACAATGGTCAACACTAGAAGCAGAATGTGGTCAACAGAAGTCAACAAAGTGAACAGTGTCCCAAACCAAGACCAGAAGTCAACCATCACTTGACAAAGAAGGATTTTTATCCACTAGAAGCCAACCAAAAACGACTAGAAGCTAACCATTAGAGACTAGAAGCCAGTCATGAATGAAGACAACCATCAGAAGTGAGCAAAAACCTCCACTAGGAGTAACACACACCACCAGAACCCATTCAATATGTTGTTAAAATCTACCAATATGTTAGTCTGTGCAAATAAATATGTACACTAAGCCTCCCCTTAGGCTTAGCCTCCCCTCAATCCTAGGTCTCAAGGATTGACCATCCCAATGTGAACCACCAAGTGGTTGAACCGAGGACCATCAAAGGCTTTAGTCAGCAGATCAGCAACATTATCATCCGTATGAACCTTAAGAACCTGTATTAACTTCTTCTCATTGGCATCCCGTATAAAATGGTGCCGAATTTCAATATGTTTTGTACGTTGATGAAAAACAGGATTCTTCACAATGCAGATAGTGCTTTGATTGTCAATGAAAATTTTGGTGTTCATAAAATTGAACCCATAATCCAGCATCTGATTTTGGATCCACAAAACTTGTCCACAACAGCTAGCAGCAGGAACGTATTCAGCTTCTGTTGAAGAAGTAGCTACGATCGTCTGTTTCTTGCATTGCCATGAAATAAGTCGTCGACCCAAAAATTGATAACCACCAGTAGTAGATACTCTGTCATTATTAGCACCTGCATAGTCACTATCACTATATGCTTCAAGAACAAAAGGTGATTCTTTAAGATACCACAAGCCAAGCTTGGGTTGAGCCTTGATGTACTTGAAAATCTTCTTGACTGCATTCAAGTTAGAAACCGTTGGAGCCACCTGATGTCTAGAACAAGCACTTACTGTAAACATGATATCCAGACGTGATGCAGTCAAATACATGAGTGAGCCAATCATAGACCTGTACATGTGAACATTTACCGGACGATTTGGCTCATTCTTGAGTTTGACTTTAACAACTTCATAAGGTGTTGCTGCTGGTCTAAGAGGATCCATGTCAAACTTCTGAAGGATCTCATGAACATATTTATCTTGACTTATGAAGATCCCATCCGACTGTTGCTTGACTTGAAGACCAAGGAAAAATGTAAGCTCTCCCATAGCACTCATCTGAAATTCACCCTTCATCAGCTGTTCAAACTCATCACACCATTCCTTTTTAGTAGAACCAAAAATAATATCGTCCACATACACCTGAACAAGGATAATGTCCTTGGTGTTCCTCTTACGAAATAGTGTTTTGTCAATTGTGCCTCTTCTATAGCCATGTTTCAACAAGAAAGTTGAGAGACGCTCATACCAAGCTCTAGGAGCCTGATGAAGTCCATAAAGAGCCTTGACCACCTTGTAAACTTTCTTGGGATGAAGTGGATCGACAAAGCCCTTAGGTTGAGTGACATAAACTTCCTCATCAATCTTTCCATAGAGAAATGCACTCTTGACATCTATCTGAAAAACTGAAAAACTGTAAAACCCATATAGGAAGCTGATGAGACTACTTTTATACATAGTCTCATCGTCCAAATCGGGCTTAAAATGCATAAAATATCATTAAAACATCCAAATATATGCTCGTGTTTGTTGCTTGTGTATTTTAGGTACGGATATTGAGGAAATGGCAAAAAGATCACAAGAATCAATCAAAAACGAACACGGGAAACGAAGCCGCACAATGAACCGGACCCGAATCTGGAATTTCCAAAATGGTCCTTGAAGAATTGAAGATTGTCAACAATGGTCCCTCATTTTTGAAGATTTGGCAAGATAAGACCTTGAAAAATCATCATTTGGCAACAAAGGTCCTCCATGTTTGAAGATATTACAAGAATGGCCCTTGAAGAATGCAAGTTATGCATTTAAAATCCTTATTTTAAGCTTGAGAAAGTATTTGTGCCAAAAGTGACAAACTGCCAAAGTTGTTATAAAGGGAATTAAGATTATTTGCTGTTTATTACAAAGTAAAGACAAATAGGAACTTGGGGGGCCAAAACTGCCAAACAACACAACTTCATCCACCACTCAGTGCTTGACACCTCACCATTTAACCCGACCCTACCCATTTACCCTACCCATTAACCCGTCCAACCCACAACCCACCAGTTTATTAATTAAACTTGTCAAAACCCAGTCAACCCTCCCAAACTTTCCCACCAAACACGTTTTTTAAACTAAACTTTCCCCAAAACGGATTAAACTCCCTCTAATCACCCTATAAACCCTAAGAACACCCAGATTCAATTAACTATAAAACAAAGGGGTTTTAGTTAAGCTTTTCCAGATCTTTGATTACCCCCTTTGTCACCAAAACCCACATCCCAAATCAACACAAGACACACCCATGTGTCTTGTGGGACCACCCTTGCAACGTCCCTTTCCCTCAAAACCCCAAAAACCGACCAGATAAACGAATGAGATGGACTCCTTGGCCCCCAAGAGCAAATAAACGTTCAAGATCAAATACCAACAGCTGGCCACTTCAAGATTCCATTTTCAGAAATCACATGGACGATTTTTGACCAATTTCAAGATGAAGACCAAGGGCAGGACTGGAATTCTACTTCATTAGGGTTTTAGTTCTAGTTTCTTCTATTCACATGTATAAATACAAGTCGTATGTGGCTGTATTTCTTTGTTCCAGATTTTTACTCAAAACTTGTAATCCCTTTTTAATTATTTATAAAGTTGGTGTTTTTGTGAAATTGTAATTCCTTTTATGAGTTTTAAAGGTTGGTATATGTTGATGAGTATTAATCTGAGTTCCATTCATATTTTTCAAACACTTTGTGTTTGAGTTTTCAAAAAAAAAAGGGTTTCAAAAGGGTTTTGTTAATTTTCAAAAATCCAAGGTTTCAAGGAAGTGAAAGTGGAATTGGATTCCTGGATTTCTGAGATTGTTCTTGTTTCAAAACGTGTTAAAAGGTCCAAGGTTTGTTGGTTTGTAGGTTTGAAAAAGATTATTGAAAGAAAGAAATCAGAAAGTGCATATTGTGTTTGTTCATTGATCTTAGCAGGTTTCCATTGAGAGCTTGTTGTCCAAGGTTCAGCACAAGCCCGAGCTTGTGGGAGGTGACTTTTCAGTCACTGTGGAACCTGGATGTGGGTCCCACAAGGTAACATCCTGTTTCCTTTTTCAGTTTTCAAAAGTTTTCAGTTTTAAGTGATTTGTATGAAAGTTGTTGGTTTGTTGATTTTGCTGTTTGAATATGCTCATTTGTGCCTAATATGCATGTTAGTAGTGATTAGAATAAATTTTGTGTGGAATTAATGTGATTTGGTTTGAAAAAATCATTTTCAGTTTTTAAAGGAGTGTTTGGATTAGGGTTAAAGTTGGGTTGATTAACTAGAATCTTGCTTAAAACCTGTGTAAAACACTTCTTAGGTGGTGATTAGGTGATATAGGTACTTGTCTTTCAGTTTGGAAAGGTGTTAAAACAAGTTGCATGCTAAAAAAATTTGGAAAAGTGGTCAAAAACAGCAAAGTGCTTGTCTGCATGATTTTGTGAAGAATTTGTGCCTAAGATCTCGTTCATTGCTAGATAATTGGATAACGTATGACTGTGGATAACTTATATGTCATTTGGTGAGATTGTGTGCTTGATTTGAGGCCTTGAAATTCACATTTGTGCTAATTGAATCAGTAAACAGTCATCAGACCTACACCATAGCTTAATCAGAAACATTTTGTGCTTTGTTTGTGTGATTTTTGGCTAAGACTTGCTTGTTTTTGTGTTGATTATTGACTCCCTATACTCAACTGATTATAGAGTTGCCTTATTGTCCAAAATAAGCAATCAAATAAGCTCTCCTGAGCTTATTGGTCACCAGACCAAAAAAGTACACTAGCAGTGGGAACAAATTTCCCACTGGTAGCACAATTTTTAGTACTGCTAAAGCTAAAGGACAAAACTTGTCACATGTTACTATCAAAATTCTCATTATTTTGTCTTTAGTGAACTTATTTAGGAGTTAGACATTGAAACCAATTTTGATATTTTTCTTATTTTATTTTTGATTTTTCTGTTTAATTAGAATTTTTATTACTGTTCATTTGGTATTTTTTAGGATTTATAGCTATTTTAATTAACTTTTTAATTACTGTTTTTGGCATTTAGTTAAAAAATCATTATTTTTGAGTTTTAAAAATTTTGTTAGATTCAGAAAAACATTTAAGATTTTTAGTTTAAAAAGTGTTCACTGTTCACCTTTTATTTATTTTTTAGAATTAATTTAGTATAATTAGGGTTTTAATTCAAACTATTTTTGTCTTCTAGTGAAAAATTTTATATTTTTCAAACATTTTCATTTTACTACTGTTCATTAGAGTAATTTAGAATTTTTAAAAGTGTCAACTTATTTTTAGCATTATTTTATTACTTTTTATAATTATTTTAGTTTAAAAATAGTTTTTAGTGATTTAAAAATAGAAAAATAGTTTTTAAAATTTAGGAAAAATAGTTTTTAGTCTTTAGATAATATAAGTAAGTTATTTGTTCAATAAAATAATATTTTGGACATTTTGATTAATTATATTTAATTTTAGGGCTTTAATTAGCATTTAAAATTGAATATTTAATTAATAAAAGTTTTTAAAATATTTTGTTGGATTTTTATTCTTATTTATATTATTTTAGACTTAGTTTTAGCTTTCAATAATTTTTAGGTTTAAAATTTTTAATTTTGTAGTTTTTTACGGTTTTACGTGAACGCCTTTTCGTCTTAGCTCGATCCGTCTTCGTAACCGTCATTCTCTTCTCACCCCATTTCTCTTTTCTTTTTTCTCAATATAATCACAAACATTAATCAATTCATTACACAACGCACGTGCCTCCTCGTGAACGAACTCACTTCATTTAGGGTCATTCACACACGGTTTTCCTAAATCGTCGTGCCTACTTGCCCTATTTTGTTGCTCTTTTCCTAAAGGGTAGCAAAAACACTATAACATTTTTGGCGCCGCTGACAGGGAGGCGTGTTGTGTTTTGATTGAACAATTGTTGTTTTTTTATATAACCATAATTAGTATTTGTATTAGTAGCACTCTACTAATACGTATTATCGTTTTTCGATTTTTGTGTGAATACTATTACTATATTGTATACGTAGAACAGTAAATTCACAAGTACTCCAAATACGTGAGAAATCACAACCTTGACTTGGGAGGTCATTACCCAATCATTGTATTCGAATCTCAAACCAAAGAAAAAAAAGGCAAAAATAGATAAATACTTTCGTGAAGCTCGATTTTGAAAAATACAAACTATAAGGTGGGTATAAGGCGGTTGTATTTCACGACCTAAAGGAAAAAGGCTCTTAAGTGCTTCGCGCCGCCTCGTTTCCTCCGCTTGCTTG
The DNA here is from genome assembly GCA_025667525.1 of Glebionis coronaria. Lineage (NCBI taxonomy): Eukaryota > Viridiplantae > Streptophyta > Magnoliopsida > Asterales > Asteraceae > Glebionis > Glebionis coronaria. The sequence goes on along the minus strand of CM046878.1, from coordinate 336,478,122 downwards.
TGCGTATTTTGATTTTGAAGGCTAATCGAGGGTTTTGCCGCCCAAAGTATTATTACATATCATATATATTTTCTTGGTTTCATTTGATTAAACCCTCTTGAACGATTTGGTGTTCCACCATCGTTCTAAAGTCATCGAAGGCGTTCACTTCACGTGATCGTTTTCATTCCTTGAGGCTTCTTTAATCGAGAGATTTGATTAAGGAGGAGATTTGTAGATTTTTGTCTACTTAATACATTCACCAATTTCAAAAAAGTTAATACCATCAAAAATCCCAAAAAAAAATTGAAAAATACAAAACACCAAAAAGAATCTTCTTTGCTCGTCTCCACGTTGTACGTGACGTTTATGCTAACTCGTAAACAAGCAAGACGTGCACGTAAACGAAAGAACAAAACTCCCACTCCAACTCATTCTAGTGAGGAGTCTCCTATTGACGAACCCATTGTACGAGAAGCACCAACCATGGCGAATCGAACTATGATGGAGTTACTTCAAGCACCCACCGAGGGTTATGGAGAAGCTATTGTGATTTTGAGGTGAAAACGGGTTTGTTGTCGATGATCCTTAACAACAAATTCCGTGGTGATGAGAAGGACAATCCACACAACCATATCCGCCAATTTAATCGTCTTACCGCCACTTGCAAATTTAAGGATGTCTCGAATGACTCGATTAAGATGATGCTTTTTCCGTATTCGTTAGCGGGACCCGCTAAAATTTGGTTAGAGAAAGAGCCACCCAATTCTATATTGACGTGGAAGGATCTCGTTTCAAAATTTGTGAACCAATTTTTTCCGCCCTCTAAGACTACGCATTTGAAAAACGCGATTTCAAAATTTTCACAAGAATCAGATGAAAGTTTTTCAACGGCTTGGAATAGGTTTAAGGAAATGTTACATGAATGTCCTCATCACGGTTTTTCCGACTTGCATCAAATCGACACGTTTTACAATGGACTTAATGATCATGAAAGAGATTATTTAAATGCCGCCGCGGGTGGTAATTTTTTGTGTAAAACGGTTGAGGAAGCTTTGGTGATAATTGAGAATAGGTCTAAGGTTTATAGCCCTCGTAACACACCGAGTGTTGCCAAATTGGGCTCGTCATCGTCTCGTAGCATTAATGCTTTACATGATGAGGCAAATGAAGAAAATCGGTTTTTTGATAGATTTGCTAACCTTATGTCCCATTGGAAAGCTCAAGAAGCTTCAAATTCCGCTTCAGTTAAAGCGGTTGCTAAGAGTTGTTTGTCGTGTGGTGGAGCTCATGATCTTTCCGAGTGCATTACCGCGGATGGTAACACTTCGAGTGCTTATATAGCCACGGGAACTTATAACCAAAACGGTCAAGGTTCCCGCCAAAATCAAGCTCCACCAAATCAAAATGCTAATAATTATCGAAACAACAACCAAGGTGGTAATTATCAAGGCAATCAACGTAATTACAACAAGGGTAATTATCAAAGTGGAAATGGGCAAATTTCAAACCAAAACCAAAACCGTGATTTTCAAACTACCACACAAGGTTTTCAAAATGATCACACCAAAAATCTTCAAGGAGAATTTTTGAATTATGCTAAGGCAAACGATGCTAAGTTTGATAATATGCAACGTGAAATGGTTAGCTTAAGATCCGAGTTGAAAAACGAGCTTAAAAACGAACTTGCTAATGAACTTAAGACTCATGCTAATAAAATGGAAGAAAATGTTCAACGACTCCAACAAAATCAACAAAAAATGGAGCAAGTTCAACACGAGATTAAGCAAGAATTGTGAAAAGCGGATGCTAGGCAATCTAAGTTTGAAGACCGAATGGGAAAAATGTTTGAAGCTATCATGTGTAAACCTTCTTCTTCGGGTGGTCTTCCTAGTGATACCATCGTGAACCCGAAAGGAGAATTGAAGGTTATTACTACTCGTAGTGGTAAAACTTTCAAAGAAACCATTTCTCGTCCAAGTACTTCTATGGAGAAGGAAAAAGAGAAAGAACCCGAGGTGGTGGTAGAAAAGGAGCAAATTCCAAGCCCACAAAGTACCGCTCAAACCACACATATGGTTGAACCAATACCAATCATGGAACCCGAGATTCCAAGGCCGATGCCTATGCCCCAACCCACACCACCATTACCTTACCCTTCAAGACGAGACAAGGAAAAGGCACAAGAACGAAATAATTATCAATTTGAACTTTTTATGAAAATGTTTCGTGACTTGCATTTTAATATAAGTTTTGCCGACGCCTTGGTCATGATGCCTTGATTTGCCGCGAACTTCAAAAGTATGTTGAATAACAAAGAGAAATTGCAAAAATCGTCTAGTTGTTCATCGGTTTTTCTCAGCCGCATACCTCAAAAAGTCGGTGATCCCGGCAAGTTTTTAATCCCATGTGCTATACAAGACATGGAAGAATGCTACGCCTTGGCCGATCTTGGTGCTAGTATTAATTTGATGCCTCTTGAGATTTTTAAATCGCTCAATCTTCCCAATCTCACTCCTTCAAGAATGTCAATCGAGATGGCCGATCATTCTAGGATTCTAGCTTGTGGAGTAGCCGAGGACGTCTTCTTAAAAGTTGGAAAGTTCTACTATCCCGTAGACTTTATTGTTGTTGACATTCCCGTCGATCCTAAAGTTCCTCTAATTTTAGGTCGATCATTTTTGGATACCTCGAGAGCACATATCGATGTGCACGCTAGGAAAATCACTCTTCGTTTCAATGAGGAAGAACTCGTCATTAATGCAACTCAAAACTCCACGCTTTCTCATGTGTATTCTATCACGTCTTTGTACAATGTCAATCCCATCAAAAACATTTGTAAAATGATTTCAAAAAGAGTTTTAGAAGTTGATGATAAAAATGAAGTTCCGTCCCCTCCGCCGGTGGAGGTTAAGAGTGTTAAGCCTACGATTCCAATCATGAATGATTCTTCGGATGATGAATATGTTGATCCCGATGGGGGAGTTTTCTTTGTTGACAAACGTTTTGAGAACTTACCACCACCTTTACCAAAACGGTTTTCAAATGTGAGAATTTTTAGTGTGACTAACATTGCTTTAGAAACACCAAACATTTTTGACATAATTAAATCGGGTTTTCACAAGAAGAGATTAAAAGATGAAAAAGGGAAAGATTTCAAATTGGATTTAAAAGATTTTTCTACAACTCTAACTCCGTCATCACCACGTGTTTTGAGTGCTACAAGCTTGTCTTCTCCTTTTGACAATGTTTTGTGTGGACTTAGTATGGGGGAAACCCCTTATGTTCCCTCCCCTTTCTCCACCGAGGACGAGATATTTGATCCTGGAATTGCTTATAAAGGGAAATCTCGGTCTTCCACCGATGCAATAAATGGAAAATCTTTCTATTTGATTGGTGCGAGTCTACCTCGAGTAGCTCAATGTTTTTATGACTTACCCATTGTCCCACCCTTCTATTTCTTCTCATCTATTTTCTTGAAACCCTTTGGGTTTGTGTTGGCACACGATGAAGTGGCGTTGATTTGTTTTTCCAATGAAAACGAGAACGCCATCTTCGATCCCGGTATTTTACACCATCAAAGGAATTAGTCCTTAATACCGGTTGTTTTTAGGCCTTGTTTATCATGTAAGCCCCACTAAAAATTGACCACACCATGATTATCCCTAAATGATCACATTTATGGGGATTCGAGTCGAGCTTTTGACTCGGTTATCAAAAACAAGGTGCCTCGTGGGGGAGACCCATGCTTATCCATGTACATATTATTGCTTTCTAATTAGTTTAATGTGAGGGGATTTGTGCCCTTCCAACCTTTGTTCCGTGGTTGTTTGTGCATTGTGGTTTTTAGATCATTATCTTCACGATTGGAGCCTCTCGTGTTCGTTTTATGGGAGTACTCGATCGTTTGCTTTGGAGACTTTCTCAATATCCAAATGATATATCCTTTTGATGTTCTAACCTTAGGTTTTTAGCACACTTCATAAACGGCTATTGATTTAATGGTTACACCCTTTCCATGCTCGATTAGGCATTCGACTACGTCTCTAGTATGGGGTTGTTTGCACCCCTAGACTCGAAAAACTGAGGACAATGTTTAACTTTAGTATGGGGGTGAATAGATACTTGCCTTGCCAAACCTTCACGCTTTCCAAAGTTTATCTTTTTGTTTATCGTTTTATGCAAAATAAGGCTAAAAATGGCCAAATTTTAAAATTTTTCTCATGTTTTATAAGTGTTTGAAGACACGAATGTAGAATTTCCGATGGCAAGAATAAGAGTAATTTTTGACTCGACCGTGCGTGTTGAGCACTTAGCTTTGATTCCTTAACTACACATTAGGCTAAGTCTCTTAAATGAGGACGAGAAATGATAGAGTTAATTATAAGTTACTATGCTAAACGTAGAGTACTCGTTGTTTGCTTATTCTCCCTTCGCTTGTAAATATTTTTTGCTTAATAAATATTGACTTAGCGGTTTAGTTAGGATTGTTGGGTTTCTAGTCTTTTCTAGTAGCTTCCGTGTAATTAAATTGGGAAGACATTAAGGTATCGCCAGCGTCACGGTTTTGAAGTATTGGCACCCGAATAATCGAAAGCTTCACCCAATAATAAGATTTCAAGTGCTCACCTAAATCTAGCAAACAATTTGAAGCCCCACAAGGCCGAAAAATCTATGCAAAATTGAAAGTGAATCAAGCCTTAATCTTCGAAGCTTTAAAGATCCAAAATTCGCTTTAGCGTGAGGATATACGTCTTTGGCTAATAAAACCACCGATGAGGCGGATAATAAAAGGCAAGGCAAGAGCGAAGTCATAATAAAAGCTTCATGGCGAAGTTAAATAAAAGATGGAGGTAAACCAAAGATAATAAGGCCCTTCCATTAGGGGGCGTATAAAAGTCTTGGTAATAAGTCTCATGTTCAAAACCGTTATAAAACCGTGTTTACCGATTCTTCTTGTCAACTTAATTTTTTAACATCGTTGTCTATTAGGAGGGGTTATTGATTTGATGGTCTTAGTTACACCGTTAGGACTCTATTTTTAGACCTAAATCTCTATTATCGCATAAGTCAACAATGTATCCTCGTGAAACATTCAAGACAAAATAAAATATAAAAGATACAACTTAGGAATAATGGGAGGATAAGTACGTGATTAGGGCATATAAGTAGTGTTAGCATTACTAACTTATAATGACAATGATCTCGTTGCACGCTTGGCATGGAATTAGGGTGAAAATCGAGGACGATGAAATTATTTCTAACGAAGCATTCACGTGTTCTTATTCTATGAACCTAAACGTCCCATTTTGCGATGAAAATCATACATTATGTCTAAAACGCAAGTAGTAGTAGTAGTAGTAGTAGTAGTGTAGCTAGTTTATCATTCAATAAAGTAAATAAAAATGAATTTTGGAGGTGCTACGATACTTTATTCTAGCATTGCGTGAGGGCACGGCAATGGTTTAGTATGGGGGAGTGATGGGACTGCTTTTATACATAGTCTCATCGTCCAAATCGGGCTTAAAATGCATAAAATATCATTAAAACTGCCAAATATATGCTCGTGTTTGTTGCTTGTGTATTTTAGGTACGGATATTGAGAAAATGGCAAAAAGATCACAAGAATCAATCAAAAACGAACACGGGAAACGAAGCCGCAAAATGAACCGGACCCGAATCTAGAATTTCCAAAATGGTCCTTGAAGAATTGAAGATTGTCAACAATGGTCCCTCATTTTTGAAGATTTGGCAAGATAAGACCTTGAAGAAATCATCATTTGGCAACAAAGGTCCTCCATGTTTGAAGATATTACAAGAATGGCCCTTGAAGAATGCAAGTTATGCATTTAAAATCCTTATTTTAAGCTTGAGAAAGTATTTGTTCCAAAAGTGACAAACTGCCAAAGTTGTTATAAAGGGAATTAAGATTATTTGCTGTTTATTACAAAGTAAAGACAAATAGGAACTTGGGGGGCCAAAACTGCCAAACAACACAACTTCATCCACCACTCAGTGCTTGACACCTCACCATTTAACCTGACCCTACCCAATTACCCTACCCTTTAACCCGTCCAACCCACAACCCACCAGTTTATTAATTAAACTGGTCAAAACCCAGTCAACCCTCCCAAACTTTCCCACCAAACATGTTTTTTAAACTAAACTTTCCCCAAAACAGATTAAACTCCCTCTAATCACCCTATAAACCCTAAGAACACCCAGGTTCAATTAACTATAAAACAAAGGGGTTTTAGTTAAGCTTTTCCAGATCTTTGATTACCCCCTTTGTCACCAAAACCCACATCCCAAATCAACACAAGACACACCCATGTGTCTTGTGGGACCACCCCTGCAACGTCCCTTTCTCTCAAAACCCCAAAAACCGACCAGATAAACGAATGAGATGGACTCCTTGGCCCCCAAGAGCAAATAAACGTTCAAGATCAAATACCAACAGCTGGCCACTTCAAGATTCCATTTTCAGAAATCACATGGACGATTTTTGACCAATTTCAAGATGAAGACCAAGGGCAGGACTAGAATTCTACTTAGGGTTTTAGTTCTAGTTTCTTCTATTCACATGTATAAATACAAGCCGTATGTGGCTGTATTTCTTTGTTCCAGATTTTTACTCAAAACTTGTAATCCCTTTTTAATTATTTATAAAGTTGGTGTTTTTGTGAAATTGTAATTCCTTTTATGAGTTTTAAAAGTTGGTATATGTTTGATGAGTATTAATCTGAGTTCCATTCATATTTTTCAAACACTTTGTGTTTGAGTTTTCAAAAAAAAAAGGGTTTCAAAAGGGTTTTGTTAATTTTCAGAAATCCAAGGTTTCAAGGAAGTGAAAGTGGAATTGGATTCCTGGATTTCTGAGATTGTTCTTGTTTCAAAACGTGTTAAAAGGTCCAAGGTTTGTTGGTTTGTAGGTTTGAAAAAGATTATTGAAAGAAAGAAATCAGAAAGTGCATATTGTGTTTGTTCATTGATCTTAGCAGGTTTCCATTGAGAGCTTGTTGTCCAAGGTTCAGCACAAGCCCGAGCTTATGAGAGGTGACTTTTCAGTCACTGTGGAACCTGGATGTGGGTCCCACAAGGTAACATCCTTGTTTCCTTTTTCAGTTTTCAAAAGTTTTCAGTTTTAAGTGATTTGTATGAAAGTTGTTGGTTTGTTGATTTTGCTGTTTGAATATGCTCATTTGTGCCTAATATGCATGTTAGTAGTGATTAGAATAAATTTGGTGTGGAATTAATGTGATTTGGTTTGAAAAAATCATTTTCAGTTTTTAAAGGAGTGTTTGGATTAGGGTTAAAGTTGGGTTGATTAACTAGAATCTTGCTTAAAACCTGTGTAAAACACTTCTTAGGTGGTGATTAGGTGATATAGGTACTTGTCTTTCAGTTTGGAAAGGTGTTAAAACAAGTTGCATGCTAAAAAAATTTGGAAAAGTGGTCAAAAACAGCAAAGTGCTTGTCTGCATGATTTTGTGAAGAATTTGTGCCTAAGATCTTGTTCATTGCTAGATAATTGGATAAAGTAGGACTGTGGATAACTTATATGTCATTTGGTGAGATTGTGTGCTTGATTTGAGGCCTTGAAATTCACATTTGTGTTAACTGAATCAGTAAACAGTCATCAGACCTACACCATAGCTTAATCAGAAACATTTTGTGCTTTGTTTGTGTGATTTTTGGCTAAGACTTGCTTGTTTTTGTGTTGATTATTGACTCCCTATACTCAACTGAGTATAAGGTTGCCTTATTGTCCAAAATAAGCAATCAAATAAGCTCTCCTGAGCTTATTGGTCACCAGATCAAAAAAGTACACTAGCAGTGGGAACAAATTTCCCACTGGTAGCACAATTTTTAGTACTGCTAAAGCTAAAGGACAAAACTTGTCACATGTCACTATCAGAATTCTCATTATTTTGTCTTTAGTGAACTTATTTAGGAGTTAGACATTGAAACCAATTTTGATATTTTTCTTATTTTATTTTTGATTTTTCTGTTTAATTAGAATTTTTATTACTGTTCATTTGGTATTTTTTAGGATTTATAGCTATTTTAATTAACTTTTTAATTACTGTTTTTGGCATTTAGTGGAAACAATCATTATTTTTAGTTTAAAAAGTGTTCACTGTTCACCTTTTATTTATTTTTTAGAATTAATTTAGTATAATTAGGGTTTTAATTCAAACTGTTTTTGTCTTCTAGTGAAAAATTTTATATTTTTCAAACTTTTTCATTTTTCTACTGTTCATTAGATTAATTTAGAATTTTTTAAAAGTGTCAACTTATTTTTAGGATCCCTAATTTTCTCTCCCCTCTAGGGGCGATTTCCGGCCGCCCCTCCCTCATCACTTTCTGATCAATCTTTCTTCTAATATCGTCTCTCATCATCTACAATTTATTAGATGGTTATTTTCTGATTTAAGATTTATGGGATTTCCTTCGTGGGATCCTTTCGAACTCTGAACAGATTAACGACATCTTTTAATCTAGTTGGTATGCAATCGATTTAGGGGATTGATTTTACTAGGGAGGGGCGGGGTAATCTTATTTCTTATTTTTTGCGGTTGTCGCTGTTATCAGCCGTGATTAACCGAAAACCCTAATTTTCTAGGGTTTTGTTTTTCTTGTAAATCTCTGGTGGGTATCACGGTGGTGGTCTTGGGTTTAGATCCGTCTTTTACATGCTTATCTGTTGGGGATCTTGGTGTATTTTGGCTTGGGATCTGATGGTTACATCCTAGTGGGTGTTATATTTGATGCCGACTATGTTTGAATCTGCTTGTGGTGATGATTCGAGCATTGGTTATATATGGTGCGATCAAGAAAACTCATTTTAGGGTTTTTTTACGTGTAAATGTTCCATTTTTTCTGATCTCGCTATATTTGGGTGGTGGTGTGTTTTTTCCTAACGTAATGATAGCATTGTATATATGTTGTTGTTTTTGTCTCTGGTAATACTTGGTCACCCTATAAACCCTAGGTTAGGATTTCGCATTATGATTCATATGTAAGGGTTTCAGTATTAAGAGCATTGATGACTGATCCGAATTTGAATGCTTCCTGTATCTGGTCAGCATGACGTTGGGTGTTCTAGGGCACGTTTATGGGTGTACTTTTGGCTGTGCAGGTATGCTGCGTATAGGGCATCCGTAACTTTTGTAAGGTTACACGACTGGTTCTTTTTCTGCTGTGGGTTAAGGGGAGTGGTACTACGATTGGTGTTATGCAGGTTCTTTGCCGAGGTGTTTGTGTCTTCATGGGGAGGTATTTAGAAGGGCAAAGGAGGTTGTTTTTTGGTTAAATAGGGTGTCCATTCTACACCCTGATGTGGTTTAACCATTTGGGAAGTTGGACTTGTGAGTCTGCAAGTTCTTATATGTGTCGTTTAGACACTGATACTGATAGTACACGGGTTGGCAGGTGTTATCAACCAGTGTTATTCGTGAATTCCTATAGTACGCGTCGTGTCGGGTACTTAGCTTCGGATGAATAATGTGGTGTCTATCGTGGAGGTAGGAGCTGACTTGGTAGATCCAAGAAGTCTCCTGTATGGTTAACATATCTAGTACGTACAGTATTTCATTCTTATATTTAGACGGAAAGGTTGTTAACGTTGGTAGTCATAGGGATGGCATGTCATTCTTATGTAGGATTTTTGGTTCTCGCACAATGTTTTTGTGCTGATTATAGCCCATGTAACGGGCCGTGATGTTAGGATTCACCTACATCCGATTGTACTTCAATGTTTTTTGGTGTAATATATTTTACCGGGGTTGAATCCCTTTTACCCAAAAAAAAAAACTTATTTTTAGCATTATTTTATTACTTTTTATAATTATTTTAGTTTAAAAATAGTTTTTAGTGATTTAAAAATAGGAAAAATACTTTTTAGTCTTTAGATAATATAAGTAAGTTATTTGTTCAATAAAATAATATTTTGGACATTTTGATTAATTATATTTAATTTTAGGGCTTTAATTAGCATTTAAAATTGAATATTTAATTAATAAAAGGTTTTAAAATATTTTTGTTGGATTTTTATTCTTATTTATATTATTTTAGACTTACTTTTAGCTTTAATTAATTTTTAGGTTTAAAATTTTTAATTTTGTAGTTTTTTACGGTTTTACGTGAACGCCTTTTCGTCTTAGCTCGATCCGTCTTCGTAATCGTCATTCTCTTCTCACCCCATTTCTCTTTTCTTTTTCTCAATATAATCACAAACATTAATCAATTCATTACACAACGCACGTGCCTCCTCGAGAACGAACTCACTTTATTTAGGGTCATTCACACACGGTTTTCCTAAATCGTCGTGCCTACTTGCCCTATTTTGTTGCTCTTTTCCTAAAGGGTAGCAAAAACACTAAAAGCAAAAAACAGACGAATGGCCTCAATCCTAGCAACAGGAGTAAAAACTTCAGTGTAGTCAATGCCTTCAAGTTGTGTATGACCCTATGCAACCAATCTCGCCTTATTTCTCACTACAATACCCCGTGCATCTTTCTTGCTTTTGAGAATCCATTTGGTACCAATGGTTGTCTTTCCATCCGGCAAGTCAACTAGGATCCAAACATTCTGAAACAAGAATTGCTGCATTTCCTCCTGCATAGCTTCCACCCAACTTTGATCCTCAAGAGCATGATAGACTGATCTAGGTTCCACCTGTGAAAGAAAACAAGCAAACAAACAATGTTGAAAGTCCGTATGATTATTACGCTTTTGATCTTCAATATAGCTCACAAGAGCATGATGATCAGACGTGGCCTTCTTATGCATTCTGCGTGTCTTGATAGTTGAACCAGGATCTCCAATGATTTGAGTAGTAGGGTGATCTTTGTGTGATTGCAACACTGGATTGGAAGCTACCTCCACTTCTGGTGCCAAGTTATTAAGATCCCCAACAAAGTCATCATCATATGAGGCAGCGTTGAAAATGACATCTATTGGTTGTTTATGAAGATCATCTAGCTTGGTAGAAGACTTCTTTTGATGGTTCCCCAGGTCAGAAGGACTGGAGAATTTAGTATGGGAAGTAGATTCACTAGCCGGACTACCAATAGGTTTTAAACTAGCACTAGGAGTAGTAGTTGGAGTACTAGGAGCAGCTTTGTCAGTAGGCATATTCAAGGGAAACTCAAAGCCACCTTGAGCAGCTGCTGTAGTAGCCTCTTGTTTTTGTTTGAGTAAAGTGTCAAGAGCTACTTGTGAATCCAATACATCCAATGGAGTTGCATCACTAGGAGGAGTAGGAGAGACTGTGGTGGAATAGGATGGAACAACAAAAATATCATCCTCGTCATCTGAGTCGGAAAGACTAGAGTGAGCACTTGTACTAGAAGTTGCCAACACTTGTGGACCTGCATCATGTTTAGTTTTGAAACGAAAATATCCTAATGAATCACTAAGATAATCAAGATCAAAATACCATTTAGGACCCTTTCCTTGGATGTTTGACTTCTCCTCAAAATACCTGAGATTTATAGTTTCAATTACTCGCTTGGCTTGGAGATTGTAGACACGATAAGCCCGAGAGTGAGCTGAATATCCCATAATGTATCCTTCATCTGCCTTGCCATCAAACTTCCCCAAATAGTCACTAGTATTCAGAATGGTGGCAGGACACCCAAATGGCTTCAAATGAGCAATATTTGGTACTTTGGCTGTTAGGAGCTCATAAGGAGTCTTCTTGTGAGGATTTGTAATAGAAACTCTATTCAAAACATAACTTGCAGTATTAACAGCTTCTGTCCAAAACATGGTTGGAAGCTTGGAATCGGCAAGCATTGTTCTAGCTGCTTCTATTAGAGTCCTGTTCTTTCTTTCTGTCACGCCATTCTGCTGAGGAGTTCTTGCTACACTATAATCTCTTTTGATGCCTTTAGAATTACAAAGTGCTATGAGGTCTTTATTTTTGAACTCGGTTCCATTATCACAACGAATACCTTTAACCTTCTTGGACAACTAGTTATCTATAAGGGTAATAAAATCTTTAAGAATTGAGTAGGTCTCACTCTTGGCAGCCATGAAGAAAACCCACGTAAACCTGCTATATCCATCAGTTACCACCAGACAGAATTGTTTGTGGTCAATGCTCCTAATAGAGGTAGGACCAAATAAATCCATGTGTAGTAGCTGCAATGGTTCAGTTATAAGGCTAAGAGCAGTAATGGCCTTGAAGGATGCTTTATGTTGTTTGCCTTTGCTGCAAGCAATACAATTAATATCATTTCTAAATGACTTGGGAGGTAAACCAGAGACCAGGTTCATATTTGCTAGTTTGTGAATGGTCTTGAAGTTCACATGTCCCATCCTTCTGTGCCATTGAGTGGCTTCATCTTTTGAGGCTTTAGCAACCAAACATGCTAGTTGACCAGTAGGGTTGACTTCATTCAGCTTGATGCTATAGAGATTGTGTCTTCTAGGGATTCTGAGCAGAACTTGTGAGTCATCCGGAAGTTTAAAGTCTTTGGATAGCACAAGTGCATCAGTATCCGTAAAGAGGACAAACTGCTTCTTGTCACAAATCTGAGAGACAGATATCAAGTTGAAGTGTTGAAGTGCTTCCACATAGTAGACCTGCTCAAAATTAAGATTGGGCGTCTGAATTGTTCCTTTGCCAGTGATCCTGCCTTCACCTCCACCAAAATAGACCTTGCCGCCTTGAAATGGTACAAAGTTAGATAGAAGACTTGTATTTCCTGTCATGCTCCTAGAGCATCCACTATCAACAATTCCTAGAGTAGGATCTTGGTATGGAGTAACCTACAACAACAAGATAATAAAGATGCAAATGTTAGTGTCTTAAGGGGACCCAAACCTTTTTAGGTTTGAGCCTGCCTTGTGGATCCTTAGTAGATAGCCAAGAAGATTGATGAGATCCACAGTTGTTCTTTGGTTGCCTAGTCATCATATTGGTATTATTGTTTGCCCAAGAACAACCTGCTGAGGGCTTAACAGCAGTTCCCAAATTTCCCAATCCAAAATACATGTGGTCAAAATTACGTGGATAAATTGGATTAAAATTCTGAAAATAGTTATTGGTTGTTCTATTTGATGTTAATCCAATGTTTCTCCAATGATCAGAAGCTAATGGAGAGGTCCTTCTAGAAGAAGAAAACGATTGAGCACTTAGATTGAGTCTTCTAGAAGAATATGAAACAACTCCTGGTGAACCAGGAGCAGGAAATGCTTGATGAACAGAAGAATGTTTGTCATAAAATCACAGTCTTTAATCAAATGAAATGCACTTCCACAAACAAAACATGTTTTAATCGACATTTTATTAGAATGACATTGTTTCATACTGCTAACTTTATTACACACAATTCTAGGAGAATCAATCTTCCTAGGACTCAATAAACCAGGACTAGACACTGTTGAATTAAAAGTAACTCTCTCTTCACACTTCCTAGCACTAGTAGCAGCATGATCATTCGACTTGGAACTTGTAGGTCTCGACTCTTCACTTGAACCACTTGATGCAGAGTCACTCGCTTTGTCACTGAAAGTACACGAGACAAAGTCATTAGAATTAGTAGAGCTTTTTGGGGACTCATGCATCTGTGATCCATCCAAGTCATTATGCCTAGAAGTGGGCATGAAAGTTCCAGTTAGAGGTGGAGGGACAGCATGCATTTCTGCTGCTGGTTTATACCTATTGTAACTAGGTTCTCCCTCTTCCTCTTTGTCGGCATCAAAGACACTTGAAAAAGATAAATCAAACACATCTTCTGAATCAATATATTTATCAAATCCTAACCCTCTTTTAGTCCTACCAGACATGCTACTATTGATTAATTTTGAAAGATTTTTAGGTGCCTTTTGCCATTTTTCAAATCTCAATAGTGTAGCATCTAATCTTTCTTTCATCTCTTGTTTTTCTTTGATACTGTCATCTTTTACCTTTTCTGTGTATTTAAGCATATTTGTTGTGTTTTCTAAATCGATGCTCAGTATCCTAATTTTATCCTCATACTCACGTTGAGTATCTTGAAGCCACCTCTTTTGTTGTTCCAATATGTTTAAAGAAGCCTTATAGGCTTGAACTTCTAAAAAATACTTATCATTCTGATCATTTAAGTCACTATATTGGGACAACAATTCTGAATATTTATCATGACAACCAAGAGGACAATGTTGTACCTGAGGTGAGATGCCCATAAGAGCAAACTCGTCTGTTTCCTCTGCATCAGATAGATTCCCAGCAATCATTGCAAACACGTCAGTAGAGGACTCAGCTGATTCCAATGTAGTAGTCTGATGATCATTCCAGTTGACCATAGAGTCAACAGATACCAATGCCTTCTTGTCATCCTTTACCTCCTGAACCTTAAAAGCTGAATATCTGCTCTTCTCCTGGTCATTCTTGTTAGGGCATTCCCTTGCAAAGTGACCTTGCTGCTGGCAGTTGTAGCATCGAACCTTGCTTCTGTCAAACCTTACTGGCTCTCGTGGGTTGTAATTAAATTTATGGCCTGCTTTCTTCTCAAACTTGTGAAGAGTGAGCATGGCCATCTGCCATTTGAGATCCATTTCATCCAGGTCGAGTTTATCAACCTGTTTGAAGTCATCAAAAGCAAGTTGCTGTTGAGCATCAACGTCAGCAACAAAAGAATGAAGAACAGCTTCTACCATGCTACCAGACTTGGCTGTTGATTCAGGAGCAGAAGTATGTTGAAAAGTATGTTGAGAGGACACAGTATTGCTTGGGCTACTAGCATAAGACATGGGACAGGATGCCATAGAACTCACAAAGGCAGAATTAGCAGGAGTGGGAAAAGAATCACTTGAATATCCTCTCATATGAGGTTCAAAAGTTTTGAGCTTATGAAATAGATCATCAAAGTTGAGATAGTCAAGCCCACCTTTTTCTTTTAGAGAGATTACCACCTGACTCCATGAGTAAGGTAAGGCTCTAAGAAATATTGCATTAATATCACCATCGTCAGGTTTCGACCGAAGTTGATTCAACTGGCTCAATATCTTTTGGAACCAGTCATACCCTTGATGAATACCTTCAGTTTCTGAGATTTTGAATTTTGTGAATTCATCTCTCAGCATGGATCTTCGCATTTTCTTTGACTCCTCATTCCCACCAAACCTTGCTTTTATTCCATTCTAGATCTCTCTAGCATCATCCAAATGGTAGAAGTCACCCATGTGATCATCAGGAAGGGATTGAAGCAAAATAGTTTTTGCTTTGACCTCCTTCTGAATGGCTATGATTTCTTCATGAGTTTTAGGGTCAAGAAGAGTAATATTACCATTCTTGTCTCTTCCAGTCAGCTTCCTGCTGTTCCCATTCAGAATAACCTTCCAAAGGTCTTGATCAGTGTTGGTGATCCACCATTCCATCTTCATTGCCCAACTATCATACTCGTCCTTTTTCAGAAGAGGAAATTTACCATTTGTATTGGAAACCGTAGCAACGATCTGCTGAGGTTGCAGAGTTTTAGGAGTGCTATCTTCTCCTGTTTGAGTAGAACTTGAGGCAAACATGATTAAACAAAAATGTTAATAATAAGAAAATTTTATTCTTCTTGTACAGAGACTCTCCCAGGCTCTGATACCACTTGTTGGGTCCACTAGATGTGGATCTTGCAGCCTGTCAGGAACGGTGAACGACTTCTGTAATCACAAGTCTATTCACAGCGAGACTCTATACACAATATAAGTGCGGAATACAAATACTATAAAGAAGAACAGAATAACTATAATGACTTGATCCTTTCTAAGGATTTCTAATACTGATAATGACTAGAATTACGTTTGATGAAGGTGTGTCTAACCCTTCTGCCAAAGGTTCCTTTTATACTACAAGGAAACCCTAATACATCATTAAACAAAACGTGTAAAACTGATATGCATATCCTTTCCTAACATATCTCATGCATATCCTAACAGAATAATAAATAAATAATAAAGTTTGACTTTAACTAGGACCAGGAGCACGACTTGCTCCTACTACTACTATGACTAGGAGGAACTACATACCTCCTAGTCTACCTATTACAATGAACTATTCCAATGGTCCTACAGTCTTAACATTAGAACTTATGATTGACAATGATCTTGTTTTTAAACTTGGCATAGAAAGAGTGAAAAGTAGAGGAAGATGAATCTACTTGAGTTTTATGATCCTAAAAGTTATTTTTCAATAATGAAAGCAATACATTATGTCTTTTTCAATAATGTATTTTATGATCCTAAAATACATTAGTCAAAAGTTGAATAAAATTGTAGTTAGTAGCTTTATTTTATCATTATGTGAGGACACGGCAATTGCTTAGCTAGGGGGAGTTTGATATGAGTGTAATTACTCATATCATTTATATCATAAAACGGACATAAGATGCATATTTAATATGAATATTGTATTGTATTTGCATTGTTTTCTTGTTTCATGTGTGTAGGTACCAAGTTTACAAAAACCAGCAAAAATCGACTCGAGTTTGAAGATTCCAGCAAAAGCCAAAAGACGGGATCGTTTTCTAAGTTTGGGCCAAGTGGGTCCCACATGTGCTAAATGGGCCTGGAAAAGCCCATAAATATTATCTAAGTATGAATTAAGCCCAAGGAGTATTTAATTTGGTCCAAGTTAAAATATTCGGTCAAAGCCCATGAATAAATGAGACAGATTGAAGTATTTATATACTTTTGGGTCCAAAAATTGGTCAAGGCCCAAGAAGAAAGAATAAACGGATGAAAGTTTACATAACTTTCTATGGTCAACATTTCGGTCAAAATAACAAAGAAAAGAATGAAAAACGAGGAAAAATTAGGGAAGAACATACAGCAGTCAAGAACCCTAATAATTAGGGCTTTCCAAATTAATCAAAAGATTGAAGCACACGCGTTTGATTCAGAAAATCAAGGGAAGAAGGAGCGTGAATAGCATACAAGATACCAAGTACCAAGTGCCAGCCTGGCATTTGGTTGCGTCACCAAAGATCTCCTATTGGATGGATGACTGCGATTCAGTCATAGGGTCAATCCCTACCCTCCACCTCAGCAGCAAACTAGCACAACTTTGTCCACGGTGGCAATCCGTGTGAGGATGGTGCATATCAGCCCTTGGATCAAAATTGGGATGAAAGAGAAAGGGAAGATGCTACTTAATTAGAGATCGATTCATCCTCCTCACCCCAACCCTCTCATTCAGCTATAAACCCCCCCCCCCCCCCCCCCCCCCCCCCCCTTCTTTCTTTAGTTTTTGGTATCCCTTTTTTCCATTTAATGTTATAATGATAATTTTTAGATAGAATTGTAATTTCTTTTTTATAAATGTTGTAATGATTGATTCAGTTTAATAAAATTTCATTTTCAGTTTCATCATCTTTATTTCTATCGTTTGGTTATTTTTATAAAATTTATTGCAATTAAGTTCTATAAATATTGTTATAATCAAGTATTATTCAGTAAGCTAAACCATAGCTTATATGGATAACTAAAGAGGAAAATAGGGAAAAATGTTTATTCCACTGAATAAACAGTAAAATAAAGAATCTGTGTTCGAGAATTTGTGTATGGTAAGAAATTGATGTGGATAAAGAGATGTATAAGCTGGTGGGGCGTTTTGGTGTCGTTGTAGATACGTCGGCTCAGCGCTTGATTTCTTCATCAAAGGATATCTTCTATTGAAATGGTTAAGCACTTTTGTATTTTTCGAATTTACTTGTAGTTTGAATCGTGTTTAAGTTTCTGTTTAAGTTGTATATCTGCTGTGATTTATTGCGAATGATTATTGTGTATGTGGATTTGATGGTTTATGCTTAAATGTTTTCGAGTTATTATGCTATGAATCTGTTTAGTAAATGTTCTAACAAGATTAAGTTTATTAATAAAATCTGATGATAAAATCTGATGTTGATGATTGTTTAACGATGGATTCGTCGAAAGTGTATTCGTTATCTGATGGTTTATGAACCTGATTCTAATTTTTGGAGTTCGAGGTTGTTAATTATTGAATCAGATATGTGCTGAGTTCGTTTTTAAGCTGTCATTTTGTTTTGTTGCCATCATACTGTTTCCATAGTTATGTTAAACTATTAAATTAGATTTAGTAGAAAATTAAGCGAACTTTTGAAGAAATTTGTTATAAATCTTTGCTGAAAGTTAGAAGTTAGATTAGGAGTTAAATTTTCTATTTGGGTGATCGAGTTGAATTAATAAGTGTAGGTTAACTTGGATTTATGTTTTATAATAAACTGAGTTTGGATCGTTCCTGTGGAGTTTGGATTGTCAGCTCTAATTTGTTTAAAATAGTTGTATAATAAGTTTTTTTTTTGGGTAAAGGGGACTGTCCCCGGTAAAAGATATATTACACCAAAAAAAAAACGTTGAAGTACAAAGGATGTAGACGAAATCCTACATCAAAGCCCGTTACATAGGCAACCACCACGCACATAAGCTGCGACAAACAAAAAAACACTACAAAGGAGGACAAACCCCTCCTTATGAACTACCACAAGAAGTAGATCTACTTCCTACCACCACTAGATTGGAGTTGAAAATCACGGAACGCGTCTATTTGCGCCGGTAAGTCACGGACCTGATCCGCATAATCATCATCATAAATATCAAACTCCTCACCATCAACCTGATGACCTTTTCCACATGAAGCTAAATAATCATTATATTCCTCTTGAGAAGCAAATACCTCATCTTCATCGGAATCACTATAAGCACTCAAGTCTTTATGACAAAATGAAAGATTAGGTTTACTAGAAGATGCCGCATCCTCCTTAGTACCTTTATCTTGCACAACCATTGGAGAAGTATTAACCACCTGCTCCTTAGTACTCGTATCCTCCACCTGCGACAAACAAAATGAAAGATTAGTTGTATAATAAGTTCGATAATTGCATCTTGTTTTAGCTGTCACTAGTTTCCCTGCTATAGATTTTGTATAGTGTTTTCATATAGAACTGTATGTTGGCATTATGGTGGTTTATGCATTTTCTTGATGTTGTCGCTGTATGATTTCTGCTTGTTTAACTTCTTAGCTGATTTTTAAATTCTGCATCTGTTTTGTTGTTGTATCATTTTATTTGTTGGTTTTAAACTGTTATTTGGATTTGTGAATCTGTCACTTGCTGTGGTGTTTGGTTTGCTGGATTAAATAAAATCCATGGTTCAATAAAATTATTGCAAAAAATTTTGTACACAGCAGGTCTCGAACTCGAGACCTGCCATTAAAAGCCAAACTCCTCTACCACTAAGTTGGGCTCACTTTTTGTTACTAGTTTTACATTGGTAGTTTATAAAACGTTTTTTTTAACTGTCTATTTAATAATAAACGTTTCTTTTTATAAATTGTAGTTTAAAAGTTAAATATAAAATATATAATTTCTTTTTAAATAAATTGTTTATTTAATTTGGCAAATTATGAATTTAAAGTAAAAAAATATATTATAGATTTAAATTCGTCTTGTAGAATTAATAACGATTCATGGACTTTTAAAATTCGTAGGATTTTTAGATAAAAACCGGAATCAATTCAAATTAATTGTCCAAATCAAATCGAAAGTCTCAAATTCACAATTTCTTCGTGAACAACGAACCGGGATCACTATTGTGTTTAAAAAATCAGTTTTAGCGAGTTTTAGACTATTACTTTTTCCTAAAGGTAATTTCCTTTATTTTCTCTATAACGTATTACATTAAAATACACCGACACGTTTCCCACACATCAAAAAGCTTGAAGTTGATCCACGTTGGTTTGATGCAAATCCTTAGCCAATTTAACAACCGTCAAGTACTTGCTCCATTCAGAAGGCAGAGTGTTCAAATACTTGGTGTTTAATTGAAACGTAGGAATTGTCAGGCCATAGATGTTGAGCTAATTCATCAATAGAGTGAATCTCAAATAGTAATCATTGAGATTCTCCCCGGGGACATAGGTAAACTTATCAAACGTATCATATATCTTACACTCTCGTTCTTGTTTAGTTAATGAGGTGCCTTGCATTAGAACACGAATTCTATCCTATAACTCTTTGGCAACTTTATGTTTACTGACGAGTTTGTAGACATTTGGAGAAAAGGCTTGGAGAATGATGTTTGTAGCTTGTTTATCACACTTGTCTTGAATCTTAGCATCTCTAGTTAATTCACCTGTTGTCCAGGGACGAGTAACTGCACCTACCATAACCGTACCATATTCCAATGGTCCATTGAGCACCGATGCCCAAATGAGATGTCCGTTCTCTTTATTCAACATATAAAGTTCCATTCGGGAAGCACAATCCTCGTACATAGTCTTTGTAAAACCCGCATGCTTTTACCATGAATAGTACCCTTATAATCGTACGTACATGATTAAAACTTTCCTTTTATATCATGAATACGTGTCACGAACATAAATTACAAGAATTACATACGTGTTATTACACGATGAATATTAAGTACGTGATAGTTCACGATAATTATTATTGATAATAATTAAATCACGAACATGAAATTATGAACGTAAAAATCATGAACGTATAATTATGTAATTTCGTAAGTATTATTACGACTACGTATAAGTATATTAAATAACACGAACGTTCAATAATAACGTTACGTAAATATAAGCACGAGAACATGTAATAATTTAGAACACGAAAAACTACGGGTTTCCCTTGGTGTGCCCTTGTAGCCGCGGCACACACAAGAGAAAGGGGGCCCAAAAGCCCACATTTGGTTTTAATTAAAGGAAATTAAAACTATAGAGTTTTAATAAAATATTTTTATAGAAAAATTAAAAAACCTAGCTCCCTTAGACCCCATAGCCGCGACACACACATTAAGAACAAGGAGGATTCGATTTTGATTTTTGATCTTTGGTATTTGGTTCGTGTTCGTGTTATTTTCAATCACACGTCAAGGTAAAACATAAAACCTTTATCTTTAATCTTTTATTTAATTATGTTTTTATGTTAGATCTTTAAAAACAATTAAATAAAACATGTTATGGAATTTAATAAACATGGGAAAAGGGTTAGTTTGGCTTGGTTTGTGGTTCGGCAGCCAACCGAGAGTCATATGACTCTCGGTGTCCCTTTTAAGCCACAACCGAGACCCCCATCGGCTTGTGTCGGTGGCTGTTTGGGTCGGACGGGGGAAGCGGCGAGGCAGCAGGGGAGACCACTGGCTTGCGCTGGTGGGATCTTCGAAGCTGGCAGCGGCTAGCCACAGCGCAGCAGCGGCAGCAGCCGCCGCTGTTGGCAGCGCAACCACCAGCCGTCGCTGCCGCCGCAGCCGCAGCTGTGGGTGGTGGTTGGTGGTGGAGTTTTGGTTCAGGCCGGTTCACGGGTTTACGGGTCTGCTTCACGACATGTTTTTATTAAAATAATACATGGGTTCGGTTTATTATTTTTCAAGTTAATTAAATTAATTTAACATGTCATATAATTAATTTAATTAAAACATGGACCTAGGTTTATTATTATAAATTAATAATACATGATTTTAACCTAAGTATTTAATTATGATATTTAGACTAAAGTAATAAATTAATTATTAAAAACATGACATATAATTAATTAATTTTTATGACTTAGGTTATATTAATATAAATATTAATTGTAAAACCCGCATGTTTTTACCATGAATAGTGCCCTTAAGATCGTACGTTCTAGATTAAAACTTACCTCATTTAGTATTGATCACATTCATGTGCTAATAATCAAGCAAGTGCATACGTGTATGACATGACAAGTATCGATTACGTACGAACTCAGGATAAACAGTTAATAAATATATCACGTGAACATAATTAAATCATGATCACCATTTAAAATACAAATTAGAATACTTACGTAAATACATATAATATAATTACGAGCCTTAAGATTACGGTAACTACATGATAAAATAAACAGAAACGCTTCAGACACGAACACGTTTAACCACGAACGAACACGAAACATCGGGACACGAGAAAGGTACGGGTACCCCATGTGGGGCCCCCATACCCACGGCACACAACAAGAAATGGGCTTAGCCCATGGACTTTTACAAGTAAAGGGGGGTAAAGAGTAAAACATGTTTTCATTTTTCACTTTCAAGAAATAAACACAAAAACCCTAAAAGAGTTTTCTCTCCTCCTCCTTGTGCTCTCTTTGTGCCGCCACCTAAGCATCACCATAGGAGGGTGATTGTTTGATTTTGATCTTAAAAACTATCGTTATAATCAGTGTTTGTTCATCCTTTTTCCAAGCTACATAGTGGTATACCTTTCTAACCCTTCTTTTTAATTCTTTTTAATTCTTTTTAATCTTTGATTATTTTCATGAACATGTTATTATTTTCTTATTAAAAACATGATAATTAAACATTGATCTAACATGTTTTGGGGTTAATGAAAATCAAAGAAGGATTTATAAGGGTGTTTGTTTTTAGCCGCCTAGCAAAACAAACCCGAGGGGGGTTTGGTTTGCTATTGCCGCCACCACCAAGACCATTTTTGGTCTTGGTTGGCTCATGTGGGACCCACGGCAGCAAGGAGGCACACGTGCCCCGAGTTTGGCTCGGGGTACGGTGTCGAATTCATGCCCGATTCATGGTTCGTTGGTTAAATCATGATTTATGCTACATGTTAATTTTTATGAATTATGAACTTAGGATATAATTAATTAATAACATGAAATATTAATTAAATCGTGACTTAGGTTATTTTAATTATTAGTTTAACATGACATTAATTTAACCTAAGTATTTTATGTTATAAGTTATAATTAATTAATTATTTAAAACATGCCTATAATTAATTAATTTAGACATGACTTAGGTTATGTTATTAATACATAATAATACACATTTTAACCTAAGTATTTTATTCCATTTTAATTAATACATGTTATACCTTAATTAAAATGCTTAACCTATAGTTTAATTAAAATACATGAAATAATAATTAAACTATACACTATATCATATGACTTAAGAAATAAGCTTCTAAACACTTAGACTTATATGTTAGCTTATGTAACCAGCTTAATTCTAAATATGGAAACTTCTATTTATAGAAACTTAATTAAATAAGGCAACTAATCTAATTATGGAAACCTTCTATATATGGAAATCTATCTATTTCAGGCAGCTAATCTAATCATGGAAACCTTCTATATATGGAAACTTATTTAATTAAGGCAGCTGATCTATTTTTGGAAACTTTCTATTTTTAGAAACTAATCTATTTTAAGCAGTAAATTCTATTTTAGGAAACTTTCTATTTTTGAAAACTTTCTATTTTTGGAAACTTTCTATTTTTGGAAACTTTCTATTTTTGGAAACTTTCTATTTTTGGTAACTTTCTATTTTTCGAAACTTTCTATTTTTGGAAACTTTCTATTTTTGGAAACTTTCTATTTTTGGAAACCTGCTATTTTTGGAAAGTTACTTATTATTACACAGTAAGTATAATAATACATGAAACACCAGTAATACTTAATCAGATTAATCAGAATACTAGATAAACACAGTTTAAGGCTTTAAACAGTAAACCATGACCTAAAACATACCAAATCAGCTAAAATGAGACACAAAACCCAGTACGTAATCAGTGAATCGATACTTATACACGTGTGTATTCATGTAGCGTTAGTGATCCAGAAGTAGGAGTCTTTCTTCCGTTCATTCACTGGACTTGAGGTACGGATTCCCGTCCTTTCAGTATGGACATTCTTTCCTTATTAGGATTTCCCCGTATGCAGCCAACTGTTTTCCCCAGCATTTGTTTTATTGTTTTGATCTGCTTATGTTTAATTAGCATAATCTATAGCCATATACAAGCATGACCAGTTTCACCTAGTTATGGAGGTACCATAACCATAGCATTGGAGGCACCGATGTTATGACTTCCCCACGGCGGAGTGATTGCTCGTGGCGTCCCTTTCAGTTTTGGCCATATTATTATATCATGTGGGGCGTATGGGTGCATCCTAGTTACATGTTTTATTCAGTTTATCATGGTGAATGTGGTGTGTGCCTTGCACCCTTCACAAGGAGTTGATCCCTCCTACCCAAACCAGTATATTGATTAGAGGCATCCCCTCTAATCAGCATGATGAGGTCACCCCTCCAAGTATTCATGCACGTGACCTTTTCATGACCTATATGGGCTATGGTATATATATGTTAAAACAGTTTTCACAAGATAAACATAAGGCTTTTCAAACTATAAAACCAGTTTTCTTGATACTTAACCAGTTTACTCAGTACTTAGTCTTCCGCTGTTATATGTTACATGTTTATCCTATTTCATGCTTTATTGTACATCCGTGCACTGAGCGTCTTGCTCAGCCGTTTTCCTTTTCATGTTCCCAAAACGGCAGGTACTCAGGGACGCTCGTAGATCTCAAACGTAGGTGCATATGGACTGGAAGCTTTACTGTCTTTCTTTACTTTATGCATTTCCTTTACTTTGATACAGTTGCTATGGACATTGTTTCGTCCTTTCCTTTTACAGTATTTATGTTTGTGTGTGATGAGCTTTACTTTGGGGTACCGATGTTTGATTCCGGTATTTCCCTTTTATGGTTGAATAATGCTTAGACATTTATCCTTGTATGCTTTGATGACACGCCATGATTATGCGTAATATTCCATTTCCAAAATAGGGTGTTACAATTATGGTATCAGAGCCAAGGTTTCGACCTGTAGGCTCTCAAATATGACCTGTGATTAGTGGGTAGTCACTACGGTCTTCCTAGAGCTGACAGTTGTTTTCATGCATTCATCATTTTTAAGCATACATATACATGTCATTGTTACAGGGTTTTTGACTAAGTAATGGTTGGTACAGGACTGGCCCTATTTAGTCGCATGTGTTTTATCGAAACTTTTAGATTTGGGACCGACCCATAGGCGTCCCCTCGATATGTCTTTTATTTTGAGTGAACTGACCGGAGGCATTCACTCTCGAGCATCAAAAGTTTTCATAAAACTGCATCATGCATTCATACAAAGATTTTCTTGCATAAAATTTTTCTCGTGAAATTTTTGGTATAAAATTTTTTTCATGTATATATATAATATATATTTTATGTTTGAACTGTCGGTCATATGTTTTATGTTATACTGTCAGATGGTTCTCACACGCGAGCAAGAGCAGCTCAATGCTGCAATTCAGGCTGCCATGCAAGCCTTACTTCCTCAACTGAGGAATGACATTCGTGCTGAAGTCCAAGCTGCCAACAATCAGCAGCAGCAGAATCAGGCACCTCCTCCTCCTCCCCCAGTGACATTAGCGGTATGGTTGGAAAGATTTAACAAGCTCCGTCCTAGAGCTTTTGAAAAGACTGATAGCCCCAGCGATGCTGAAAGCTGGCTGACTCACATTGAGAAAATCTTCAATGCTATGGGATGTGACCCCGCCTTCAAGGCAAGATTGGCATGCTACCGGTTTGAAGGCGATGTACTCAACTGGTGGCTAGCTTTGACGCAGTCAGAAGGAGGTGATGAATGGGTCGCTGGTTTGACATTGGCCCAATTCAAGGAGAGAGTGATGGAGCAGTTCTTTCCTAAGGCAGAGCAGGACAAACTCAAGCGAGAATACCATGGGATACGTCAGAGAGCGGGCGAGAATAGCAACGAATTCATGCAGCGCTTTCTTCGCTTGGCTGGTTTTCTGGGAGCAGCAGCTGGTACTCCTGAGGAGCAGGCACACCATTTTAGGTGGGCACTTCGCACCTCGGTCGCGAACAATCTGGTATGTGCTACGTTCAATACAGTAGCACAAGTAGCCGACGCAGCAAGGAAGCTTGAGATGTTGCAGGAACGCGATGAGTTCGGGGAAGCTGAAAGACCCGACAAGAGGTAAAACATTTCGTGTTCTAGCGTTAACCTGACCGCATCCTATCATTATATGTTCTATAATCATCTCTTAAACTGTATCTTCCAGGCAGAAAACTGGGGACCGGTCTCAGCCGGCTACTCAGCAGCAGCCTAATCAGCCCAAAGGAAACGGTCACACTAACGACCGTTCTGTTGTGGAAAGGCGCAACGGTAATGATAATTACCGTAACAATGCGGGACACTCCGACAACAGCAGGTTCTACTAATTACGCATCTTCTTATGATTTCATGTTATATTTCCCATGCTGACACTATATTAATCTCTACCAGGAACCACGGTAACGGAAGGGACCAGAACCACAGGGGTTCTCAGCCTAACCGTTCAGCTAACACTGGTAAACATCTTATGACGCTTACGTCCTATACTCGTGCATATACTTTATTCTTAACACGTTTTGTCATCAGCAGGCCCTCAGCAAGCAAGGACTCCTGCTGGAGGATTCACTCATCCTCTTTGCAGCACTTGCCATCGCAGACACCCTGGCCCATGTCGTCGTGATTCCGACGCGTGCTACAAGTGCGGCCTCCCTGGCCATCGTATGAGAGATTGCCGTAAGGGTGAAATGGAGGGTACTTCGGGTCATGCTGATACTAAACCGCCTCCTACCACTGGGCGTGTCTACACGACATCGCGCGATCAGGCAAACAAATCTACAGGTACCATTACTGGAATTTTGTATATGTACGGCCAGGCTGCATGTGTTCTTTTCGACACGGGTGCCACTCATTTAGTTATTTCCACTACTTATGCTAAGAACATCAGGACACTTCCCTTGCCATTAGAAAATAAGCTTACCATTTCCACGCCTCTGAGGGACTCTGTATTAATAACTCATGTATACAAGAGTCTTCCTCTAGAGTTTGACGATAGAGTTCGTGCAGTAGATGCACTTCCCCTGGACATGATTGAGTTCGATTTGATTCTTGGCATGGACTGGCTATCCAGGCACCATGCTACCATAGACTGCCACTCATATCGGGTGATCTTCGGCGACATTAATGCACCAGAGTACATTCATAACGGGTTCATACCCGGGCGGTCTGTACAAGTCATATCTACCTTGCAAGCACGTGCATTACTGTCACATGGCTGCGAAGGTTATCTAGCTACGGTTCATGACATGGATGCTGAATCCCCATCGATTCAGGATCAACCAGTAGTTTCGGAATTTCAAGACGTTTTCCCAGATGAACTTCCAGGCATACCACCTGCAAGAGAAGTGGAGTTCAACATCGACCTTATTCCAGGAGCTGAGCCAATCTCTAAGGCTCCGTATCGTATGGCTCCCATAGAGCTAAAAGAACTGAAGGACCAACTGTAGGAACTTCTTGAACGAGGGTTCATTAGACCAAGCGCATCTCCATGGGGCGCACCGGTCTTGTTCGTTAAGAAGAAGGACGGCAGCATGCGACTTTGCATTGATTACCGTGAACTTAATAAGATTACCATCCGCAATAGGTATCCACTGCCACGTATAGACGATCTGTTTGACCAACTTCAAGGAGCCAAACACTTCTCAAAGATCGATCTAAGGTCAGGCTACCATCAACTGAGGGTTAAAGAGCAAGACATTGCTAAGACTGCTTTTCGTACCCGCTATGGCCATTATGAGTTTGTGGTCATGCCATTCGGCCTGACTAACGCTCCAGCAGTATTCATGGATCTGATGAACAGAATCTTTCATGAATTCCTTGATAAATTTGTCATTGTATTCATCGATGATATCTTGATTTTCTCAAAGTCCACGGAGGAACACGAAGATCATCTCCGTACTGTACTACAGATTCTTCGTCAGAAGCAGCTGTATGCGAAATTCTCCAAGTGTGAGTTCTGGTTAAACAAGGTGGCATTCTTAGGTCACATTGTATCAGCAGAAGGGATCACTATGGACCCAGCGAAGGTTGAGGCTATCACTAAATGGCCAAGACCAACATCAGCGACAGAAGTCCGCAGTTTCTTAGGCTTAGCTGGATATTATCGAAGATTCGTGGAGAACTTTTCCCGCCTGGCATTGCCTCTCACCAAACTGATGCGAAAAGGAGAGAAATTCGTCTGGACGGAAGAACGAGAGAAGAGCTTCGAAGACCTAAAGCAGAAGTTGGTATCTGCACCTATTCTTACTCTCCCATCTGGTACAGGTGGATTTCAGATCTATAGCGATGCATCGGGGAAGGGACTGGGTTGTGTTCTCATGCAACATGGGAAAGTGATCGCGTATGCTTCACGGCAGCTTAAGCCCTATGAAGAAAACTACCCTACGCATGACCTGGAACTTGCTGCAGTGGTGTTCGCATTGAAGATATGGAGGCATTACTTATACGGAGAATCATGCGACATTTTCACGGATCACAAGAGCTTGAAGTATATCTTCACACAGCGAGAATTGAACATGAGACAAAGGAGATGGTTGGAACTGTTGAAGGATTATGATATTAACCTACAGTATCATCCCGGGAAAGCTAATGTAGTAGCAGATGCACTCAGCATGAAGTCCGGAATGATCAACGGCATTGAGATCAAGGAACAAAACATAAGAGACCTGGAGCGGCTAGACATCGAAATCATGGTACGTGGGCAGCACGGATACTGGGCGAATCTTAGAGTAGAACCTGAGTTACTGACTAGGATCAAGGAAGCGCAGAAGGATGATGGAGAGATTTGGGCGATGATTCAGAATTTAGAGAAGCAGACGGAATTCAGAATGGACGCAGACGGTATCGTTTGGCAGGGCACGAGACTTTGTGTTCCTGACAATCAAGAACTCCGGGAAGCATTGTTAGCTGAAGCTCACAGCTCCCCATTTTCTATACATCCTGGGTCGACAAAAATGTACCATGACATCAGACAGCACTTTTGGTGGAGTGGTATGAAACAGGATGTAGCCATGTATGTCTCCAAATGTCTTACCTGCCAGCAGGTTAAGATTGAACATCAGCGATCGGGCGGTCTCCTTCAACCGTTGGATATTCCAGAGTGGAAGTGGGACAAAATCACCATGGATTTTGTTACCGGTCTTCCGCCTACCAAGAAGAAGCACGATGCTATTTGGGTCATTGTTGATCGACTCACCAAATCAGCTCATTTCTTACCGATACGCAAGGAAGATCCGGTAAGTAAACTCGCAGATACGTACAGAAGGGAGATCATGAGACTCCACGGCACTCCCTCCAGCATCGTCTCAGACAGAGATCCTCGTTTCACGTCGCGATTCTGGAAAGGTCTGCAAAAAGCTTGGGGTACACAACTTAAGCTGAGCACAGCCTTTCATCCTCAAACGGACGGACAATCGGAGCGAACAATTCAGACATTGGAAGATATGTTAAGGTCGTGTGCATTGGAATGGACAGGTGATTGGGACGATTACATCTGTTTGGTCGAGTTTGCATACAACAACAGCTGGCACGCAAGTATAAAATGTGCTCCTTTTGAAATGTTGTATGGCAGAAAGTGTCGCGCTCCAACTTGCGGGGATCAAGTGGGAGAGCGAACACTTGAAGGACCAGAGATTATAGAAATGACCAATGAGAAGATTGAGGTAGCTAAACAGAAGTTGCAAGAAGCACGGTCACGTCAGAAGAGTTACTCCGATAAGCATCGTAGGGACATACATTTTAATGTGGGAGATCACGTCTTCCTCAAGGTTTCGCCGGCACGTGGTGTTAAACGCTTCGGGATCAAAGGGAAACTCAGTCCTCGGTTCATCGGACCATTTGATATCGTTGAACGAATCGGCGAAGTATCTTACCGATTGGCGTTACCTCCTCAGCTTTCGCACGTGCATAACGTGTTCCATGTGTCCTTACTCAGAGGGTACAATTATCATCCCCTTCACATGGTTCAGTATCCACTGGAACAGATACGTGAAGATCTCACTTTTATAGAAGAACCCGAACGAGTACTCGACAGGCAAGAACGAGTCATGAGAAGGAAGACGATTCCATTCGTCAAAATTCTTTGGAGGGACCATACCGAGCGGGAAGCCACTTGGGAAACAGAGGAGTCTATCCGGACTTCTTACCCTCACTTCATATTTTGAGTTCGGGTATGTTACTTCTTTTCAGCTTACTTTATCTATAATTCGGGGACGAATTATTCTTTTTAGGGGGGAAGAATTGTAAAACCCGCATGCTTTTACCATGAATAGTGCCCTTAAGATCGTACGTTCTAGATTAAAACTTACCTCATTTAGTATTGATCACATTCATGTGCTAATAATCAAGCAAGTGCATACGTGTATGACATGACAAGTATCGATTACGTACGAACTCAGGATAAACAGTTAATAAATATATCACGTGAACATAATTAAATCATGATCACCATTTAAAATACAAATTAGAATACTTACGTAAATACATATAATATAATTACGAGCGTTAAGATTACGGTAACTACATGATAAAATAAACAGAAACGCTTCAGACACGAACACGTTTAACCACGAACGAACACGAAACATCAGGATACGAGAAAGGTACGGGTACCCCATGTGGGGCCCCCATACCCACGGCACACAACAAGAAATGGGCTTAGCCCATGGACTTTTACAAGTAAAGGGGGGTAAAGAGTAAAACATGTTTTCATTTTTCACTTTCAAGAAATAAACACAAAAACCCTAAAAGAGTTTTCTCTCCTCCTCCTTGTGCTCTCTTTGTGCCGCCACCTAAGCATCACCATAGGAGGGTGATTGTTTGATTTTGATCTTAAAAACTATCGTTATAATCAGTGTTTGTTCATCCTTTTTCCAAGCTACATAGTGGTATACCTTTCTAACCCTTCTTTTTAATTCTTTTTAATTCTTTTTAATCTTTGATTATTTTCATGAACATGTTATTATTTTCTTATTAAAAACATGATAATTAAACATTGATCTAACATGTTTTGGGGTTAATTAAAATCAAAGAAGGATTTATAAGGGTGTTTGTTTTAGCCGCCTAGCAAAACAAACCCGAGGGGGGTTTGGTTTGCTATTGCCGCCACCACCAAGACCATTTTTGGTCTTGGTTGGCTCATGTGGGACCCACGGCAGCAAGGAGGCACACGTGCCCCGAGTTTGGCTCGGGGTACGGTGTCGAATTCATGCCCGATTCATGGTTCGTTGGTTAAATCATGATTTATGCTACATGTTAATTTTTATGAATTATGAACTTAGGATATAATTAATTAATAACATGAAATATTAATTAAATCATGACTTAGGTTATTTTAATTATTAGTTTAACATGACATTAATTTAACCTAAGTATTTTATGTTATAAGTTATAATTAATTAATTATTTAAAACATGCCTATAATTAATTAATTTAGACATGACTTAGGTTATGTTATTAATACATAATAATACACATTTTAACCTAAGTATTTTATTCCATTTTAATTAATACATGTTATACCTTAATTAAAATGCTTAACCTATAGTTTAATTAAAATACATGAAATAATAATTAAACTATACACTATATCATATGACTTAAGAAATAAGCTTCTAAACACTTAGACTTATATGTTAGCTTATGTAACCAGCTTAATTCTAAATATGGAAACTTCTATTTATAGAAACTTAATTAAATAAGGCAACTAATCTAATTATGGAAACCTTCTATATATGGAAATCTATCTATTTCAGGCAGCTAATCTAATCATGGAAACCTTCTATATATGGAAACTTATTTAATTAAGGCAGCTGATCTATTTTTGGAAACTTTCTATTTTTAGAAACTAATCTATTTTAAGCAGTAAATTCTATTTAGGAAACTTTCTATTTTTGGAAACTTTCTATTTTTGGAAACTTTCTATTTTGGAAACTTTCTATTTTTGGAAACTTTCTATTTTTAGAAACTTTCTATTTTTGGTAACTTTCTATTTTTGGAAACTTTCTATTTTTGGAAACTTTCTATTTTTGGAAACTTTCTATTTTTGGAAACCTGCTATTTTTGGAAAGTTACTTATTATTACACAGTAAGTATAATAATACATGAAACACCAGTAATACTTAATCAGATTAATCAGAATACTAGATAAACACAGTTTAAGGCTTTAAACAGTAAACCATGACCTAAAACATACCAAATCAGCTAAAATGAGACACAAAACCCAGTACGTAATCAGTGAATCGATACTTATACACGTGTGTATTCATGTAGCGTTAGTGATCCAGAAGTAGGAGTCTTTCTTCCGTTCATTCACTGGACTTGAGGTACGGATTCCCGTCCTTTCAGTATGGACATTCTTTCCTTATTAGGATTTCCCCGTATGCAGCCAACTGTTTTCCCCAGCATTTGTTTTATTGTTTTGATCTGCTTATGTTTAATTAGCATAATCTATAGCCATATGCAAGCATGACCAGTTTCACCTAGTTATGGAGGTACCATAACCATAGCATTGGAGGCACCGATGTTATGACTTCCCCACGGCGGAGTGATTGCTCGTGGCGTCCCTTTCAGTTTTGGCCATATTATTATATCATGTGGGGCGTATGGGTGCATCCTAGTTACATGTTTTATTCAGTTTATCATGGTGAATGTGGTGTGTGCCTTGCACCCTTCACAAGGAGTTGATCCCTCCTACCCAAACCAGTATATTGATTAGAGGCATCCCCTCTAATCAGCATGATGAGGTCACCCCTCCAAGTATTCATGCACGTGACCTTTTCATGACCTATATGGGCTATGGTATATATATGTTAAAACAGTTTTCACAAGATAAACATAAGGCTTTTCAAACTATAAAACCAGTTTTCTTGATACTTAACCAGTTTACTCAGTACTTAGTCTTCCGCTGTTATATGTTACATGTTTATCCTATTTCATGCTTTATTGTACATCCGTGCACTGAGCGTCTTGCTCAGCCGTTTTCCTTTTCATGTTCCCAAAACGGCAGGTACTCAGGGACGCTCGTAGATCTCAAACGTAGGTGCATATGGACTGGAAGCTTTACTGTCTTTCTTTACTTTATGCATTTCCTTTACTTTGATACAGTTGCTATGGACATTGTTTCGTCCTTTCCTTTTACAGTATTTATGTTTGTGTGTGATGAGCTTTACTTTAGGGTACCGATGTTTGATTCCGGTATTTCCCTTTTATGGTTGAATAATGCTTAGACATTTATCCTTGTATGCTTTGATGACACGCCATGATTATGCGTAATATTCCATTTCCAAAATGGGGTGTTACATTAATACATGTTTTAACCTAAGTATTATATACACTTTTATTTTGATTAAATCATGATTATATTTAATTAAATAACATATAGTTTATCTAATTAACATGTTATAATTAATAAACTATATTATTAATCACATGACTTAGTAGATTAAACCAATAAAACTTAAGCTTATCGTATTAGCTTAATAATCCAACTTATTTCTAATTATGGAAACTTTCTATTTTTGGAAACTTTCTATTTTGGAAACTTTCTATTTTAGGAAACCTGTTATTTTTAGAAAGTTACTTGTTATTTCACAACAAGTATAATAATACCAGAAATACAAGTAATACTTAATAAAAATATCCAGAATACATGATAAACACAGCATAACGTTAAAATCAGTAAAACAAGACATGAACATATAAAACAAGCTAAGACATGATATAAAACCAGTTACGTACTCAGTAATCAGAATACTTATACACGTATACTATTTATGTAGCATTAGTGAGATCGAAGTAGGACTCTCTTCCGTTCGTCTTCTTCATTCACTAGACATAAGGTACGGATTCTCCGTCCTTTAAGTATGGACATTCTTTCCTTATTAGGATTCCCCGTATGCAGCCAACTGTTTTCCCAGTATATGTTTTATATGTTTTGATTTGCTTATGTTTAATTAAATTCCTAAGCCATATACATGCATGACCAGTTTCACCTAGTTATGGAGGTACCATAACCATAACACTGGAGGCACTTGTGTGATGACTTCACCACGGCGGAGTGATAGCTCGTGGCGTCCCTTTCAGCTTTTGGCCATATTATTATGTTATCATGTGGGGGTATGGGTAAATCCTAGGTTACATGTTTTTAACAGATTATTCAGGTGAATGTGGTGTGTGCCTTGCATCCTTCATAAGGAGTTGATCCCTCTTACCCAAACTTATATTAATTAGAGGCAACCCCTCTAATTGCATGATGAGGTCACCCCTCCAAGTATTCATGCACGTTGATATTTCATGACCTATATTGGCTTAATGGTTAAAATGTTAAACAGTTTTCATAAGATAAACATAAGGCTTTTCAAACTATAAAACCAGTAATACCAGGTTTTCCAGGACTTAATCAATTCAGCTGCTATATGTTGTATATGCTTACGTTATTCATTCTATGCTTGTATATCCGTGCACTGAGCGTTATGCTCAGCCGTTTTCCTTTCATGTTTCCCAAAATGGTAGGTACTCAAGGGCGCTCGTAGACTCTAAGCGTAGGTGCATATGGATTGGAAGCTTAATAGCCTTCATTACTTTATGCATTTCATCATACATTTTGATACTTATTTCCATGGACATTGTTTAGTCCTTTTCCTTTATAGTACTTATGTTTGTGTGTGATGAGCTTTTACTTTGGGGTACCGATGTTTGTTTCTGGTATTTCCTTTATGGTCATGTAATGTTTAAGACATTTTTTCTTGTATGCTTTGATGACACGCCATAATCACGCGTGACATTCCATTTATCAAAATGGGGTGTTACAATTATGGTATCAGAGCCCAAGGCTTCAACTTGTAGGCTCTCGAAACACGACCTGTGATTAGTGGGTAGTCACTATGGTCTTCCTAGAACTGACAGATGGTTTTCATGCATTCATTGTTTTCATGCATTCATATATATGTCATTGTCGCAGGTTTATGACTAAGTAATGGTTGGTATAGGACTGGCCCTATTTTGTCGCTTGTGCTTTTATCGAAACTTTTAACTTTGGGACCGACCCATTGGCGTCCCCTTGCCATGTCTTTTGTTCTGAGTAAATTGACCATAGGCGTTCACTCTCGCGCATATAAAAGTTTTCATAAAACTGCATCATGCATTCATGTACTAGTTTTCCTACATAAAATTTTTCTCATGATTTATTGGTATAAATTTTTTTCATGTATATATTTTATGTTTTGATCGGTTTAATCATGTATTTTTATGTTATACTGTCAGATGGTTCTCACACGTGACTCAATGCAGCAGTCCAAGCTGCGATGCAAGCTTTGCTTCCTCAGTTGAGGAACGAAATCAGGGCTGAGGTGCAGGCTGCCAACAATCAGCAATAGTACCCAGTTCCTCCTCCTCCTCCTCCAACAACGTTGGTCACATGGCTAGAGAGATTCAACAAGAAACGCCCTCGATCCTTCGAGAGAACTGATAGCCCGAGTGAAGCTGAAAGCTGGTTGGCTCATATTGAGAAGATATTCAATGCAATGGGCTGTGACCCCGTCTTCAAGTCGAGGTTGACCTGTTACAAGTTCGAAGGCGATATGCTGGGATGGTGGAAGGCAGTCAAGCAGTCTGAGGGAGGTGATAATTGGGTGGCTGGTTTGACTTGGGCTCAATTCAGGGAGTTAGTGATGGGACAGTTCTTTCCCAAGGCTGAGCAAGACAAAATAAAGAGGGAATACCATGGAATCGGGCAGAGAGCTGGGGAGAACAACAACGAGTTCATGCAGCGCTTTCTTCGTTTGGCTAGTTTTCTTGGCGCAGCAGCAGGTACTGTCGAAGAGCAAGCATACCACTTCCGGTGGGCTCTTCGTATATCGGTCGCCAACAACTTGGTGTGTGCCACGTTCAACACGGTGGCACAAGTTGCCGATGCAGCACGTAAGCTAGAGATGCTACAAGAAAGATAAGAGTTCGGGGAAGCAAAGAGACCCGGGAAGAGGTAAACATTCGTTATTCAGCGGTGTCCATTCTGAATTCTTTCAGTATATTCCTATATTTATATCTCTTTTTAAATTGCATCTTCCAGGAAGAAGACTAGGGACCGGTCTCAGCCGGCTACTCAGCAAAAGCCTACTCAGCCCAAGGGAAATGGTCAGACTCAAGACCGTTCTGGTACGGATAGGCGTGGCAGTAATGATAATTACCGTAACAATGCTGGAAACTCCAACAGCAGCAGGTCCTTACACTTACTCATTTTCTTATGATACATGCAATATTTCATAATTCTGACACATTAGTAATCTTCTACCAGGAGTCATGGTAACGGGAGGGACCAAAACCAAAGAGGTTTACAGCCTAACCGTCCAGCTATCACTGGTATCACATCTTACCAATTTTTCCGCATTGTCCTTTTGTACCTATAAACCATGTCTCATGTATACTGTTCTTAACAGACTCCCAGCCAACAAGGGCACCTGCTGGAGGTTATACTCATCCTCTTTGCACTACCTGCAACCGTAGGCACCTAGGGCCATCTCGTCGCGACAGCGATGCATGCTACAAGTGTGGCCTTACTGGTCATCGCATGAAGGACTGCCGCAAGGGCGAGATGGAGGGCACATCGTTCTTTTTGGGCTTTAAATGCATAAAATGTCATCAAAATACCATATATATGCTTGTGTTTGTTTACTTGTGTATTTTAGGTATGGATATCATGAAAAAGACAAAAGATCATAAGAAACAAGGAAAAACGAACACGAGAAACGAAGCCGCACAATGAACCGGGCCCTAGTTTGTGATTTATCAAAGAAAAACCCTTGAAGACTTGAAGATGTATAAGATTGATCCGTCATCTATGAAGAAATGACACTTAATACCCTTGTATATTCATAATTACAAGTTTAGTCCCTTAAGTTTGTCAAAATGATAAAAAGATCCTTCATCTTTGAAGAATTGGCAAGTTTGGTCCCTCAACAAATCTAATTGTCAATAATGGTCCCTCATGAAATCAAACTTACAATGAAGACCCTTAAAGATCAAGAATATTACACTTCTAGTCCTTTAAAAATGGATTAAATATCAAAAGGACTGATATTGTAATTATTCCAAAGTTATAAAAGCCCTAAATCTCTTTTTGAAAACATTTTGTGGCCAAACTATTAAGAAAGAAACTTTCTTTACAAAGGATTCGGGTTTATCAGGGCTGAAAAACATGTTTTACACACTTTGCCAAAGACTGAGGATCAAAGCTGCCATAACCAAACATTCAAACCTTAATATTGCGCCAAACACCCCCACTAAACTCGGATCAAAATTACTACTGTTCACCATTCATCCACCCAGAACTTACCCCACTTAAAACAAAGGGTAATTTTCAATTACCCTAACCCATGTGTGATTCACCTCAAACCAAACTCATCCCACACCCAAAATCCCAAATCCCACTACCCTATGGCCCCCACCATTCAACCCGTTAGCCAATGAAATGACAACTTCCTCTCCAATGAATCCTATGTGGGAAGATCAACGTTTTAAGGTTACTACTTGGTCCCCAAGCACAAAATGAACGACCAAGTCAAATTTGACAACTCACAACTTCAAACGCGTCTAAAAGACTCAAGGGCATATCTCAGATTTCATAGCTAGTGTTTTGATGTATTTTGCATTCTAGAATCGTCTAAGGTAGTCTATAAAAAGAGCCTTAACCTGTGAGTAGCCCTTTGTTCCAGATTTTAGCTTAAATCATTGTAATTCCTTTTTATGAAATAAAAGTTGGTATTTTCTGAAAATTGTAATTCCTTTTTGTTTATATAAAAGTTTGGTGTTTGATAAGCTAAAGTCTGAGTTCTATTTATCTGTTTATTGGTTTTTGAGGAAAGGTTTTATGGATTAAAACCCTTGTATTCAAAAATCAGTCATAATCTATCATTATTATTCATCCTTGTGTTTGTTGAATCTTAGCAGGTACAAGGAAGTTGGTGCTTGTTTAGCTAGCACCTAAGCTCACACATCCCAAAGCATGGATTTATGTTTTGGAGGTGCTCATCTTTAAACCCTTTTACATTTTTGCATATTTTTATGGTTTATGTTTGAATTTGAGATTTGGTTTGTGAATCTGTGTTTTTGTGGTTGGATCTTGTTTATCTGAGGTTATTTGTTGTTAGTGAGTTGATTTGAGCCTGGTTTGTGTATTGAATCTCACTAATCCTTTGAAAAATTGTTAAATCAGTTTATTAAGGGTGTTTGGGTTTATTGCATAATCTAGTTTAGGGTTGATTTTAGTAGGTGTTGTTTTGTGTATTGTATTTGTGCTTGTTCTTATTTGGCTATTGGGCATTTATCTGCAAGTTTTGAGGTTCTAATCATCATAATCCATCAAGAGGCCATAAAATCTGAAATACTTTTTGTTTGAACTAAAATTTTGGGGACACCTAGATCTAAGGGTAGAATAGGGTTAAAATGTGTTAAATCTTAGTTAATACAACCTAGGTAAGAGATTTAAGGTGTTGAAATCGGATTTGTGGTCATTTAGATTAGGAAAAGGTTTTGGGTATCACTTGTTCATCAGTAATCTGCATTTGCTTGAATCTGTCTTAAATATTTGAATCATTGTATGAAACAAATTTATTTGTGCTTATTGAAGTTTTTTATAGCTTGTGTATGCATCTGGTTCAATTTGGTTGGCTTATTTTGGCTTAAACTGCTTATTTGTTCATAACTACTTATTTTCCAAGTCTGTATCATATCTGGTGACTGTTTGCTTAATCCGTATCAACTGGCTTGGTGATTTTGTGATTTATTGCTTGTTTATGACTCCTTACAACTCACTGGTTGTAAGGTTGCCTTTGTTATCCATTGAATCCAAGTAAATCTCTAAGAAATCCAAGGTCAAATAGTCAAAGAAGTGGGAACTCCTTTCCCCTGCTTCTAGCCATTGCTAGTGTTATTTTTGGTTTTGCTTATCAATAAGCTGTTCTAGCTTATTATAACCTGCAACAAATTTAATTATGTAATAGGTGCTTATCATTTCGCCCATTTGTTCATTCTGGAGCATTTGGGTGGTTGACTTTAAGCTTTGACTAGAAAACCAACTAGTTTGACTTTTACATAAGTGCTTATCAATTCATTCAGCTTATTTGGCTTTGCTTATTGAACTTTTCTTGATTGATTTGGCTTATTTAAGTCATTTAGAGTCTTTTTCAAGTTGAATCAAGGTCTGAGGTTGTCTAAAACTCTATGTCGACTATTTTGTCTTTTAGTAAATTTTTACTTGGCTTATTTCTGGCTTATTGGTTGTGCTTTTCCAAATTTCTTTTCACAGATCTCTTAGGCATCTCAAAAGAAGGTTGTGTGTCAAATTAGAGCATATGGCATTGGATTATAGCTTAATGGGCCAAAAAGCCCATTAAGAATAAGCTGTTGTACATTTAAGTTGTGATAAGCTCACATTCAGCTTTTGGGCCTTCAGACTTTTGTGTTTATAATTGAATTTTAAGCTATACTTGTGATTTTTAGCTTATTTGGTTGTTTTGGATCTTATTGGGCCAAAAAGTCCATTTCATTTGGTCTGTTTTTGTTTTTAGCCCATTAGGGGTATTTTGGTAATTTCACTTTCATTTTCTGTTTATTTAGTTTAAAATAAACTAGTTTGTAAGCTTTTAGAAATTTTTATAATTTTTGGATTTTTAATATTATTTTATTATTAAATTTCATTTTTAATATTTTTGCAACTTTTACATTTTTCTTAGATTAAATACATTAAGTTAGGATTTTTAAAACTCTTAGATTAATTTTCTCATCATTTTATTAACTTTTAGAATTATTTTAATATTTTAATAGTTTTTAATCATTTAAAAATAGTTTTCTTTAGTTTAAAATTTCAAAAAAATTGTTTTTAGTCTTATTTAGTCATTTTAGAGTTTTACAAAGTGAAAAATCTTTATTTGGGCTTTTTATTAATTATTTGGATTTTTACGGCTTTAATTAGCATTTAAAAATTAATATTTAATTAATCAAAAGGTTTGAAAAAGTTTTTTTTTTTTTGGGTAAAAGGGTCTCATCCCCGGTAAAATATATTCCCAAAAGCGTTGAAGTACAATGGAATGTAGCGGCAATGCTACATTAACCTCAAGCATACAGCTTGAACAACCACTAAATCATATGACATGCCATATGATCACTAACAACCAATTACAAAGCATATTACACCAATAGGAAAAAACCACCTAAAGGTGCATAAACAATAAAAATAAGCAATAATCATGGTAAATGAGAAGTGCGAACATCCGGCTGACGAGAGCCATGTCGATCATCAATCTCAATATCTTCGTCAGTCTCGCTATCAGCATTAATCACTTCATTTGTACGACCACCACCATCCTCCCAGTCAGTATCACCATCTCCTAAACCACTTAAAGCACCAAACGAATTCTGGTTACTTGTACCCGGTTTACTATCTAATCCGAGCACTTTATTATTCAAAAAACCTCTCTTAAGAAGTGGGCCATCCTTCTTGGGATCACTCTGTGACACGAGGTTACCTTGGGAAGACTTCTTCGACTGATAAGCCTTAGAACTTTCCCCTTTCTCAACTTGACGATACTGAATGTTTAATGAAGGCTTAGTAAGCTTAATACCAGCAACTACGTGTTGCTTCTTGTTCTTTTTACTCTTCTTACTCCTAACAACCTCAAAACCGTCCACAGTTGTTGTAGCTTCCTCCATGTTGCGCACCTTCTCAACCACCACCTGTTTAGGAATCTTAGGGCATTTAGAATCCACATGATCAAAAATAAGGCAATTAGAACATCTTGGAGGCGTCCACTCATACTCAATATCAATAGTCACCAAATTATGCCCTTTATCTTTTTCTACCGGTATAGCAACAACTAAAGATTTTTTTAGACATTCTTCCGCTGAAACCTCAATAAGGGCGCGAGCAAAAGTGCTCCTACCCCATGGATCAATGCACATATTGCTAGTAAAAGAATCTAACATGATCGGCCTCCCAATCTGAGAAGTAATCAAACTAAGACCAATTTCCGAGTAAGCAACAATAGGTACCCTATGTAGTTTAACCCATACCGGTTTGAAAAAGTTTTGATCATTTGTAAACTCTTAGTTTATTTTTTATTTATTTTTGGTAATTTTTTTGGAATTTTTAGAATTAATTTCTATTTTGTCACTTTTTACGGTTTTTCGTTTTGTCGTCGTAGTATAGTTTTAACTGTATCCGTCATTCTCTTTTCTCATCCCTGCTTTCTTTCAATATTAATCCAAAATCATTACGAGTTATTCACACACATATACCTCCTTGGGAAACGAACGTTTCACTTTCATTGGGTCATTAGTGCTTGATTTTCCTAAATCGACACTTAATACTTACCGCTTATATACGCTTTTTTGTTTTCCTAAATTATCTACCAGG
Source organism: Glebionis coronaria (assembly GCA_025667525.1). Classification (NCBI taxonomy): domain Eukaryota; kingdom Viridiplantae; phylum Streptophyta; class Magnoliopsida; order Asterales; family Asteraceae; genus Glebionis; species Glebionis coronaria. The sequence goes on along the minus strand of CM046878.1, from coordinate 336,437,003 downwards.
TCAAGTTTGCTGCTTGCCAAATGGAGGGTACCGAGCTCAAGAATTGTTCCATGATAGGAGTGCCGGGTGAGTGTTGTACTCTTTTTTCCTTGTCCAAGGTTTTTCCCACTGGGTTTTCTTTGGTAAGGTTTTTTAAGGAGGCAGACTCATTTGGATTCATCCTGCTCCTATCATGGTGGTGTTGGATGCTGACGAGTGAGCGCGGTTTCATGTTCACATCTTGGTTTTTATCTAGTTTACCTTTGTTTCCTAGATTCGGTTAGGGCTTTTCATGTTTCATAGTCTATGTTAACAAGCTGCATGTAGCTTGAGGTTAATGTGGTATCTCAGCCACATTCCTTTGTACTTAAACGATTTTTTGGTTAATTTATTTTCCGGGGTAACCCATTACCAAAAAAAAAATAATGAAGGTTTTTCAATGGCATGGGAACGATTTAAGGAAATGTTACATGAATGTCCACACCATGATTTTTCGGAATTGCATCAAATTGATACTTTTTATAATGGGTTAAATGATCATGAACGAGATTATTTGAATGCCGCCGCGGGTGGTAATTTTTGTGCAAAACGACCGCTGAGGCTTTAAAAATCATTAAGAATAGGTCTAAGGTTTACAACCCTTGTAACACACCGAGTGTTGCCAATATAGGTTCATCGTCATCGTCTCGTAACATCAATGCCTTACATGATGAAGCTAATGAGGAAAATCGGTTCTTCGATAGGTTTTCGACGCTTATGACACATTGGAAAGCACAAGATGCTTTGAATTCCGCATCGTTTAAAGCGGTTGAAAAGAGTTGTTTATCTTGTGGTGGAGCTCATGATCTTTCCGAGTGCATTACCGCCGGTGGTAACACTTCGCGTGCTTACGTAGCAACGGGAACTTACAACCAAAACGGCCAAGGTTCCCGCCCAAATCAAGCTCCACAAAATCAAAATGTTAACAGCTATCGAAACAACAATCAAAATAGTGGTTATCAAGGCAATTCACGTAACTACAACAAGGGTAATTACCAAAGTGGGAATGGGCAAGTTCAAAATCAAAACCAAAACCGTGATTTTCAAAACATTACACAAGGTTTTCAAAATGCTCACACTAAAAATCTTAATGGAGAATTTTTTTGATTATGCAAAAGCAAACGATTCTAAGTTTGATAACATGCAACGTGAGATGATTAGCTTAAGATCCGAGTTGAAAAACAAGCTTAAAAACGAACTTGCTAATGAATTGAAAACTCATGCTAATATAATGGAAGGAAACGTTCAACGTCTTCAACAAAATCAACAAAAGATGGAACAAGGTCAACATGAGATTAAGCAAGAGTTGTTAAAAGCGGATTTAAGGCAATCAAAATTTGAAGATCGGATGGCTAAAATGTTTGAAGCAATCATGTGTAAACCCTCTTCCTCGGGTGGTCTTCCTAGTGATACCATTGCAAACCCGAAGGGAGAAATGTTATTACTACTCTTAGTGGTAAAACTTTCAAGGAACCAATCTCTCGTCCTAGTACTTCTACGGAGAAGGAAATCGAGAAAGAGTCCGAGGTGATGGTCGAAAAGCAGCATATCATAAGCCCATGAAGTACCGCTCATACCACACCTACGGTTGAACCAATACCAATTAGGGAACCTGAGATTCCAAGGCCGATGTCTATGCCCCAACCCACACCACCCTGACCTTACCCATCAAGACAAAACAAGGAAAATGCACAAGAACGTAACAACTATCAATTTGAGCTTTTTATGAAAATGTTTCGTGATTTGCATTTTAATATTAGTTTTTTCGACGCTTTAATCATGATGCCTCGATTTGCCGCAAACTTCAAAATTATGTTGAATAACAAAGAGAAATTACAACAATCGTCTAGTTGTTCATCGGTTTTTATTAGCCGCATACCCTAAAAAGTCGGTGATCCCGGTAATTTTTTGATTCCATGTGCAATTCAAGATATGGAGGAATGCTACGCCTTGGCCGATCATGGTGCTACTATTAATTTAATGCCTCTTGAGATATTTAAATCGCTATCACTTCCGGCTCTTACTCCTTCGAACTTGTCTATCAAGATGGCCGATCATTCTACGATTTTAGCATGTGGAGTAGCCGAGGACGTTTTCGTAAAAGTTGGAAAGTTTTACTATCTCGTGTACTTTATCGTTGTAGACATTCCTACGGATCCTAAAGTTCCTCTAAATTTGGGTCGTTTATTTTTGGATACATCGAGAGCACTTATTGATGTTCATGCTAGAAAAATCACCCTACGTTTCAATGAGGAAGAACTTGTCATCAATGCAACACAAAACTCCAAGCTTTCTCATGTTTATTCTATTGCAACTTTGAACCATGGTGATTCAACCAATGTCGTTTGCAAGGAACTTTCACAAAGAGTTTTAGGAATTGTCAACAAAAACGATTTACCATTTCCTCCGCCGGTGGAGGTTATGAGTGTCAAACGTACAAACAAGAAACCGTCAATACTTGAATTGAAAAATCTTTCGCCTCACCTCGAACATTCATTCTTGAAAAGTGTTGATAAGTTGCCGGTTCTTACGGAAGATATTTCGGATGACGAATATGTCGACCCCGATGGGGAGGTTTTCTTTATTGATAAACGTTTTGAGAACTTACCACCACCAAAACGCAACTTAAATGTGAGAATTTTTAGTGTGCCTAACATCGTCTTAGAGACACCAAATGTTTTCTACATAATCGAAATGGATTTTCATAAGGAAAGTTTAGAAGATAAAAAAGGAAAAGATTTTGAACTAGATTTAAATGATTTTTCTACAAATCTAACTCCGTCATCACCACGTGTTTTGAGTACTACAAGCTCGTCTACTCCTTTTGACAATGCTTTGTGTCGTCTTAGTATGGGGGAAGCCCCTTATGTTCCTCACCTTTCTCCACCGAGGACGAGATATTCGATTCCGGAATTTCATGTAAAGGGAAATCTTGGTCTTCCAACGATGCAATAAATGGAAAATAATTTCGTTTGCTTGGTGTGAGTCTACCTCGAGTAGCTCAAAAGTTTGTCTTACCAATTATCCCACCCTTCTACTTCTCATCTCTTTTCTTCAAACTCTTAGAGTTTTTGGCATGTGTTGAAGTGGCGTTGGTTTGTTTATCCAATGAAAACGAAGACGCCATATTCGATCCCGGTATTTTGGATCATCAAAGGACTTAGTCCTTAGTACCGATTGCTTTTTGGGCCTTGTTTATCATGTAAGCCCCACCAAAAATGACCATACCAAGATTTTCCCTAAATGATCACATTTGAGGGGATCGAGTCGAGCTCATGACTCGTTAATCAAAAATGAGGTGCCTCGTAGGGGAGATCCCATGCTTATCCCTTGTATATATTATCGCTTTCTAATATAGTTAATGAGAGGGGATTTGTGCCCTTCCAACTCGTTGTCTCGTGGTTGTTTGTGAATGTGTTACCTAGATCATCATCATCGCCACGATTGAAGACTCTCGTGTTCGTTTACGTGAGCCTCGATCGTTTGCTTGAAGAGTTTTTCACGAATCCATGACATATCCTTTATTGTTCTAACGATTATCTTTTAGCATAATTCATAAACGGCTTTAAATATATTGTTGATCACCCTTTCCATGCTAGATCCTAAGCATTCGACTCTTCGTCTCTAGTATGGGGGTACTCTACCTTTAGACTCGAAACATTGAGGACAATGTTTAATTTTAGTATGGGGGTGAATAGATACTTGCTTTGCTACGCCCTCACGTTTTCCAACTTTCAACGTTTTGTTTTGTTTTGTTGCTAATAAGGCTAAAAATGGCCAAATTTTAAAAAATTTCTTAGTTTTCATAAGCGTTTTTAAGACACGAATGTATATTTTCCGATGGGTAGAATAAGAGCTAATTTTTGACTTGATGGGCATTTGGAGCCCTTTACATTCCTTAACCCGCTCGAATCAAGTTTTGCTAGACTTTTATATAGGGAACTTTAAAACGCGAAAGTCTTAGCTCATTCGAGTTAAGAACAAGAACTTTTCGCAAGTTCCTATAATTGATCCTAGAAAGTCACTTATCAAAGGAACTTTAAAATGCATTCTCTAAACTTGAAAAATTCTAAGAAAGTGCAAGATCCTATAGGTGGCTTGAAAACCCAAAACTTCGATTTGATATAGTCCAAATTTGGCTTAATTTTTACTTGCATGGCTAAGTATTCATGAGTCTCTTCAATTAGAGGTCTTTAAATAGTGAAGAACGAGAAGTGATAGAGTTAGACAAGTGATCATGTTAAACGTAGAACAAGAAAATGTTCTTTCAAAAACTCATATGTTTTTAATTGTGGCCTTTTCTTCCATAAGATCAATGCATTAGGAATAAAATAATTGCAATAAGTAAGGTCGTACGATTTGAAAGGTTACTTAGCTTCTAGCACAAGATCGTTTAAAAGTTGCTCGGGGTTGTAATAGAGTTCATAGCCAAGGCAAAACTTATTGAAGCAGGATGCGAAGATTGGTGAAGATCCAAAAAGGCCCTAACAAGGCATGAGGAGCTCTATTTTGTTATTAAAGATCCAAGATGATGTGAAGTATCATTATTCCAAAATCATAATGAAGGATCGAGACACACGACGAAAAAAAATTACTCCCCTAAAGATCATGGAGATAGTCTGTCTAAAAGGACCCTTACAAGGTATGAGGATAAAAATATCCAAGTCCTAAAAGGAGGCGGATCGTTGTATATCAAAATCCAAAACAAAGATTGAAGAAAAATGATGAAGTCGTGGTCTAAGTACGAAGAATCTCTCAAAAACGTCAAGTGAAGAAATTCCAAAATATGAAGAGAAGACCATAATTTCAATAACGTCTTCCGAAGATTTGAAGTATGAAGTACATGCCAAATATCGGTCCGAGAGAGGTCTCAAATCGTGAAATGAGTTATGCCAAGATATGAACTTAAGGAGATACACGAGAAGCCGTTTTAAAAGATGTTTTCCTTCGGCTAACTATCGATTAAATCGTGCTACTTTATTTTTAGACTAATAAATACTCAAATAAGTCAATATGAATCACTTGTGATCCATACAAATAGTTAAAAACTTCTAGATACCTTTTCTATTCATAATAACTAGGATTGCGGGGAGAAAAAGTATTACACAATTTGGACGTATGAGTAGTGTTAGCATTGTGACTTGCACCAACAATGATCTCGTTTTTGCACTTAGCATGGGATGTATGACAATCAAGGATGACGAACTTTACTCTATGAGACATTCACTTGTTTCTATTCATTGACCTTAAAAGTCACATTCGTGATGAAAATCATATATTATGTCTTTACACATCTTCGTAGTATTGTAGCAAGTTTTACTTTTCAATAAAGGTTAATAAAATTGAATTTTGGAGATGCTTAGATACTTTATTCTAGCATTGCGTGAGGGCACGGTAATGGTTTAGTATGGGGGAGTGATGAGATGGCTTTAATACATGATCTCATCGTTTTTTTAGCATTAAATGCAAAAACTGTCATCAAAATACCATATATATGCTTGTGTTTGTTTACTTGTGTATTTTAGGTATGGATATCGTGAAGAAGACAAAAGATCACAAGAAACAAGGAAAAACGAACACGAGAAACGAAGCCGCACAATGAACCGGGCCCTAGTTTGTGATTTATCAAAGAAACACCCTTGAAGACTTGAAAATGTACAAGATTGATCCCTCATCTATTAAGAAATGCACTTAATACCCTTGTATATTCATAATTACAAGTTTGGTCCCTTAAGTTTGTCAAAATGACAAAAAGGTCCTTCATCTTTGAAGAATTGGCAAGTTTAGTCCCTCTACAAATCTAATTGTCAACAATGGTCCCTCATGAAGTCAAACTTACAATGAAGACCCTTAAAGATCAAGAATATTACACTTCTAGTCCTTTAAAAATGGATTAAATATCAAAAGGACTGATATTGTAATTATTCCAAAGTTATAAAAGCCCTAAATCTCTTTTTGAAAACATTTTGTGGCCAAACTATAAAGAAAGAAACTTTCTTTACAAAGGATTTGGGTTTATCAAGGCTGAAAAACATGTTTTACACACTTTGACAAAGACTGAGGACCAAAGCTGCCATAACCAAACATTCAAACCTTAATATTAGGCCAACCACCTTTACCCCCACTAAACTCGGATCAAAATTACTACTGTTCACCATTCATCCACCCAAAACTTACCCCACTTAAAACAAAGGGTAATTTTCAATTACCCTAACCCACGTGTGATTCACCTCAAACCAAACTCATCCCACACCAAAAATCCCAAATCCCACTACCCTATGGCCCCCACCATTCAACCCGTTAGCCAATGAAATGCCAACTTCCTCTCCAAGGAATCCTATGTGGCAAGATCAACGTTTTAAGGTTACTACTTGGTCCCCAAGCACAAAATGAACGACCAAGATCAAATTTGACAGCTCACAACTTCAAACGCGTCTAGAAGACTCAAGGGTATATCTGAGATTTCATAGCTAGGGTTTTGATGTATTTTGCATTCTTGAATCGTCTAAGGTAGTCTATAAAAGGAGCCTCAACCTGTGAGTAGCCCTTTGTTCCAGATTTTAGCTTAAATCTTTGTAATTCCTTTTTATGAAATAAAAGTTGGTATTTTCTGAAAATTGTAATTCCTTTTTGTTTTTATAAAAGTTTGGTGTTTGATAAGCTAAAGTCTGAGTTCCATTTATCTGTTTGTTGGTTTTTGAAGAAAGGTTTTATGGATTAAAACTCTTGTTTTCAAAAATCAGTCATAATCTATCATTATCGTTCATCCTTATGTTTGTTGAATCTTAGCAGGTACAAGGAAGCTGGTTCTTGTTTAGCTAGCACCTAAGCTCACACATCCCAAAGCATGGATGTATGTTTTGGAGGTGCTCATCTTTAAACCCTTCTACATTTTTGCATATTTTTATGGTTTATGTTTGAGTCTAAGATTTGGTTTGTGAATCTGTGTTTTTGTGGTTGGATCTTGTTTATCTGAGGTTGTTTGTTGTTAGTGAGTTGATTTGAGCCTGGTTTGTGTATTGAATCTCACTAATCCTTTGAAAAATGTTAAATCAGTTTATTAAGGGGTGTTTGGGTTTACTGCATAATCTAGTCTAGGGTTGATTTTAGTAGGTGTCGTTTTGTGTATTGTGTTTGTGCTTGTTCTTATTGTGCTATTGGGCATTTATCTGCAAGTTTTGAGGTTCTAATCACCATAATCCATTAAGAGGCCATAAAATCTGAAATACTTGTTGTTTTGAACTAAAATTTTGGGGACACCTAGATCTAAGGGTAGACTAGGGTTAACAAGTGTTAAATCTTAGTTAATACAACCTAGGTAAGAGATTTAATGTGTTGAAATTGGATGTATGGTCATTTAGATTAGCAAAAGGGTTTTGGGTATCACTTGTTCATCAGTAATCTGTATTTGCTTGAATCTATCTTAAATATTTAAATCATTGTATGAAACAAGTTTATTTGTGCTTATTGAAGTTTATTATATCTTGTGTATACATCTGGTTCAATTTGGTTTGCTAATTTTGGCTTAAACTGCTTATTTGTTCATAACTGCTTATTTTCCAAGTCTGTGTCATATCTGGTGACTGTTTGCTTAATCTGTATCATTTGGCTTGGTGATTTTGTGATTTCTTGCTTGTTTATGACTCCTTACAACTCACAGGTTGTAAGGGTGCCTTTGTTATCCATTAAATCTAAGTAAATCTCTCCGAAATCCAAGGTCAAATAGTCAAAGCAGTGGAACTCCTTTCCCCTGCTGCTAGCCATTGCTAGTGTTATTTTTGGTTTTGCTTATCAATAAGTTATTCTAGCTTATTATAACCTACAACAACTTTAATTTTGTAATAGGTGCTCATCATTTGACCCATTTGTTATCATTCTGGAGCATTTGGGTGGTTGACTTTAAGCTTTGACTAGAAAACCAACTAGTTTGACTTTTACATAAGTGCTTATCAATTCATTCAGCTTCTTTGGCTTTGTTTATTGAACTTTTCTTGATTGATTTGGCTTATTTAAGTCATTTAGAGTCTTTTTCAAGTTGAATCAAGGTCTGAGGTGGTCTAAAACTCTAAATCGACTATTTTGTCCTTTAGTGAATTTTTACTTGGCTTATTTCTGGCTTATTGGTTGTGCATTTTCAAAATTTCTTTTCATAGATCTCTTAGGCATCTCAAAAGAAGGTTGTGTGTCAAATTAGAGCTTATGGCATTGGCTTATAGCTTAATGGGCCAAAAAGCCCATTAAGAATAAGTTGTTGTACATTTAAGCTGTGATAAGCTCACATTCAGCTTTTGGGCCTTCAGACTTTTGTGTTTAGAATTGAATTTTAAGCTAGACTGGTGATTTTCATCTTATTTGGTTGAGTTGGATCTTATTGGACCAAAAAACCCATTTCATTTGGTCTGTTTTTGTTTTTAGCCCATTTGGGGTCCCATTAGGGGTATTTTGGTAATTTCACTTTCATTTTCTGTTTACTTAGATTAAAATAAACTAGTTTGCAAGTTTTTAGAAATTTTTATATTTTTTGGATTTTTAATATTATTTTATTATTAAATTTCATTTTTAATATTTTTGCAACTTTTACATTTTTCTTAGATTAAATACATTAAGTTAGTATTTTTAAAACTCTTAGATTAATTTTCTCATCATTTTATTAATTTTTAGAGTTATTTTAATATTTTAATAGTTTGATATCATTTAAAAATAGTTTTCTTTAGTTTAAAATTTCATAAAAATAGTTTTTAGTCTTATTTAGTCATTTTAGAGTTTTACAAAGTGAAAAATCTTTATTTGGTCTTTTTATTAATTATTTGGATTTTTAGGGCTTTAATTAGCATTTAAAAATTAATATTTAATTAATCAAAAGGTTTGAAAAAGTTTTGATCATTTGTAAACTCTTAGTTTATTTTTATTGTTTTTTGGTATTTTTTTGGAATTTTTAGAATTAATTTTTATTTTGTCACTTTTTACGGTTTTTCGTTTTGTCGTCGTAGTATAATTTTAACCGTATCCGTCATTCTCTTTTCTCATCCTTTCTTTCTTTCAATATTAATCCAAAATCATTACGAGTTATTCACACACATATAGCTCCTCGGGAAACGAAATTTTCACTTTCATTGGGTCATTAGTGCTTGATTTTCCTAAATCGACACTTAATACTTACCGCTCATATACACTCTTTTGTTTTCCTAAACAAGAGTGTATTTTACTACAATCAATTTTGGCGCCGCTGCCGGGGAGGTGTGTCGTGATTAATTTGTTCATTTTGTTTTTAATATCTAACCATAAATAGTATTCGTATTAGTAGAACTCTACTAATACGTATTATCGGTTTTTTGTAGTTTTTCTTGTGAAATATTATTACTATATTGTATAAGTATCACAACAAATTCAAAATATCTCCAAAAGTGTGCAAACACAACCTTGATTCGGGATTTCATCACTCGATCATTGTATTTGAATCTCAAACAAAAAGAAAAAGGCAAAAATAGATAAATACTTTTGTGAAGCTCGATTTTGAAAAATACAAACTATAAGGTGGGTATAAGGCGAGTGTTATAAAATACACCCTAAAGAAAAAGGCTCTTAAGTTCTTCGCGCCGCCTCGTTTCTCCGCTTGCTTGTGAGTATTTGAGATTAAAGGCTAATCGAGGGTTTTGCCGCCCAAAGTAATATTACGTATCATATATATTTGCTTGGTTTCTTTGTGATTAAACCCTCTTGAATAATTTGGTTTTCACCAAAGTTCTAAAGTAAATCGAAGGCGTTCACTCCACGTGATCGTTTTCATTCTTTTGAGGCTTCTTTAATCAAGAGTTTGATTCGAGGAGAGATTTGGTAGATTTTTGTCTACGAATACACACAAATTCCAAAAAAATTAAAAAACAATCAAAAACACAAAAAAATTGAAAATCCACAAAACAACCAAAAGAATCTTCTTTTCTCACCTCCACATTCTACGTCACGTTTATGCAAACTCGTAATCAAGCAAAACGAGCTCGCAAACATCGTCAAAACCAAGGTAATTTGATTGAAGAAGAAACTCCAATTGTCGAACCTGTTGTAGAACCAATAGTCACCATGGCTAATCGTACTATGATGGAGTTGCTTCAAGCACCTACTGAGGGTTTTGGAGAAGCTATTGTGATTCCTGCCATCCTTGCGGAGAATTTCGAGATTAAGACGGGTTTAATGTCGATGTTACAAGCAAACAAATTTCAAGGTCATGAGAAAGACAACCCGCATTATCACATAAGGAATTTCAATCGTCTCACCGCAACAAGCAAGTTTAAGGATGTTCCGTATGACGCTGTTAAGATGATGTTGTTTCCATACTCGTTGGATGGACCCGTAAAAATTTGGCTCGAGAAAGAACCGCCAAATTCGATTTTGACATGGGGTGATCTCGTTTCTAAGTTTGTGAACCAATTTTTTCCACCATCTAAAACAACACATTTGAAAAATGAGATTTCAAGGTTTACACAACGTAATAATGAAAGTTTTTCAATGGCATGGGAAAGATTTAAGGAAATGTTACATGAATGTCCACACCATGATTTTTCGGAATTGCATCAAATTGATACTTTTTTATAATGGGATAAATTTTGATGAGCGAGATTATTTGAATACCTCCGCGGGTGGTAATATTTTGTGCAAAACGACCGATGAGGCTTTAAAAATCATTGAGAATAGGTCTAAGGTTTACAACCCTCGTAACACACCGAGTGTTGCCAATATGGGTTCATCGTCATCGTCTCGTAACATGAATGCCTTACATGATGAAGCTAATGAGTAAAATCGGTTCTTCGATAGGTTTTCGACGCTTATGACACATTGGAAAGCACAAGATGCTTTGAGTTCCGCATCAATTAAAGCGGTTGAAAAGAGTTGTTTATCTTGTGGTGGAGCTCATGATGTTTCCGAGTGTATTACCGCCGGTGGTAACACTTCGAGTGCTTGCGTACCAACGTGAACTTACAAACCAAAACGGCCAAGGTTCCCGCCCAAATCAAGCTCCACAAAATCAAAATGTTAACAACTATTGAAACAACAATCAAAATAGTGGTTATCAAGGCAATTCACGTAACTACAACAAGGGTAATTACCATAGTGGGAATGGGCAAGTTCAAAATCAAAACCAAAACCGTGATTTTCAAAACATTACACAAGGTTTTCAAAATGCTCACACTAAAAATCTTAATGGAGATTTTTTGGATTATGCAAAAGCAAACGATGCTAAGTTTGATAACATGCAACGTGAGATGATTAGCTTAAGATCCGACTTGAAAAACGAGCTTAAAAACGAACTTGCTAATGAATTGAAAACTCATGCTAATATAATGGAAGGAAACGTTCAACGTCTTTAACAAAATCAACAAAAGATGGAACAAGGTCAACATGAGATTAAGCAAGAGTTGTTAAAAGCGGATTTAAGGCAATCAAAATTTGAAGATCGAATGGCTAAAATGTTTGAAGCAATCATGTGTAAACCCTCTTCCTCGGGAGGTCTTCCTAGTGATACCATTGCAAACCCAAAGGGAGAAATGAATGTTATTACTACTCGTAGTGGTAAAACTTTCAAGGAACCAATCTCTCGTCCTAGTACTTCTACGGAGAAGGAAATCGAGAAAGAGCCTGAGGTGATCGTCGAAAAGGAGCATATCACAAGCCCATGAAGTACCTCTCATACCACACCTACGGTTGAACCAATACCAATTATGGAACCTGAGATTCCAAGGCCGATGCCTATGCCCCAACCCACACCAGCCTTACCTTACCCATCAAGACGAAACAAAGAAAAGGCATAAGAACGTAACAACTATCAGTTTGAGCTTTTTATGAAAATGTTTCGTGATTTGCATTTTAATATAAGTTTTACCGACGCTTTAATCATGATGCCTTGATTTGCCGCAAACTTCAAAAGTATGTTGAATAACAAAGAGAAATTACAACAATCCTCTAGTTGTTCATCGGTTTTTCTTAGCCGCATACCCCAAAAAGTCGATGATCCCGGTAAATTTTTTATTCAATGTGCAATTCAAGATATGGAGGAATGCTACGCCTTAGTCAATCTTGGTGCTAGTATTAATTTAATGCCTCTTGAGATATTTAAATCGCTATCACTTATGGCTCTTACTCCTTCGAACATGTCTATCGAGATGGCCAATCATTCTACGATTTTAGCATGTGGAGTAGCCGAGGACGTTTTCGTAAAAGTTGGAAAGTTTTACTATCCCGTGTACTTTATCGTTGTAGACATTCCTACGGATCCTAAAGTTCCTCTCATTTTGGGTCGTTCATTTTTGGATACATCGTGAGCACTTATTGATGTTCATGCTAGAAAAATCACCCTACGTTTCAATGAGGAAGAACTTGTCATCAATGCAACACAAAACTCCAAGCTTTCTCATGTTTATTCTATTGCAACTTTGAACCATGGTGATTCAACCAATGTCGTTTGCAAGGAATTTTCACAAAGAGTTCTAGGAATTGCCAACAAAAACTATTTACCATTTCCTCCGCCGGTGGAGGTTATGAGTGTCAAAACTACAAACAAGAAACTGTCAATACTTGAATTGAAAAATCTTTCGCCTCACCTCGAACATTCATTCTTGAAAAGTGTAGATAAGTTGCCGGTTCTTATGGAAGATCTTTCAGATGACGAATATGTTGACCCCGATGGGGAGGTTTTCTTTATTGATAAACGTTTTGAGAACTTACCACCACCAAAACGCAACTTAAATGTGAGATTTTTTAGTGTGCCTAACATCGTCTTAGAGACACCAAATGTTTTCGACATAATCGAAACGGGTTTTCATAAGGAGAGTTTAGAAGATAAAAAAGGAAAAGATTTTGACCTAGATTTAAATGATTTTTCTACAAATCTAACTCCGTCATCACCACGTGTTTTGAGTACTACAAGCTCGTCTACTCCTTTTGACAATGCTTTGTGTGGTCTTAGTATGGGGGAAGCCCCTTATGTATCCTCACCTTTCTCCACCGAGGACGAGATATTCGATCCCGGAATTTCATGTAAAGGGAAATCTCGGTCTTCCACCGATGCAATAAATAGAAAATACTTTCGTTTGATTGGTGTGTGTCTACCTCGAGTAGCTCAAAAGTTTGTCTTACCAATTGTCCCACCCTTCTACTTCTCATCTCTTTTCTTCAAACTCTTTGAGTTTTTGGCACGTGTTGAAGTGGCGTTGGTTTGTTTATCCAATGAAAACGAAGACGCCATCTCAAACACCCGTAATTTTTTTTTGGCGCGGCGGGAACAGTTTACTTTCAAAATACTAGACTTTTATATAATAGACCTGTTTGAAATTTACAATAAGTCCCGCCCGATTTTATACCAACCTTATACATGTACTTGGACTTGTTCTTTTTCCTTAAACCCATAACTGGAACCAAATAAATACATATGCATAAAACATGAAACAATGACCAGACTTGTTTTGATACTTTTAACCATAACAAAAACACTTATACTTATTAATTTACAAGGACCTGGTATACATTTTACACATGTCCTAAACTAGTACAAGAACTTCAACCCGGAAGGCATATGCCCAAAACATGACCTTTCATTTGACGCCAAAAGCTAGTGTCCTGATCTTACTTATACATGACACTAAACCAGGACTTGTTTTGACTACATATATTACATAGACACATTTACAACCTATGCAACTACTATGTTGCATACAAAAGAGGGTGTTCAAGGTTCATATCACTGTGGTTCAAAAGATAACCTATAACTGCACCTAGCAAGATCAAATCGCTAGCTGCCCATACGTGTCCTCCTGTCCTATTCACGCTTTAACCCACTTGCTTCACCTAGAAACATGTTAACATAAAAATATAAGTATAATACTTAGTGAGTAAGAGTATTCGATATTAAGCATTAAACATGAATCTAATAGCATGTACTTGCTGGTAAGGATCCTTAGGTGTCCTGAACTTGTCATATATAAGTACCTAAGTGATTCTTGACTATCACTTAGTCTTGTACAACATATACAGGTCCAACATGCCAATTTATCTATGCAACCTGAATGCTTGCACAACAACAATGACTGTATAACATTAATAACATGACCTGCAATAAGGTAAATGCGCACCCTTGTACTCAATATACTATTTGTACTTCGAAAGTCATTTACTCATTTCATGCGTGCTCGTTACTCACCTTTAGATTAGTTTGCAGATTCTCTTGATTAAATCGTTAACCTTGAGCACACCACTTAGAACATGAACCGATTAAACACTACTTTATACTTAATTTTTGGATTAAAACCCATAAACCGACTTTCTTCTTGTTACTACTAAGTTTGAACCTCCCCTGTTTTTTGTTTCTTTCTTAGTTCTTGAAACATCCATCCTGGTGTATATCTTATCCTTGATAAGTCTTAAGACTAAAGTATCCTAGACTTGTCCATGAATAGTCCTTATACTTATTTGATTGTCAATATAACTATAAAATATTTCTAACATCATGGTTCATGATATATCATATAAAGATATAAAAATACTATAGTACTACTAAAACTAGAGATATTATTTCTATATATAATACCTCACACTACGGGTGTTAAAACTCTCCTCCACTTATTAGGTTTGGGTCCTCACAAACCATTCCTGATGAAAAGCGGGGTGATACTTAATGAGTTCTTCTTCGGGCTCCTACGTATAATCTAACCCTTTTTTATGTTTCCATCTGACCTTGAACAGGAGGATCTCTTTCCTTCTGAGTTTCTTGACCATGGTGTCGAGAATCTCTATAGGCTCTTCGACAAAGCTGAGCTTTTCATCTACCACAATATCTCCTAGAGGAACATATTCTGCCTCATCTATCGAACATTTGCGTAGCTGAGACACATGAAAAGTATTATGAATGTTGTTTAGCTCTTCTGGTAGCTCAAGTCTGTATGCCACTTTCCCAACTCTGGATAGTATCGTAAATGGGCCAATGTAACGTGGTCCAAGTTTTCCGCGCTTTCGGAATCGAATCACTCCTTTCCAAGGAGATACCTTTAGCATAACCTTGTCTCCGACTTGAAATTTTATCGGTCTTCTTCTTTTATCCGCGTATGATTTTTGCCTATCTTGAGCCATCTTTAATCTTTCCTTTATCTGGTCGATCTTTTCATTAGTCTGCTGAATAACATCTGAGCTTGCCAACTCGCGTTGTCCAATTTCACCCCAACAAATTGGAGTGCGACATTTCCTTCCATAAAGCATTTCGTAAGGTGGCATCTTTATGCTAGAGTGATAACTGTTATTGTAAGAAAACTATGCTAAAGGCAAATACTTGTCCCAGCTACCGCCAAAATCTATGGCACACGCTCTAAGCATATCTTCTAGCGTCTGAATGGTCCTTTCACTCTGACCATCCGTCTGTGGATGATAAGCTGTACATAAATTCACACGAGTGCCTAAATCCTCCTGAAATTTCTGCCAAAATCTAGACGTGAATCTAGTATCTCTGTCTGATACTATAGAAACTGGAACTCCATGTCTAGCCACAACTTCACGTAGGTATAATTCAGCAAGATCTTCAGAGGATATAGTTTCCTTAATAGGAAGAAATATTGCACTCTTGGTTAAGCGGTCAACGATCACCCATATAGCATCATGATGTCTTGGCGTATTGGGTAACTTTGTGATAAGATCCATTGTAATCTTTTCCCATTTCGACACAGGAATTTCAAGTGGTTGCATCTTTCCAAACGGTTTCTGGTGTTGTATTTTGACTTGAAGACATGTAAGACATTGCTCGACATATTTCACGATGTCTTTTTTCATACCTGGCCACCAGTAATCCATTTTGAGATCATAGTACATCTTTGTAGCACCTGGATGAATCAAGTATTTGGATTTATGCGCTTCATCAAGTAAGAACTTTTTAAGTTTTTTGTTATTTGGAATCCAAATTCTACCAAAACGTGTTTTGAGTCCTCAGGAGTCTTCATCCATGTTTTGAACTTGACCCACAAGACGTTCGGTATTAACATCTCCGTTTTGCCATGCTTCTTCTTGAACTGCCTTGATATGCTCAAAGAAATCTGGTGTGATCACCATTTGAAGTGACTTCACTACCAAGATATTATGTATGGTCTTTCTGCTCAAGGCATCTGCCACCACATTAGCTTTACCTGGGTGGTAAAGAATTTCACAATCGTAATCCTTAACCAAATCAAGCCAACGCCTTTGCCTCATGTTTAGATCACGTTGATCAAAGAAATACTTAAGACTCTTATGGTCTGTAAAGATCTTGATTTTCACGCCATATAAGTAATGCCTACAAACCTTTAGCGCATGCACAACTGCTGCAAGCTCTAGATCATGAGTAACATAATCTTCTTCATGTTTCTTAAGTTGTCTAGATGCATATGCAATAACCCTTCCTCGCTGCATAAGAACACACCTGAGGCCATTCGACGATGCATCACAATAAACTTCCATATCTTCGTTTCCTTCTGGCAATACTAACACGGGTGCGTGACTTAACCTTTCCTTTAGAGCCTGAAAGGCTATTCTTGATCTTCATTCCACTCAAATTTGGCGTTCTTTCGTGTAAGCTTAGTAAGAGATGACGCGATTTTAGAAAAATCTAGAATGAAGCGACGATAGTATCCTGCGAGTCCGAGAAAAGATCTAACTTCGGTAGGAGTTTTTGGCTGACTCCAATTCGTAATGGCATTAACCTTTGTTGGGTCAACTTTAATTCCTTCTTTGTTAATCACATGACTAAGGAATTGAACTTCACGAAGCCAAAACTCGCACTTAGAAAATTTAGCATAAAGCTTTTCATGTCGCAACATGCTAAGAACTTGTCTTAGATGGCTCTCATGCTCATTGGCTGACTTAGAGAAAATCAAGATATCATTGATAAATACGATAACTGACTTGTCAAGCGTCGGACGACACACCAGATTCATTAAGTCCATGAAAGCGGCAAGGGCATTCGTTAAGCCGAATGGCATGACAACGAATTCATAATGCCCATATCTGGTTGGGAAGGTCGTCTCCGGGACATCTTCTTCCCGTATCTTTAACTGATGATACCTTGATCTTAAATCGATTTTAGAAAAGAAGCTTGCACCTTGAAGCTGATCAAATAGATCATCGATTCGAGGTAAAGGGTACTCGTTTTTAATCGTAACCTTGTTAAGTTCACGATAGTCTATACACATGCGCATGCTACCATCTTTCTTCTTAACAAAAAGAACTGGGGCTCCCCAAGGGGAACTACTTGGACGAATAAAGCCTTTATCAAGAAGTTCTTGCAATTGTTTCATTAACTCTTGCATTTCAGATGGAGCAAGTCTGTAGGGGGTCTTAGCAATCGGAGTACTTCCTGGAGTAAGATCTATGCGAAACTCCACTTGTCTGTCAGGTGGAAGGCCTGGGAGTTCTTCCGGAAAGACGTCTGAAAATTCCCGAACAATGCGAATACTATCGTTTTCCGGAGTATTTGTCTGAGTATCCACCACATGAGCTAGATAGGCTTGACAACCATGTTTCAAGTGTCTCTTGGCTCTAGCGTACGTACATATCGCTAGGGAAGTTTTCTTACGCTCACCATAGATGAAAGCTTCTCCCCCACTTGGGGTCTTAACACGAATCAATTTATTCTGACATGAAATAATAGCTTCGTTTTTGCCAAGCCAATCCATACCAATGACAACATCGATTTCCCCCATAGGCATGGGGATCAAATCAATTAGGAAGTTTTCGTCGTCAATTTCTATTTCCGAATTTTGATATACGCTAACCACATGAACAATCTTATTGTCTGCTACTTGTACATCTAGTGAGGGTTTAAGCTAACTAATTGGTATAATGAAATTTTGACTAAAAGATTGCAACACAAAAGATCGATCCGCACCAGAGTCGAATAATACACGAGCGGGTAATAAATTCACAATGAAGGTACATGTTACAACATCGTGTGCTTCCTTGGCTTCTTCTAATGTCATCTGATATACACGACCTGGAGGCCTGTGTTGGCCTTGGAACAGGTGGAAGACGGGGGGCACCTGATGGTCTTGGTGGCGGTGGCCCACGCCTTTCTGGTGCCTTCCTTCTCATATCTTGTTGACGTTGTTGGGGTCCAAATCTTGGGCATGTGTCACTCGTATGATTTGGTTGGTAGCACTTGCCATAGACTTGGATTGGTTTGGTACATTCACAGCTAATGTGACCATTCTGACCACACCGGTAACAAATTCGGGTCCCAGCAAGACATTGGCCGGCGTGATATTTCCCACATTGTGCACAAAGTGGGTTATCCATCCTTTGAGAACCACTACTAACATTAATTCCAAACCTTTGCCTCTTAGTCGAGGGACCACTCTGATCTACTCTCCTATTGGGTGAAGTCCTGCTAACACCCTTCTTTGTCTCTTGCTCTCGCTCTAGGGTGGCATTCATCACTTCATCAAAATTCTTCCAATTCTTAACTGAAGTAAATTCACGGATCTCTTTCTTTAGCATGTCAACATAATGATCCATGAGCATCTTTTCATTCCCAACATATTTAGGGCAGAAACGTGCCCTATCAAGGAACGTTGTAGTGCATTCGTGAACTGACTGGTAAGTCTGGGGTATCGACAAGAAGTCTCGACGAATTTTCTTAACTTCAGCTTCTGGAGAAAATTTATAAATGAACAACTTCTTGAATTCATCCCATGGAATATTTTGAATAGCTTCCTCACCCCTGGATTGCTTAAGAAAACCCCACCATTCCTTAGCCCTATCTCGGGTTACTTCCAAATACCCATCGATCCCCAAGATCAAGAGAAGACAACATTCACTTGTCCCTATGGCACATTTGCTTACAAAAGAATGCCTTTTGGCTTATGCAATGCCCCCGGGACTTTCCAAAGGTGCATGTTAGCTATCTTCCATGACATGGTTGAACAAACCATGGAAGTCTTCATGGATGATTTCTCGGTCTTTGGGGATTCCTTCTCTTCTTGCCTTGCCAATTTGGAACGTATGCTTCAGCGGTGCGAAGACACTCGCCTTGTTCTAAATTGGGAAAAATGCCATTTTATGGTAAAAGAAGGCATTGTGCTAGGACACAAAATCTCTAAAGCCGGTCTTGAAGTCGACCGTGCTAAAGTAGATGTCATAGCCAAATTACCTCCACCTTCAACCGTGAAAGGTGTGAGAAGCTTTCTGGGTCATGCGGGTTTCTATCGTCGATTCATTCAGGATTTCTCTAAAATCGCTCGCCCGATGACCCACCTCTTGGAAAAAGATACCCCTTTTATCTTTTCCAAAGAGTGCCTTGAAGCCTTCAACTTGCTTAAGGATAAGCTTACTAAGGCACCCGTCTTAGTTACCCCTAATTGGGAGCTGCCTTTCGAGTTGATGTGCGATGCTAGCGACTTTGCTATTGGTGCGGTTTTGGGCCAAAGAGTGAATAAACACTTCCAACCAATCAACTATGCTAGCAAGACAATGACGGGGGCTCAATTGCATTACACGACAACCGAAAAAGAGCTTTTAGCTGTTGTCTATGCTTTTGAAAAGTTCCGCCCCTATCTTGTCCTTTCCACCACAATCGTATACACGGACCATTCCGCGTTGAAGTACTTGATGACTAAGCATGATTCTAAGCCAAGACTTCTTCGCTGGGTTTTACTCCTTCAAGAATTCAACATTGAAATTCGTGACAAGAAGGGAGCCGAAAACCTGGCCGCGGATCATCTGAGCAGACTTGAGGATCCATATCAAGGGGATCATCCGAACAAAGAGATCAATGATTCTTTCCCCCTTGAGACCTTAATGTCTATGAATCTCAATCTTGATGGCACCCCGTGGTTTGCCGATATTGCAAACTACTTAGCGGGTGGTGTTCTCATCCAAGGGTTAACATCCCAACAAAAAAAGAAGTTCTTGAACGATGTTAAGACTTACTTTTGGGATGACCCTTTTCTATTCAAACAATGCACTGACTTGATTATTCGTCGATGTGTTGACGGACCGGCCGCTTTGGACATTCTCCAGGCTTGCCACAAAGGACCCACCGGTGGTCACTTTGGTCCCAACTACACTGCCAAAAAAGTGTTTGATTCGGGTTTCTATTGGCCCACCATTTACCGTGATGCTCACGAGATGGTTAAACATTGTGATACTTGCCAAAAACAAGGCAAGATCACACATAAAGATGAGATGCCTCAAAATTTCATACAAGAATGTGAAATCTTTGATGTATGGGGCATCGACTTTATGGGGCCATTCCCTTCTTCTAAAGGCAACAAATACATCCTTGTCGCTGTTGACTACGTTTCCAAATGGGTTGAAGCCAAAGCTTTACCCACTAACGACGCGAGGGTGGTTTGTAAATTCTTGAAACAACTGTTTGCTCGATTCGGTGTTCCTCGTGCTATTATCAGTGACCGCGGGACTCATTTTTGCAACGATCAATTTGCAAGAGTCATGGCAAAGTATGGTGTCAATCACCGTCTTTCCACCGCTTATCATCCTCAAACCAACGGTCAAGCCGAAATATCCAACCGTGGATTGAAAAGAATTTTGGAGCGTACTGTGGGAGAGCATCGCGCCGCGTGGGCCGATAAGTTAGATGATGCTCTGTGGGCTTTCCGTACTGCTTACAAGACCCCGATCGGCTGTACGCCCTATCGTCTTGTGTACGGGAAAGCTTGCCACCTCCCTATCGAGCTGGAACATAAGGCATACTGGGCCTTGAAGTGGGCTAACTTCGACATCAACAAAGCCGGTGATTTTCGCAAGATTCAACTCAACGAGCTACAAGAATTGAGGAATCAAGCTTACGAGAACTCATTGATCTACAAGGAGAAGACCAAGATTATCCACGATGCTAAAATCAAGAACCGAGAGTTCCACGTTGGTGATCAAGTCTTACTCTTTAACTCTCGCTTGAAGATCTTCTCAGGCAAGTTGAAGAGCCGCTGGTCTGGTCCATTCACCATCGCCAATGTTTTTCCCTCTGGCACCATTGAGCTTTCTCAGCCAAATGGGCCCAACTTCAAGGTGAATGGCCAGCGTTTGAAATTGTACTTTGGTGAGGACATCTCTCAATAGATGATTCCATCCCTCACCACGTTCCCCATGAACTAATTTTGGGTCGAGTCAGGCTCGTGACTCGGTTATCAAAAACAAGCGCTCCTCGGGAGGCAGCCCGAGTATCTATCCCTCTTCGTTTTAACCTCCTAAGTGTAGGGGGACCTCTATAGGTGTTTGTATTTGTGTGGTGATGTGATTACAGGGATAAGTGCACTCTTGGAAACTTTGAAGAACCGTGCTCCCGTGTTATCCGAAATCTGGTTCTATCTCTCAACTATCGTGATTCAATTTTCTTCATACTTACATTTGAGATTGATCACTTTAGTCGTCTCTTCCTTAACTTCAGTTAACCAACGTGCACAATGTCATAAGTGTAGGGGAGATTTTTCTCACATGCTTAAACATTGAGGACAATGTTTATCTTAAGTGTAGGGGGACTTCTATCGAAGTTTTAAGTGGACTTTTCCATGAAAATGCCTTCATTTAACTGGAAAAATCCTATTTTTCAACATTTTTCAAATTTTTTATTAACTTTGGCCATTTTGTCGTAATTTTTAAATTTTTATCGTTGCTTTCATATGTATATATCCCGCAATAAAGTCAAAAATATTAATAAAGTGGTGTAGCTAGTTTAGAAATCTTTGACATATTAGGCCCGTTGCGTTTATTTTGACTCAACCCGAATAGACTTATCCAAGTTTATTCTAGCTAGTATCCTTAACCATGTAGACCTTAATTGGTTTATTAGGCTAAGTGTCCACGAGTCTCATTACTTGAGATTTTAAATTGTGGAGGACGAGAAATGATAGAGTCAATTATAAGTCGGTATTCTTGCACAAGCTCACTTGGTGTAATTAGTTGCCTATTCTCCCATCACTTGCTAATAATTTATCTGCAATAAGTAAGGTCGTACGATTTGAAAAGTTACTTAGCTTCTAGCCCAAGATCGTTTAAAAGTTGCTCGGTAATGATAAGAGTTCATAGCCAAGGCATAACTTATGAAGCGGGGCGCGAAGATTGGCGAGTCCGAAAAGGCCCTAACAAGGCATGAGGATTCCATTTTATTGCTAAAGATCCAAAGTGATGTGAAAAGCATTATTCCCAAAGTCAATATGAAGGATCAAGACTCACGACGAAAAGCAATCAACTCCCATAAAGATCATGGAGAAGTCTATCCGAAAAGACCCTAACAAGGTATGAGGATAAATAGATCCAAGTCCGAAAAGGAGGCGGATCGTTGTATCTCAAAATCTCAAATAGAGATTGAAGAAATAATCATGAAGTCGTGGTCAACAAAGTTGGAGTACCCCTCAAAAGTCTCCAAGTGAAGAAACTCTATGAACGATGAGAAGACCATTATCTCAAGCACGTCTCTCAAGATATGAAGTATGATGTACATGCCAAATATCGGCCCGAGAAAGGTCTCAAATCGTGAACCGAGTTATGCTAAGATATGAACTTTTTGATATCCCGAGAAGCAGTTTTAAGATATTTTGTCCTTTAGCTAACTATTGATCAAATCGTCCTACTTTGCTTTCAGCCTAATAAACTATCGAAATAAGTCCAAAAATGCATCTTCATGATCATTCTAAGACAAAAATAAAATATAAGAGGTACACTTAGGAATAAGGGAGTTTAAGCATATAATTAAGCCATGTGTGTAAGTGTTTGATTTGCTAACTTATAATAACAATGATCTCGTTTTTAAGCTTAGTTTGGGGAACGTGAAACTTGAGGGTGATAAATCTTCGCAGCACCAAAGCCCTAATGTAAGTCCTCGATCTCTTTGCAAGTTATTTCCACGTAGCTGTTTTCTATCCTTTTGTTTCCTTTTAAGTTTTAATTTCTTTTAGTACCTTAATTTTTGTTTAGTAGTATTTGAATAAGGCCAAGGTTGATTAATTATGAGAAAAGTGTAAAATTGCTTTATCACTAAGCATTGCATGAGGGCATGGCAATGGTTAAGTGTAGGGGATTTGATAGGTGTGAAAACACCCATCCTTTTACCACTTAATTCTTGCTAAAACGAGACCAAAACACGTATTTAATATCATTTGTTTGGAATTATGCGTGGTTTTTGTGTTTATTATGTTTTCAGAGCCAACCGGATAAATATTAAAGAAAACATGGGATTGCACGGGTTTTACGGAAGAAAAAGACTCAAGACAAAATCTAGTGTCCAAGAAATGCAAAAGATTTGAAGTCACTGGGCCTATTCGAAGATTTATCGAAGAAAAGGACCAAAGATGGAAGATTTACATAAGTCGAAGAAACTCAAGTCTATTAAACGAAGAAATTTAAAGACGAGTTGAAATTAATCGACGACAAATCCCGAATCAGAATCGAAAACGTCAACTTTTCTGAAAAGACGAGAAGACAAGAAGAACGGGAGAAAGCCCACTCACCAACCAAAGGGAACACCTATAAAAGGAATCCCCCCTCACACTTTTCATTCAGTTTTTAGTTTTTTTCATTCTCCTTCTTTTTCTCCCTTTTCTGTTCGTAGCATCACCAACACCACTAGGGTGTTTGGTGATTTTGATCTTTGTTTTTCAATCTTATAATTTTAATCCTTGTTTTGTGATTGTTAAAACCTTAATCATTCGATACATCAATCTTTCCATTTCATCTTGTTCATCTCCATCTATTTGGTTAAAAGTTTAAGTTCTTATTTGATTGATTTAATCTTTAAAAGTTGTTGGGTTTTATGTGTTTTATTGATGGGATTTGTAGTTATTGGTTAGTATATCATTTGTGTTTAGTTTTATTTAAGTTTTGGTTGAAAACTTGGTGAATTTTTAGCTTAAAATCGATTCCCCTGTTCTTCGGTATAGTACTGTTCTTGAGTATTCCCCAGGTTCCGGATGAACATTAAGTTCCGGATGAACATAAAGTTCCGGATGAACAAAAGTTCCGAATGAGTTTCAAATCTTCCGAATAAATTTCCTTTTAAAAAGTTCCGAGTCAATTTCAAAAGTTCCGGATGAACCAAATCTTCCGAATGAACAAAAGTTCCGGATGAACCAAATCTTCCGAATGAACAAAAGTTCCGGATGAATGTTATTTTCAAAAGTTCCGAATGAATGTTTGTTTTTAAAGTTCCGAATCAATTTAAGTTGAAAAGTTCCGGATCAGTTTTATTTCCAGAAGTTCCGGATAAACTTCCGGACCAAACTTCCGAATCAAGTTCCGACCAAAGTTCCGGGTGAAGACTTCCGAGTGAAAGTTCCGAATCAACTTCCGAGCCAAATCTTCCGGATCAACTTCCGAAGAAAGTTCCGGGTGAAAGTTCCGGATAAACTTCCGGATAAACTTCCGGGTGAAAAGTTCCGGATCAATAGTTCCGAATCAAGGTCAACTTCCGAATCAACTTTCTTTTGAGCATTTTTAAATTATACTTGTTGTTCCTTCATTTTGCATTTATTTATTTCAATTTTAATTCTAGTTTTATTAATTGTTATTAAATTAATTGCTTTCAAATTTCAGTTTTTATTTTATTTAAACCTTTTAGTAGATTAAAAATCCAAACCCCCTATTTGACACCAAAAACAAACTATTCCACTTAGAACCGAGATCAATTCGAGAGGATATCGAGAGAATATAAGAACCCCATACAAAATGTTAGTATCACTATCCAAACATCATGCCACCATAGACTGCCATACATATCGGGTCATCTTTGGTGATGTTAATGCACCAGAGTACGTTCACAACGGGTTCGTACCCGGAAGGTCTGTACAAATCATATCAACCCTGCAAGCACGTGCATTACTTTCACATGGTTGCGAGGGATATCTAGCTATTGTTCATGACATGGATGCTGAATCTCCATCAATTCAAAATCAGCCGATAATGTCAGAATTCCCAGACGTATTTCCAGAAGAACTTCCGGGCATACCACCTGCACGTGAAGTAGAGTTTAATATCGAGCTCATTCCGTGAGCTGAGCCGATTTCCAAAGCTCCTTATCGCATGGCTCCCATAGAGCTGAAGGAGTTGAAGGACCAATTGCAAGAACTTCTGGAACGAGGCTTCATTCGACCGAGCGCATCTCCATGGGGCGCACCGGTCTTATTCGTGAAGAAGAAGTCCAGTATGCGTCTTTGCATAGATTATCGCGAGCTCAACAAGATCACCATCAGGAATAGGTATCCCTTACCACGCATTGACGATCTGTTTGACCAACTCCAAGGGGCCAGACATTTCTCCAAAATTGATCTGAGGTCGGGCTATCATCGGCTACGGGTTAAAGAGCAGGACATCGCCAAGACTGCTTTCCGTACACGCTATGAGCACTACGAATTCGTAGTCATGCCATTTGGCCTTACCAATGCTCTAGCTGTTTTCATGGATTTGATGAACAGAATCTTCCATGAATTTCTAGACAAGTTCGTCATTGTCTTCATTGACGAAATCCTGATATTCTCTAAGTCCAAGGAGGAACACGAAGACCATCTTCGTACAGTATTACAGATTCTTCGCAGAAGCAGCTGTATGCTAAATTCTCCAAGTGTGAGTTCTGGTAGACAAAGTGGCATTCTTAGGTCACATAGTATCAGCAGAAGGAATCACCATGGATCCAGCAAAGGTCGAGGATATTGCCAAGTGGCCAAGACCGACATCAGCGACTGAGGTTCGCAGTTTCCTAGGCTTAGCTGGTTACTACCGTAGGTTCGTAGAGAACTTTTCCCGCTTAGCACTACCATTGACTAAACTGATGCGGAAAGGGGAGAAATTCGTCTGGACGGAAGAAAGAGAGAAGAGCTTTGAAGACCTAAAGCAGAAGTTAGCATCTGCACCGATTCTTACTCTCCCATCTGGTACAGGTGGATTTCAAATCTATAGTGATGCTTCGGGGAAGGGACTTGGCTGTGTTCTCATGCAACATGGGAAAGTGATCACGTACGCTTCACGACAGCTTAAGCCTTATGAGGAAAATTACCCTACGCATGACTTGGAACTTGCAGCAGTCGTGTTTGCATTGAATATATGGAGGCACTACTTATATGAAGAATCATGTGACATCTTCACAGACCACAAGAGTTTGAAGTACATCTTCACTCAACGTGAACTGAACATGAGACAGGGGAGATGGTTAGAGCTGTCGAAGGATTATGACATTAATCTACAGTATCATCCCGGCAAGGCGAATGTAGTGGCCGATGCACTTAGTAGGAAGCCCGGAATGATAAACGGCATTAAAATTAAGGAGGAAGTTATAAGAGACTTAAAGTGACTAGATATCGAGATCATGTACGTGGACAACACGGTTATTGGGCTAATCTTAGAGTGGAACCTGAATTACTCTCTAGGATCAAGGAAGCTCATAAGGATGATGGTGAAATCTGGGCGATAATTCAGAACTTGGAGAAGCAGACAGAATTTCGGGTAGACGCAGACGGTATCTTATGGCAGTGCACGAGACTTTGTGTTCTTGATGATCAACAACTCCGGGAAGCATTGTTAGCTGAGGCTCATAGCTCCCCATTCTCCATTCATCCTGGTTCGACCAAGATGTACCACGACATCAAGCAATACTTTTGGTGGAGTGGTATGAAACAGGATGTTGCGACTTACTTCTGCAAATGTCTTACCTGCTAACAGGTTAAGATCGAGCATCAGCGATCTAGCGGTCTTCTACAACCGTTAGATATTCTAGAGTGGAAGTGGGAAAAGATCACCATGGATTTTTTACCGGTCTTCCGCAGACAAAGAGGAGGCACGATGCGATTTGGGTTATCGTTGATCGACTTACTAAGTCAGCTCATTTCTTACCGATCCGCAAGGAATATTCGGTCAGTAAACACGCTGATACTTATAAGAAAGAGATCGTGAGACTTCATGGTGCTCCATCCAGCATCGTCTCGGACAGAGATCCTTGTTTCACTTCGCGATTTTGGAGGAGTCTGTAGAAAGCTTGGGGTACAAAACTTAAGCTTAGCACGACTTTTCATCCTCAAACAGACGGGAAATCGGAGCGAACTATTCATACATTAGAAGACATGTTGAGGTCATGTGCGTTGGAATGGAAGGGAGATTGGGAAGATTACATCTGTCTGGTAGAGTTTGCATACAACAATAGTTGGCACGCAAGTATTAAGTGTGCTCCATTCGAGATGTTGTATAGCAGAAAGTGTCGCGCCCTAATCTGTTGGGATCAGGTTGGTGAGCGAACACTTGAAGGACCAGAAATGAAAAAGTTGACCAACGAGAAGGTCACTGTAGCTAAGAAGAAATTTCAAGAAGCACGATCACGTCAGAAGAGTTATGCCGAAAAGCATCGTAGGGACTTGCATTTTAATGTAGGAGATCACGTCTTTCTTAAGGTATCGCCGGCACGTGGTGTTAAGCGTTTTGGAATCAAAGGGAAGCTCAGTCCTCGATTCATCGAACCGTTTGATGTCATTGAGCGAGTCGATGAAGTATCTTATCGTTTAGCGTTACCTCCGCAGCTTTCTCACGTTCACGATGTTTTCCATGTGTCTTTACTTAGAGGGTACAAGTATCATCCCCTTCTCATGGTTCAGTATCCACTGGAACAAATTCTTGAAGATCTTACCTTTATAGAGGAACCCGAACGAGTTCTTGACAGGCAAGAATGAGTCATGGGGAAGAAGACGATTCCATTCGTCAAAATCCTTTGGAGGGATCATACCGAGCGGGAAGCCACTTGGGAGACCGAGGAGTCTATCCAGACTTCTTACCCTCATTTCAAGTTTTGAATCGAGTATGTTGCTCTTTTCCGGTTTACGTTATCTATAATTGGGGGACGAATTATTCTTTTTAGGGAGGAAGAGTTGTAAAACCAGCATGCTTTTACCATGAATAGTACCCTTATAATCGTACGTACATGATTAAAACTTTACTTTTATAACATGAATACGTGTCACGAACATAAATTACAAGAATTACATACGTGTTATTACACGATGAATATTAAGTACGTGATAGTTCAGGATAATTATTATAGATAATAATTAAATCACGAACATGAAATTATGAACGTAAAAACCATGAACGTATAATTATGTAATTTCGTAAGTATTATTACGAGTATGTATAAGTATATTAAATAACACGAACGTTTAATAATAACGTCACGTAAATACGAGCACGAGAACACGTAATAATTTAGAACACGAAAAACTACGGGTTTCCCTTGGTGGCCCTTGTAGCCGCGACACACAAAAGAGAAAGGGGGGGGGGGCAAAAGCCCACTTTTGGTTTTAATTAAAGGAAATTAAAACTACAGAGTTTTCATAAAATATTTTTACAGAAAAATTAAAAAACCCTAGCTCTCTTGGACCCCATAGCCGCGGCACACACATCAAGAACAAGGAGGATTCGATTTTGATTTTTGATCTTTGGTATTTGGTTCGTGTTCGTGTTATTTTCAATCACACGTCAAGGTAAAACATAAAACCTTGATCTTTAATCTTTTATTTAATTATGTTTTTATGTTAGATCTTTAAAAACAATTAAATAAAACATGTTATGGAATTTAATAAACATGGGAAAAGGGTTAGTTTGGCTTGGTTTGTGGTTCGGCAGCCAACCGAGAATCATATGACTCTCGGTGTCCCTTTTAAGCCACAACCGAGAACCCCCCTAAGGGGCTCGGTGTGGGTCTCGACGCAACAGCAAGCACCACCGGCTTGCGCCGGTGGTTGTTCGGGTCGGACGGGGGAAGCAGCGAGGCAACAGGGGAGACCACCGGCTTGCGCCGGTGGGATCTTCGAAGCTGGCAGCGGCTAGCCACGGCGCAGCAGCGGCAACAGCCGCCGCCGCAGCTGCGGCTGTGGGTGGTGGTTGGTGGTAGGGTTTTGATTCGGGCCGGTTCACGGGTTTACGGGTCCGGTTCGCGACATGTTTTTATTAAAGTAATACATGGGTTCGGTTTATTATTTTTCAAGTTAATTAAATTAATTTAACATGTCATATAATAAATTTAATTAAACATGGACTTAGGTTTATTATTATAAATTAATAATACATGATTTTAACCTAAGTATTTAATTATGAAACTTAGACTAAAGTAATTAATTAATTATTAAAAACATGACATATTATTAATTAATTTTCATGACTTAGGTTATATTAATATAAATATTAATACATATTTTAACCTAAGTATTATATACACTTTTATTTAATTAAATCATGATTATATTTAATTAAATCGTATAACATATAGTTTATCTAATTAACATGTTATAATTAATAAACTATACTATTAATCACATGACTTAGTAGATTAAACCAGTAAAACTTAAGATTATCGTATTAGCTTAATAATCAAGCTTATTTCTAATTATGGAAACTTTCTATTTTTGGAAACTTACTATTTTTGGAAACTTTCTATTTTAGGAAACCTGCTATTTTTAGAAAGTTACTTATTATTACACAACAAGTATAATAATACAAGAAATACAAATAATATTTAATCTGAATATCCAGAACACATGATAAACACAACATAACATTAAAATCAGTAAAACAAGACATGAACATATAAAACAAGCTAAGACATGATATAAAACCAGTTACATACTAAGTAATCAGAATACTTATACACGTATACTATTTATGTAGCATTAGTGAGATCGAAGTAGGACTCTCTTCCGTTCGTCTTCTTCGTTCACTGGACATAAGGTACGGATTCTCCGACCTTTCAGTATGGACATTCTTTCCTTATTAGGATTCCCCGTATGCAGCCAACTGTTTTCCCAGTATATGTTTTATATGTTTTGATTTGCTTATGTTTAATTAAATGCCTAAGCCATATACATGCATGATCAGTTTCACCTAGTTATGGAGGTACCATAACCATAACACTGGAGGCACCAGTGTTATGACTTTACCACGGCGGAGTGATAGCTCGTGGCGTCCATTTCAGCTTTTGGCCATATTATTATGTTATCATGTGGGGTGATAGGTGTGTAAACACCCATCCTTTATACCACTTAATTACAATAATAACCGAGCCAAAACGTGTATTTTATGTCATTTATGTCGGAATTATGCGTGGTTTGTGTTTTTGTTGTGATTTAGGACGAAAAGGTGAAAAGTGGATAAAACACGGCTTTCACGGGCTTTTATCGAAGAAAAAAGACAAAAGACGAAGTCGAAAGACCAAAAGTGCAAAAAGAACGGAAGTCCAAGACCAATTCTGAAGATTTATCGAAGAAAAAGTCAAAAGACGGAAGTTTACTAAAAGCCGAAGAACTCAAGTCTAATTTATTGAAGAAATTACAAGACGAGTTATTAATCCCGAGATAAAAGTCGAAGAATTGGAAGATTAAGGACTTAATGATAATTAAAGAAAGAAGAAAGAGGGGAGGAAGCTTCCTTCCACTAATCCTCCTCCTCCCCTATATATTTAGATCATTTGTGTAATTTTGAGGTTGTTGGCTAACTTGACAAATTAGCTCTTCCACCATTTTCATTTTCTTGCAACTTTATTTTTCATGTCATTTTAATTAATTGTCTTGCACTTTAATTTCTTTAATTCAAGTAAGTGTTTTTAATTTTGTTGTTGAATCTTTACTTTTAATTAAGCTTTTCTTTAACTTTCTCATTCTACTTTTCTTGTTTTTGGTTTATCTCAATTTCGGATTAAGCAAGATATTGCTTAATCTCTTTGCTTATTTGATTAAAAAGTTCACCTTTTTATTTCTATTTAAGCTTTCATACGAAATAAGCTATAAGTTTGACAATCTTATTGGCTTGTTTTGTGTTTAGCTTATTTATTTTAAAGTTTTCTAAAAAGTTTTTTATATTTTTAAGGTTTGCTTATTTTGTTTGCTATTTTGTGTTTTTATAAAGTTTATGAATTTCGTCTTCTAAAAGCTTTCAAATTTATGCTTAGTGAGTTGATTTAGATTTGGTTAAGTGAGCTTATTGAAAGTGCTTATTGAGATTTTTGCTTATCTCCATTTTCGGATTTGTTTGTGTTCCATCGCAATATTGAGC
The DNA here is from genome assembly GCA_025667525.1 of Glebionis coronaria. Taxonomy (NCBI): domain Eukaryota; kingdom Viridiplantae; phylum Streptophyta; class Magnoliopsida; order Asterales; family Asteraceae; genus Glebionis; species Glebionis coronaria. The sequence goes on along the minus strand of CM046878.1, from coordinate 336,405,953 downwards.
TTCTACACATTCCGATGGATTGCTTGTTTAGATCGCAATAACCCTTAAGGGTTCTACTTTGCGATCATTTGTACCATCCCCCTTATTCCGATCGGGATTGCGATCGCTCATTGCGATCGCATATTCCGACGGAATTTAAGGTATATTGCGACGAAGTGCTGCCCAATTTTCAATAGCCACATTCTGATGGTTTCAATCTTTGTTATATTCTGATATTTTTCTTTTAGTTTCATTCCGACAGTTTTTGCTAATATAATATATTGCGACGGTTTTTTTTAAATTAAAAAAAAAGTATTCCGATACAAAAAAAGAACAACATTCCGATGGAAAATGAATATAACATTCAGATGGAATGTCTAATACCACATTCCGACCAAATGTGCAACATGTCTGCTTACTTCCTATTTTGGCGCCAAATTGAGCTAGCAGGTTGCTAGCTTGCCTGCTAGCTTGTTTATTTATTATTTTTGTTCCGTAATCGTTTAGTTTAATCTGAAAGTTGTTCCGATTTTATTTCTGAAAGTTACGTATTTTTAGTTGAATTTTTCTTCTAATTTTAAAATTAATATTTTTTCGTAAAGTTCAAGTTTTATCTTTTATTTAGTACCCGCTTTAGGTTTTGCCTCGTTTAGCTTTAAAGTACCATTTTAGTTTTATTCTCTCCTTTTTCATTAAGTAAACTTTATTTTCGAGTCGATAGTTAATTTCGTCTTTTAGTTTTATTTTTATTAATTGTTTCGCTTTAAATTTCGTTTTATTATTTGTTTTAATATTCGTTTTAATATCGTTTTAATTTTTAGTTTTTAATATTCACCATATTTTACTTTTATTATTTGTACTTGTCTTTAGTTTGTTTTTAAATACTTTTCGCATTTATTTTTTAATTAGTTATAGATAATCAACTTCCATTTTTCTTAACCAAAAACAATTGAGTCACACATTTAACCGGAAATCAATTCGATTAGACACCGAGAAAACGAACTTTTTCAAACTAGCAAAATCTTAGTATTAAATGGCGCCGCTGCCGGCTCTTTTCGTGAAGATTAACGGTTTTTTGTGAGAGACGCGTTGGCTTTTGGGATCCGTTCACTCGTGAACGTTATTTTTCGTGTCAAAAATTTTCAAAAATCCAAAAACATTTGAAAAATCATAAAAAGCATTTCTTTTTCAAAGTTTTGCACCAAAAATATTCTTCTTGCTTGTCTATTTTTCTTCATGGATTCGTCTTGTGTACGGTGTGGGAGACCATGGCATGGTTTTCAAACATGTCAATGGTGTACTTGTGAGCGGTGTGGTTCTGATATCGACGATACACAATTTGGATTTTGTCCATTTTGCAATTCAACAAATTCGTACTTCTCCTCTTACAATACTTTCTCACCATCTCCCGTCTATGACGATCCTTATCCTCAAAATGCACCGGATTTTTCTCCATCCCCGTGGTGCTATAAGTGTGGGGGTCCTCACGAAAGTTTTCACTGTCCAACGGGGGATCAAAATTACTATAATTATACCCCTTCCAGTTTTGACCAACCCCTGCAATACCCAATTGATCATCAGCCTCGTCACGGGATGAGTTACCAAGAACCAATTGACGATCTTGCTACAGCCTTTCAAGAACAAAGAAACGATCTTGCTACAGCTTTTCAAGAACAAACGAAAGAGCTTTTACACACGCTGCAAACTTGTATGGAGTCATTTTTACAGCAGCAAGATCAGACGAGTACTCATATCCCTGAGCTTATTATTAGCCCTTCAGGTATTGAGGAGAGTGATGACGATACTGAGGTTATTTTCGACGAGGAGGAATTTCTAAAGCAACGTAAGACTTCTCCAATTCCTCCTTCGTCTATTGCTATCACACCCGAGGAGCCCGTTGGCTCTCTCATCATGGAGGATGAGCATCTTGACGTTATCTCGGCAACTGAATCGGACAAACTCCTAAAGTCTAGTGTCGAGGAACTTGTCGTCATCCCAAGTGAGCCCGCGGGTATTCCAGAAAATCAGTGTGATGGGCCGACTTTTGCGGAGCTTACGGACAAGTTTGTTTCGCTAGTCAATGATCACATACTCACAACTCCACATGCGATATCTGATCCTCCCAACAAGAGTTCAACATGTGGTGAGTATGATCATTTCGTCTTCGAGCCCGAGATTGAGGAAATTATCGACCGAGAGCTAGCTCTTTTACCTCTGCTTCCTCCTACAAGCGAGGTCTACTTTTCCAACATCGATGCCGAACTTGATGAGTTGGAACGTCTTATTTTTCATAATAATGACGAACCAACTCACATGCCCAAACATCCTATTCTCGAGGAGTTACCTAATCAACACTCCTCTTATGAGAATTACGTTTACCACATTCGTGAGGATTTACCTTATCAACAATCCCCACAAATGAATGATGGTTTCGTACTTAATCGTGATCTTTTCAAATGAGTTTCTACACTCCTTATCTACGATGATATCGACAAGATCTACTTTCATGAGGATAAATGCTTTGACCCGGGAGGTGACATGGACCATTCTATGATTGATAATTTTACGGCTTTGCCAATTGGTCTGCATCCATTGTCTTTGGAGGATGACAATGTGATTCCCTTTCCCACCCCACCTCCCGTCAATCTGGATTTCACTTGCTTTTCTTATATTGAGCAGACTTTCCTACCATTCAAGACTTATCCTCCCGCCTCTCCTTTGTTGATGTCCTCCGAGAACGAGGACAAGGTCTTTGATCCCGGTATCACATTCGAGGCTTCCCCATGGACCATTTAATTCGGGGACGAGTCAGGCTCGTGACTCGGTTAACAAAAACAAGCGCTCTTCGGGAGCCAACCCGATTATCTATCTTTATCTGTTTTCACCATAAGTGTAGGGGGAGCCCCGTGGTGTTTCTTGTTCTCTTTCTTATCATATGCAAGGATTAGAGCTTCAAAGACACACTCTTGATGACTTTTGACGAACCGTGATTCCGTGTTCCCTTCTTTCCGGTTCTATCCTAAACTCTTTTCGATTCACTATTTTATATTTCTCAATATTAAAATAGGAATCTCGTTAGTTGTCTCTTCCTTAGCAAGATTTAAACAACGTGCACAATGTCCTAAGTGTAGGGGAGTTTACTCCCACATGCTTAAACATTGAGGACAATGTTTATCTTAAGTGTAGGGGAGACTTCTATCGAAGTTTTAAGTGGACTTTTCCATTAAAATGCCTTCATTTAACCAGAAAATCATATTTTTTAACATTTTCAAATTTTTAATTAACTTTGGCCATTTAGTCGTAAATTTTAAATTTTTAGCGTTGCTTTCATATGTATATATCCCGCAATAAAATCAAAAATATTAATAAAGTGGTGTAGCTAGTTTTGAAGTCTTTGACATATTAGGCCCGTTGCGATTATTTTGACTCAACCCGAATAGACTTATCCAAGTTTATTCTAGCTAGTATCCTTAACCATGTAGACCTTAATTGGTTTATTAGGCTAAGCATCCACGAGTCTCATTACTTGAGATTTTAAATTATGGAGGACGAGAAATGATAGAGTCAATTATAAGTCGGTATTCTTGCACAAGCACACTTGGTGTGATTATCTGCCTATTCTCCCATCACTTGCTAATAATTTATCTGCAATAAGTAAGGTCGTACGATTTGAAAAGTTACTTAGCTTCTAGCCCAAGATCGTTTAAAAGTTGCTCGGTAATTGTAAAACCCGCATGCTTTTACCATGCATAGTACCTTAGGATCGTACGTACTAGTTAAAAACTTTCCTAATATAGCATGATTACGATTACGTGTTAGGATTTTATGTATTACGTACGTGTTAGAACACGATAAGTATTTTATTTGCACGATCACGTAATAATTATTTAGCAATAATTAATCACGAACTTACGATCACGAAATCACGAGCGTAATTAAAACACGAACTATGATTAATTACGTATATATATTTAATACGAGCGTAATTAAATATATAAGAGTATGGTATTTACGTAAAGAGAACATTTAAAACACGAACATAATTAAACATAAACGTGTACTAAATAACAAGACACGAAACGAGGTACGGGAACCCCACGGGGGAGTCCCTACCCGCGGCCAAAACAAGGTAATGGGCCAAGCTCATTACCAATTTTACTAAGAGGGGGTTAAATAGATTTTTACTACTCAAAAATCACTTTTACAGAAGATTTCAAGAAAACCTAAAATCTCCTTTTTCTCCTCTCTTTGTGCCGCCACCTTCAAATCACCAACAAGGTGATTTCTTGATCTTTGATCTTGTTGATTTATTGTTTGTTCGTGTTTGTTCTTCGCCCTCTTGATCCACGAATACGGTAAAACCTTTTTAAACCTTTCTTTTAATTAATCTTTTATTTAATTATGAACACGTGATGTTTTTTATAAAAACACATTAATTAAACATAGATCTAACATGTTTTGATCATTAATTAAATCAGAGGGTCGATTAAGGGGTGTTTGTTATTGGACCGCAGGATACAACCGACACCAAGGGGGTTTGGTTTGTTTTAGCCGACCACCACCAAGACCTTTTTGGTCTTGGTTGGTGCGTGTGGGTCCCACGGCAGCAAGGGGTACCCTGATTTGGGTCGGGGTACGGTGTCGATTCATGTCCGGTTCATGTTTTTAAGCTTAGATCCGGATCATGGTTATGTTAGTTTTTTTTATATGTTATGAACTTATGTTAAATATTAAATTAATAAAGATGTAATTAATTTAATAACATGACTTAGGTTAACTAATTATTAATAATCAGGAAATTATTTTAACCTAAGTATTTATATTATTAAGACTTATAATTAATTAATTATTTTAAAAACCATGGATATAATTAATTAATTAAACATGACTTAGGTTATATTATTAATATTTAATAATACATATTTTAACCTAAGTATTTAATATATTTAATTAAAAACATGTCATACTTTAATCAAATATTATAACCTGTAGTTTAATTAAATTACATGAAATAATTATTAAACTATATAATATATCATATGACTTAGAAATAATCATGAAAACACTTAGGCTTATTTACTTAGCTTATTTAACTAGCTTATTTCTAATTATGGAAACTTTCTATTTTTAGAAACTTAATTAAATAAGGCAGCTAATTTATTTATGGAAACCAGCTATTTTTAGAAACTTATTTATTTAAGGCAGCTAATCTATTTATGGAAACTTATTTAATTAAGGCAGCTAATCTATTTATGGAAACTTTCTATTTTTAGAAACTTATCTATTTTAAGCAGTAAATCTATTTTTTGGAAACTTTCTATTTTTGGAAACTTTCTATTTTTGGAAACTTTCTATTTTTGAAAACTTTCTATTTTAGGAAACCTGTTACTTTTGGAAAGTTACTTATTATTACACAGTAAGTATAATAACACATGAAATATCAGAAATACTTAATCAGAACGAATAGAATATAGGATTTAACACAGTTTAAGGCTTTAAACAGTGTAATATAGTAAGAACACATAAAATAAGCTAAGACATGATATAAAACTAGCTATGTATTTAGTAAGCAGATACTTATTTCATGTACGTATTTATGTAGCACTAGTGTTTCGGAAGTAGGATTCTCGCAGTTCATCGTTCCGGTTCACTGGACATAAGGTACGGATTCCCGTCCTTTCAGTATGGACATTCTTTCCTTATTAGGATTTCCCCGTATGCAGCCAACTGTTTTCCCGTAGTATAAGTATGAGTTTAATTACTTAAGTTTAAATATGATTACCTATAGCCATATACATGCATGACCAGTTTCACCTAGTTATGGAGGTACCATAACCATAACATTAGAGGCACTGATGTTATGACTTCACCACGGCGGAGTGATTGCTCGTGGCGTCCCTTCAGCTTTGGCCATTTATTTATATTTATCATGTGGGGCGTATGGGTGCATCCTAGTTACACGTTTTTATTCAGGATTACATGGTGAATGTGGTGTGTGCCTTGCATCCTTCACAAGGAGCCGATCCCTCCTACCCATAAACCAGTATATTAAATTAGAGGCAGCCCCTCTAATTTGCATGATGAGGTCACCCCTCCAATTATTCATGCACGGTGGATATTCGTGACCTATATTGGCTAATGGTAAAATATGACAAACAGTTTTTATAAGATAAACATAAGACTTTCAAACTATAAAACCAGTTTTATTAAGACTTAACCAGGTTACTCGGGACTTAGTTTCTTCCGCTGTTATTATGTTATATGCTTATCCTATTCATGCTTTATTGTACATTCGTGCACTGAGCGTATTGCTCAGCCGTTTTCCTTTTCTATGTTCCCAATACGGCAGGTACTCAGGGACGCTCGTAGACACTAAGAGTACGTGCATATGGACTGGAAGCTGTCTAGCCTTCTTTACATTATGCATTTCTTTTCTTTATGATACTTATGCTTTGGACATTGTTTCGTCCTTTTCCTTTACTATGCTATGTTTGTGTGTGATGAGCTTTACTTTTGGACTACCGATGTTTGATTCCGGTATTTTCTTTATATGGTCAAGTAATGTTTAGACATTTTACCTTGTATGCTTTGATGACACGCCATAATTTCTGTGATATTTCCATTTCCAAAATGGGGTGTTACAATTATGGTATCAGAGCCTGGTTTCGACCTGTAGGCTCTCAAATATGACATGTGATTAGTGGGTAGTCACTACGGTCTTCCTAGAACTGACAGTTGTTTTCATGCATTCATCATTTTTAAGCATACATATATATGTCATTGTTACAGGGTTTTGACTAAGTAATGGTTGGTACATGACTGGCCCTATTTAGTCGCATGTGTTTTATCGAAACTTTTAGATTTGGGACCGACCCATAGGCGTCCCCTCGATATGTCTTTTGTTTTGAGTGAACTGACCAGAGGCGTTCACTCTCGAGCATCCAAAGTTTTCATAAAACTGCATCATGCATTCATACAAAAATTTCTTGCATAAAATTTTTCTCGTGAAATTTTAAGTATAAAATTTGTTTCATGTATATATTTTATATTTTATGTTTTGAACTGTTTAATCATATGTTTTATGTTATACTGTCAGATGGTTCTCACACGCGAACAGGAGCAGCTCAATGCTGCAATTCAGGCTGCCATGCAAGCCTTGCTTCCTCAACTGAGGAATGACATCCGGGCTGAAGTTCAAGCTGCCAACAATCAGCAGCAGCACAATCAGCCACCTCCTCCTCCTCCTCTAGTGACATTAGCAGTATGGCTGGAGAGATTCAACAAGCTCCGCCCTCGAGCTTTTGAGAAGACAGATAGCCCCAGCGATGCTGAAAGCTGGTTGGCTCACATCGAGAAGATCTTCAACGCTATGGGCTGTGACCCCGCTTACAAGGCGAGGTTGGCATGCTATCGGTTCGAAGGCGATGTACTCAACTGGCGGTTAGCTTTGATGCAATCTGAAGGTGGTGATGAGTGGGTTGCTGGTTTGACTTGGGCTCAGTTCAAGGACCGGGTGATGGAGCAGTTCTTTCTCAAGGCTGAGCAGGACAAGCTCAAGAGAGAGTACCATGGGATCCGTCAGAGAGCTGGGGAGAATAGCAACGAGTTTATGCAGCGTTTCTTCGGTTGGCTGGTTTCCTTGGTGCGGCAGCAGGTACTCCTGAAGAGCAGGCACATCACTTCAGATGGGCTCTTCGCACATCGGTCGCAAACAATCGGGTGTGTGCTACGTCCAATACTGTAGCACAAGTGGCCGATGCAGCACGAAAACTGGAGATGCTGCAGGAGAGGGATGAGTTCGGGGAAGCTGAAAGACCCGACAAGAGGTAAACCTTCGTATTCAAGCGGTGATCAATCCGTATACTTTCCATATGTCAATTTTTCATCTCTTTAACTGTATCTTCCAGGCAGAAAACTGGGGACCGGTCTCAGCCGGCTACTCAGCAGCAGCCTCATCAACCCAAGGGAAACGGTCAGACTACTGACCGATCTGCTACGGATAGGCGTGGCGGTAATGACAATTACCGTAACAACGCCGGGCAATCCAACAACAGCAGGTCCTAATACTTACGAAATTCCTTATGTTTTATGTTATGACTCATATTCTGACACTTTAAGCAAACTTCTACCAGGAACCATGGAAACGGTAGGGACCAGAACCAGAGAGGTTCGCAGCCTAGCCGTCCAGCTATTACTGGTATTCAATCTTACGATTATCCGCTTTGTCCTTTGTACCCAACTATTATGTCTTATGTAAATGTTTTATCAGGTCCTCAGCCAGCCAGAGCACCTGCAGGAGGATACACTCATCCTCTTTGCTCTACTTGCCACTGTAGGCACCCAGGACCATGTCGCCGTAATACTGATGCGTGCTTCAAGTGTGGTCTTCCTGGCCATATTATGAAGGATTGCCGTAAGGGCGAGATGGAGGGTACATCGGGACATGCTGATACCAAGCCGCCTCCTACTGCCGGGCGTGTCTACACGACATCTCGAGACCAGGCCAACAAGTCTACAGGTACCATCACTGGAATCTTGTAAATGTATGGTCGCGCTGCATGTGTTCTTTTCGATACGGGTGCTACTCACTCGGTTATTTCTACTGCTTATGCTAAGAACATTAGGATGCCTCCCTTGCCACTAGAAAATAGGCTTACTATTTCCACGCCTTTGAGGGACTCTGTATTAATCACCCATGTATACAAGAGTCTTCCCCTAGAATTTGATGATAAGGTTCGACCTGTCGACACAATTCCGCTGGACATGAATGACTTTGACATGATTTTGGGCATGGATTGGCTATCCAAGTATCATGCTACCATAGACTGCCATTCATATCGAGTTATCTTCGGTGATGTCAATGCACCAGAGTACATTCATAACGGGTTCATACCCGGACGGTCGGTGCAAGTCATATCCACCCTGCAAGCGCGTGCACTACTGTCACATGGCTGCGAGGGTTATCTAGCTACGGTTCACGACATGGATGCTGAATCTCCATCGATTCAGGATCAACCAATAGTGTCAGAATTCCAAGATGTATTTCCAGCAGAACTTCCGGGCATACCACCTGCGCGAGAAGTGGAATTCAGTATCGAACTGGTTCCAGGAGCTGAACCAATCTCCAAGGCTCCTTATCGCATGGCTCCCATAGAGCTGAAGGAGCTGAAGGATCGACTGCAAGAACTTCTTGAGCGAGGTTTCATTCGACCGAGCGCATCTCCATGGGGCGCACCGGTCTTGTTTGTTAAGAAGAAGGACGGCAGTATGCGTATTTGCATAGACTATCGCGAACTCAACAAGATTACTATTCGGAATAGGTATCCACTGCCACGCATTGACGATCTGTTTGACCAACTCCAAGGGGCCAAACACTTCTCCAAGATCGATCTTAGATCAGGCTATCATCAGCTACGGGTCAAGGAGCAGGACATCGCTAAGACTGCCTTTCGTACCCGTTATGGCCACTACGAGTTTGTAGTTATGCCATTTGGCCTGACAAATGCTCCAGCAGTGTTCATGGATCTGATGAACAGAATCTTCCATGAATTTCTGGACAAGTTTGTCATTGTTTTCATCGATGACATCCTGATTTTCGGAGGAGCACGAAGACCATCTTCGTACAATACTACAGATTTTTCGCCAGAAGCAGCTGTATGCTAAATTCTCCAAGTGTGAGTTCTGGTTAGACAAGGTGGCATTCTTAGGTCACATTGTATCAGCAGAAGGAATCACTATGGATCCAGCGAAGGTTGAGGCCATTACTAAGTGGCCGAGGCCGACATCAGCGACGGAAGTCCGCAGTTTCTTAGGCTTAGCTGGCTATTACCGTAGGTTCGTAGAGAACTTTTCCCGCCTAGCACTACCATTGACCAAACTGATGCGGAAAGGGGAGAAATTCGTCTGGACTGAAGATCGAGAGAAGAGCTTTGAAGACCTGAAGCAGAAGCTAGTATCTGCACCTATTCTTACTCTACCATCTGGTACGGGTGGATTTCAAATCTACAGCGATGCATCGGGGAAGGGACTTGGCTGTGTTCTCATGCAACATGGGAAAGTGATCGCGTACGCTTCACGGCAGCTTAAGCCTTATGAAGAGAATTACCCCACGCACGATCTGGAACTTGCTGCAGTCGTGTTTGCATTGAAGATATGGAGACACTACTTATATGGAGAATCATGTGACATTTTCACGGACCACAAGAGCTTGAAGTATATCTTCACTCAGCGTGAATTGAACATGAGGCAGAGGAGATGGTTAGAGCTGTTGAAGGATTATGACATTAATCTACATTATCATCCCGGAAAGGCAAATGTAGTAGCAGATGCCCTTAGCAGGAAGTCCGGAATGATCAACAGCATTAGAATCGAAGAGGAAATCATAAGAGACTTGGAGCGACTAGACATCGAGATCATGGTACGTGGACAGCACGGTTACTGGGCTAATCTTAGAGTAGAACCCGAGTTACTATCTAAGATCAAGGAAGCTCAGAAGGATGACGGAGAATTATGGGCGATAGTTCAAAATTTGGAGAAGCAGACAGAATTCAGAGTAGATGCAGACGGTATCGTATGGCAGGGGCACTAGACTTTGTGTTCCTGACGACCAAGAACTCCGGGAAGCTTTGCTAGCAGAAGCTCATAGCTCCCCATTCTCGATACATCCTGGTTCAACTAAAATGTACCATGACATCAAGCAGTACTTTTGGTGGAGTGGTATGAAACAGGATGTGGCCACTTACGTCTCCAAATGTCTTACCTGCCAGCAGGTTAAGATCGAGCATCAGCGATCTGGCGGTCTCCTTCAACCGTTAGATATTCCAGAGTGGAAGTGGGATAAAATCACCATGGATTTTGTTACCGGTCTTCCGCCTACCAAAAGGAAGCACGATGCAATTTGGGTTATCCTTGATCGACTTACCAAATCAGCTCATTTCTTACCGATTCGCAAGGAAGATCCGGTAAGTAAACTCGCAGATACGTACAGATGAGAGATCATGAGACTACACGGTGCACCATCCAGCATCGTCTCAGACAGAGATCCTCGATTCACTTCGCGCTTTTGGAAAAGTCTGCAGAAAGCTTGGGGTACACAACTTAAGCTTAGCACGGCTTTTCATCCTCAAACGGACGGACAGTCGGGGCGAACCATTCAAACATTGGAGGATATGTTGAGATCATGTGCGTTGGAATGGACGGGTGATTGGGACGAATACATCTGTTTGGTGGAGTTTGCGTACAACAACAGCTGGCACGCGAGCATCAAGTGTGCTCCATTTGAGATGTTGTATGGCAGAAAGTGTCGCGCCCCAATCTGTTGGGATCAGGTTGGCGAGCGAACACTCGAAGGACCAGAAATCATAGAGATGACAAACGAGAAGATCGCAGTAGCTAGGCAGAAGATTCAGGAGGCACGGTCACGTCAAAAGAGTTACGCCGACAAGCATCGTAGGGATTTACACTTTAACGTAGGAGATCACGTCTTCCTTAAGGTTTCACCGGCACGTGGTGTTAGACACTTCGGGATTAAAGGGAAGCTCAGTCCTCGTTTCATCGGACCGTTTGATATCATCGAACGAGTCGGTGAAGTATCTTACCGATTGGCGTTACCTCCGCAGCTTTTGCATGTGCACAATGTGTTTCATGTGTCCTTACTCAGAGGGTACCAATATCATCCCCTTCACATGGTTCAGTATCCACTAGAACAGATACGTGAAGACCTCACTTTTATAGAAGAACCCGAACGAGTTCTTGACAGGCAAGAACGAGTCATGAGAAAGAAGACGATTCCATTCGTCAAAATTCTATGGAGGGATCATACCGAGCGGGAAGCCACTTAGGAAACGGAGGAGTCTATCCGGGCTTCTTACCCTCATTTCATATTTTGAATTCGGGTATGTTCTTCTTTTCCAGTTTACTTTATCTATAATTCGGGGACGAATTATTCTTTTTAGGGGGGAAGAGTTGTAAAACCCGCATGCTTTTACCATGCATAGTACCTTAGGATAGTACGTACTAGTTAAAAACTTTCCTAATATAGCATGATTACGATTACGTGTTAGGAGTTTATGTATTACGTACGTGTTAGAACACGATAAGTATTTTATTTGCACGATCACGTAATAATTATTTAGCAATAATTAATCACGAACTTACGATCACGAAATCACGAGCGTAATTAAAATACGAACTATGATTAATTACGTATATATATTTAATACGAGCGTAATTAAATATATAAGAGTATGGTATTTACGTAAAAAGAACATTTAAAACACGAACATAATTAAACATAAACGTGTACTAAATAACAAGACACGAAACGAGGTACGGGAACCCCACGGGGGAGTCCCTACCCGCGGCCAAAACAAGGTAATGGGCCAAGCCCATTACCAATTTTACTAAGAGGGGGTTAAATAGATTTTTACTACTCAAAAATCAATTTTATAGAAGATTTCAAGAAAACCTAAAATCTCCTTTTTTCTCCTCTCTTTGTGCCGCCACCTTCAAATCACCAACAAGGTGATTTCTTGATCTTTGATCTTGTTGATTTATTGTTTGTTCGTGTTTGTTCTTCACCCTCTTGATCCACGAATACGGTAAAACCTTTTTAAACCTTTCTTTTAATTAATCTTTTAATTAATCTTTTATTTAATTATGAACACGTGATGTTTTTTATAAAAACACATTAATTAAACATAGATCTAACATGTTTTGATCATTAATTAAATCAGAGGGTCGATTAAGGGGTGTTTGTTTTTGGGCCGCAGGATATAACCGACCCCAAGGGGGTTCGGTTTGTTTTAGCCGACCACCACCAAGACCTTTTTGGTCTTGGTTGGTGCGTGTGGGTCCCACGGCAGCAAGGGGTACCCCGATTTGGGTCGGGGTACGGTGTCGATTCATGTCCGGTTCATGGTTTTAAGCTTAGATCCGGATCATGGTTATGTTAGTTTTTTTATATGTTATGAACTTATGTTAAGAATTAAATTAATAAAGATGTAATTAATTTAATAACATGACTTAGGTTAACTAATTATTAATAATCAGGAAATTATTTTAACCTAAGTATTTATATTATTAAGACTTATAATTAATTAATTATTTTAAAAACCATGGATATAATTAATTAATTAAACATGACTTAGGTTATATTATTAATATTTAATAATACATATTTTAACCTAAGTATTTAATATATTTAATTAAAAATATGTCATACTTTAATTAAATATTATAACCTATAGTTTAATTAAATTACATGAAATAATTATTAAACTATATAATATATCATATGACTTAGAAATAATCATGAAAACACTTAGGCTTATTTACTTAGCTTATTTAACCAGCTTATTTATAATTATGGAAACTTTCTATTTTTAGAAACTTAATTAAATAAGGCAGCTAATTTATTTATGGAAACCAGCTATTTTTAGAAACTTATTTATTTAAGGCAGCTAATCTATTTATGGAAACTTATTTAATTAAGGCAGCTAATCTATTTATGGAAACTTTCTATTTTTAGAAACTTATCTATTTTAAGCAGTAAATCTATTTTTGGAAACTTTTTATTTTTGGAAACTTTCTATTTTTGGAAACTTTCAATTTTTGGAAACTTTATATTTTTGGAAACTTTCTATTTTTGGAAACTTTCTATTTTTGGAAACTTTCTATTTTTTGTAACTTTCTATTTTTGGAAACTTTCTATTTTAGGAAACTTGCTATTTTTGGGAAGTTACTTATTATTACACAGTAAGTATAATAACACATGAAATATCAGAAATATTTAATCAGAATGAATAGAATATAGGATTTAACACAGTTTAAGGCTTTAAACAGTGTAATATAGTAAGAACACATAAAATAAGCTAAGACATGATATAAAACTAGCTATGTATTTAGTAAGCAGATACTTATTTCATGTACGTATTTATGTAGCACTAGTGTTTCGAAAGTAGGATTCTCGCAGTTCATCGTTCCCGTTCACTGGACATAAGGTACGGATTCCCGTCCTTTCAGTATGGACATTCTTTCCTTATTAGGATTTCCCCGTATGCAGCCAACTGTTTTCCCGTAGTATAAGTATGAGTTTGATTGCTTATGTTTAAATATGATTACCTATAGCCATATACATGCATGACCAGTTTCACCTAGTTATGGAGGTACCATAACCATAACATTAGAGGCACTGATGTTATGACTTCACCACGGCGGAGTGATTGCTCGTGGCGTCCCTTCAGCTTTGGCCATTTATTTATATTTATCATGTGGGGCGTATGGGTGCATCCTAGTTACACGTTTTTATTCAGGATTACATGGTGAATGTGGTGTGTGCCTTGCATCCTTCACAAGGAGCTGATCCCTCCTACCCATAAACCAGTATATTAAATTATAGGCAGCCCCTCTAATTTGCATGATGAGGTCACCCCTCCAATTATTCATGCACGGTGGATATTCATGACCTATATTGGCTTATGGTAAAATATGACAAACAGTTTTTATAAGATAAACATAAGACTTTCAAACTATAAAGCCAGTTTTATTAAGACTTAATCAGGTTACTCGGGACTTAGTTTCTTCCGCTGTTATTATGTTATATGCTTATCCTATTCATGCTTTATTGTACATCCGTGCACTGAGCGTATTGCTCAGCCGTTTTCCTTTTCTATGTTCCCAAAACGGCAGGTACTCAGGGACGCTCGTAGACACTAAGAGTACGTGCATACGGACTGGAAGCTGTCTAGCCTTCTTTACATTATGCATTTCTTTTCTTTATGATACTTATGCTCTGGACATTGTTTCGTCCTTTTCCTTTACTATGATATGTTTGTGTGTGATGAGCTTTACTTTTGGACTACCGATGTTTGATTCCGATATTTTCCTTTATATAGTCAAGTAATGTTTAGACATTTTACCTTGTATGCTTTGATGACACGCCATAATTTCTGTGATATTTCCATTTCCAAAATGGGTGTTACAGTAATGATAAGAGTTCATAGCCAAGGCATAACTTATGAAGCGGGGCGCGAAGATTGGCGAGTCCGAAAAGGCCCTAACAAGGCATGAGGATTCCATTTTATTGCTAAAGATCCAAGGTGATGTGAAAAGCATTATTCCCAAAATCAATATGAAGGATCAAGACTCATGACGAAAAGCAATCAACTCCCATAAAGATCATGGAGAAGTCTATCCGAAAAGACCCTAACAAGGTATGAGGATAAATAGATCCAAGTTCGAAAAGGAGGCGGATCGTTGTATCTCAAAATCCCAATTAACGATTGAAGAAATAATGATGAAGTCGTGGTCAACAAAGTTGGAGTATCCCTCTAAAGTCTCCAAGTGAAGAAACTCTATTTACGAAGAGAAGACCATTATCTCAAGAACGTCTCTCGAAGATATGAAGTATGAAGTACATGCCAAATATCGGCCCGAGAAAGGTCTCAAATCGTGAAGCGAGTTATGCCAAGATATGAACTTTTTGATATCCCAAGAAGCAGTTTTAAGAGATTTTGTCCTTTAGCTAACTATTGATCAAATCGTCCTACTTTGCTTTCTGCCTAAATAAACTATCGCAATAAGTCCAAAAATGCATCTTCATGATCATTCTAAGACAAAAATAAAATATAAGAGATACACCTAGGAATAAGGGAGTTTAAGCATATAATTAAGCCATGTGTGTAAGTGTTTGTTTTGCTAACTTATAATAACAATGATCTCGTTTTTAAGCTTAGTTTGGGGAACGTGAAACTTGAGGGTGATAAATCTTCGCAGCACCGAAGCCCTAATGTAAGTCTTAGATCTCTTTGCTAGTTATTTCCATATAGCTACTTTCTAGTGAAAATGGGTTTCTAGCCTTTTGTTTACTTTAAAGTTTTAATTTCTCTTAGTACTCTAATTTTTGTTTTAGTAGTATGTTAATAAGGCCAGGGTTGATTGATTATGAGAAAAGTGTAAAATTGCTTTATCACTAAGCATTGCATGAGGGCATGGCAATGGTTAAGTGTAGGGGATTTGATAGGTGTGTAAACACCCATCCTTTTTACCACTTAATTACAATAATAATCGAGCCAAAACGTGTATTTTATGTCATTTATGTCGGAATTATGCGTGGTTTGTGTTTTTGTTGTGATTTAGGACGAAAAGGTGAAAAGTGGATAAAACACGGCTTTCACGGGCTTTTATCGAAGAAAAAGACAAAAGACGAAGTCGAAAGACCAAAAGTGCAAAAAGAACGGAAGTCCAAGACCAATTCTGAAGATTTATCGAAGAAAAAGTCAAAAGACGGAAGTTTACTAAAAGCCGAAGAACTCAAGTCTAATTTATTGAAGAAATTACAAGACGAGTTATTAATCCTGAGACAAAAGTCGAAGAATTGGAAGATTAAGGACTTAATGATAATTAAAGAAAGAAGAAAGAGGGGAGGAAGCTTCCTTCCACTAATCCTCCTCCTCCCCTATATATTTAGATCATTTGTGTAATTTTGAGGTTGTTGGCTAACTTGACAAATTAGCTCTTCCACCATTTTCATTTTCTTGCAACTTTATTTTTCATGTCATTTTAATTAATTGTCTTGCACTTTAATTCCTTTAATTCAAGAAGTGTTTTTAATTTTGTTGTTGAATCTTCACTTTTAATTAAGCTTTTCTTTAACTTTCTCATTCTACTTTTCTTGTTTTTGGTTTATCTCAATTTCGGATTAAGCAAGATATTGCTTAATCTCTTTGCTTATTTGATTAAAAAGTTCACCTTTTTATTTCTATTTAAGCTTTCATACGAAATAAGCTATAAGTTTGACAATCTTATTGGCTTGTTTTGTGTTTAGCTTATTTATTTTAAAGTTTTCTAAAAAGTTTTTTTATATTTTTAAGGTTTGCTTATTTTGTTTTCTATTTTGTGTTTTTATAAAGTTTATGAATTTCGTCTTCTAAAAGCTTTCAAATTTATGCTTAGTGAGTTGATTTAGATTTGATTAAGTGAGCTTATTGAAAGTGCTTATTGAGATTTTTGCTTATCTCCATTTTCGGATTTGTTTGTGTTCCATCGCAATATTAAGCTTCTACACATTTCGATGGATTGCTTGTTTAGATCGCAATAACCCTTAAGGGTTCTACTTTGCGATCATTTGTACCATCCCCCTTATTCCGATCGGGATTGCGATCGCTCATTGCGATCGCATATTCCGACGGAATTTAAGGTATATTGCGACGAAGTGCTGCCCAATTTTCAATAGCCACATTCCGATGGTTTCAATCTTTGCTATATTCTGATACTTTTCTTTTAGTTTCATTCCGACAGTTTTTGTTAATATAATATATTGCGACAGTTTTTTTTAAATTAAAAAAAAAAAGTATTCCGATACAAAAAAAGAACAACATTCCGATGGAAAATGAATATAACATTCCGATGGAATGTCTAATACCACATTCCTACCAAATGTGCAACATGTCCGCTTACTTCCTATTTTGGCGCCAAATTGAGCTAGCAGGTTGCTAGCTTGAGCTAGCTGCCTGCTAGCTTGTTTATTTATTATTTTTGTTCCGTAATCGTTTAGTTTAATCTGAAAGTTGTTCCGATTTTATTTCTGAAAGTTACGTATTTTTAGCTGAATTTTTCTTCTAATTTTAAAATTAATTTTTTTTCGTAAAGTTCAAGTTTTATCTTTTATTTAGTACCCGCTTTAGGTTTTGCCTCGTTTAGCTTTAAAGTATCATTTTAGTTTTATTCTCTCCTTTTTCATTAAGTAAACTTTATTTTCGAGTCGATAGTTAATTTCGTCTTTTAGTTTTATTTTTATTAATTGTTTCGCTTTAAATTTCGTTTTATTATTTGTTTTAATATTCGTTTTAATATCGTTTTAATTTTTAGTTTTTAATATTCACCATATTTTACTTTTATTATTTGTACTTGTCTTTAGTTTGTTTTTAAATACTTTTCGCATTTACTTTTTAATTAGTTATAGATAATCAACTTCCCTTTTTCTTAACCAAAAACAATTGAGTCACACATTTAACCGGAAATCAATTCGATTAGACACCGAGAAAACGAACTTTTTCAAACTAGCAAAATCTTAGTATTATGGGGCGTATGGGTGCATCCTAGGTTACATGTTTTTAACAGATTATTCAGGTGAATGTGGTGTGTGCCTTGCATCCTTCACAAGGAGTTGATCCCTCTTACCCAAACTTATATTAATTAGAGGCAACCCCTCTAATTGCATGATGAGGTCACCCCTCCAAGTATTCATGCACATTGATATTTCATGACCTATATTGGCTTAATGGTTAACATGTTAAACAATTTTCATAAGATAAACATAAGGCTTTTCAAACTATAAAACCAGTTTTACTAAGTTATACCAGGTTTTCCAGGACTTAATCAATTCCGATTTTATATGTTGTATATGCTTATGTTATTCATTCTATGCTTGTATATCCGTGCACTGAACGTTATGCTCAGCCGTTTTCCTTTCATGTGTCCTAAAACGGCAGGTACTCAAGGGCGCTCGTAGACTCTAAGCGTAGGTGCATATGGATTGGAAGCTTACTAGCCTTCATTACTTTATGCATTTCATCATACATTTTGATACTTATTTCCATGGACATTGTTTAGTCCTTTTTCTTTACAGTACTTATGTTTGTGTGTGATGAGCTTTTACTTTGGGGTACCGATGTTTGTTTCCGGTATTTCCTTTATGGTCATGTAATGTTTAAGACATTTTTCCTTGTATGCTTTGATGACACGCCATAATCGCGCGTGACATTCCATTTATCAAAATGGGGTGTTACAGTCTTCACCAACATTGATGGACGATTATCCGTACCCGAGAGGATGGACTTATCCGTAAGTGAAGTAAACTCTATTTCGATAAGTTTAAAGATTTACAAACGTTGATCGAACAATGAGAGAAAGTAAATGTTTTTGTTGTTGTGTGTAGAAGTCAAGAAAAATGTTAAAATCCCCTAAAATATGTTCTCGACAAACCAAAAAATTCCAAGACAAACAAAAACTCACGAATCCTGCAAGTTTTGTTCGAAATTTTTTAAGGAATAATGTTGGTATCTTCGGAATATGTAGCGCAATACCTATCGCAATACCAAACAAATGATCTGTCGCAATATGTATCGCAATACCTGTCGCAATACCAAACAAATGATCTGTCGCAATACCAAACAAATGATCTGTCGCAATATATATCGCAATACCTGTCGCAATACCAAACAAATGATATGTCGCAATATGTATCGCAATACAGAAACCCTATCGCAATATGTACCGCAATAAGTGTCGCAATCCAGAAACCCTAGGATATTGCGACGGAATTTCAAGCAGATGTGTCGCAATAGTACAAACAGTATTCCAACTTCCACTTTTCTCGGATAAAACTCACCCAATTCGAGATTTTAAGCCAAAAAATGATCCGAACACCCAAAATTTTTGTGTTTTTAGCCAAAGTAAATATACCAAATCTCTACCACAACTATGTAGATGATTTTTATCAAGAATAAACCATAAAAAACACAAAAAAAATGGATCGAATGATTTTGAATCAAAATAGACACGAAAATCAAGAACACAAACACATAAACAATACAATCATCCCATGGATCTTGATACTATTTGTAGAATATTGTAAATCTTGCTTATATTCTAGAGAGAGAAAGAGATAGATAGATGGTGAGAACACACACACTTAGAGAGAGAAAGTTGTGTAAAATACACTTTAACTATGTGAAAAACAATGTGAACCACACCCTCTCCAACTAAGGAGAGGGTTTATATACCCAAGCCCATGAGATGGGCTTGGGCTTACAATGGGCCGCCGGCCTACACATGCTGTAGGCTTGGCTTGGCCTTGTTTGTTTACTAGACTACGAGCTACTACTTAATCTATTGTTGGAGTGACCGATCCTTTCTAATACGTAAAACGTATTTCTAACATTTTCTTAAAAACTCTGGTTGAAACAAATCCATTACGCATATTGTAAAATTATCTAGACAATCGCGTGCGCGGTGTTCCCCCATTTGCAAGTACTCATCTAATGCATCCGGTGTTGTACCTAACACCAATTGGCGTATGGAGGATGTGCATTTCATAATTACACTAAACCTCTTTAAACTCGTTGCATCATATCCAATAATAAAAAACTGAAAGTGTCTGGGTAGAGGATTAAATGTTTGAATGTAATTTCAACACCTTGAACTATTTCTAAAAATAGTGAACGTTACATGCAATATCGTTTTCTAAAATACTCCGCCGGATATTTTGGGTACTGACCGAAATAATCGGCCATTAAACATGCTTTAGCGATTTTACGTTCATGATTGATGTATCTACGCCTTCGAACAACTTTAACTTCATCTTCTTCATTAATCTGCATTAACATTTTCAAATCGGCCATATCTACAACATAGGACGAACCGGAATACGATGAGTTACTCATTTTTTTGAAAGGATTTTTGGGTTGAGAAGAAAGATTAAGTTGGATGTATAAAAGTTGTGAGTGTAGGGATATTATTTATAGGGTAAAGTATTTAATTTAAAATTTTTGATTTTGTTTAAATTCTAGTCGTTACCAACGGCTATATCCCCTCTCTCTCTTCGTTGTGGCTTTGTCGTTCGATGGTTAGGCCGTGGCAAAACAGGGATGGGTGTGGTGGAAAAGACCGATGAGCCCTCTAGCTCAGCCCGACGAGCCCTCTTCTTCCACCATACTGAGCCCTCTTAGCAATAGCAAACCAACCAAGTCCTCATGATTTTTTTCATATTGTATCATCAAAAATAGAAAATTAAAGGATTTTTAAAACAACTGGAGCATAATCTTCATATTGATGTTCTTTATCGTCTCTTTTGTCGGTAACATTGCCGACTCCGTCATGCTGATGGTTATAAAAGGCTCACCATGTCTCGTGAAAATCTCGTAAAGCGCAAGGCGTGATCTTGACTCCACACAATAGACCAAAGCTTGATCTTAATGCTTGACGTGCGATGAGGAGAAAAAACATGATAAGACGCGATAAACAAGGTGCGTCGAAACGTTTTAAAATTCATTTTTGATAAAAATCATATTTTTATTCAAAATGTAGTTTCTTAACTTTATTTTTATACATGACACTTTTTGTAAACTCAATATATTTCTAATATGATATAAATATACAAATTTATGTATATTTTCGTATTTTATGACGTTTTAATTTACGGATTATAAAACATCATGACTCGCGATGACTCGTTAAAACGTAAAGCTTGATCATGCCAGCATGTCATGCTTCATGTTATTTATAACCTTGGTCATCCGTAAGGGTGATGATAATAGCTGAGCATCTACGTAAATAAAACATATCTTATACAAGTTTATATTGATCTATACTACATATAAACCATTTTATGATCTATTTGTTCATTAAATTTTTAGGTAATACTCTACAACTTTTAAAGCATATTATACAAGTCATTTAAACATGGTTTATAAACCATCTTATGCACTCTCTCGTCAATAAATTTTTAAGTAATACAAATTTTAAAGCAAATTGTACAAGTCGATTAAACATTATCATCACTTTTCTAAAATTAATTTTAATTAATATATGTTATTAAACATATGTTACAAATACACTTTAATTAATATAGTAAACACCTTAATTAATAATATTTTAAAAATACCCATAAACATACATCTTATTATACATATTATATAACTATTAAAACAAAAAAAACTTCATATAACTTACAAGTTGGTAGTATATATGGTTTTATAATCGGACCAGGTCAACGGGTTTAATCAAAAACTGGTGAAAACTGATTAAAACCTATGCAAATAAGCTAACCAAGCCTGACCAGATTATCTTGTTTTACATTTTTCTGATTAATTATAGTACCTGTCGCCGCATTGCATAAATACCCGAGTATCTTATACAGTAAGTTGTTAAATTGTTAAATTGAAACTGAGAAATAATATGTAATCAATTTCTTTATATAAAATTTCACAATTTAAGCTTTCAAAGACATTTCGAATGTATACAGCTGAGGGGAACCGAATCGAAACCCGCTTTTAACATAGAATCAAAAATCCAACCAAATTAAATCGAGTAGAATAATTGAACAAAAACTGAGCAAAACGAACCTAAAAGGTAGTTTAGGAGTATTTTTTTTTAACCTAACTTCGAACCGAAACAAATGAAGCCCTATAAAACCGACATTGATATACGAAATTAAAAACAGGACAAAAAATTATACGTAATTAAAAACAGGACAAAAAATATCAGTACGGTTCGATTCAGTTTATCGGTTTGCTTTGGTTTAAGTTGGTTTTATTCGACGTTTAAATAATAAAAAGATATTTAAGTTATAGAAAAATATTTAAGTTAAAGAAAAATTAGTGAAATATTACAATAATTTTAGTCTCAATCATCATTTTAAATGAATGGTAAAGATAAACTTTTTAATGTATCTAAAGTAATTTTTTTTAAAATAAAATTTATTATATATTAGTTCAATCGGAATAAAATCGGTTTGATTTAACAATTCAACCGGCGAACTGACGACTAAAATGAATCGATAGTAAAAGTGGGTTAAAGATGGAATAAGGTAGCCACAAAAAACTTGTTTTCGCTACTTAAAGAAAAAAAGAAAAAAAAAACTTAAATTGTGCTACAAAGCCCCCAAATATGTTGTCCTTTATCTTTAAAATCTTAAACAGAAAAAAACAAGAAAAGAAAAACGAAAGCATTTGAACGAGTAGCAAAGCAAACACCTGTATCGTTAGCCCTACCCCACAAACTAGAGGTGGCAAATCTTGTCCATTTTGATACATATAGGCACATTTTGCCTATTTTCAAAAAAAGATAGGCACTTTTTGCCCATTCATTATAATGAATGGGCTAAACGGGCGCATATGTAAGAAACTAAATGGGCTTAACGGGCACTTGTAAAATACAAATTAGTATACTCGACGAATATTTTTTATTAAATTTTTTATCCCGGCTTTCAAACAAGTTTTTTTATTTTTTATTTGTAGGTTTTCATATGTTTTTTTCCTTTTTTAGCTTGCGCCCGTTTAGCCCGCCCGTTTTGTCCGCTCGTTTCGCCCGTGCCCGTTTAGCCCGCCGCCCGTTTAACCCGCCGCTCGTGCCCGCTTGCCCGCCCATTTTGCCACCTCTACCCACAACCATTTACGTGACATTGACATTATTACCATTGAATTTTCCATATATAAATATTAACACCACCTTCTTCTTCTTCTTCTTCTTGTTGGTCTCCCATTAAAGAAAACGTGAAACAAACTTTCTTCACTCACATTTCTCATTCTTACGTTTTTTTTCTCTCTTTACACTTTTCTCATTCTTCAATCAATCTTTCTTTCTTTCACTTATTATATAACCCACCATCATTATATATTTACATATCTATCTTTATAACATCATCACCTTTAATTTGCTCATTTCATTTCAAGATCTTGTCGACTTTTTTCTCACATTCTATATATAAATGCTCACATTTTCAGGTAACGTTTTTTTATACCACATTTTTCACTTTTCATTTCTGGCTAGCTAGCTAGCTAGGTAACAAGTTTTCTGTTTTTTTATCTACTGTATGATTTAATGTTGGTTTTATGTACATGTGGTAATAAATTTGAATAGATAGCAAGAGGGTCCAGTTTCTGTTTGTACTATATTACTAGCATTTACCTTTTATGTTCCCACCACCTTTTTCTTGTTTCTTTTTAAATCTCTTTTTTAAGATTTTACTTTATGTTATGTTACATGTATGTATGTATGTATGGGCAGCAGCTGAAGCAGTGATTAGATGCTAAACTTTAACAGACCAAGAAACCAATCTAGGCCTAACCGATCTCCTCCCTTGGGAGGTATTATACTTTTACTAGTTACTGCATTCATCAAGTTATATTAAAGTTATACTATTTTCTTTATAACTGTATATGTTTGTTGGGTTTGTAATGGTAAGTATTGCAAGTTTTCTCGTCTTATGGCATTTTGGGAAGATTTTAGTATTTTCGGTAAAAGTAGTGTTTGTTTGAAATTGTAGGCATGGATTATGTGGACCCGAAGAAGAAGAATGGAGTTGTAGGAAAGATTCTTTTGGCTGCAGGACTTACAGCGTTATGCATTCTTATGCTCAAACATTCTACAAGTTTCAACACCCCTAGCCCGGTATGTAACCATATTGTTTTGTTTTAAAACTACTCTGTATGTTTTTTATTTGGTTTAAGGAATGCAATTAGATTGACTTTGTGATAATGACTTTTCTGCATTTATGTAGCGACTCTGCCAAACTTCTAACAGCCCTGTCCCTATATAAATTACGTGTTTTTCTTTTCCAGTAAGACTTGATTTACACCACTTGATCACTTTAGTTGAGACAAAATGACTACTTTTCCCCTAAGAGATGTCTTAATCTATTAACAGTAGTTTGGTTTATTCAACTGTGAATGATACCAAATAAGATGCTGTAATGAGCTTTTCCTGCATTCTGACCAACTAAATATGATAATGGAATGTCATATTCAGTTCAACCATACAGACCTCGTCTGTTAAATTATTCAGCTCAAATGTATTTTTGTCGGTAGATTACTAAATCAGATTCTCTTTTTTTCCATGGAATTTTTTGACTTTTTGGGATACACCATGACATGTGCAACACTTCTGTCTTCAGAAAGATTCTAAGCTAAAAAAATGTTTATTTGTGCATTGTCGTCTTAGAATATGTATTGTTTGAAGTGACCAAGGACATTCAAAAGGCGTAGCTGTATTTTTATACAAAAGACTACTCCGTATTACTTTTGATAAACTTTACTGATCTAAAATAAAATCATTACAACAGTACCATACATATATGTTAGTATGTTAGACCATTTTTTTGTATTTTATAGTGTTTTCTGGATCTTATGCAACAGAATGTCAGAATCCATCCATATATGTCATTACATCTGTCTCTTATTTAAATAAAAATGTTTTTTTCTCTTTTTCTTTTAAGTTCTCCCGCCATGAAGTAGGTGTTACTCACGTGTTAGTAACTGGAGGTGCTGGCTATATTGGTTCTCATGCAGCACTACGCCTTCTAAAAGATAATCATCGTGTGACTATAGTGGTATTTTTTCTCTCATCTCTAATATTATTTTTTTCTTAGGGGTTGTTTGGATGTGTGACTGACGTGACTATGCTAACTTTAATTAGCAAGATACAGTCTGTTTGTTCGGAAAAATTCTACAATGATTTACATAATTTATCTAGAATAAAAATAATCAAATGTGAAGAAGCAAGTAAAAATGTCTATTGAGATATATGTGAAGTTAACAAAATTATCCCAATCTTTAATCAACCAATAGTTTGATCATGTAATTTACTATTTTATGTCACAGTAATTACTTTAAGAAAACACATCCGAACACCATCTTAGCCTATTCAACCATTATGAAGAAGACTGGCGCCTACTAAAAGAAATCATATACGTGTGGTGGTAAACTATACTGCTACATATTGGTGTGAGCTTGTATCCTTTTGTGTGACAGGATAATCTCTCCCGTGGAAACCTAGGTGCGGTCAAAGTTCTTCAAGGCCTGTTTCCAGAACCTGGGAGACTTCAATTCATTTACGCCGATTTGGGAGATCCACAAGCTGTATCCTTAGAAACATGAACAAACAACAAACTAGATGCTTGTAAAGTGTATAATCCATGTAAAATTTTGCATGCTTTATCTCTTTTCCTTAATCAAATACTTCAGGTGAACAAAATATTTTCTGAAAATGCATTTGATGCTGTGATACATTTTGCCGCAGTTGCATATGTTGGGGAGAGTACCCTTGATCCCTTAAAGTAAGTTATTAACCATTTTAAATGAATTCGTCCATTTACTAGTTGAAGCATCTATGACATCCTATTCCAGATATTGTGAACCTCTTCATAAGCCTCTAGTTGTAGCCTATAAAATACTGATAACTTCACAAAAAGGTTAAGCTGGTTTAGACGTTATTAAGTCATTGCTTTGCTTCAGGCTTGGGAACTTGGTTCTTAGGTTTGTGAGTTGTAGACTGACTCCACTCATCTCATGGCTTACCAGTAGTTATAATCTTTTTTACGTTTCTGTGTACGCGTGACGGGAAAGTCAGCATTAAGTGTCGGACTATGTGACTTTTGTCCTATTTTAGTTGTGACTTTGTCAGCTTGTCATAAATCAACGATATTGGTGGGGTCCTTGTAACTTCCTGACATGTTTCAATTGATTTGGCTGTTGTTAGGCCCGGTTCAGTACTTTGGCTTACTGTGTTACAACTGGTCTTAGAGTAATGGCCCCTTGCTCTAGAATGCCAAAAAGCATTTATTAATCTACTTCAATATAAACTGCAGGTATTATCACAATATCACATCAAATACGCTAGGGATAATGGAGGCCATGGCAACACACAATGTCAATACGCTTATATACTCAAGTACTTGTGCAACTTATGGGGAGCCTGAAAAGATGCCCATTACTGAAGTGACTCCTCAGGTAATACAGAGCAGAAAGAAGATGTAATGTCAATAATTTCGTTAAGTGCAACCCTTTATATTTTACAAAACTTCTGTTTTCTGCTGTGTATCTCAGGTCCCGATCAATCCCTATGGAAAAGCCAAGAAGATGGCAGAAGACATTATTTTGGATTTCCATAAAAACTCAGATATGGCGGTCATGATTCTAAGGTTAGTATCATACTTATTTGCACCAGTCTCGATTCATTCACATATAAATGTCTTGATTTGGGTTGTGTTTAAATTTCTAAAGAAGTAACGGGTCAAATGGGTTAACTTAAAGGATTTAGCTAAAAAAGACAACGGGTCAAACAGGCTAAGGGTCATCCGAAGTGTATCTAAATTCATTAAAACGTCCTAGGTCACTTTACTAAAATAAGTTACAACTGTTATGTAATGATGCTTTTTGTAGTGTTTATGCGTGCGATACTGAAGTCAACTCATATTTGCTTTTCATTGTTTGTGCAAATTCCAGATACTTCAATGTAATTGGTTCTGATCCAGAGGGAAGGTTGGGAGAAGCACCCAGGGAAGAATTACGTGAACATGGAAGAATATCGGGTGCATGCTTTGATGCAGCCCGCGGAATCACCGACGGCCTCAAGGTAAACTTTTTCTGGCCTCATTTGGTATTTGAAGTTCAATAAACCTGTTGCATTGTACTGTGATATAAATTGACAAAAAGCTAAAAAACAATTATAAGCAACAAGGGTTGAACCCAAAACCCTGTGTTTTGAAGACTCGATTAGTATCAGTTGGAGCTGAGAATACACCATGTTATGCCTTGTAGATAGGCTTGACGAAATGCGGGGTTGGGGCTGAAAGGATGGGTAACTGGTCAAACACGGCGGTTTGCCCTGACCCACTAACATTTCTTATCAAAATCTTACTTTTTATAGTGAATTGATTCGAGAGCTCGTAAGTATTGGAATGCACTATTGGCGTTATTAAGCTGTTTGACCCATTCAACCAATTTGACCTGATTCCTGAATAGTTAAGTAGTCAAAGAATTGCCGTTTTCATATAAATTGTTAGAATTGCAACTCTACTTTGAGTTTCATATTGTTTATTTCAAATTAAAACGTATGTACATGTATATGATAGTGTCTAAGTATGTTTAAATTGCAAAGTTATCACCTATGTGATGCAGGTTCGTGGAACCGACTATAAAACCCCAGATGGAACTTGCATTCGGGACTACATTGATGTAACTGATCTAGTCGATGCTCACGTTAAAGCACTTGCCAAAGCAACACCCGGTCATGTTGGAATATATAATGTTGGAACAGGAAGAGGTACATATCTCAATCTTTTAACTTTTTTCAGTGGTCTTGATCATCTGATACCCAACTAGTCCATGGGATCAATACAGAACACTCCCTCTGTGGGGAACCGATGAATTTTCAACACTCCAAACCAGTGGGATGACTCTAAACAGTTGTGATTCAAACATGCTAGTACTTTAATCCAGATTTTTAAGCCTTACCGGATAAGTGAACCTCTTGGATAAGATGTCAAATGATTGAAATACTTCCTGATTGGGCACAAAACTTACCAAAGTGTTTTACTATTAAAAAAAGTACCTAAACATTTTGTAACAAGTACCTTTAGGAAAGGTGGTGTTTTAAATTTTTGTACACACTTCTCAGACATCTAAAGAAAGGAAATTGTTTGACAAAAAATGACAACTCCTTTTTATATTAACAGGTAGATCAGTTAAAGAATTTGTGGAAGCTTGTAAAAAAGCAACAGGTGCTAACATCAAAGTAGACTACCTTCCACGCCGACCTGGTGATTACGCAGAAGTTTACAGTGACCCTTCTAAGATACTCCGTGAACTCAACTGGTCAGCAAAATACACAGATCTCGAAAAGAGTTTGCAGGTTGCATGGAAATGGCAAAAGGCACATAGGAACGGCTATGGTTCCTCACCAGCTTCTAGATAAGATTCATATGATTGGGAAAATAGGTATTTGAGATGTAGAAACACATATATGTTATTTATAAACATCATTATTGTTTCATAGCCATGCCCCATATACATGAAACTGCTTAGCCTGTGAATCTCAAGAATAATACCAATGAGCTGTAGCCTAATTATTTTACATAATGGAGAGGGTGCCATACCTTTATGTTCTGTTAACTTTGATAATCTCACTTTAGTTTAAAGGGGTTCGAAATATGTTACGGCATACGTTGAGGCATTTGAAATGTAAGGGCTCGTAAGCCGAAATCAAATAAGCCGGCATTATAAGCTAAAACAAACACCCCTTAACATAAGGAACTTTGTTCAGCAGCCAACTGAACAACCCACACACAGACTAAATTACAAAGAATACAAAACGCTATAGGCCTTGCAGAGGTGTGGTCTTCTGACAGGTACTTGTTTACAACTATACACTAACGGGACACATGTATAATGAAGCCTTGATATAAAACAAGCCAAAAAAGAAGATAAACCTAAAATCGCCAACATAGATAAATTTTTACCAGTTCATATCCCATTCGTTCAATCTTAAAACCACTCCAAAAAAAACTTAATCGAATTGTGAAGGAGGTTTACTTAATTGCAAGACAATGTCATAAGAAGGGTCAAATTAATCTTGAACCCCAAATACATATATGATTATATATTTTAGCTTACATTTAACCGAGCTTCTTTTTTCTTCATACCAAGACTAACATCTTAAATAATACCCTGTACAAAGATCCATACTTCCTGCTGCAAAAATTAGTCCTCTTTTCATTCTACTTTTTGTTTAAAACAAGAGCTACATTACGAAGCTCCTCGAATGCATGCATTGTATCCGCATCAAATCCGCCAGCAAACTGTAAAAAAGTGGACAGAAGGCGTACAAAATCAAATTATACCCCTTAACAAAGAAACACATAAAATGTGCCTGATGATCATTTTGTGGCTTGTGAAAACTTGTTTAGTAACAAGTAAAGTTTGTACAAACCTGATGGATACGAAAAGCAAATCTGACTCCTTGAAGTAGCATATAGTCCATTGAAGAATCTTTTTCTGATGTTCCTTTGGTTTGGAGCTCTGTAGCAACTCTTCTCATGTACTTTTTCGCCAACTTAACTGATCCCAGCTTAATCTGCAATGAGATTGTAGATCATTCAATAATTTATGTTTGAAGATACACTATGGCATGCCAGAAGTAACACAAAATGAGCAGGATGCTTATACAGCATTCAGCATTCGCTAAATAAAGGCTATAGTATGTCATAGGGTGAAGCAGGTCATGGCAGGTTTGGTTGACTTGGATAACTTTTTGTTCGAATATTTTAATTTTTATTAATGATTAATGGGTCAGATATGATCACCAGTGTAAGAAACTTTTAAGCATTACAGATACACTTTACCAATGTTCGACAGGCTTAGCTATTTGACCCTGTTCCTTTGTTGCATTGGACCAATTAGAGACAAAAGTTTACCTAAACCCCTATGAGTATGCAAAACGGCTCCAAACTGAAACACCTAGATATTTGGTACGAACGTGAAAAAAAGGAGAGAAAATTTTGTAAAGTATGAGCGAACCTTGTTTAATATTCCTGAATCAAGCATCCAATCTGTGGGAATATGGAACTCTTTGCAATTACGCATCAAAATATCTCTTGTTCTAAGAAGGTTATAAACAATACGCTCCATCCTGCACGTGTACATTGGATTGTTTAAACAAACAGATTTATAACAATAATATAAAAAGGATATACAAATTTAGTATAAAGATTAAAGATGTTTCTTACTTTTCTGATAAGGACACCATTTTCTTCAATGCCAAGTCACATGGTATGTGGAAATGGTCCTTGTAGTTTGAAATTTCATGCTCAAGCTTCTTTAGATCTCGATATGCAAATGCCGCCTCTCTTAATGTGTCTGCTTTCTTCTCTGGCCAATCAAAGTGTTTCAGTACAGCCCTCTCATCAACCTTTTTAAGAGAAAAAGAAAAATTAACCACAAAAATAACAGGATATACATATAAGTTCCTAGCTCTTGTGGCTTTTAGTGATTTAAACTACTAGCAGTCGCTAAAACTCTACCACCTTTTACTTTTTACAAACTACTAAAAGGCGTTCCAAGATAATGTAGAAGTTTCAACAGATGATTCCATCATTTTGCAGAATGGGCATAGGATGCAAGCTATGAGGGGAACGTATCAAATGGGCTAAACCCGCTAAACAGGTTAAAAGTTGCAGAGTCTACTTTTATGCATACAAATATAATATATAATACAAGTTACGACCTCCTAGATTATTTTACTCAAAGGCTAAGATCAAGTTGTTTTGTAATCCAAATTAACCATTATTTATATATTTTTAAAGAAAGAGAAAGACAAAAATATTATAGTGGATTGTCCTAACCCAGCTAGTTTATGCACATACTATAGATTGTTAACAACCCGCCCATCTTTCCAGCTCTACAAAAGTCTAATGATAGATACAGGATAAACTTACAAGAAAGCAGAGTTCATCATCCAGCCACTTTACAAAAGCCACCACATCTTCTATATCAGGATAAACAGCATTGTTGACCTCTCGAATTAACGAATTCACAAATTCTCCTTGAGTCTCAACATCCTCCTTTATCTAAACATTTCAGAAGTATGTAATAAATCACAATTAGTTCACACATTGTCTCGCCCCTGTGCAAAAAAATAAAAGGTGAAAGAACAACACTATTTATGAAAAAACTTACAGCAAGCAAATGTGATGACCGATTTTCAATTTCACCAATCATGTTATTTCGGACATTGTTAACATCTAAAGTATCACAAATCCCATCATTTAATGTATCTTTCCTGGAGTCCCTTTTCATTAGTGAATGATAAAACTCGACCACTTGTGGAGCTCGTTGAACAACCCCTCCGGTATTACTTCTTCCCATGAACTTTGGTGGTGGTGGCGGTGGCGGTGGAGGGGGGTGG
The DNA here is from genome assembly GCA_025667525.1 of Glebionis coronaria. Taxonomy (NCBI): domain Eukaryota; kingdom Viridiplantae; phylum Streptophyta; class Magnoliopsida; order Asterales; family Asteraceae; genus Glebionis; species Glebionis coronaria. The sequence goes on along the minus strand of CM046878.1, from coordinate 336,374,513 downwards.
CGGTGGAAGCACTTGACTGGTGACCTCTTTAGGTTCATTAGATGTTAAGCTAGAAGGCCTAGGAGGTGGATTCGGAACCCGCAAGGCCCTTTTCTCAACATCCAAAAATGTTTTTAGTTTTGTAGCTTCACGTAATTGAGACCCTTGGATCATATTCAAATCATTGGCACCTTCCATGTCCATTGAACAAATAAAACCGTCGGATTGTCTTCTTTTATTCACCACCAGATCTTCTGGACAGCAATTCACTCCACTGATAGAATGCCTTCTTCCAGGACTTCTTCCTTCTAACCAGCTAATATTTAATTTATAGTTTGCGGGTTCAGAGACACTCGTTTCCTCATCTAGAATAGGCCATTTTTTCATCTTTTTAATCAAACTTAACCTCTTTTGGCTACTACCATTTTCGGAACTTTCATCACTTGAGATAGAACCATTAAGCCATTCAGCAGAAGCTTGACTTGATGTTAGATCAGCATTCTGTAACTCACTTTTTAAACATGAATTGACCCATCTAAGATAGACAAGCTCCTCAACCTCATTTAATCTACTTACTTGTAGATCTTCTACTTGTTTACATAAATCTTCGTTTGTTTGTCGTAACATAGATGCCTCAGCTTTGATCTTCTCAACAAATTCATTCTGTCAATTAATCAAGTGATCAAAATCAAAATCACCAGAAAGTTACACCTCTTAAACAGGTACACTCACAGGAATAAAATAGTAGCAGAGTGAGCAAAAGAACAGCTAGTCGCTTAAATATTAAGAGATATTTAGGTGTGCAGTCATTAAAACTATTTTGTGACTAGAATCAGCTAATAAAAAGTGTGTAGATGGGTGTGTGACTTGCCTTTAGTTGCAACAATCATTTTGGATTAATGGTGAGTCTTTGGTAAATTGTGATTACTCAAATAAAGTACTTCGATTAATTAAGTTGAAACAAGTAAATAACCCCTACAATTTCATAATCAGCTTTCTTGAGGCTAGTTTTCACCCAATTCAATAGCTAATGTTTGCCAATAAATAAGCATATAACCACTTTCAAGAAGCACATCCAAACACATGCTAAATATGCACATATCGGTGTGAAAAAATTTTACATTGTGATTTATATAAATAAAGTAACAGATGAAACAAACATAATTAACTTTCTTATCCATTTGATAAACAGATTCCAGATTTTAAACTGATTATTTATCCCTAACCTACAGATTAAACTGACTATTTTAACCCTAACTTACAGATTAACCATATTCAAGTAGCACACCCAAATAGTCCTAAGGGGGTGTTTGGATTAGCTTATCTAGTCGGCTTATGCGCTCATTCGATTTTGAGAAAACTGGTAAACTCACATTCTAAAGCTTATGAGCTATGGCTTATTCATGTTAATAAGCTCAAGTCAATAAGCTCATAAACTCTAAAAAGTGAGCTTCTTGGGTTTTTCAAAATCAAATAAACCCATAAGGTAGCTAAATAAGCTAATCTAAACACCACCTAAATATGCACATACTGGTGAAAATCAATGACTTATAAGCATATAAATTATAAAATATCTAAAATAAAGGCAAATGTTGAGAAAAATTGAAACAAGCAAGAACTACCTCAGAATCCTTTGCTAGGGCAGCTAGTTGCGTCTCCATCGAAGAAATCCTACAACAAAGATTTCTCTTTTGAAGATGAAGCTCGGCATTCAACCTTCTTAACTTAAGAACATCTACCTCGACACCCTTATTTATATTTCCATGAAACTGTTGAGAATTCAACTGCTCAGAAAGACTCACATTTTCCGATTCCAATAAATCAACTTTACTTTTAAGGGCATCAATTTCCCTACTCTTCGACTCCACCACTTGTTCAAGCTCCAAAGCCTTCTGATTTTTCCGCTTAAACTCACTCAACTCGCCTTGCAGCTTAGCTTCTTTATCTTTCGACTCTTGAAGCAAGCTTCTTAGCTGATCTAGCTCAGCAAACAAATCCCTAGAACCCGAAAAAGACCCGGATTTATTAAACCCTTGAGGATAAACTTGCGTAGTACACGACAAATCACCAATCAGAGACCGTTTCGCTCGGTTAGACACAACGGGGTTCTTCGTATTGGCCACATTAACAATCTTAGCTTCCTGTTGTTGGGTTTTCTTAGTAGCTTGTGGTTTAAGTTTCTTATCAGCTGAGAAGCCTTTAACGATGTTGGAACCCCAAATGGATCTAGGCTTGAGATTAGACGAGACATGGTTGGTTTTAAAACCCTTAGCCGGGACTTGATTCTCATCAGAATACTTAACAGATGGTTTGGATCGGTTATTAGATGACGATTTGGTTTCGCCCATTTCGTAAACTGAAAGGTAATTCGTCGAACAGGTGGTGTGCAGGTTTGAAATTAGGGCATATTGTTTTGGGAGCGTGAAAAAGGGTGAGAGAGATGTCTGACACAAAATTTGAAATTCGAATGTGTAGAAAAAAGGGTTGGAAGATGTGCCACTTTTTTTTATTTGAATGTAACGATTATATTTGAAAGTGGGCCTTAATTACAAAAGACAAGATGTTTAAGTATTTTTATGTTACAAAGGACAAACTTGTTTTGACAAGTCATTATCCAGAATTTTACTTTTGTATTATCCAAAGTTGAAACATTAGTCAAGTTAAAATAGTAGTAAGGCTGGTGGTAGTGGAAGGAAAACTACTCATCGTCACCTCAGTTTTTTTAACAAACTCACCAAAACTCCTCACAAGAGATAATGACACTCACCGAAACTCACTACAACTCACATTTCATACTTATTTTTTTATTATTTGAACACACCATACTCACAAAAAACACCCACAAATAAACCTAACCCAAAAAATAAAAACACTTGGGCCCACAAAAGATAAACTCACCCAGTTGAGTTTGCCCCTGTTTTTTTTCTTTTCGACACTTACTCACGCGCGACTAATTTGGAGGGAATGGATACTCATGAGCGAGTATAAAACTCACGCGTGACTTTTGATACACTCCCACCAGCCTAAGGTTGGATTAAGCGGTTTGAAGTGATAAAAACAATAATATCGTTAAAAGTTCAACATAATCTTTTTATTTATCAAAGTCTCAATAAACTCATCAACACCATCCGATCCAATTTCATTCCACGACCCAAAATTAAAAAAAAAGTATAAACAAAACCCCCCATCTCCTTTGCAACCGTTATTTCTCTTCCCTAACAACCACCACTCACACTGTTGGAAATACGTTTTACGTATTAGAAAGGATCGGTCACTCCAACAACAGATTAAGTGATAGCTCGTAGTCTAGTATTATTAAGTTAAGTAAACAAGCCCATGCCTAGCCCTTGACGAAAGGTACTGTTACTCGTCCTCGCACAACGAGTGAACTAACTGGAGATGCTAAGATTCAAGACAAGTGTGATAAACAAGCTATAAACATCATTCTCCAAGCCCTTCCTCCAGATGTCTACAAACTCGTCAGTAAACATAAAGTTGCCAAAGAGTTAGGGGATAGAATTCGTGTTATAATTCAAGGCACCTCGTTAACTAAACAAGAACGAGAGTGTAAGCTATATGATATGTTTGATAAGTTTGCTTATGTCCCCGGGGAGACTCTCAATGATTACTATTTGAGATTCACTCTATTGATGAATGAGCTCAACATCTATGGCCTAGCAATTCCTACGTTTCAATTAAACACCAAGTATTTGAACACTCTTTCTTCTGAATGGAGCAAATATGTGACAGCTGTTAAATTGGCTAAGGATTTGCATCAAACCAATGTGGATCAACTTCAAGCTTTTCTTCAACAACACGAATGTCACGTGATCGAGGCTCGGTTGTCAACACCTCAAGTTCATGATCCACTTGCCATGTATGCTTCTCAACAAATGACTCCCCAACAAAACATGGCTTACACTTATCAACAACCATCATACTTGTAGCAGCCACCACAACACACCTATCAGCAACCACATCAACCATCTTATCAACCACTATTGATACCACAACAAGCATTTCAACAAAGTGTTCTTCAACAGCCTTATCCACGGCAACCAACACATCAGGCATCACCATCACAAGCTATCACTTCTCTAATGGGCTATACTCCTCAGCAAGGATATTTTCCAATTGAACCACCACAAGCAAAAGCCTTTTGTTGGTCCCTTGTAATTAGTACTATACTTAAGTAAACTAAGTATAGTCCTAACCCATGGTTAAGTAATGCAATAAACTTAATACAAGTAAGTAAATAACACAAAGGTTTTCAATGTTTAACTCTTAGCTTTATTAAAGAATTATACCCTATTGTATACGAAGCTACAATAGGGATTGAATAGACAATGTGTGGTTTTGTGATCTCCTCACTAACAAGCTAGTCCAATCCTAACGATTGTTAAGCTTGACGATTCTATCAACAAGAGTTTAGAACTCAAGTGTGTAATCGTGTTTGGAGGAGAGAAAACTTTGTTTGTGAATGTCTAAATCATTAAGTGCACAAACTTATTTTCTCTCCTTTACAAGCATCCTATTTATAGAAGGAAAGGTGGGTAGAAGACAATAATTACCCATGTGCAATTCTTGTCTTATTGGTACAGTGTAGTATCTTGTCTTACCATATTCTAAGTAGTAAGACGTAAGTCCTTTACACTTGCCAGTACCCCATCTATCCCAAAAGGGTAAGTCACGCTAATTGTGTGATGTACTTCATCTTGTCACAATTCAACTTATCCCGCCTTTACTTCAGTCTTGGAGAATGCTTGTTTTCTTCAGGGAGATCGTATGGGGTTCAGCGAGTCTATTGCCACAACTCACTGAACCCATCACCTTCTTCTTCGTCATAGAAGACATTCATTGAGCTTTGCCTCTCTGAATGCTTGAGTCTTTCTTTTAGACTCAGTCTAGGAACTCGAAGGCAACTCACTGAGTGACTGTTCACTCAGTGACTTTGTTATGTTCAAGGTTAATACTTCACTTAGGCTGATTGTTATTCAAATCCATCAGGGAGGTCATTAGGTACTGAATTGACCTAACAATCTCCCCTATTTGGATATAAAATTTGCCTAAGTGAAATTTTTATAAGTGAGCAAAGAGGCTTCTTCTTATTACAAACTATTCTATTGATGAAAGGACTTGATATAACAAAGTACTTCATTTTCATTCATCATTACATAAGACTGAATAGTCTGATACAAGAAATATAAATAAAACAAAAGATTACATTTATTCAGGAATCCATTGCTTCCCTCTTCACCCTTGATGACTTTAACACCTTTTCTTTGTCAGGTCTCCTAGCAATTATCTCCCCGAGCTTCTCAGTAAATCTTTTATTCTCATCAGTCTGAACTTGTCCAGCCATCACAAAAAAGATGAGAACACTCTCAATAGTGCATTTCTCTATGTCACTCATTCTTTGAAATGATTGATCCTCAAATACATCAATGAAGAAGATACCCCACTCAGGTTCTTCTATAACCATGTTGTTCACAAAGGGGAGATTTTCAGGAAGGGTACGATTGTAGTCTAACCCAGGGATCTTAGTCTCAGCTTCAAGCTCAACTCTTTTTCTCTTTCTTCCCTGAGTGTTGGTAGGATCCCGTTCAGTTAAAGGAAGATCTTCAGTGATTCCTAATTGTTCCTTCATCTGATTCAACCTCTCCTATCTCTTACTAAGAGAGTTGAGTATTTCAGGGACACATTTGTTTGTTTTGGTCCTGAAGATCCTTCCCATTTCGTCCCACTCACTAAGACCGAAATCACCAAATGAAAATTTATTCATAACTTCAAAGTTCCTCTCATCATTGTTTCTGTAGACAGATACTGAGACAGGTGTGGTATGAGGAATGATATGAAGGTTAGTGATTGGTTCATGCTTTCTTCTTTGGGTGACGACTTTGGTGTATTGGTCATACAGTTTCTTAAGTTGGGTGGTTATTTGTTGTTGCTTCAAGACCATTTCATCCTGAATGGCCTTGAGTTCTTCCTCCTGCTTTTGGATGAACTCCTCTCCCCCTTTCTTGCTCAGCAAGACCTCAGGGTTACCACCCACTTCTTTCACAAACTCAGTGGATACCTTCAAGATCTCAGCCCTTGTTGCTTCATTAGCCTTAGCCGACTCCATTCTATCTAAGTACACTTGGATTTGATCATGAATCATCTTGTACATTATTCCATTAATCTCATATGGTACCAAGACAATGGCATCAGGATCATGCCTTGTTTCTCTTGAAGCTTTTACTAGTTTCTTTGGTGGATGTGTTAGGGTTTCATCAGCAATACCTTTGCCCTTATCTACCTTAGATACTGAGGGCTCAGGGTTGGGAGGAATTGAGTTTAAGGGTTGGGGTTGTGCTAATCTTTCCTGCTCCCCCTCAGTGTGAGAAGGAGGTTCAGTCCAAGTTAACATCATTGGTGGCACATTCTCCCCCTCAAAAGTTGAAGGATCAGCCTGACTAATCCCAGCTTTTGCCCTATGTGAGGGTCCTGAGGTGGTGGAGGATCCCTTGAAAGCCTGAAACATCTCAGTCACCATTTCCTTCATGGACTGAGTGTCAGCTTTGATAGTTTGAACATCCAACTGAATTAGGGATTGAGTGTTTTCTATGGTGGTGATCCTTGTCCTGAGTCTAGGAATATCAGCTTCTTTCAGGGATTTGGAGATGTTAGAGAGATTGGAGGCATTAGCCATGTAACCTTGTGCAGCCCGTGACAATCTGAACTCTGCTTCATCATCCATATGAACATCCTCATAGATGTAATCACATTTCCCTTTCACCACATCCAAGTCAGACATGAGAGAGTCTAACCTAGTGAAAACCTCAGTGAACTTGTCCACCTTCAGTAACTCAAGCAATTGACTAACTCTGGAATTGGACTCAGTGGTACTAGTGATCAGTCCTTCCAAAGTTGTCTTCAAGGACACATTTGCTTCGACAGTAGGAAGAGCATGGTTGAGGAAGTTGATGATCTTCTTCTCTTGATTTTCATGACTATTGTTAATAGAGCTGATGAATTCCATTTAAGTTATCTACCTGAATTCTCATCTTCTCCTCAGCCACATCAAACCTATCACCATATGTCCTGAACTCATCAAGGAGTTCATCAACCTTTAAAGCCAAGTCTTCATGAACGTGAGTGACCTCAGCTTTCAAGGCTGTGGAAGCATGAGTTAATACATCCTTGAGAGTTGCTTTCAAAACTTTCTCATCCAGAACCACAGTCTGAGTCCCCAACGAAGAGGTGTCAAGTTTTGCCTCTTGGGAGGGCTTTTTCGGTACCTCCGGGGAGGGATCTTTTTGTTCGGATGCCTCAAGGGAGGGATTTTGTTGAGCCTCAGGGGAGGGCGGTATGTCCTCGAACACTAGTGGGGACTGTGGATTCTGGTCTGATTGAGGAGGGGCCTGACTGTTAGGTTCATCCCCAGCCTCAATCATATCATCATCGTCACTGAAACCTTGGAGTAACTCGTCAAGCTTCTCGAGTAAACTCATAAAATCTCCAAAGTTCAGTGAACCCTTAGGTTTGTCCAGCTCCCCTTCAAAAGAAGGTTTGCCTTGGTTGTCGTCACTCCCTGCCCCAAATCCTGAGGCTTGGGATTTAGCCAACTGATACTCAGGGGCAGCTTGTGATTGATCAGTTGTGGAGGTAAGATCCTTATGGGCGTCCCTCTGAGTCTTTGGGATCAAGAGTGGTTCCCTCAGGCAAAGACTTTTGTTTTAGTGTGCCTTCATCGGGAGTTGTGGAGGTGAGATTCCTATCAGCGGGGTGTTTTACCCGTGGGCGTCCCTCTGAGTCTAAGGAATCAAGTTTTGGGTCCTCATGCAAAGAATTTTGAGCTAGTGTGCCTTCATTGGACTTGGGTGGAAGTGATAGGCCTATCAGCGAGGTGTGTTACCCGTGAGCGTGTCTTTGAGTCTTTGGCCTTGGTTTTGACCTCAGGCAAAGGTTGTGATTTTCGAATTCCCTCATCGGTCTGAGTGGAAGGCAGTCCCGTAGGAGAAGGTTGTTTGTTTTATTCTCCATAAAGAGGACCAGTAGGTTGGCCCGTCGACCCTGACTGTGATGTATCAGGGCCTCCCGAAAGCTCTTTCCCTTGGGTTGTTTGAAGCTTGGTCTGAACAAGGGTAGTCTTTTTAGCCTTGGCCTTTTTGGGTCGTGCCTCGGAAGCCTCAGGGCCCTGTGCCTTTGTTGGTTTGGTCTTTGGCACAGTCTGAGTCTTCTTGTTCCCCTTTCTTTGGTAAGAAGGGAATGGGAGACACGGATGACTCACGACTAATCACCTCAGTCATGTGAGCCGTCAATGCAATGGGGTTGACTTCAGATGGGTTCTTTGAAAAGTTTGTGGAACTCAGGATGGGAGTAGAAAAAACATTAAATTTTTCCTGAGTGTAAAGGGAACCCAGTAACCGTTCTAAGGTGCATGATATGAATCTTGGGTAAGAAACATACTTTTGCCTATACTCCTTCAGAAGCCTGGTTACGAGATCATTATAAACGATCTCTCCTATGTCAACTTCAGTCCATTAATAAGACTGTAGATTAGCATCTGCTGAGTAGAATTAACTTGCTCAGTAGATGAATAGTTCCCACCGATCACCTGAATCACAAAAGTGACCAGGATCCTCTAAGCCATGGGGAAAGCAGTTTTGATCAATGGGGTTTTAGTCACAAGTAACTCAGGGACCCCGATTTCTTTTAGTCCTTTTTTAACTGACTCCATGTCAGGATGTGCAACATACTTTCCATTATTATAATCAAGTCCACTGGTTTGACAAAATGTTTTGATGTCTAAAATCAATGGTGTCTTTCCATTGTTTACAGTGAACATGATGACACAGTTGTGACTTGATCTCAGACCCCTGAGATCCTTCAGGCCCTTGGGTAGGGGTTACAACCATAACCGTAAACCAGAATTCCCTGAGATATTCATGGTAGAAGACTGAGGGGGTTTTTGTAAAAGCATCAGCCCAATCACAGTTTTTCAAGAATTTGCAAATTGGTTTGTAGGCTGATACACTACTAGGGTAATTGAAATTTCCCTCATAGTTGTTTCCTGCAAAATGGACACCCTCATTGGTGAGATGTTCAGCCTGAGGGGCATATTTGATAGCCTTGTACATTGCCATTAAAGATAGCTTTTAAAGATTTGAAAAAGGACAATGACAATTTGTGGAAATCAAATCAAGACTTGTTTCTTGTTATAATACAACAAGATTCACCAAGTGACCTAATGAGAACTTTTGCCTTATAAAAAGGATCAAGAGTTATAAACAATAGGTAACTTTGATTATTTGTGCTATATAAAAATAAAACAAGTGATCAATGTGATTGACTTTTTACAAGAAACCTTTTCTGGAAACTCGTTTGAACACACACACTTTTTCTTTGAGAGAAAATTTTGGCAGAGTAAAATTGCAAGTTCTTTGTGTGTGTGTTTGTTTTGATTGAGGGGTATTTATAGGCTCGGATGTGAAAGAGATTTTTATTTGTTATAATTTCTTTTCACATCCGCATTAGATGAAAGCGTACAAGTGGTCCCATTATTTTCTTGGCAACTGTTCCATTACTGCAAAGATAACGCTCTTTGCAGAGATGACGTGGGGTCACGTGCATTTGAAAGGACGTTTTTACAACAGATTTTGCTAGAAAAAGGGTAAGCATTTAATGCTTAGTGGGATACTTGACATGAGTGACCCCTTGACTAGTTTATGAAAATTTATTGAAGGAATATATGTTCCTTATTTAATATTGTGACTCACCAACCTAGGACATTAAGTAACTAAATCCTTAGAGCATTTAGTTACATCATTTAATGTACCTCAGTGTCAAGGGGAAGACGATAAGATATATTTACTCAGAGAGAGGATCAAGAATATACATTATACTGAATCCAATGTCATTAGGGAGACTGATTAATCAATATTCAGCATACCAAGTTCAGCTTTCAGTCTAGTGAACGTTGGTTCATCCAAGGGTTTGGTGAAAATATCAGCTAGCTGATATTCAGTGGGGATGAAATGTAATTCAATATCTCCTTTTAAGATGTGATCCCTGGAGGAAATGATATCTTATGTCTATGTGTTTAGTCCTTGAATGCAGGACTGGATTATTTGAAATGGCAATTGCACTGGTGTTGTCACAAAAGATATGGACTACTTTGTATTCCATATTATAGTCCCTGAGTTGACTTTTCATCTGAAGGATGTTTGCACAACAACCAGCAGCTGCCACGTATTTAGCCTCAGCAGAGGACATTGCGACTGACTGCTGTTTCTTTGCACTCCAACATACTAGCTTGCCACCTAGGTATTGACATGCACTTGAGGTACTTTGTCTATCCATGTTTCAGCCAGAATAGTCTGAGTCTGAGTATCCTTTAAGATCGAAGCCTAAGCAACGAGGATACCATAGACCTAGTGAGGGAGTACCCTTCAGGTACCTGAAGATTCGTTTAACATCGTAAGATGTGATTCTTTGGGATCGGCCTGATATCTTGCACATAGGATTGTTGAGAACTGAATATCAGGCCTGGTTGCAGTTAGGTACATTAATGATCCAATCATTCCCCTGAATAAGGTTTGATTGACTGGTTTACCAGTAAGATCAGGACCTAAGTTGTTGGGAGGAACCATGGGAGTCTTTACTGAAGCACACTCAGAGATATTATATTTCTGAAGTATTTCTCTGGTGTATTTTCCTTGACAGACTGAGATCCCTTTGTCCCCCTGTTTGATTTATAGTCCAAAAATATATTAACTCACCCATCATACTCGTTTCAAATTTCTTTGTCATAAGTTTTTCAAACTTTCTACAAAGATTATAGTTAGTAGATCCGAATATGATGTCATCAACATATATCTGAACTAGTAGAACATCCTCCTTGGTTCTGAAGATAAACAAGGTGTTGTCTATCATCCCCCTGACAAATTTGTTCATTATCAAGAATGTAGAGTGAGTTTCATACCATGCCCTTGGTGCTTGTTTCAGTCCATAAAGGGCTTTGTCAAGTTCACAAACATGGTTTGGGAACTCAGAACTCTCAAAACCAGGAGGCTGAGCAACATAAACTTCTTCAGTGATCTTTCCATTCAGGAAGGCACTTTTTACATCCATTTGGAAAACTTTGAAGTTCATGTAAGTAGCATAGGCAAGGAAGATCCTGATGGCTTCCATTCTTGCTACAGGGCGAAGGTTTCCTCATAGTCGATCCCTTCAAGTTGACCACCCCCCCTGAACAACCAACCTAGCTTTGTTTTTAATGACAATTCCATCTTCATCAGTCTTGTTTTTAAATACCCATTTTGTACCAAGAGCTGATTTCCCTTTGGGTAGAGGAACTAGTTTCCACACTTTGTTCCTGAGGAATTGGTTGAGTTCTTCTTGCATGGCCTCAACCCACCCTGGATGTGTCAGGGCCTCTAAAACCTTCTCTGGTTCAATTTCAGAGAGAAAGTCTACAAACAGACATTCATGGGCTGAGGCAGCTGAGAGTTTAGCAGCCTGACTGCATGTGAGCATCCCCTCAGATACATCACCAATTATATTTACAAGCTCTATTTGTTGTTGTCTTGACCATCTGTCCTAAGGACTTGGATTAGAGCTTATCGATGGTTGGTGATTATCAGGGACTAGAGATTCAGTACATTGTACTAGGACATCACCTCCTACTGAAGGATTTTTAGTAATAGGGGGATCGATATTTTCATCACTTGTCCCTTCAGTGTTCTCATAGATGGGTGAATCATTTGATTCATCAGCTTGAGAAGTGATAACTTCAGGGACATGTTGAGGTGTGATTAAATTATCAATTGACCTATTGTGAGGTGATATATGGAAGGATATATCAGTATCAGTTTGATACTGCTTTGAGGGACAATGTTCATACTCATCAGGAAGATATCTTGATGAGTAATTGATCCCAATTTCTTCCATTGATTGATTTGTGAAGTTAATGGCATCCATACGTTCATCAAAGGTGACATGAAATGACTCCTCAATCTGTTGTCTTCTTGTGATAAAGACCCTGAAGGCTTTGGAGACAAAAGAGTATCCAAGAAAGTATCCATCATCAGCTTTGGCATCAAATTTACCAAGATGGTCCTTTTGATTGTGAATGAAGACAGGACATCCAAACACGTGAAAGTGGCTGATATCTGGAATCCTTTCCCTGAATATTTCATAAGGAGTCTTATCATGTCTTTTGACAATTATACATCTGTTCTGAGTATAACAAGCTATTTTTACAGCCTCAGTCCATAAGTGTTTTGAAAGATTGGATCCATTGAGCTTGGTTCGAGTAGCTTCAATGAGAGTTCTATTCTTCCTTTCAGCCACACCATTTTGTTCAGGTGTGTAAGGAGAAGAGAAGTTCTGAGAAATTCCTTTCTCATCACAAAAACTCTCAAGCTCTTGGTTCCTGAATTCTGTTCCATTATCAGTTCGTATTTGTTTAACTTTAGTATCATTTTGATTTTCTACTTGCCTGATAAAAGACATTATGAATTCAGGAGCTTGACTCTTCTTTTTCGGGAAGTATACCCAAGTGTATCTAAAGTATTCACCAACAATCACAAGAGTGTATTTCTCATGATTGATAGACATTGGACTGACTGGTCCAAACAAGTCCATATGAAGAAGATGAAGACACTTCCTGATAGAAAAGTTTTGTTTTGGCTTGAAAGAAGCTCTCTTGTGTTTTCCTTTTTCACAGGCTGAACAAGGCTTGTCTTTCGAATACACAAGAGAAGGTAAGCCAAGAACTTTGTTTTGTTTTGCAAGTTTGTTCATGTCTTTGAAATTTAGATGTGACAGTCTCTTATGCCAAAGCCAATTGACAGATTCTGAGGCTTTAGCAAAGAAACATGCTCCTGAATTTGTTACAGATGACATGTCTAGGACATATACATCATTTCTTCTTGGAGCAGTCAACATAATTTGTTTGTTAGCTTGCTTATCATCAAACTGAACGATGTACTTATCATCACACAGTTGGCTGATACTGATGAGATTGTACTTCAGACCATTTACAAACGCTACTTTTGAGAAAACTATTCCACCACATTTAATTGAACCATATCCCTCAGTAACACAAGATGAATTATCACCGAATACTACCTTAGGACCTGGTTGCTCCACGTATTTGTGCAGATAACTTTTGACCCCTGTCATACTTCTTTAACACCCACTGTCTAAGTAGCAGACAGGCTCCTTAAAGTGTTTCTGCACAAATAACGAGGTGGATTAGTTTCTCTTGTGAGCCCACTTTTTAGTAGGCTCTTTGGCTCGAAAAGCCTGACGTCTTTCACCTCGTTTGAAGTACTCAAACTCAACATGATCTGAGGTAGAATGAACATTGCTTCCACATGTTTTGCAGCTTAGTCCGACTGAGAATTCAGTACTTTGAGATGACTCAGCTAGCATTCCTCTTCTGACCATGATGATTCTATTGTGTCCTGAGGTAGTGTGATCATTGCTTCCACAAATCTCACACTCAGGGTAATATACACAATCATCAGGTCTATGATCGGGAATGCCACAATGTGTACATGGTGGGTAAGGCTTAGCCTTTGATTTTCGGGTTTGTTGTGAGGTGGGCCCATAGTTGTAAGGCTGAGCATTGTATCTTTTAGCATTTTTAATAGAAGCTATGTGCATCTCATGATCTGCTGTCCTGTGATCTTCACTTTTACATTTCATGCAATAGAGAAATCTAAAGCAATCGTCAGTGGTGTGATTTGTATAGTGACATATCTCACAGGAGGGTTTGTTTGTTTTAACTTTCTTAGAAGACTCAGGTTCAGTTTTGTTACTTTTTGATGATTCAGGTTGTGAGGACACAGATGTTTCATCCTGAGTTTTAGAGGCTGAGTTCAGCTACTCTTCCATGAAAAGTTGGAACAATATACTTAACTCTTCTTGATTTAAGAAGGTTAAGAGATCTCCGAAACAGATTATTGATTGTATCAAGAATGTGGTTCGGTTAAAGCTCCTATCATGTAAAATGAAGAGATCTAATGATGGTATTAGACTTGCAAAGATGTGGGATATCCCGGATACCATTTTTAGATGAGTTTGATGTCTTGTTTTTGCTTATGTAATATTAGATGGTTTTTCCCCATAGGTGTTATAGGGTTTGTAATTTCTTTTTAATTATCATATGGCATGTCATGTGATAATGGTCGTTCAAGCGTTTGTGCTTGAGGTTAATGTGGTATCTTAGCCACATTCCATTGTGATGTAACTGTTTTTTTGGTGTAATATATTTTACCGGGAAGAAGTCCCTTTACCCAAAAAAAAAAAAAAAAAAAAACTCTTCTTGATTTACAATAGGAGTAGAGTTGACTGAGTGTGTAGGAGTCGCTGAGGGAGATAAAGGTTTGGTTGTTTTTTCAGTGACAGTTCCTGATTCAATATGATTTGGTATCACTTTTGAGTCAGGCTTTGTTTGTTCAATACAACCTAACCCAGCTCTTCCTCTAGGTGAGTGTTCTTGATAAGACAATGGAATTAGTTCAGAACATAGACTTGCCCCTTGAAGAGTCTTCAAAGGAGGTAGAGGAGTCTGAATGTCTTCAGCAACACTAGATGTTTCAGTGTTACTGACTTTATCAGTCTCTTCATTTAGGCCAAGTATTTCATTAATAGCCTGCGATTCAGGAATTAATATTTTTCCAGTATTAAAGTTAGGCAGAACACTCTTAGGGTTTGATCTCTCAACCCAGTCTTTTGACTTAGGAATCATTTCATGATCAAACCTAACTGAGGCAGGGAGAAATGCCTTCTCACTCATTTCCTTAGTAGGTGCCTTTTTAGTGAGTTGTCGTACCCCAAGAATTTTCTTCTTTTGGGCAGGTATTTGACTGTTTATACACCGAGAAGCTAAGGTAGAGCTATTTGTCCATTTCTCATTGATGCATTTTTCTTCCTTAAGTTGTTCTTGAAGAGCATGATTGATTTTAGTAAGTTCAGTGTTCTGAAGTTGACAACTTACTGCTTTAAGTTTAGCTTGTTTTAAAATTAATAATTCTTCTCTACATTTGTTTAATTCAAAAACAAGTTTATTATATTTTGACAAAAGATTCAATCTCTGCTCTTCAACAAACGATAGGTCAATGTTAATATACTTAAGGAATTTTTGCCAATCAGATTCTTCATCCATAGAGAGAAGCATGTTTACCTTTCTCATAGTGATGTCAACCCATTCTCCATTTCGAGCATGATTCTTTCCAACTGATAATTCATCATCTGCTAGAACCATTAACACTTGATACCTGACTTCCTCCTCTTCTGAGGACAAGTCTTCATCATCCCAATCAAAAGTTTCAGCTACCAGCCCTTTGGCTTTGTTCTGAGCAGGCTTTTGAGTTTGAGCAACAGTAGGTTCAACTTCCAAGAGTGCAAGTTTTGCTTTAACCTTTTTATACTCAGACCTATAGTCTTTCTCAAATTTCTTACTATTCTAAAAACTTTGGTTAATTGGAGAAGCCTGAATTAGTTTTGGTGTAAACATGGGTTGAAAATTGTCTTTGCCTGATGAAAATTTTTGATTTTTATAAGAGGCCAATGGGGTTTTTGAAAGACAATATTTAGCAAAATGCCCAGTTTTACCACATCGATAGCAATCCACTCCCTCAGAGGATTGGTTACCAGCAAATCTAGTTCTTTTGATATAACGTTTGGTATTTGCTAACATGGCCCTTTCATGATATTCTCTGTTCAAATCCCTTATATTCAGCACTAGATCTTTCATCCACCTCATCATCTGAGGTTTCCTAAAAATATTGAACAATTGCATTTGAGTAAAAAGCAGTTGTAATGGGGCCATGATCAAGTTGGGTAGGTTTGGCTGAGGTGTCTATTATTAAGGCCTTCTTGGACTCAGGATATCTTCTATTTATTAGATTATCTTCATAGATAAATCTCCCATAAATGTCTGCAAGATCCTGAGTCTGTATGTGATTAGCATTTCTCAATCCTTGAGAAAAACCAAGCCATTTTTCAGGGAGACTGTTCACAAAACCAACATTGATTTCATGCTTAGACAGTTTCACCCCGTCATTCGTTAGCTCATTGGGCAAGGTTTTATACCTGGTGTAAGTCTGAGGAAGTGTTTCAGATGGTTTGGCCCTGAAAGTGTTATATTCTAACTTCAGGTCCATAATCCTATTTTCCTTAGTGTCGGATGGTCCTTCGAAACTATGAACAAGATCTGTCCAAGTCTCTTTGGCCGTCTCACACTCGATGGAAGCCTCCATAATATCGTCAGGAAGACAAGATATTATGATGCTTTTGAGACGTTGGTCTTGATTGACCACTATCCTTTCATCGTCAGACCATTGGTTTTCAGGTTTGTCATCACCAGTTGCTGTTTTTGGTTTGAATGGACCATTCTTAATACAAGTTATGTAATAAGGTTCCATTCCCATCAAATAACATAGCATTCTTTTCTTCCATTTTTTAAATCTTTTAACTTCTAACTTAGGAGCGTTAACAGAGTAACTCGCTCCTTTTTTGTTAACAAGTTGGGGTACATTACTTTCAACCATAATGGATCATGGTTTTAAAAACTTTGAGACGATGGTTAAAAGTTTTATAATCCTACCGCTCTGATACCACTTGTTGGTCCCTTGTAATTAGTACTATACTTAAGTAAACTAAGTATAGTCCTAACCCATGGTTAAGTAATGCAATAAACTTAATACAAGTAAGTAAATAACACAAAGGTTTTCAACGTTTAACTCTTAGCTTTATTAAATAATTATGCCCTATTGTATACGAAGCTACAATAGGGATTGAATAGACAATGTGTGGTTTTGTGATCTACTCACTACAAGCTAGTCCAATCCTAACGATTTCTAAGCTTGACGATTCTATCAACAAGAGTTTAGAACTCAAGTGTGTGATCGTGTTTGGAGGAGAGAAAACTTTGTTGTGAATGTCTAAAGCATTAAGTGCACAAACTTGTTTTCTCTCCTTTACAAGCATCCTATTTATAGAAGGAAAGGTAGGTAGATGACAATAATTGCTCATGTGCAATTCTTGTCTTATTGGTACAGTGTAGTATCTTGTCTTACCCTATTCTAAGTAGTAAGACGTAAGTCCTTTACACTTGTCAGTAACCCATCTATCCCAAAAGGGTAAGTCACGCTAAGTGTGTGATGTACTTCATCTTGTCACAATTCAACTTATCCCGCCTTTACTTCAGTCTTGGAGAATGCTTGTTTTCTTGAGGGAGATCGTATGGCGTTCAGTGAGTCTATTGCCACAACTCACTGAACCCATCACCTTCTTCTTCGTCATAGAAGACATTCATTGAGCTTCGCCTTCTGAATGCTTGAGTCTTTCTTTTAGACTCAGTCTAGGAACTCGAAGGCAACTCACTGAGTGACTGTTCACTCAGTGACTTCGTTATGTTCAAGGTTAATACTTCACTTAGGCTGATTGTTATTCAAATCCATCAGGGAGGTCATTAGGTACTGAATTGACCTAACACCTTCTACTCTAATGAACTTCCACTAATTCAAGCACCGATCTTTACTCCAAATGATACACCTACTGATGTCTTAAACCATCTCACTTCCTACTTGTCAAAACTTGCTGCAACTAGAGGTTTTCCACCAACGAACAATCAGCTCCGCACTTCTTCAAATCCTCGACAACAAGCCACTATTCAAGATGGTCAAGTGACGGTGCAATCCATTCCGGGTAGGCAAAATTCATATGGACCTACTACAAGGACCGTGAACGCTCAAGATGTGAATTCTCAAGCTAATGGAAATGGAAGCACTATTGGTCCTCAAAAGGTTGTGACTTGCTACAATTGTCGAGGACAAGGTCATATGGCTAGGGAATGCACTCAGCCGAAAAGGAGAAGGTATGCAACATGGTTTCGTGAGAAGATGTATTTGGTCGATGCTCAGTCTTAGGGAAAGATTTTGGACTCAGAGCAATTAGCATTTCTTACAGACCCAGGGGCAGGAGATAATGAAGGAATTGTAGTCGTCTCTACTTCTAATGCAGCATATCAAGTAGATGATATTGATGCATATGATTTGGATTTAATGACATTCACTCAGCCCAAGCTGCTTACGTTGCTAATCTCTCTCACTATGGTTCCGATGTCGTCAGTGAGGTACCAACCACAACCAATGTTGTTAATGATAAACCACATAAAGTTGGGCATGACAATAACAACCTTAAACAGCATTCGGGAATTAGTAACTCAAATGATGTGGTATCCAATTCTACACATTTGAGTGAACCTCAACCAAATGCTCCGACGGGTATGGAATCTTATGCTCAACATGATTTGGTAATGGTGCCTAAACATATTATTGATAACATGAATGCGGCTGTCCGACACACAGTAGATACACATACCAATCTAACCGCTGAGCTTGCGGTGTATAAGGAAAAGGTCAAAGCTTTTGAAATGGTCCCTCAAGCAGAGAAAATAACTTGTTCGGAATTTGACCAATTTTGTTTTGAAAAGATAGAACACTTAAAAGAAATAGAATCATTAAGAGCTAATCTTTCCAATGAATCAAGAGAAAAAGAGTCGGTTTTAAATGATTTTCAAAAACTTAAAAAGGATTTCGAAACTCCCGAGTCTAAAAAGTTTGAATCGGAAATTAATGCTACCAAACTTCTTAAATTCAAGGAACAACATCTTTTAAAACAATACGCTTCCACAGAAAAGATTCATCTTTTAACTAAATCATTTAAAGAACTAGAACTTAAGCGTCTTCAAGATTTACCACCTAATCCCAGTTATGCAAAACAAGCTCAGGAATATATTCCTTGTCTTTATGATGTGACCCTAATTGGCAAATCGAAAGAAGCACCTTATGTTCGTGATACTGAGGAGACAATGTCACTTGCGGAAGAAACTCGATCTAAAATGCTTTCAACATTCCATAAACTTGATTATGATAAGCATAATAAAGATCAATTTGATAAAAAGACCCGTATTCTATTACAAAAGGAATTTGCTCAATTATCAGCTCTTGTGCCCCCAAGTTTGTCAAATAAAACCCTTCCTAGTACGTCTCCTACACTTGTTAAAAAGATTTTAACTAAGTTAATTCCACCGGTAAGTAAGGTGTCAGATAGCTTAAATGTGGTGCACCAACATTTCGCCGATTTTGACAAGGTCATTAAGGAACGTATGACGACTTCGGCCACAACGGAAGGTGAATGGAATTTTGAGAACACTAGAGCTGCATTTCGAGACGAAATTTTTCCGTTTGTAAACAATATTAAAGCTTGTCTTAGAAATATTGATCAAGATTTGCTTTTGGAAATATAAGAAGTTAGACGTGTTTTCAATGAAATGGATGATGCTTATGAAAAACAGTTTACTTGAAATAGAACAAATTTCACGCCAAAATGATCAGCTTCTGAAGCAAGTGATTTCGCATGATATTGTTTCCGTCTGTGTGAATAAATGTGTTGATAATGATTCTATTGTGCATAATGTTGAATCTGTGGATAATGTGGTAGATAGTACTTGTCACAAATCTGACGCTGAATTTTTAAAGCTTCAAGATTCTTATTCTTCGATTTCAAAATGTTCTGATGAGATTCAAAAACATTGTATTTCGCTTGAATGTACACAACAATTTATTCAAGAGCTTTTTGAAACGTCATTCGAAGGTGTTAATATAGATGATTCAAATTTTCTAAAGAATTTTCGATTGAATTTACAATTAAAACAGCGTCAGCCAAGTTACAAGGTTGCTAAATCTTTGCCGGTAGACATAGAGAAATCTAAGGAGATTAACTGTGTGAACGTACTAGAGGCCGCTGAGAACTTTAAACTAGATCTAGATAATCGAGTTTCCAAGATCTTGTCCAAAGTTGATAACTTAAAACAGAAAAATACACAAGTTTTCGATTCAGAAAAGCCCGCATGTGCTAATACCACTGCACACAATCAATCATTGATTGAACGAGTGAATCGAAAGTCGGTGGAAATATCTGATTTGAGGGAACAAATTTGTGATAAAAATCTGGCTTTGGCTGAGTTAAAGGAAACACTTCGTACCCTAAAAGGTAAGAATGTTGTAGATAACGCAACCACTGTCTCAGCATCGTCCTCTAGTGCAATAAAAAAGAACCTCATAGCCGTCATACCACTTAACAAGGGCCCTAGGACTAAACTATCTCAAACATTGGTCACTAAGGATAAGGCAAAACCAAAACCGGCTTCTAATATTCCTGTGTTGCCTTCTACAGGAGTAATCACCACTACTAAGGCTCAAAGATCTAAGCTTAAAAGAAACACGAAGAATGATAGGATCTTGCCCCCATCTAGTAGTCAAGTGAAGAAAAAAGTAGAAGCCCACCCTAGGAATGTTATTTCTGTTTTGAATAAAAAGAATCATGTAGCTAAACCTAAAGGCTCTACGGTTGTGCAGCGTTCTAAGCCACTGTGAATTCCAATTTAAAATGTTGGAATTGCAATGAATGTATGTTTTCTAGTCGTCATGATTCTTGCCTTATTGACCATGTGAATGAGATGAATGCCCCAAAAAAGGGTTTAGAATGGAAACCGACTGGGAAAGTGTTAACCCAAGTTGGTTGGATGTCGCGCCCCACTGGTAGAACTTTCACTATAGTAGGAAATGCATGCCCTTTAACTAGGTTCACTCCCACTAAAGCGAAGAAAGCGTGCCCTTTAACTAGGAGTACCAAGGCTACCAAAACACAAGCGTGTCCTTTATCTAGGACCACCAACACTACTGTAGGAACCAAGTGCCCTTTAAATAGGTCTACTCACACTGTAGTGCCCGCTATTAATCCAAAACCTCAGAAAGTTGGAACAATAAAACCTGTAATTAGTAAAACTCACATTAGAAAACGCCGGAAAGCTAAGGATAACATAAATGTTAGCAATTCTGATAATATTATATGATGTGTCGAGGAAACGTCGATGTATTTTAATAATATACGATATAGGGAAAATTTAGGAAATTACACTTAGGAAAAGGTAATAAGCCATAAATAAGCCAAAGACGAATATGATTAAACACGTTGATGATCCAAGTTCGTTGTACACGAAGATAAAGTGAATTTGAGACGTATTGTTTCGATTTGGACAATTGATTTGAATGGGTTTTCGGTTTTTAAACTAAAATTTAATCCTACAAATTAAAACCTAGGTGCATGAATCGTTCTGCAATTTTTTTTTTATCTAAAAGCAATTATTTAAAATCAAAACTATTTAAACTATTGAGAATTTAAACTAATTAAAAATTCTATTTAAAACTTATTTAAAACTTAACTATTTAATTAAGACGACTTTTACACAATTTAAAATAAAATTATTAAAAAAATTTAAATGCTAATTTAAATACCAAAATTCTAATCAAATCTATTTAAAATTAAACTTCTACTTTTTAATAAACAAATTCTATTGTTAAAACTAATTTTATTTAAATCCTAAACTAATTAAAATTTATTTTATTAAAAAAAACTATTTTTTAAACTCAAATATTAAATTTCTAAAATAAGAAAATTTATTTTTGGTTGTTTTAATTATTAATGTAATTAAGTTTTAAAAATCTAATTATTTAAAAAAAATACTTAAACGGAAACTTACATATAGATTCTATTTAAAAAAAAACTAGCAGCCACTTGTTAATATGATATTAATTAAATCGAAAGTAATTAACCCAAAAAGCTAGCTAGCCGAAATGGTTGTCATTCGACCCATGACCAGGAGGTCATGGGTTCGAGTCCCATTGAGGACATATTTTTGGTTATTAATTTTTTTGACAGAAGATGAAAAGTGTAGTCACATGGGGTGACTTTTGTGATATATATTTGGACTGATAAAATCAGTTTTCTACTTAACAGACCAATTGAGTCTGTTACTTATTAAACTTAGCAAAACAACAATATTAGCAATACTAGGAAGCAAACAACACTAAAATCAGCACATATCAGCAAATTAAACCAAGAGCAGTCATCTAATTAGCAAACAAAGTGCAGGCAAATACTCACAGATCTAACAAAAATAAAGTGCAGACAAACTAAATATCAAAATAAACCAGCAGACTTAACTAACAAATAAGCAAAACTGTCACACAAATTTTAGAAGAAAAAAACTGATAAAATCTCACAATCCAAGCTTATTAGACTCAGTTATAAAGACAAGATTAAGACCAAAATCAGAAGCACAAATGAAGTAGAAATACTAATAATCAAATAAAACCACAGACTATAAACTAACCAAAACTCTATCAAACGCTAAACTCTAGATCAGATATATTCAAAAACCCCTTTTTTTTTAAACAAAACAGATTAATAAAAAGTAGATAACTAAGACAGAAATTCAAGCTATCCAAACTTCCTCAAAACTTAATACAAACAAAACAAAACTCAGATCTCAGTTTAGAAAACTATGTAAGAACAGTATAAACCAATTTCTCAAAAATAAACTGTAAGCTCATTAACAGACAAATTAATCAAAGTTTAGTTCAAAATCATATTAACTAAAAGATATCAAACTCAACCCATCCTCAATATCAGAAATCTTAATCCAAACAAATGCAGCTAAACAGATTTAATTAACAGATAACTAAAACATATTAATCTAAAATAATTTATAACATAAAACAGAAAATGTAGTCAAACCTTTTATAGAAAACCATTGAGACGTAGAGCGGCTCTGAGCCGTCTAAAACATTGGATCAAGACCACCTTTCACCATACGAACCACCATTATTACCATCGAACCAACTCCATTAGAATTTATCAACTTTCGAACCATCTTTTTATAAACTTTCTAGTGGGAAAGTTTTCCCCAAATTTATTTTTTAAAATATTTAATTAAAGCTACTGTTTAAGCTCAATTAAATATCAGGAACATTATTATATCAAACTATTAGGAGGAATTAAATTGTAAAACTGAGTTTAAAACAAGAAGGAGTAATAGACACGAATTAAAACAACTTTTATCAATTATGTAGAAACAGAAGGGGGGGTTGAATAGTTTCTTAAAATTTACTTGTTAAAATATGGTTTCCAAATATCCTTTTTCAAAAAACTTAGGCTTGAGGAAATATGTGAAATCTTCTTATTCACAAATATGAACAATGATAGTGTAGCTAAACTAATACTAACAAAAATATATCCACAAAGAATAAAGAATGATAGTGTAGCTAATCTAATATTAACACATGTATATGCAAAAAGTAATAAGGAATGTAAAGAGTTAAGGGTAAAGAAAGATCAAACCGAACACCAAGGATTTATAGTGGTTCGGCAACGAAGCTCACTCCTCGTTCCTACTCCACTCCTCGAGTACTCCTTACTCAAGAGTTCACTACACAACAAGCTCCTTATGGTGGAGAAAACCGTACACGTCGCTTAACCAATTTCCGACTCTAAGCTAAAAGTCGAGCCCTAATCGTAGCTAGGACCAATCTACACAACTATACTTAGTACATACACAACTTCCAAATAGACACAACTACTTGGATCTTCACAACTATGACACAACTACAAGAATATACAAATTTATCTTCAATAGATCTTTTGGTGGTGGACTCAACACTTCACTAGGATAGTGTTCTTCTCTTTGCACTTGGAGAGGAAGAGATGGAAGAACAACATTCACTTCTTAAACAAGTAATAATCAAACAAATGATAATAGATTTGAGTGATTAAAGAAGGGGTTTGAATCTGGAAATAAATGTGCAAAAGAGGTGAGGTGAAAAGCTAAGAATGGCCAACTATTTAAAGGACAAAGGAGCCAACGGCTAGTTCTGCCCGCGGTACCTTATCACAGCCCGCGGTACCTTATCGATAAGGTACCGCCTAGGCGCTAAGGTACCGCCGGACTAGACTCCGCTCCTTTTTGTCCTTTAGTGGTGGAGGTCTTATCTGGGTATAAAAATATCCTGAAAGGATATTCTTAACAGCTATAAGAATATGCCATTTTCAAATTTCAAATAATTAATTTAATAAAACATTTTCTTAAAAATAAAGTTTAATAAAAACTTGTCACTTTTAATAAAAAGTGAGTTTTAAGAAAAGATTAAATCACTTGATCACTTGATTAAGGTTAGTACTTGTTTATCCATACCTTAAGTGAAAATGGGTAAAATGAAAAATACTTGAACTCAAGAATTCGTTTTTCGTTGTTTTCGTAAATGCTTGTTTTTACATATTGTCGTAATCAAAACTAAGCGAGACCGAAAAATGCAAGTAACGTTTTTAGTCATTATTGAATTAACAATCTCCCCCTTTTTGATTCCGACAATACATAAACTCAATCACACAAAAACAAGATTTTCGAAGACGAGTTTATTCATTTCTCCCCCTTTGTCGAAGCAAAAAGGTTGTGTAATCCGGTGTTGAAGAAACGGAATTTGCAAAGACTCCCCCTTGGTGCTTACTCCCCCTAGCTTGGGGCACCGAGGAATCGAGATATGGTGACTAGCTACATAGAAGGGTTAGTTGAACAAAAGAAACAACCAACAATATATAGCAATAGGTCACATAAAAAATAAAATAAAAAGAGAAGAAAACACAAAGACAAAGATCCAAGATAGGTTACTAAAAGAACATCATACAAAGAAGTATGGAAAAAGAAACAAGCCAAAAGCATAAATCTAATCCTAGTTATTCTAGAATTTTAAGATTTGCTTGAATGTGGTGTCTTGAGGATAAGCAATCAATGCTTATATGAAAGACAAGGTAATAGCGGAGGGTGGTGGTGGTGGCTTGTTGGAGATCTCATAATCAAAGTGAAGAGGAGGTTTGATTAAGAGACTCTTGATGTAGCTCAACTCCTCATAGATGTGTGCCATAGCAAGATGTTGATATTGACAACAATGACAATATGTTCCATGGTGCATGACAATATCATGAGAAGGAGGAAGAACACTAAAGGGTGGTGGTGGAAGAAAAGAAGTTCCACAATCAACATTCTTGGTAGGAGAAATGTGATTAAGAGTGTTCTTGGGTGGGTTTGGATTGAAAGCAATTGGAGAAAATGGAGGAGATTCAAGGCTTTCATTGGGAGAATAAGACATTTTGGATGTGAAGTAATGCAAAATGCTTATGGTTTAAGTAGGGAAGGCTTAGGGTATTTTTGGGGTGGTCAAAGGGTTTGAAACAAAGATTCTCAAAAAGGTTGGAGCAAATCTGGAGTTTCAGACAAAAACCCGAAAGGGAAGGCCACTGTAGGCGGTTCCTTATCTATACTGGCGGTACCTTATCAATAAGGTACCGCGGTTCACATAAGGAACCGCCTGCAGAAGCAGGGTTTGGTGTTTGGAGGAAGATTTTCAGCAAATCTTATTTTCCTAGTCTAACTTATCATAGGGATATGCTTAAAAGCAAAGATAGATAAAGAAAACATATGCAAACTTACCAAATAGAGATTTGACCAAAATACATGGATTAAAAAATCAATGTAGGAGGTGTGTAAGATAAGACCTTAAGTCATGACACAATGATCCTCCATGATTCAATCTTGTTCTTGCTATGTTTGAGAGAATCATACATATGAATTATGTAAGCTCTATATTAATAGCGAGAATCTATGAAAAAATCGTTTTTAGATTGAATTAACAATGTCAAACGAATTTCTCAACCATTTTCGAAAGAGATTTTAAGAGTTTTGAAAAGGAGATGAGAAGATTTTTCAAAAGGATTTTATAAGACTCAAGGACTCAAAGTCATAATAGAAAACACACAATAAGAAAGGAATTTAAGGAAGATGTTCCATTAATCCTAGACCTAGACGCAAGTAATTGAAAGGTTCCCTCTTAAGTGGCTTAGTGAAGATATCGGCTAAGTTGTCTTCGGAGGGCACCTTTTCAATAGTAATGTTCCCCTTTTGAACATTATCCCTAAGGCAATGGTGTCTAATTTCTATGTGTTTGGTTCGCGAATGTTGCACGGGATTCTTTCTTAGGTCTATAGCGCCTTTATTATCGCACATGATGGGAACATCATCAAGAGAAATCCCGTAATCAACAAGCGCTTGCTTCATCCATAGAGCTTGTTGGCATGCTTTACCGGCACTCACATACTCGGCTTCCGTGGTGGATATCGCAAGAGCGGTTTGTTTCTTGGAGAACCAAGAAGTTAAACAACAACCCATGAAGGTACAAACTCCACTAGTGCTTTTCCGGTCCACATAGTCTCCCGCATGATCCGAGTCCGCGTAGACAATGGTTTCTAAGCCGGTCCCTTTAGGATACCATAATCCTAAATGTATAGTGCCTTTAATGTATCGGAAGATACGCTTAACCGCTTCAAGGTGAGAGGTTTTGGGAGCCTCTTGGAAGCGAGCACAAAGGCAAACACTAAACATGATATCCGGTCGACTTGCCGTTAGGTATAACAAACTACCAATCATACCTCTATATCTGGTGTTGTCTACCGACTCACAATCATCATCTACGGTGAGTTTAGTATCCGAGGCCATAGGGGTCTTCATTGGTCTAGATTCTTCTAATCCAAATTTCTTTAGCATTTCTTTAGCGTACTTAGATTGACTAAAGAAAATACCATCGTCCATTTGTTTAATTTGGAGTCCTAGAAAGAAGTTAAGTTCTCCCATCATACTCATTTCAAACTCATCATGTATGATTTTGGCAAAATCATCACACAATTCTTGACAAGTTGAGCCAAATATAATGTCATCAACATATATTTGTACGATTATGAGGTGAGAACCTTTCTTCTTTGTAAAGAGTGTATTGTCTACCATACCCATGGTATACTCATGTTTAACAAGAAACGCTTTAAGTCTATCATACCAAGCTTTGGGTGCTTGTTTGAGTCCATAAAGTGCTTTCTTAAGCTTGTAAACATGGTCCGGTTTCTCAAAATCAATGAAGCCGGGAGGTTTTTTTTTTTGGGTAAAGGGACTCCAATCCCGGTAAAATATATTCCCAAAAAGCGTTGAAGTACAATGGAATGTAGCTGCAATGCTACATTAACCTCAAGCACACAGCTTGAACAACCACTATATCATATGACATGCCATATGATAATTACATTACAAAACTAATGACACCTATAGGAAAGAACCACCTAAAGGAACATAAACAATGAAAATAAGCAAACATAATGATTAATGAGGAGTGCGAGTATCCGGCTGACGAGTTCCATGGCGATCATCAATCACAATGTCTTCATCAGTCTCACTATCCGCATTAAGCACATCATTAGAATGACCAAAGCCATCCTCCCAATCAGTCCCATCATCCATCATACCACTCAAAGCACCAAAAGGGTTTTTGCTGCTCGTACCCGGTTGACTAGAATCAAGAGCCAAAGACTTGTTATTAAGAAATCCACGCTTAAGAATAGAACCAGCTTTCTTAGGAGCATTCTGAACAGTAGTACCTGTAGAATCATTTTTCTTAGGCTTATTCGCCTTAGAACTATCTCCTTTCTCAACAGCACGGTAATAAAGATTAAGAGGTGGTTTAGTGAGTTTAATACCAGCAACCTGGAGTTGCTTATTCTTACCCTTTTTCTTTCTATTGTTCACAACCTCATAACCCTCATTATCAATCTCATTAGCTACCTTATTATCGTCCACATTAACAATCGTATTAATGACATCCTTAGGCAATTTCGGACATTCATCATCATGATGATCAAATATACAGCACATCGAGCAGCGGGGGGGGGGAGTCCACTCGTACTCTATACCAATCTTAGCCATCGTATGTCCCTTATCCTTACCAATAGGAATAGCAACAACTAAAGAATCCTTAGGAGGATGATCAGCAGAAATCTCAATTAAAACACATGCATAGGTACTCCTTCCCCATGAAGATAGGCACATCTCACTTGTATAAGAATCAAGAAGAATAGGCCTCCCAATCTGAGTAGTGATTAGACTAAGACCCACCTCCAAATATGCAACTATGGGAACATGATGCAATTTGACCCACACCGGTGCTTTCCTAATCTCCTCCTTCACAAGTAAAGAATCCGGAGACCATATATTCAAAATCAGTGGAACCATACGTATTAACCATGGCCCACTCTCAATAACTCTTTCCATTCCAACTTTAGAATCAAATTGAAATAAAAAGAACTCACCATGAAGTTGGACACGCTTGATTCCAAATTTCGCCCACGCTTTCTTAACATAGTTTTCAACCAAAGGAAACGCCAATCTCTTCCCTATAAAATGACCATATAACGTATGCGTCAATCGTGCCCTAACCTGATCAACCACATCGAGAGGAAGAGTAACCGCTGCCCCTTCAACATGTTCTCCATTACGGAGTTCTTTTACACGTGCAACTCTTTTAGCTTGACCATGTAACATGGACGCAAAAGAGGGTTTTGGAACAGCAGTTGATGGTGCAGGAGCCCTTACATTCTGCTCGGATGGAATCGTATCAGCCATACATGGAGTAACAACCCTTGTATCATTCTGAATATCATGATCATTAGCCATACTCGTACCTTTAGGCAATGCATCAGACTCTCTAGTCGTTCCAACCTCTTTCAATACTGGCTGCTTGAATGAACTTGCATCCGTATGTACCTGGTTGGAGCATTCTGTCCCATCACCATCATGTATCTCGGTCGATACATGTTTGGGCTCACCGTCCAACCCTTCTGTAGTGTCACCCCCAATCGATGAGAGAACACCACACGATTTATAATCATTAATCATGACTCCATCCTGGCGCGACGAGGTATTGGAAACCGACACCTCAGAAGTCTTGTCAGGACTATTTATGTGATTCGCTTGTTTTAAACGCGACATGCGCGCATGTAACCCGTCCAAGTCAATCGGCGTAACAACGATCTTCTTCTCCATGACACATTAACCAGAACGAAAACACCTCTCTCTAATACACAAAACAATCAATCGAAACAGAAGACTACCTAGGGCAATCGAAACCCTAGATCAAGGACCAATCACAGCGCACCAATCCAAACCCTAATACATTAATTAATAAAAAAACCCTAATTTCTTAAAAAATAATAACTGGCGGCTACCAAGAGTTTTATCACTAAATCAAAAAACCGATCACAATACGAATCAAATCTTTCAACCAACCAAGGACCAGTCCCACGCTTTGATAGGATTCTGTTTGGACAACTGAATTAAATAATCAAGTCACAAAAGAAAACAAATCAATACAATGGTACGGTTATGATAGGTGAAAAACAGATTGGAATTAGACAGTTTATTTAATTAAGATGAACGGAAACCATGGTAGAAGCTGCCGGAAATCACCAAAAAGAGAGAGAAAAAATTAGGGTTTTTTCCCCTTAAATGTGTTAAGATGAAACCACATTTACCTCCTCATTGATCAAACCGTTAAGAAATGCACTCTTTACATCCATTTGTTGAAGCTTAATATCTAAGGCACACGCGTAGGCTAAAAGGATTCTAATAGATTCTAATCTAGCTACCAGTGCATATGTCTCGTCATAATCAATCCCTTCTTGTTGATTATAGCCTTGAGCTACAAGTCTAGCCTTATTACGAGACACAACACCATTCTCATCTAGCTTATTCCTAAATACCCATTTGGTTCCTATAATGGTAGAACTTCTAGGTGGAGGAACAAGTTCCCAAACATCATTGGCAACGAATTGATTCAATTCTTCTTGCATCGCAATGACCCAACTCTCATCCGTCAAAGCTTCTTTAACGTTCTTTGGTTCAATCAAGGAGACAAAACAAAAGAAGTTGCTTTGGTTTTGGACTTGAGATCTTAGGGTCCTTTGACTTAAGTCACCAATGACATTATTGAGAGTATGATCCCTAGATTCCTTAATGTTTACTTCTTTTTCAACACTAAGGTCTTCAACTCCTATTTTTCTAACCTCTTTGGCTTTAACTACTTCTAATTCATCCAAGTCATCATCAACCAATGGTGGTGTCTTGGGTGAAGGAGGGGTTTCATCAAAGGTTACGATGATTGATTCTTCAATAACCCCTGAGGTTCTATTTAGGACTATGTAGGCCTTACTAGTTTGGGAATAACCTAAAAGGATACCTTCGTAAGACTTTGGGTCGAACTTGGTAAGGTAGTCTTTGGTGTTGAGGATAAAGCACTTGCTTCCAAACACCCTAAAGTATTCTAATGAGGGTTTCTTACCTTTAAGAATCTCATAAGGGGTCTTTCCTAGGAAAGGTCGAATAAGAATTCGGTTGAGAATATAAGTCGATGTATCTACGGCATTGCACCAAAACTTTTGAGGCAAAGATTGCTCGTTTAACATCGTCCTACTCATCTCTTGGAGAGTCCTATTCTTCCTTTCAACTACCCCATTTGATTGTGGAGTGCGAGGAGCCGAGAAGTTATGGGTAATACCATGAGCTTCACAAAAGGCACCAAATTGCACTTCATTATCAAATTCACTACCATGATCCGTCCTAATAGAAACAATTGAACATCCTAGTTGATTTTGAATTCTTCGACTAAAGATTTCGAAATGATCGAAAGATTCATTCTTAGATG
This sequence comes from Glebionis coronaria, assembly GCA_025667525.1. Classification (NCBI taxonomy): domain Eukaryota; kingdom Viridiplantae; phylum Streptophyta; class Magnoliopsida; order Asterales; family Asteraceae; genus Glebionis; species Glebionis coronaria. The sequence goes on along the minus strand of CM046878.1, from coordinate 336,344,061 downwards.
CCAAAAATCTAGTCCAAGTGAATCTTGAATAGTCGTCAACTATAACTAGGGTATAAAGGTTACCTCCATAACTCCGTATGGCGGAAGGTCCAAAGAGATCCATATGTAGGAGCTCTAAGCACCGAGAGGTCGAAACCAAATTCTTGGCTTTGTGACTTGAGTGAACTTGCTTTCCAACTTTGCAAGCATCACAAAAGTGACTATCAAACTTAATCTTGGGGAGGTGTCTTACCAACTCCTTAGAGACTAAAGATTGAATTAAACGCATATTAGCGTGACCTAATCTCCTATGCCAAAGAGTAGAACTATCATCTATAGTCGCAAGACATATGTTGTCTTTTGACTTCTTATTAACCTTCATGACATAAAGCCCATGCTTTCTAACACCTTTTCCAATGACTTTTCCATCTTTTACGATTTCACTGTCATGTTCGGAAAAGATGACCTTACACTTATTATCACAAATTTGACCTATACTTAAAAGATTAAAACCTAAGTTATCTACGTGCTCAACATTTTCAATGATCATGGAGTCAAGAGAAACCGTACCTTTGCCAATGATATTACCACGTAGACTACTAGCGAATGTAACGTTACCTCCATCATATGCTTTGTAATGCGAGAACAAACTTCGATTACCCGTCATGTGTTTAGAACATCCACTATCCTTAATCCACTCATCGGGCTCCAAATCAATTCCCAAGCATATCTTGGTAACAATACACAAGATCAAACATTTGGTCCCCAATATCTCATGGGTCCAAAATTGTTAGTTCCAAACATCCCTTGCATTTGATTGGGATGAATGAATGAAGTGGGAATTCCCCATGAAGAACAAAATGGAGGAGGATAGTAATTCATGTAACCATTTTGTTGCTTATTACTTCTCCTAGGTGTGTTTGATCTAGGTTTAGAGTTATTATTATTCCTTCTAGGTGTTGGAGTTTTACTTCTAGTTCGTGAGTTCTTTTGATTATCTCTTGTAGGCGTTGTCGTTCTACTTCTAGGCTTAGACTCATTTCGTACTCTAGGTGGAGTAGAAGATAATCTAGATAAACTTCTATTTCCCATGAGAGGTTTACTTAACGGCTTATAGAACTTACTAATAGTATTGTCGTCAAGTATGGGTAATTGAACCTTATTAACAGTAAGATGCTTTGGTTTTTCATTTAACTTAGATTTTTCAGAAAGTTCAGAATTTTCACAAATTTCAACTTCTGGCCGCGGTACCTTATCTATGGCCGTGGTTCCATAGCGATAAGGAACCGCACCATAAGATGTGGAACCGCGTCCAGAAGATGTTTTCTGTGAAAACCTGACTTGTTTTGGTTCACTAGTTGAGGCTTCATTTGAGTTAAAACCTAGACCAAGTTTTTCCTTAGAATGAACTTGTTTGTTTAACATATCATCAAGAGCACTAGTACCTTTCATGAACGTTTCCAATTTAATGGAGGTGCTCTTGAGATCATCATTCTCTAATCTAAGTTTCTCACAACTTAAGCAACCTAAATCAACCTCTTTGTTTTTCTCAAGTATAGCCAATTTCTCCCTAAGTTCATTGATCTCATTTTCAAGCTTAGTTTTGGTTGATTTTAAGGTTTTATTCTTTTCTATGAATTTAAGGCTAAGTTTGTGTAAGCTATCATATTTGCCTTCAAATTCAATATCATCTAAATTAGAACTATCATTGCTATAATATTCGGTTTCGGAATGTACCTCTTTAGAAGTGTGAGCCATAAGACATTTCTCCTCTTTGGGGTTGTCATCATCATCTTCACCGCTATCGCTCCAAGCGCCACTAATGAATTCCGTGTGGTTCTTATCACGAGCGGGCTTTGGACAATCACCAATGAAGTGATTTGGATCACCACATCTAAAGCAACTCCTATCACCTTTTTCGTTCTTGACAAACCGATTCTTTGACAATGGTTTCTTGTCATAGTTTGGTTGCCTAACGTGTTGACCTCGTCTCTTGAAGAACTTCTTGAAATCTCTCACCGCCAATGCGTACTCCTCGTCATCACTTTCCGAGGAACTATCATGGTCACTTTGTGCCTTCTTGGCCTTAAGTGCAAGAGATTTCCTATCACTCTTGGTTTTTACTAATTCCGAGTCCTTCAAAATTATCATCTCATGAACCTTCAAGTTTCCTATGAGTTCATCGAGTGATAAAGTTGAGAGATCTTTCGACTCTTCAATAGCCGTGACTTTTGCTCTCCACTTTGGATGTAAGGCCCTTAGAAACTTCCTAACATTGTTCTTGCTAGAAAAACCTTCATCAAGTGCTTTTAGACTAGTAATAATGGTGTTAAACCTAGCAAATGCACTATCAATAGTTTCATCTTCTAAGATGACAAATTGTTCATATTGTTGGACAAGAAGATCGATTTTACTTTATTTGACTTGGCTATTACCTTGGTGGGTTACTAAAAGAGTGTTCCAAATATCTTTAGCGGTTTCACACATAAAAATTCTTTCGTACTCTTTCTTAGGCAAAGCATTATAAATCACCATTTTAGCCTCATTATTTTTTGAAAGTTTCTTTTTAGTATCATCATTAGCTTTGTCAAAAGTGACTAATTCTTTTGTTTTAGAAACTTCATTAAATTGAAAGGGTAAAAAATCACCATTGGTAATAACATGCCAAAGATCTAAATCTTTTGATTTCACATAAGTTTCAAATCTATTTTTCCAATAAATAAAACTATCGGTTTCAAAAAGTGGTGGTCTTTGCATAGATTGCCCTTCTAGGTACTTGTTGGAATCCATAGATCGATTCAAGTTTTAAAATACAATATACTTTAAAAATTCTTGAGCAACCCGCTCTGATACCAATTGTAGAAACTAGAAGGGGGGGGGGGTTGAATAGTTTCTTAAAATTTACTTGTTAAAATATGGTTTCCAAAAATCCTTTTTCAAAAAACTTAGGCTTGAGGAAATATGTGAAATCTTCTTATTCACAAATATGAACAATGATAGTGTAGCTAAACTAATACTAACAAAAATATATCCACAAAGAATAAAGAATGATAGTGTAGCTAATCTAATATTAACACATGTATATGCAAAAAGTAATAAGGAATGTAAAGAGTTAAGGGTAAAGAAAGATCAAACCGAACACCAAGGATTTATAGTGGTTCGGCAACGAAGCTCACTCCTCGTTCCTACTCCACTCCTCGAGTACTCCTTACTCGAGAGTTCACTACACAACAAGCTCCTTATGGTGGAGAAAACCGTACACGTCGCTTAACCAATTTCCGACTCTAAGCTAAAAGTCGAGCCCTAATCGTAGCTAGGACCAATCTACACAACTATACTTAGTACATACACAACTTCCAAATAGACACAACTACTTGGATCTTCACAACTATGACACAACTACAAGAATATACAAATTGATCTTCAATAGATCTTTTGGTGGTGGACTCAACACTTCACTAGGATAGTGTTCTTCTCTTTGCACTTGGAGAGGAAGAGATGGAAGAACAAGATTCACTTCTTAAACAAGTAATAATCAAACAAATGATCAAAGATTTGAGTGATTAAAGAAGGGGTTTGAATCTGGAAATAAATGTGCAAAAGAGGTGAGGTGAAAAGCTGAGAATGGCCAACTATTTAAAGGACAAAGGAGCCAACGGCTAGTTCTGCCCGCGGTACCTTATCACAGCCCGCGGTACCTTATCGATAAGGTACCGCCTAGGCGCTAAGGTACCGTCGGACTAGACTCCGCTCCTTTTTGTCCTTTAGTGGTGGAGGTCTTATCTGGGTATAAAAATATCCTGAAAGGATATTGTTAACAACTATAAGAATATGCCATTTTCAAATTTCAAATAATTAATTTAATAAAACATTTTCTTAAAAATAAAGTTTAATAAAAACTTGTCACTTTTAATAAAAAGTGAGTTTTAAGAAAAGATTAAATCACTTGATCACTTGATTAAGGTTAGTAATTGTTTATCCATACCTTAAGTGAAAATGGGTAAAATGAAAAATACTTGAACTCAAGAATTCGTTTTTCGTTGTTTTCGTAAATGCTTGTTTTTACATATTGTCGTAAACAAAACTAAGCGAGACCGAAAAATGCAAGTAACGTTTTTAGTCATTATTGCATTAACAAATTATTAAAGAAGATTACAATACATGATGAAAGAAAAATACAAGATTCTTCCTAACACTAATTTAACATAATAACTCTAAAAAGTAAAAATGGGATAATGAATACAGGGAAAATGGGGGGGGGGGGTTATTTATACTTAAACCCGAGGTGTTGGGGTGAGGAGTTGGTGATGATTAGCTCGATTTTCAGCCCTTTGATCAGCATCAATCTTCTCTCTTTCCTGTTTGTTATGATCAAACAGTTGTGATTTGCCGTTGGTCACACGGATTGCCAACGTGTCCAATCTTGTGCTTCTTTGTGCTAGTTTTAGGCTGAGATGTCTTCTTTTTATTGGAGGATGATGATTGATGAAGTGTCTCATCCACTCAAATGCTAGGAAAAAAAACCACGTCACCCAAGTTACTCCATCTCCTATCTCCGAATTAATGGGGAATTAATTTCCCATGCGTGTGTATCACGCGCCATCAATAAGTGAAAAGCCCCAATTTTTATAGCTAGGGTTGGGTGAATAGTAACATTACAGGTTATTTGGGTGAGGGTGAAAAAGAAGATGAGAGGAACATTGTAAACATCGAAGGAATTTGGTGTGTGTAAGTTACGTTTGACCAAAAGTGATATTTATTCACTTTACTTATCCGTCCCATATTTTTATTCCCTAATGGGCCTTGTTTTCCTTATTTTTCATCCGTCTTATATTGTGTTTGATATGGCCTTGGGCCATGAAGTTTAAACATAAGAAATTCCATCCGTCCCATTTATTCATATTGGGCCCTTTTTGGGCTTAATTTCCATCAAAGTAAATAACTTGAACCCTTTATTGGGATTTTGAGTCCAATAACCCAATGTGGGATGCACAAGGCACAAATGTCTTCATAAAGTTAAATCCACTAAAAACGAGCTTGAATTTGGCTTTGTCGATCTTTTCATCAATCTCGTGTCGATTTTGCCGGTTTTCGCGAACTTTGGTACCTACACACATTAAACGACAAACAAACGAATACAAGGCATTATTTATACATTTAATGCATATATTTATTGTTTATTGATATAATTGATATGATTATTTTCACTCATATCAAACTCCCCCTTTCTAAGCAATTGCCGTGTCCTCACGGAATGATAAAATTAAACTACTAACTACACTTTTATTCAACTTTTTGACTTTATTTTGCAAAGACATAATGTAAAACTTTCATTATTTAAAAAATAACTTTTAGGATCATAAAACTTAAATACATTCATCGTCCTCGACTTTTCACTTTTCCATGCCAAGTGTAAAAACAAGATCATTGTCAATCATAAGCCCCAAAATTAAAACAACTCATACAAGTAATTTGTGTTAAACTCAATCTCCTATTATACCTAATTGTATCTCTAGATTTTATTCGTCATTCACCCAAAGGCTCATTTGACTTATTTGATATTTATTAGTCCAAAAAATGAAGGCAAAAACGGTGTAAACTCAACACTCAAAACCTAACCTCGACTTCAAAAACCGTTGTCACTAAAGAAAGCCCACATCAAGGATAACTTAACACGATTTGAGGGATAAAACCCTGGATCCGAAATTTGGCTAATAGGTCTACTTAAAAGCAACAATAAAACCTCCAAAGTCAATTATGACCTTATTAATGGAGTTAGCAACAACTTCATCATATCACCTTGTGGCTCTTTAAGATGTAATCGTGCTCCTTATTTATAATCCACACCCGAAGGCTCCTTGGACAAAAATAAGGGAATTGACATTCACCATCCCATCTTATGGCTCATGATGATGAAGCAATTTTTATTCAACACGTCCCCTTGCCATACACCCTAAGGCTGAAATGACAAGGTTAGTGCTACATGACTCCCACACGAAGGCTCATAGAGAACATGTTTTAATTTATTCTTCTTTATTAATATGATATTTATATTAAGCCAAATTTCCGCAATCACATGATCAAAAGTCCATGACGCTGACACCCTTAATGTGTTCTCACTTTAATTACAAGGGAAGAAAAAGAAGGAGTTACGAGTTAAGATATCAAGCCTAAACCGCTAAAAACTTCATTTATTAAGCAATTATTATTCAAGCGTGAAAAATAAATACGAGGAGATTAAATCAAACACAAAAATACTTACACAAGGAAGAATTAATTTTAGAAACTTATGATTAAACTATATCATCTTGTTCTCCATATTGTAAAATTTCAAAAAAATGTGAAATCAATGGATACTTAGCCTATTAAATCAAAGTTTTGGGTTTTCAAGTCATCTATAGGATCTTGCATCTTCTTATACTTGTTCAAGTTTCAGACTTTGTGTTTTAAAGTTCCCTTGATAAACAACTTTCTAGGATCAATTATAGGAACTTGCGAAAAGTTCTCGTTCTTAAACCCGTATGAGTTAAGACTTTCGCGTTTCAAAGTTCCCTATATAAAAGCCTAGCAAAACTTGATTCAAACATGTTAAGAAAAAGCTAAGGTAAAAACCGAGTCGAGTCAAAAACTATTTTTATTTTCACCAACGGAAAGCCTACATTTGTGTCAAAAGCACTTATTTTATTTATTAAAACTTAAAATAACACTAAAAATTTAAATTTTTTATGAAAAACGAAAAAAACAATTACGTTTAGACACGACAAAAGCAATTGCAAGCGATTATATCGATTGACTCCCCCATGCTAAAACCAAACATTGTCCTCAATGTTTCTTAGCTCAAGAGTAACACCCCCTTGCTAAAACACGAAGAGTGTAATGCAAAAGTCCTAACATGGAAAGAGCACGCAAATCTATAAGCCGTTTATTAATTATGCCTCAAGATAAAACGTTAGTCGATAAAAATCAAAGGATAGAGAGTGTGCCCCTTTTGGCAATCAAAGAATGGAAGATCAAGTAGATCGGCAAAAATCGAACACGAGAGTCTTCAATAATTAGGGTCATACCTAAGATTCACAACACAACAAAACACGAGCACGAGCTTGAAAGATCAAGCCTTATTAGTGTTAGAAAATTTAATAATATACGATATAGGGCAAATTTAGGAAATTACCCTTAGGAAAAGGTAATAAGCCATAAATAAGCCAAAGATGAATACGATTACACACGTTGATGATCCAAGTTCGTTGTACACGAAGATCAAGTGAAGTTGAGACGTATTGTTTCGATGTGGACAATTGATTTGAATGGGTTTTCAGTTTTTAAACTAAAATTTAATCCTACAAATTAAAACCTAAGTGCATGATTCGTTCTCCATTTTTTTTATCTAAAAACAATTATTTAAAATTAAAACTATTTTAACTATTGAGAAATTAAACTATTTAAAAATTCTATTTAAAACTTATTTAAAATTTAACTATTTAATTAAGACGACTTTTACATAATTTAAAATTAAATTATTAAAACAAATTTAAATGCTAATTTAAATTCCAAAATTCTAATCAAATCTATTTAAAATTAAACTTCTACTTTTTAATAAACAAATTCTATTGTTAAAACTAATTTTATATAAATCCTAAACTAATTAAAATTTATTTTATTAAAAAAAACTAATTTTTAAACTCAAATATCAAATTTCTAAAATAAGAAAATTTATTTTTGGTTGTTTTAATTATTAATGTAATTAAGTTTTAAAAATCTAATTATTTAAAAAAAATACTTAAACGGAAACTTACATATAGATTCTATTTAAAAAAAACTAGCAACCACTTGTTAATATGATATTAATTAAATCGAAAGTAATTAACCAAAAAAGCTAGCTAGTCGAAATGGTTAAGTCATTCGACCCATGACCGGAGGTCATGGGTTCGAGTCCCATTGAGGACATATTTTTGGTTATTAATTTCTTTTGACAGAAGATGAAAAGTGCAGTCACAGGGGTGACTTTTGTGATATATATTTGGACTGATAAAATCAATTTTCTACTTAACAGACCAATTGAGTCTGTTACTTATTAAACCTAGCAAAACAACAATATTAGCAATACTAGCAAGCAAACAACACTAAAATCAACACATATCAGTAAATCAAACCAAGAGCATTAATCTAATTAGCGAACAAAGTGCAGGCAAATACTCACAGATCTAACAAAAATAAAGTGCAGGCAAACTAAATATCAAAATAAACCAGCAGACTTAACTAACAAATAAGCAAAACTGTCACACAAATTTTAGAAGAAAAAAACTGATAAAATCTCACAATCCAAGCTTATTAGACTCAGTAATAAAGACCAGATTAAGACCAAAATCAGAAGCACAAATGAAGTAGAAATACTAATAATCAAATAAAACCACAGACTATAAACTAACCAAAACTCTATCAAATGCTAAACTCTAGATCAGATATATTCAAAAACCCCTTTTTTAAAGAAAATAGATTAATAAAAAGTAGATAACTAAGACAGAAATTCAAGCTATCCAAACTTCCTCAAAACTTAATACAAACTAAACAAAACTCAGATCTCAGTTTAGAAAACTATGCAAGAAAAGTATAAACCAATTTCTCAAAATAAACTGTAAGCTCATTAACTGACAGATTTAATCAAAGTTTAGTTCAAAATCATATTAACTAAAAGATATCAAACTCAACCCATCCTCAATATCAGAAATCTTAATCCAAACAAATGCAGCTAAACAGATTTAATTAACAGATAACTAAAACATATTAATCTAAAATAATTTATAACATAAAACATAAAATGTAGTCAAACCTTTTGTAGAAAACCATTAAGACGTAGAGCGGCGCTGAGCCGTCTAAAATATTGGATCGAGACAACCTTTCACCATACGAACCACCATTATTACCATCGAACCAACTCCATTAGAATTTATCAACTTTCGAACCATCTTTTTATAAACTTTCCAGTGGGAAAGTTTTCCCCAAATTTATTTTTTAAAATATTTAATTAAAGATACTGTTTAAGCTCAATTAAATATCAGGAACATTATTATATCAAACTATTAAGTGGAAATAAATTGTAAAACTGAGTTTAAAACAGGAAGGAGTAATAGACACGAATTAAAACAACTTTTATCAGTTATTAAAGAAGATTACAATACTTGATGAAAGAAAAATACAAGATTCTTCCTAACACTAATTTAACATAATAACTCTAAAAAGTAAAAATAGGATAATGAATACAGGGAAAATGGGGGGGTATTTATACTTGAACCCGAGGTGTTGGGGTGAGGAGTTGGTGATGATTAGCTCAATTTTCAGCCCTTTGATCAGCATCAATCTTCTCTCTTTCCTGTTTGTTATGATCAAACGGTTGTGATTCGCCCTTGGTCACACGGATTGCCAACGTGTCCAATCTCGTGCTTCTTTGTGCTAGTTTTAGGCTGAGATGTCTTCTTTTTATTGGAGGATGATGATTGATGAAGTGTCTCATCCAATCAAATGCTAGGAAAAAAAACCACGTCACCCAAGTTACTCCATCTCCTATCTCCGAATTAATGGGGAATTAATTTCCCATGCGTGTGTATCACGCGCCCTCAATAAGTGAAAAGCCCCAATTTTTATAGCTAGGGTTGGGTGAATAGTAATGTTACAGGTTATTTGGGTGAGGGTGAAAAAGAAGATGAGAGGAACATTGTAAATATCGAAGGAATTTGGTGTGTGTGAGTTACATTTGACCAAAAAAGTGATATCTATTCACTTTACTTATCCGTCCCATATTTTTATTTCCTAATGGGCCTTTTTATCCTTATTTTTCATCCGTCTTATATTGTATATGATATGGGCTTGGGCCATGAAGTTTAAACATAAGAAATTCCATCCGTCCCATTTATTCATATTGGCCCTTTTTGGGCTTAATTTCCATCAAAGTAAATAACTTGAACCCCTTATTGGGCTTTTGAGTCCAATAACCCAATGTGGGACCCACAAGGCCAAACGTCTTCATAAAGTTAAATCCACTAAAAACGAGCTTGAATTTGGCTTTGTCGATCTTTTCTTCAATCTCGTGTCGATTTTGCCAGTTTTCGCGAACTTCGGGACCTACACACATCAAACGACAAACAAACAAATACAAGGAAATATTTATACATTTAATGCATATATTCATTGTTTATTGATATAATTGATATGAGTATTTTCACTCATATCAAACTCCCCTTTCTAAGCAATTGCCGTGTCCTCGCGTAATGATAAAATTAAACTACTAACTACACTTTTATTCAACTTTTTGACTTTATTTTGCAAAGACATAATGCAAAACTTTTATTATTATTAAAAAAATAACTTTTAGGATCATAAAACTTAAATAGATTCATCGTCCTCTACTTTTCATTTTTCCATGCTAAGTGTAAAAACCAGATCATTGTAAATCATAAGCCCCAAAATTAAAACAACTCATACAAGTAATTTGTGTTAAACTCAATCTCCTATTATTCCTAATTGTATCTCTAGATTTTATTTTTCATTCACCCAAAGGCTCATTTGACTTATTTGATATTTATTAGTCCAAAAATGAAGGCAAAAACGGTGTAAACTCAACACTCAAAACCTAACCTCGACTTCAAAAACCATTGTCACTAAAGAAAGCCCACATCAAGGATAACTTAACACGATTTGAGGGATAAATCCCCGGATCTGAACTTTGGCTAATAGATCTACTTAAAAGCAACAATAAAACCTTGAAAGTCAATTATGACCTTATTAATGGAGTTAGCAACAACTACATCATATCACCTTGTGGCTCTTTAAGATATAATCGTGCTCCTTATTTATAATCCACACCCGAAGGCTCCTTGGACAAAAAAAGGGAATTGACATTCACCATCCCACCTTATGGCTCATGATGATGAAGCAATTTCTATTCAACACGTCCCCTTGCCATACACCCTAAGGCTCAAATGACAAGGTTAGTGCTACATGACTCCCACCCGAAGGGTCATAGAGAACATGTTTTTATTTATTCTTCTTTATTAATATGATATTTATAGTAAGCCAAATTTCCGCAATCCCATGATCAAAAGTCCATGATGATGACACCCTTAATGTGTTCTCTCACTTTAATTACAAGGGAAGAAAAAGAAGGAGTTACGAGTTAAGATATCAAGCTTAAACCGCTAAAAACTTCATTTATTAAGCAATTGTTATTCAAGCGTGAAAAATAAATACGAGGAGATTAAATCCAACACAAAAATACTTATACAAGGAAGAATTAATTTTATAAACTTATGATTAAACTATATCATCTCTTGTTCTCCATATTGTAAAATTTCAAAAAAATGTGAAATCAATGGATACTTAGCCTATTAAATCAAAGTTTTGGGTTTTCAAGTCATCTATAGGATCTTGCATCTTCTTATACTTTTTCAAGTTTTAGAATTTGCGTTTTAAAGTTCCCTTGATAAACGACTTTCTAGGATCAATTATAGGAACTTGCGAAAAGTTCTCGTTCTTAAACCCGTATGAGTTAAGACTTTCGCGTTTCAAAGTTCCCTATATAAAAGCCTAACAAAACTTGATTCAAACATGTTAAGGAAAAGCTAAGGTAAAAACCGAGTCGAGTCAAAAACTATTTTTATTTTCACCAACGGAAAGCCTACATTTGTGTCAAAAGCACTTATTTTATTTACTAAAACTTAAAATAACACTAAAAATTGAATTTTTTTTATCAAAAACGAAAAAACAATTACGTTTAGACACGACAAAAGCAATTGCAAGCGACTATATCGATTGACTACCCATGCTAAAACCAAACATTGTCCTCAATGTTTCTTAGCTCAAGAGTAACACCCCCTTGCTAAAACACGAAGAGTCTAATGCAAAAGTCCTAACATGGAAAGAGCACGCAAATCTATAAGCCGTTTATTAATTATGCCTCAAGATAAAACGTTAGTCGATAAAAGTCAAAGGATAGAGAGTGTGACCCTTTTGGCAATCAAAGAATGGAAGATCAAGTGGACCGGCAAAAACCGAACACGAGAGTCTTTAATGATTAGGGTCATACCTAAGATTCACAACACAACAAAACACGAGCACGAGCTAGAAAGCTCAAGCCTTATTAGTGTTAGAAAATTTAATAATATACGATATAGGGCAAATTTAGGAAATTACCCTTAGGAAAAGGTAATAAGCCATAAATAAGCCAAAGGCGAATATGATTAAACATGTTGATGACCCAAGTTCGTTGTACACGAAGATCAAGTGAATTTGAGACGTATTGTTTCGATTTGGACAACTGATTTGAATGGGTTTTTGGTTTTTAAACTAAAATTTAATCCTACAAATTAAAACCTAAGTGCATGAATCGTTCTCCATTTTTATCTAAAAACAATTATTTAAAATTAAAACTATTTAAACTGTTGAGAAATTAAACTATTTAAAAATTCTATTTAAAACTTATTTAAAACTTAACTATTTAATTAAGACGACTTTTACACAATTTAAAATAAAATTATTAAAACAAATTTAAATGCTAATTTAAATTCCAAAATTCTAATCAAATATATTTAAAATTAAACTTCTACTTTTTAATAAACAAATTCTATTGTTAAAACTAATTTTATTTAAATCCTAAACTATTTAAATTTATTTTATTAAAAAAACTAATTTTAAACTCAAATATTAAATTTCTAAAATAAGAAAATTTATTTTTGGTTGTTTTAATTATTAATGTAATTAAGTTTTAAAAATCTAGTTATTTAAAAAAAATAGTTAAACGGAAAATTACATATAGATTGTATTTAAAAAAAACTAGCAACCACTTGTTAATATGATATTTATTAAATCAAAAGTAATTAACCCAAAAAGCTAGCTAGCTGAAATGGTTAAGTCATTCGACCCATGACCAGGAGGTCATGGGTTCGAGTCCCATTGAGGACATATTTTTGGTTATTAATTTTTTTTGACAAAGATGAAAAGTGCAGTCACAAGGGGTGACTTTTGTGATATATATTTAGACTGATAAAATCAGCTTTCTACTTAACAGACCAATTGAGTCTGTTACTTATTAAACTTAGCAAAACAACAATATTAGCAATACTAGCAAGCAAACAACACTAAAATCAGCACATATCAGCAAATTAAAACAAGAGCAGTTAATACAAGGAATGTCCAAGTATAAAATAAATTCGTTTCAAGTCTTTTCGAATTGATTACCGGTTAATTAGTGCGACTCAGTCGTTCTTGGTGGAAAATAATTTGGGTTGTTTGATTATCTATTTTTAAACTAAAAGCAAATAAATGTCGTTGAGTAAAAATAAAGCTTTAAAAATTAAATTTAAAAACGTAATGAACTTAAAACTTAAAAACTTAAAATATCGGAATAGTAATAAACACAATCTATCGGAACGTAATGCAATCAAACCCATCGGAATATCAAAGTAAAGTCCATCGGAATAATCATCTGAATAACCATCGGAATGTAACCAAGTTGGATCTGTCGCAATGTATGTCTATCGGAATGTCCAGATCGGAATACAAGAGATTAATTCTATCGGAATGTGTCTGTCGCCATAACCTTCTATCGGAATAATGAGCAAGCTATCGGAATGTTGTTAATAAAATTTTGGCAGAGTTTTGACTTAAAATAACCTTAAGTCCCATCGGAATATGCGATCGCAATCCCAGATCGCAATAAGGGGGAAAAACCAAGTGATCGCAAAGTAAATCCCTTAAGGGTTATTGCGATACAAACAACCTCCTGTCGGAATGCGTAAATCCCTTAGATTGCGATGGAATATGAAGTAATCCGAAAATGCAAATAAGCCAAAGTTCAATAAGCACTATCAATAAGCTCACTTGACCGAACTTAACCAAATCAATAAGCATAAACTTGAAAACCTTCTAAACTCTAAATAAGCAAACCTTATGAATCGAACCTTTTAAAAAACACTAAACTTTTTAAGAAAACCGAAAAGCAATAAGCTATATATATGAAATAAGCCAATAAGCACAACACGCCTATAGCTTATACCGTATAAAAGCTTAGTAAGGAATCAAAGGATTAACTTTTTAATCACTAAAACAAAAAAAATCACACACGAAGTTTTTAAATTCGAGTCAAAATCAAAGTGAAATCAAGAAAGGTAGAAAGAGATTGAAGATTAAAAGCTTAAACTTGAACTTTTTGATTAATAAAACTTAAATACAAAGATTAAATAAAACTTAACTTGAAAGAAAAGATGAAGTTTTAGTGAGAGAAAGTTAAAACTTTCTCTCTCTAAAATGAAAATAAAACAAGAAAAAAAATAACTAGCTAACTACTAACACCCTCCTAATGTGTCCTTAGGAGGGTATATATAGGGAGTGGGGAATGCATGTGTGCTTCCTTCTTTCTTTCTTTTCTTCACGACTCGATCTAAATTCTTTGTCTTTCTCGACGTCGTCTCAGGATTTGTCGATGTAAATTGAACTTGTCTAGTAATTTTCTTCTTCTATTAGACTTGAGTTCTTAAACTTCCGTCTTTAGACTTTTTCTTCGATAAATCTTCAGAATAGGCCGTGGACTTCCGTTCTTTTTGCACTCTTGATCTTTTGACTTCGTCTTTTCTCGTTTTCTTCGATAAAAGCCCGTGAAAGCCCGTGTTTTATTCCTGTTTCATCTTTTGGTCCTAAAACACAATAAAAACACAAACCACGCATAATTCCGACATTTACGACATAAAATACACGTTTTGGCTTGGTTATTATTATAATTAAGTGGTAAAAAGATGGGTTTTTTCACACCTATCAAATCCCCTACACTTGACCATTGCAATGCCCTCATGCAATGCATTAATTACAAAGCAAGTGTTATATTTTCCATCACAATCAATCCACATTGGCCTTTATTAAAGAGTGAAAATATTTAAAGGAAGAAAACAAGTACAAAGATAAAAAAAAAACTTACCTTGGGGTTTTGGAATGTCATGAATGATTATCATCCTCAAGTTTCACGTTCCCTATACCAAGCTTAAAAACGAGATCATTGTTATTATAAGTTAGCAAACTAACACGAACTCATATGGGCCAATTATTCACTTAGACTCCCTTATTCCTAGGTGTATATCTTATATTTTATTATTGTCTTGAATGATCACGAGGATGCATTGTTTGACTTATTTCGATAGTTTATTTAGGCCGAAAATAAAGTAGGACGATTTAATCAATAGTTAGCTAAAGGACAAAATATTTTAAAACTGCTTCTCGGGACCTCATAAAGTTCATATCTTGGCATAACTTGCTTCACGATTTGAGACCTCTCTCGGACCGATATTTGGCAGTGACTTCATACTTCAAATCTTGAGAGACGTTCTTGAAATTATGGTCTTCTCTTCATAATAGGAATTTTTTCACTTGAAGTTTTTGAGAGATTCTTCATATTTGGACCACGACTTCTTCATTTTTCTCCAATCTTTATTTTAGACTTTGATATACAACGATCCGCCTCCTTTTAGGACTTGGATCTATTTATCCTCATACCTTGTTAGGGCCTTTTTGGATAGACTTCTCCATGATCTTTTGGGGTTTTTTTGCTTTTCGTCGTGTGTCTCGATCCTTCATATTGATTTTCGATAAATGATTCTTCACATCACTTTTGGATCTTTAGCAACAAAATGTAGCCCTCATGCCTTGTTAGGGCCTTTTCGGACTCGCCAATCTTCGCATCCCGCTTCAATAAGTTATGCCTTGGCTATGAACTCTAATTAATACAGAGCAACTTTTAAACGATCCTGTGCTAGAAGCTAAGTAACTTTTCAAATCGTACAACCTTATTTATTGCAGATAAATTTATTAACAAGCGATGGGAGAATAGGCTTATAATCAACTCACATAAATTCACGAAAGAATACCAAACTTATAATTGACTCTATCATCTCTCGTTCTCCACAATTTAAAATCTCAAGGAATGAGACTCGTGGATGCTTAGCCAATTAAATCAAAGTTTTGGGTTTTCGAGTCATCCATAGGGTCTTGCAAACTCTTAGATGTTTTCAAGTTTAGAATTCGTATTTTAAAGTTCCCTTGATAAACGACTCTCTAGGATCAATTATAGGAACTTGCGAAAAGTTCTTGTTCTTAACCCGTAAGAGTTAAGACTTTCGCGTTTTAAAGTTCCCTATATAAAAGCCTAGCAAAACTTGACTTAAACACGTTAAGGATACTAGCTAGAGTAAACTTAGATAAGTAAACTCGGGTTGAGTCAAAATATTCACGACTTTGAAAAATTTAAAACCACTTTATTAAACTTTATTTAAGCAAGGAGAATAAATAACGATAACAAAGGAGAATACTACTATACTACTAGGCTAAAATAGATTAAAAATTTTGAAAAATGTCAAAAAATCAATTTTTCCGGTTAAAATGAGGGCAAATTCATGGAAAAGACCACTTACTTCGATAGAAGTCCCCCTACACTTGATATAAACATTGTCCTCAATGTAAAAGCATTGTGCACTTTGTTTAAATCTTGCTAAGGAAAGGACAACTAAAGTGATTTTAATGTGAACATATAAGATATGAAATATTGAATCACGACAGTTTAGGATAGAACCAGGAAGACGGGAACACGGGATCACGGTTCATCAAATGTCATCAAGAGTGGATCTTTGAAGCTTTAATCCCTGCATATTAGAATAAACAAGACAACAAACACATACGGGGCTCCCCCTACACTTATTATAAAAACGGTAAAGGATAGATCAACGGGTTGCTCCCGAGAAGCGCTTGTTTTTGATAACTGAGTCACGAGCATGACTCGACCCAGAACTAGTTCAAGGGAAACGTGGTGAGGGATGGTATCATCTCATGAGAGATGTCCTCACCAAAGTACAACTTCACGCGCTGGCCATTTACCTTAAAGTTGGGCCCATTTGGCTGAGAAAGCTCAATGGTGCCATAGGGGAAGACTTTAGCGACGGTGAATGGACCAGACCAGCGGCTCTTCAACTTGCCCGAGAAGATCTTCAACCGAGAGTTAAAGAGTAAGACTTGATCACCAACGCGGAACTCTCGGTTCTTAATCCTTGCATCATGGATGATCTTGGTCTTCTCCTTGTAGATTAATGAGTTCTCATAAGCTTGATTCCTCAGTTCATTTAGCTCATTGAGTTGAATCTTCCGAAGGTCGCCGGCTTTGTTGATGTTGAAGTTAGCCCACTTCAAGGCCTAGTATGCCTTATGTTCCAGTTCAATAGGGAGGTGGCATGCCTTCCCGTACACAAGACGATAAGGTGTACAACCAATCGGGGTCTTATATGCGGTACGGAAAGCCCACAAAGCATCGTCTAACTTATCGGCCCACGAGGCACGATACTCTCCCACAGTACGCTCAAGAATTTGCTTCAATCCACGGTTAGAAATCTCGGCTTGACCATTTTTTTGAGGATGATAAGCGGTGGAAAGACGGTGATTGACACCATACTTAGCCATGACTCTTGTAAATTGATCATTGCAGAAATGAGTCCCGCGATCACTGATGATAGCACGAGGAACATCGAATTGAGCAAACAGCTGCTTCAAAAAGTTCACAACCACCCTCGCATCGTTCGTAGGGAGAGCCTTAGCTTCAACCCATTTGGATACGTAGTCAACGACTACGAGGATGTACTTGTTCCCTTTAGATGATGGAAATGGCCCCATAAAGTCGATACCTCATACATCAAAGATTTCACATTCTTGTATGAAATTTTGAGGCATCTCATCTTTATGTGTGATCTTGCCTTGGCGTTGGCAAGCATCACAATTTTTAACCATTTCGTGAGCGTCACGATAATGGGTGGGCCAATAGAATCCCGAGTCAAAAACTTTCTTCGCGGTGTAATTAGGACCAAAGTGACCACCTGTGGGTCCTTTATGGCAAGCTTCGAGAATTTCTAAAGCTGCGGGTCCATCAACACACCGACGAATAATCAGATCAGCACATTGTTTGAAGAGATAAGGGTCATCCCAAAAGTAAGTCTTAATATATTTAAAGAACTTCTTCTTTTGTTGGGATGTTAACCCTTCGATGAGAATACCTCCCGCTAAGTAGTTTGCAATATCCGCAAACCACGGGGTGTCATCAAGATTGGAACTGATAGACATTAAGGCCTCAAAGGGAAAAGAGTCATTGATCTCTTGATTTGGATGATCTCCTTGATAACGATCCTCAAGTCTACTTAGATGATCCACGGCTAGGTTTTCGGCTCCCTTCTTGTCACGAATTTCAATTTTAAATTCTTGAAGGAGCAAAACCCAACGAAGAAGTCTTAGCTTGGAATCTTGTTTAGTTAACAAGTACTTCAACGCGGAATGGTCGGTATAGATAATTGTGGTAGAAAGGACAAGATAGGGGCGGAACTTCTCAAAAGCATACACTACAACTAAAAGCTCTTTTTCGGTATTGGTATAATGCAATTGAGCCCCCGTCATTGTCTTGCTAGCATAGTGGATTGGTTTGAAGTGTTTGTTCACTCTTTGGTCCAGAACCGCTCCAATAGCAAAGTCGCTAGCATCACACATCAATTCAAAAGGTAGCTCCCAATTAGGGGTAACCAATACCGGTGCCTTAGTTAGCTTATCCTTAAGAAGATTGAATGATTCGAGACACTCTTTAGAAAAGATAAAAGGAGTATCTTTTTCCAAGAGGTGGGTCATCGGGCGATTGATTTTAGAAAAATCTTGAATGAATCGACGATAGAAGCTCGCATGACCAAGGAAACTTCTTACACCCTTCACGGTTGAAGGTGGAGGCAATTTTGCAATAACATCGACTTTAGCACGGTCCACTCCAAGCACAATGCCTTCTTTTACCATGAAATGGCATTTTTCCCAATTCAGAACAAGGCGAGTGTCTTCACACCGCTTAAGCATGCGTTCCAAATTGGCAAGGCAAGTAGAGAAGGAATCACCATAGATAGAGAAATCATCCATGAAGACTTCCATAGTTTCTTCAACCATGTCATGGAAGATAGCCATCATACACCTTTGGAAAGTTACCAGGAGCATTGCATAGTCCGAAAGGCATTCTTTTGTAAGCAAATGTTCCATAAGGACAAGTGAATGTGGTTTTCTCTTGGTCTTGGGGATCGATGAGTATTTGAAAATAACCCGAGAAACCGTCTAAAAAGCAGTAATAGTCATTACCCGCTAGACGTTCAAGCATTTGGTCCATGAAAGGAAGGGGAAAATGATCCTTTCTCGTAGCATCATTGAGTTTGCGATAGTCTATACAAACTCTCCACCCTGTAACGAGACGAGTAGGAATCAACTCATTGTTTTCATTGGGCACAACGGTGATTCCGCCTTTTTTAGGCACACAATGGACGGGACTAACTCATGGTGAATCCGAGATAGGGTAGATCATTCCCGCATCAAGAAGTTTGATAACCTCTTTTTTGATAACGTCATGGATCTTGGGATTCACCCTTCTTTGGCTTTGAATAGTGGGTTTAAAATCGTCCTCCATGAGAATTTTATGTGTGCAAAAGTGAGGATCAATTCCACGAAAATCGGAGATTTTCCATGCAATTGCTTTATTATGATTCTTTAGCACGACGATAAGTCGGTATTTTGCGTCTTCTTTCAAATCCTTTGCGATGATGACGGGTGACTTCTTGTTGTCTTCAAGGAAAACGTACTCGAGATGAGACGGTAGGTCCTTAAGCTCTAAATCCGAAGGATTTTCGATGGAAGGCGTAGTCAAATTCGGTTCATTGATAGAGATATCCTTAGGAGATGGTGGAGAAATATGGTCCTCATTGAGAAGTTTCTCAATGGTACGAATGTCTTCATCCCAATTGGAGGGAGAATCGTCATATTTTAAGTCCACATCTCCCAAAGTTGCTTCAAAGTCTTTGAAAATGAAATCACTTTCTCCAAATGGAGTTAGTGATGGAGCAATAGAGGCAACTGTCTCAACAGTGGGTAGAGAAGAAGAACCACTTTTACAAGCGTCTTTGAAATGTTCTTCACAAGCCACATCAAGAACGTCAATGAAATTAACACTCTCGTTTTTAGAAGGCTGCTTAGAAAGTTTACCCATGTTGAAGACGATTTTATCGTCACCAACTCTCATGATTAATTCACCCGCGGCTACATCAATGAGAGTGCGACCGGTCCTCAAGAATGGACGTCCAACGATTAATGGAACACGGGGGTCCATCTCGTAGTCGACGACAACAAAATCCGCCGGAAATGTGAATTTGTCGACACCGACGAAGACATCTTCGGCTATCCCCACTGGATAAGCAACCGTACGGTTAGCTAACTCCAAAGTCATTCGTGTGGGGACTAGCTCGGGTAGAGATAATTGTTTCCAAACACTTAATGGCATTAAGTTTATACTAGCACCTAGATCGGCTAGGGCCATACAATTCTCTACACCGGGGAAGTTACAAGGAATCAAGAAACGACCCGGATCACCAAGTTTTGTTGGTAATTTCTTTAAGAGGACTGCAGAGCAATTCTCATTAAGTTGAGTCTGAGCGATATCAAGGAGTTTCTCCTTATCACTGAGAAGATCTTTAAACATTTTAGCATATTTGGGCATGTGAGCGAGAGCCTCAGCAAAGGAGATATTGAAATTCAGTTGTTTAAACATTTTAAGAAAGTTAGAAACCTGAATATCATCCTTGTTCTTCAATTTCTCTTTCCTCAACCTTGAGGGATAAGGTATATTGAGTTGAGATGAAGGCTTAGGAATGGAATTCTCACTCACATCCTTGGGTGGTGGAGGGGTAGAAGTAGAAGGTGGTGGAATTGGAGAAGTAGAAGTTGGAGGAATTGGAGAAATAGAAGGTGGAGGAATTTGAGAAGTAGACTTGTTTTCCTTTGTCACAATCACCGGTGTAGGAAGCTCGGGTTCCTTTAAACCTTTTCTACTTCGAGTGGTGATTGCTTTCATCTCCACTCTTGGATTAACAACGGTGTTACTCGGAAGAGAACCCAAACCAGAGGCTTGATTACTTGGGAAGAAACTAGCCATCATGTTCCTTAAGTCATTCGTTTGACTTGCCACAGAGTTTCGCATATCGGCACGAAGATCATTCTCTTGCTTCACCATATCTGCTTTCATGTTGGCCATTTCCCGCTGAAGATTCTGCACTATCGCATCATTAGTTCTCATGTAAGTTTCAACGTCTTGGTGTAATGCGGTGGGTTGGTTGGGAGGTGGAGCATGGTAGGCGGGTGGTTGATAAGCGGGTTGTTGGTAAACTTGGTTGATTCTTTGAGGCGGATATGGGGTTCTTTGGGTTTGATATTGATTTGGAGCACGAGGTTGGTTTTGATTGTTACGATTGAGGTTGTTTGGATTTTGTGGGGGAAAACCGGGGGGTGAAAGAAAGTTTTTTGATCGATAGCTGAGCAAATTGCGGTCACCTTGAGGACGTGCTTGATAGCCTCCTGTAGAAAAGTTACCGTTGGCGGCATACACATTTTTCGGATTGTCATGAGTCGAAGGACAATCGGTGTATGAGTGAGATCCCCCGCATATTTCACATGATTGACTCAAAACATTAACTTGGGCATTGATAGCTTTGGTGTTGTTGGCGGTTTGGAGAGCAAGTGATTCAACAAGCGAAGTAAGCTTATCAATTCTCTTATCGCTCTCATTAGTGCGAGCACTAGCCACATTAGTCCGAACACTCTTGGTTTGCACTCTAGACTTATTCTCAATAATATCCCAAGCAGCATTAGAAGACTTAACCAAAATATTACCCCCCGAGGCACTATTTAGTGAATCTTGGTCATTCATGCTTAAACCATTGTAAAAAGTATTTATTTGATGTACTTTTGTGAAACCATGTTGTGGACACTTTCTTAAAAGTTCCTTTAAACGGTCCCAAGATTCACTAAATGTCTCACCGTACTTTTGTTCAAATGTAATGATTTCATTCCGCAAAGCGGTAGTACGTGAGGGTGGGAAAAAGTAATTGATGAATTTGGTCTCTAAATTCGTCCATGTAAGAATACTTTGTGGCGGTTCCTTATCAAGCCAATTCCGGGCTTGTCCCTCTAAGGAGAAAGGAAAAAGTTGTAAGCGAATCACTTCTTGTGATACCCCATTGTACTTAACCGTATTGGTAAGCTGAAGAAACCTTTTTATATGGTCATGAGGATCATCAAGCGAACGCCCCAAGAAAGGTTGAGCAGAGACCATTTGAATGAAGCCGGATTTGAGCTCAAAATTGTTGGCTCCAATCTCGGGTATGACAATAGCATCGGTGTTGCCCTCTACGTGCGATTGCAAAAGATAGATCATTGGTTGATTGTCCATGGTGACAATAGGTTGAGTAATGACTTCGGCTTGAGCTAATTTCTTCTTACGAGCACGAGTACGCATGCACAACTACAAAAGGAAAAGAAAAATAGACAAGAAATATTTTTGGTTTTTTTTATGTTTTTCTATTTTTTTTGTATTTTTGAAAATTTTATATTTTTTTGGATTTTTGAAAAGTTTAAGCAAGAAAAATAACGTTCAAGGAGGAACGGATCCCAAAATCCAACGCGTCTCTCACTAATAACCGTTAATCTTAAAGAAAAGAGCCGGCAGCGGCGCCATTTAATACAAGGAATGTCCAAGTATAAAATAAATTCGTTCCAAGTCTTTTCGAATTGATTACCGGCTAATTAGTGCGACTCAGTCGTTCTTGGTGGAAAATAATTTGGGTTGGTTGATAATCTATTTTTAAACTAAAAGCAAATAAATGTCGTTGAGTAAAAATAAAGCTTTAAAAATTAAATTTTAAAACGTAATGAACTTAAAACTTAAAACTTAAAAACTTAAACTATCGGAATAGTAATAAACCCAATCTATCGGAATGTAATGCAATCAAACCCCTCGGAATATCAAAGTAAAGTCCATTGGAATAATCATCTGAATAACCATCGGAATGTAACCAAGTTGGATCTGTCGCAATGTATGTATATCGGAATGTCCAGATCGGAATACAAGAGATTAATTCTATTGGAATGTGTCTGTCGCAATACCCTTCTATCGGAATAATGAGCAAGCTATCGGAATGTTGTTAATAGAATTTTGGCAGAGTTTTGACTTAAAATAACCTTAAGTCCCGTCGGAATATGCGATCGCAATGAGCGATCGCAATCCCAGATCGGAATAAGGGGGAAAAACCAAGTGATCGCAAAGTAAAACCCTTAAGGGTTATTGCGATACAAACAACCTCCTGTCGGAATGCGTAAATCCCTTAGATTGCGATGGAATATGAAGTAATCCGAAAATGCAAATAAGCCAAAGTTCAATAAGCACTGTCAATAAGCTCACTTGACCGAACTTAACCAAATGAATAAGAATAAACTTGAAAACCTTCAAAACTCTAAATAAGCAAACCTTATGAATCGAACCTTTTAAAAAACACAAAACTTTTTAAGAAAACCGAAAAGCAATAAGCTATATATATGAAATAAGTCAATAAGCACAACACGCCTATAGCTTGACTGTATAAAAGCTTAGTAAGGAATCAAAAGATTAACTTTTTAATCACTAAAACAAAAAAATCACACACGAAGTTTTTAAATTCGGATCAAAATCAAAGTGAAATCAAGAAAGGTAGAAAGAGATTGAAGATTAAAAGCTTAAACTTGAACTTTTTGATTAATAAAACTCAAATACAAAGATGAAATAAAACTTAACTTGAAAGAAAAGATGAAGTTTTAGTGAGAGAAAGTTAAAACTTTCTCTCTCTAAAATGAAAACTAAAACAAGAAAAAAAATAACTAGCTAACTACTAACACCCTCCTAATGTGTCATTAGGAGGGTATATATAGGGAGTGGGGAATGCATGTGTGATTCCTTCTTTCTTTCTTTTCTTCTCGACTCGATCTAAATTCTTTGTCTTTCTTGACGTCGTCTCGGGATTTGTCGATGTAAATTGAACTTGTCTAGTAATTTTCTTCTTCTATTAGACTTGAGTTCTTAAACTTCCGTCTTTAGAATTTTTCTTCGATAAATCTTCAGAATAGGCCTTGGACTTCCGTTCTTTTTGCACTCTTGATCTTTTGACTTCGTCTTTTCTCGTTTTCTTCGATAAAAGCCCGTCTTTTCTTCCTTTTTCATATTTTGGTCCTAAAACACAATAAAAACACAAACCACGCATAATTCCGACATTTACGACATAAAATACACGTTTTGGCTTGGTTATTATTATAATTAAGTGGTAAAAAGATGGGTGTTTTCACACCTATCAACAGTCATCTAATTAGCAAACAAAGTGCAGGCAAACTAAATATCAAAATAAACCAGTAGACTTAACTAACAAATAAGTAAATTTGTCATGCAAATTTTAGAAGAAAAAAATTGATAAAATCTCACAATCCAAGCTTATTAGACTCAGTTATAAAGATCAGATTAAGACCAAAATCAGAAGCACAAATGAAGTAGAAATACTAATAATCAAATAAAACCGCAGACTATAAACTAACCAAAACTCTATCAAACACTAAACTCTAGATCATATATATTCAAAAACCCCTTTTTAAAGAAAACAGATTAATAAAAAATAGATAACTAATACATAAATTCAAGCTATCCAAACTTCCTCAAAACTTAATACAAACTAAACAAAACTCAGATCTCAATTTAGAAATATATGCAAGAACAGTATAAACTAATTTCTCAAAAATAAACTTTAAGCTCAGTAACAGACAAATTAATCAAAGTTTAGTTCAAAATCATATTAACTAAAAGATATCAAACTCAACCCATCCTCAATATCAGAAATCTTAATCCAAACAAATGCAGCTAAACAGATTTAATTAACAGATAACTAAAACATATTAATCTAAAATAATTTATAACATAAAACATAAAATGTAGTCAAACCTTTTGTAGAAAACCATTGAGACGTAGAGCGGTGCTGAGCCGTCTAAAACATTGGATCGAGACCACCTTTCACCATACGAACCACCATTATTACCATCAAACCAACTCCATTAGAATTTATCAACTTTCGAACCATCTTTTTATAATCTTTCCAGTGGGAAAGTTTTCCCCAAATTTATTTTTTAAAATATTTAATTAAAGCTACTGTTTAAGCTCAATTAAATATCAGGAACATTATTATATCAAACTATTAAGAGGAATTAAATTGTAAAACTGAGTTTAAAACAGGAAGGAGTAATAGATACGAATTAAAACAACTTTTATTAATTATTAAAGAAGATTACAATACTTGATGAAAGAAAAATACAAGATTCTTCCTAACACTAATTTAACATAATAACTCTAAAAAGTAAAAATGGGATAATGAATACATGGAAAATGGGGGGGGGGGGGGGTATTTATACTTGAACCCGAGGTGTTGGGGTGACGAGTTGGTGATGATTAGCTCGATTTTCAGCCCTTTGATCAGCATCAATCTTCTCTCTTTCCTGTTTGTTATGATCAAACGGTTGTGATTCGCCCTTGGTCACACGGATTGCCAACGTGTCCAATCTTGTGCTTCTTTGTGCTAGTTTTAGGCTGAGATGTCTTCTTTTTATTGGAGGATGATGATTGATGAAGTGTCTCATCCAATCAAATTCTAGGAAAAAAACCACGTCACCTAAGTTACTCCATCTCCTATCTCCGAATTAATGGGGAATTAATTTCCCATGCGTGTGTATCACGCGCCATCAATAAGTGAAAAACCCTAATTTTTATAGCTAGGGTTAGGTGAATAGTAACATTACAGGTTATTTGGGTGAGGGTGAAAAAGAAGATGAGAGGAACATTGTAAATATCGAAGGAATTTGGTGTGTGTGAGTTACGTTTGACCAAAAGTGATATTTATTCACTTTACTTATCCGTCCCATATTTTTATTCCTTAATGGGCCTTTTTTTCCTTATTTTCCATCCGTCTTATATTGTGTATGATATGGGCTTGGGCCATGAAGTTTAAACATAAGAAATTCCATCCGTCCCATTTATTTAGATTGGGCCCTTTTTGGGCTTAATTTCCATCAAAGTAAATAACTTGAACCCCTTATTGGGCTTTTGAGTCCAATAACCCAATGTGGGACCCACAAGGCCCAAATGTCTTCATAAAGTTAAATCCACTAAAAACGAGCTTGAATTTGGCTTTGTCGATCTTTTCTTCAATCTCATGTCGATTTTGCCGGTTTTTGCGAACTTCGGTACCTACACACATCAAACGACAAACAAACGAATGCAAGGCAATATTTATACATTTAATGCATATATTCATTGTTTATTGATATAATTGATATGAGTATTTTCACTCATATCATTATATCTGTATCTGCTAACACTCCAGAACCAATAGTTTCCAATGCATTGTCTACTGTTGTTGATGAAAACAGGTGGTCCAAATTCTTCTCTGGTATTTGGACTCTGGTTGCTCCAAGCATATGACTAGAGATCGCTCTCGGCTCAGAAATTTCGTCAGCAAGTTTCTTGGTACGGTTCGATTCGGAAATGATCATATTGCAAAGATAATGGGTTATGGTGAATATCATATTGGGAATGTTATAATTTCTAGAGTGTATTATGCGGAAGGACTCGGTCGCAACTTATTTTATGTGGGACAATTTTGTGATGCAAACCTAGAAGTTGCTTTTCGAGAACATACCTGCTTCATTCGTAATTTGGAAGGGGTTGATTTATTGATAGGTACTCGAGGGAATAATTTGTACACTTTGTCTCTACAAGATATGATGGCCGCTTCTCCCGTATGTCTTCTCTCCAAAGCATCAAAGACTAAGTCATGGTTATGGCATTGATGGTTATCTCATCTTAACTTTGACGCTATTAATCATTTGGCGAAAAACGAACTTGTTCGTGGTCTTCCTAAACTTACATTTCACAAGGACCATTTGTGTTCCGCGTGTACAATGGGGAAAAGCACTAAGAAATCATACAAACCCAAGACTGAAGACACCAACCAAGAGAAACTTTATCTATTGCATATGGATCTTTGTGGGCCAATGCGTGTTGAAAGTCTTAGTGGTAAAAATTACATCCTCATCATTTTCGATGATTACTCTCGGTTTACATGGGTGAAATTTCTTACAACAAAACATGAGGCACCTAAATTCATCATCGGATTTCTCAAGATGATTCAAGTGCGTCTCAACACTACTGTCCGATGCATTCGTACAGATAATGGAACGGAACTTGTGAATTGAAATCTTACGTGATTATAACGAAGAAGTTGGCATATCTCATGAAACATCCGTTACTCGCACTCCACAACAAAACGGTGTCGTTGAAAGGCGAAATCGCACACTTATGGAAGCTGCTCGAACGATGTTAATTTAAGCAAAGGCTCCATTGTTTTTATGGGCAGAAGCAATATCTACAACAGTTTTCACCTAAAACCGGTCACTAATTCGTAGACGCCATGGTAAAACACCTTATGAGCTTCTACATGGAAAAGTACCAGATTGATCATATCTTCATGTATTTGGCTCTCTCTACTATCTAAATAATGATGGTGACAATTTGGGAAAACTTCAACCTAAGGCTGATATTGGTATTTTCATTGGTTATGCACCCACAAAGAAGGCATACCGAATCTACAATCGTAATTCTCGTAAGATCCTCGAAACTATGAATGTTGATTTTGATGAGCTGACGGTAATGGCTTCTGAGCAAAGCAGCTCTGAACCCGCACTTCATGAAATGGGACCCAGTAACATTAGCTCTGGTATTTTCCCAAACAACCCTTCTTCATCATTTACACCACCTTCTAGGAATGAATGAGATACGTTGTTTCAACCGTTCTTTGATGAATTCTTTACTCCTCCAAGTATTGTTACTCCAGAACCTGAGGTAATAGCTCTGGTTACCGAAGTTTTCGCTCCAGCAACTGAAGCACAATCAGATACGTCTACACCTACAATTGGTCAAGATCTATCTTCAACGAGTAATTCTCAACCAACACCCGAATCATCTACCCATGTCATGCCTATTGATGATGAAGAGGATGATGATGATCACGATTTAGAATTCGCTCAAATGCGTGAACTTCCATTCTTGGGTGTACCAATTCCCGACCCCAATCAAGCTGGGTCGTCCACCTTAGAGGAAGCTCCTACTACGATCTAATCCAATCCACGGATTCTTGAACATGACAACAAGTGGACAAAGGATCATCCTATAGATTCTATTATTGGTGATCCTAATCGTCTGGTATCCACACGAAGTCAGTTACAAGAAAGTGCAATGTTTTGTCATTTTGATGCTTTTCTTAGTAAAGTTGAACCTAAGACGTGGCAACAAGCATTTACCCAATCTTGTTGGATAGAAGCTATGCAGATGAACTTAATGAATTTATACGTCTTGATGTATGGGAACTTGTCCCATGCCCGGATCAAGTGAAGTTACTCACTTTGAAATGGGTTTACAAGGTGAATCTCGATGAGTTAGGTGGAATATTGAAGAACAAAGCTCGACTAGTAGCTCGTGGATACAAGCAATTATTGGGCATGGACTTTATAGAATCTTTTGTACATGTTGCCCGTTTGGAAGCTATTAGACTATTCCTCGCTTATGCAATCCACATGAATATGATCGTCTATCAGATGGATGTGAAGACGACATTTCTCAATGGTGAAATCATGGATGAGGTCTATGTTCAACAACCGGATGGTTTTGTGAACTCTAAATATCCTAATCACGTGTACAAGCTTAAGAAGGCTCTCTATGGGTTGAAGCAAGCTCCACGCGTGTGGTATGATCTATTGTCACAATTCCTCATTACACAAGGCTTCGCTAAAGGCAATGTGGATCCCACGTTGTTCATTCAGAAACGAGGTAAAGATATGATTATGGTACAAATATATGTTGATGATATTATATTTGCTTCCTCGACCCAAACATTATCGGATGAGTTTGGGACACTCGTGTCTTCAAACTTTAAGATGTCAATGATGGGCAAGGTATCGTTTTTCTTAGGACTTCAGATATCTTAGAGTCCCAGAGGCATCTTTATCAATCAATCCAAGTATGCCATTGAATCGCTTACTAAATATAAGATGGAATATTGCGACCCCGTGGATACTCCAATGGTGGAACGAACTAAGCTAGATGCAGATCCACATGGGATTGCCGTTGATCCGACACTTTATCGTAGAATGATCGGTACCCTTCTGTACATCACAGCTCGTCGACCTGATCTTTAATTTTCTATGTGTATGTGTGCTCGGTATCAAACTCGGCCTACTGAGTTACACTTGGCTACTGTTAAACGGATCTTTCGATATCTTAAAGAAACCATTAATCGGGGACGTTGGTATTCGAAGGACTCTTCGATTGCACTCATGGCATATGCAGATGCAGATCACGTGGGTTGTCAAGATACAAGGCGTAGCACGAGTGGAACTTTGCAACTACTAGGAGATCGACTAATCAGTTGGGCATCTAAAAGGCAGAAAAGCGCTGCCATTTCAAGTACGGAAGCAGAATACATAGCTATGTCCGGTTGCTCTGCTCAAATTCTTTGGATGAGATCGCAATTAACCGACTATGGTCTAGGTTTCAACAAATTCCGATGTACTGCGCCAACAAAAGCGCAATTGCCTTATGCTGCAACAATGTTTAATTCTCCCGGTCGAATCATATTGACATTCGCTACCACTTTATCAAGGAGCAAGTGGAAAATAGAGTGATAGAGCTTAACTTTGTCCGATCTGAGTATCAATTGGCGGATATTTTCACGAAGGCTTTAGATCGCGCTCGAATGGAATTTTTGGCCGACAAGCTAGGTTTGAGAACATTCTCGCCCGAGACTCTAAAGGAATTGGTAGATGAAGCGAAAGAATAGTGGTGGTAAACAATTCTCCGTATCCTTGGTGATCATTGGTATATATTCTTTATATTTTTATCCACAAAAGAAAAATACAAAAATATAAAACCATATAAAAACCCTAAAAATTGAAAATTTTCATAAAAATCCAAAAATATTTTTACTTTATTTTTTTCAAAGGCATGTCTTTTGGTACGATACTATTTACGGCCTTAGAAATGTTGATTAATATTGACACGGCGCCATAAATAGAGTTCGTACAAAAGTTGTAAATATTTCATAAAACATGCCTATATGGCTTGTAGTTATTTCAGACTGCAACCCGCTTTTCATATTAAAGTCAAGTATTTCTTATGAAAACTGTAAAACCCGTATGCTTTTACCATGAATAGTACCCTTATGATCGTACGTACATGATTAGAACTTTCCTTATTTAACAAGTTTACGTTTCACGAATATGAATTTCAAGTATTACGTACGTGTTATTACACAATAAGTATTTATTACGTATTAAGACACGAAAATTATTATCAACAATAATTATAATCACGAACATGAAAATCATGAACGTAAATAATCACGAACCTAATATTATGTATTTACGTATAGTTATTACGATCATGTATAAATATATTTTACGACGCGAACGAACAATAAGTAAATCACGTAAACACGACACGTTAACACGTAAATAATAGAACACGGGAAAATCAACGGGTTCCCCGTGTGGGGACCACATAGGCGCAACATAGACACAAGGGTGGGCCAAGCCCACCTTAAATAAATTTAACAAAAAGGAAGGGAAGGGATTTTCATTATATACAGAATAATTAGAAAATCAAAACACTGCTCCTCCTTCCTTCTCCCTTGTTACCGCCACCTACACAACACCACCAAGGGTGTTTGGTTGATTTTGGTGGATTCAACTCATTGCTAGATCGTTCGTGTTATTTTTTCCTTTTGATCCATGAATCGGTAATCTTCTTAAGCCTTTTCTTTTTAATTATTTATTAGATCTAAAAACATGAAATTATGGGGTATTAAAAACAAGTTAATAAACATGTAGATCTAATCAAGTGGGATTAAAAACATATGGTTTAAGGGGGGTGTTTTGGTTCGGCTATGGGTAGAACCGAGAGCAAGCTCTCGGTGTTTGTGTGATCACCACCAACCGAGACCACAAGGTCTTGGTTTGGTTTTGGTGGCTCGGCCGCAAGCAACCAAGGGACCCCGACGTATGTCGGGGTTAGCCTTGGTGGTTTAGGGGGTCTCGGCTGGAACACCACACGCACCACCGGTTTAGGCCGGTGGCGGTTTGCCATGGTTTAGGGTGTAGATCCGGTTCAAGGGGTTCACGGACCGGTTCATGACATGTTTATGTTTAAAACACGGGTTCGGTTCACGGTTTATTTTTTTTACAAGTTAATTATTTTTATAAGATAAATAATTACAAGTTTTATTAAATTAATTAAACATGTACATAATTAATTTAATTTGGACATGACTTTGGTTATTATTATTATTATTGATAATACACGGATTTTAACCTAAGTATTTATTATTTAATTAGACTATATAATTAATTAATTATTAAACATGTCTTATAATTAATTAATTTACATGACTTAGGTTATATTAATATAGATATTAATACATGTTTTAACCTAAGTATTTTATACACTATTATTTAATTAAATCATGTTATATTTGATTAAATCTTATAACCTATAGTTTATTTAATTTACATGTAATAATTAATAAACTATACTATATATCACATGACTTAGAATATTAATCTGTAAAACTTAAGCTTATATTATTAGCTTCATACTCTAGCTCATTTATATTTATGGAAACTTTCTATTTTTAGAAACTTATTTAATTAAGGCAGTTAATCTATTTATGGAAACTTTCTATTTTTAGAAACTTATTTAATTAAGGCAGCTAATCTATTTTTGGAAACTTTCTATTTTTAGAAACTTTCTATTTTTGGAAACTTTCTATTTTTGGAAACTTTCTATTTTTTGGAACTTTTTATTTTTGGAAACTTGCTATTTTAGGAAACCTGCTATTTTTAGAAAGTTACTTATTATTACACAACGAGTATAATAATACAAGAAATACAAGTAATACTTAATCAGAATAGACAGAATACATGATAAACACATCATAATGTTAGAATCAGTAAAACAAGACATGAACACATAAAACAAGCTAAGACATGATATAAAACCAGTTACGTATACAGTAATCAAAATACTTATACACGTATATTATTTATGTAGCATTAGTGATATCGAAGTAGGACTCTCTTCCGTTCGTCTTCTTCGTTCACTGGACACAAGGTACGGATTCTCAGTCCTTTCAGTATGGACATTCTTCTTTATTAGGATTCCCCGTATGCAAGCAACTGTTTTTCCAGTATATGTTTTATATGTTTTTGAATTGCTTATGTTTAATTAGATACCTAAAGCCATATACATGCATGACCAGTTTCACCTAGTTATGGAGGTACCATAACCATAACACTGGAGGCACCAGTGTTATGACTTCACCACGGTGGAGTGATAGCTCGTGGCGCCCCTTCAGCTTTTGGCCATATCATTATTATCATGTGGGGCGTATGGGTGCATCATAGGTTACATGTTTTTACAGATTATTCAGGTGAATGTGGTGTGTGCCTTGCATCCTTCACAAGGAGCTGATCCCTCCTACCCAAAAACTTATAATAATTAGAGGCAGCCCCTCTAATTTCATGACGAGGTCACCCCTCCAAGTATTCATGCACGTTGATATTTCATGACCTATATTGGCTAATGGTAAACATGTTAAACAGTTTTTATAAGATAAACATAAGGCTTTTCAAACTATAAAACCAGTTTTACTAAGATATACCAGGTTATCCAGGACTTAGTCTTTTCTGCTGCTTTATGCTTATATGCATATATTGTTCATGCTATACTTGTATATCTGTGCACTAAGCGTTATGTTCAGCAGTTTTTCCTTTCATGTTCCCAAAACGGCAGGTACTCAAGGACGCTCGTAAACTTTAAGCGTACGTGCATATGGATTGGAAGCTTCCTAGCCTTCATTACTTTATGCATTTCTTCTTACTTTTGACACTCATTTCTATGGACATTGTTTAGTCCTTTTCATTTACAGTACTTATGTTTGTGTGTGATGAGTTCTACTTTTGGGGTACTGATGTTTGTTTCCGGTATTTCCTTTATGGTCATGTGATGTTCTATACATTTATCCTTGTATGCTTTGATGACACGCCATAATCACACGTGACATTCCATTTACCAAAATAAGGTGTTACAATTATGGTATCAGAGCCAAGGCTTTGACCTGTAGGCTCTCAAAACACGACCTGTGATTAGTGGGTAGTCACTATGGTCTTCCTAGAACTGACAGTCGGTTTTCATGCATTCATCATTTTCATGCATACATATATATGTCATTGTCGCAAGTTTATGACTAAGTAATGGTTGGTACAGGACTGGCCCTATTTAGTCGCATGTGCTTTTATCGAAACTTTAACTTTGGGACGTACCCATTGGCATCCCCTCGCTATGTCTTTTGTTTTGAGTGAACTGACCATAGGCGTTCACTCTCGCGCATATAAAAGTTTTCATAAAACTGCATCATGCATTCATGTACTAGTTTTCTTGCATAAAATTTTTTTCATGATTTATTGGTATAATTTTTTTTTCATGTATATAGTTTATGTTTTGATCAGTTTAATCATGTATTTTATGTTATACTGTCAGATGGTTCTCACACGCGAGCAGGAACAACTCAATGCGGCAGTCCAAGCTGCAATGCAAGCTATGCTTCCTCAGTTGAGGAACGAAATCAGGCCTGAGGTGCAGGCTGCCAACAATCATCAGTAGCAGCCAGTACCACCTCCTCCTCCTCCAGCAACATTGGTCACATGGCTGGAGAGATTCAATAAGTTACGCCCTCGAGCTTTCGAGAGAACAGATAGCCCAGTGAAGCTGAAAGCTAGTTGGCTCACATTGGAAAGATCTTCGATGCCATGGGTTGTGA
Source organism: Glebionis coronaria (assembly GCA_025667525.1). Classification (NCBI taxonomy): domain Eukaryota; kingdom Viridiplantae; phylum Streptophyta; class Magnoliopsida; order Asterales; family Asteraceae; genus Glebionis; species Glebionis coronaria. The sequence goes on along the minus strand of CM046878.1, from coordinate 336,310,231 downwards.
CCCCGTCTTCAAGTCGAGGTTGGCCTGCTACCGGTTCGAAGGTGATGTGTTAGCATGGTGGAAGGCAATGAAGCAGTCCGAGGGAGGTGATAATTGGGTGGCTGGTTTTACTTGGGCTCAGTTCAGGGATTTGGTGATAGGACAGTTCTTTCCCAAGGCTGAGCAAGACAAGTTGAAGAGAGAGTACCATGGAATCCGACAGAGAGCTGGGGAGAATAGCAACGAGTTCATGCAGCGCTTTCTTCGCTTGGCTGGTTTTCTTGGTGCAGCAACAGGTACTCCCGAAGAGCAAGCACACCACTTCCGGTGGGCTCTTCGTACATCGGTCGTAAAAAAATTGGTGTGTGCTACGTTCAACACGGTGGCATAAGTGGCTGATGCAGCACGTAAGCTAGAGATTCTGCAAGAAAGAGAAGAGTTCGGGGAAGCAGAGAGACCCGATAAGAGGTAAACATTCGTATTCAGTGGTGACCAACCCGTATTCTTTCAGTATATGTCAATAATTTCATCTCTTCTAAACTATATATTCCAGGCAGAAGACTGGGGACCGGTCTCAGCCGGCTACTCAGCAACAGCCTACTCAGCCCAAGGGAAACGGTCAGACTCATGACCGTTCTGCTACGGATAGGCGTGGCGGTAATGATAATTACCGTAACAATGTTGGATACTCCAACAGCAGTAGGTCCTTATACTTACTCATTTTCTTATGATTACATGCTATAGTTCTTAATTCTGACACATTAGAGAATCTTCTACCAGGAATCATGGTAACGGGAGTGACCAGAACCAGAGAGGTTCACAACCTAACCGTCCAGCTATCACTGGTATTACATCTTACGAATTATCCGTATTGTCCTTTGTACCTATTATCATGTCTCATGTATATTGTTCTTATCAGGCTCTCAGCCAGTCAGGACACGTGCTGGAGGATATACTCATCCTCTTTGCACTACCTGCAACCGTAGGCACCCAGGGCCATGTCGCCGCGACAGCGGCGCATGCTTCAAGTGTGGTCTTCCTGGACATCGCATGAAGGAATGCCGCAAGGGTGAGATAGAGGGCACATAAGGACATGCTGAAACCAAGCCGCCTCCTACTAGTGGACGCGTTTACACGACATCTCGCGATCAGGCCAACAAGTCTACAGGTATCATCACTGGAATCTTGTATATGTATGATCAAGCTGCATGTGTTCTTTTTTACACGGGTGCTACTCACTCGGTCATTTCTACTACTTATGCTAAGAATGTTAGGATACTCCCCATGCCACTGGAGAATATATTGAATATTTCCACGCCATTAAGAGACTCTATACGTATAACCCATGTGTACAAGAGCCTTCCCCTAGAGTTTGATGACAAGATTCGTCCTGTTGACGCACTTCCGCTGGACATGAATGATTTTGACATGATATTGGGCATGGATTGGCTATCCAAGCATCATGCTACCATAGACTTCCATTCCTATCGAGTCATATTCGGTGAGGTTAAGGCACCAGAGTACATTCACAACGGGTTCGTACCCGGAAGGTCTGAACAAATCATATCAACCCTGCAAGCATGTGCATTACTTTCACATAGTTAGGAGGGCTATCTAGCTACTGTTCATGAAATGGATGCTGAATCCCCATCAATTCAGAATCAGCCGATAGTGTCAGAATTTCTAGATGTATTTCTAGAAGAACTTTCGGGCATACCACCTGCACATGAAGTAGAATTTAATATCGAGCTCATCCCAGGAGCTGAGCCGATTTCCAAGGCTCCTTATCGCATGGCTCCCATAGAGTTGAAGGAGCTGAAAGATCAATTGCAAGAACTTCTGGAACGAGGCTTCATTCGACCGAGCGCATCTCCATGGGGCGCACCGGTCTTATTCGTTAAGAAGAAGGACGGCAGTCTGTGTCTTTGCATAGACTATCGCGAGCTTAACAAGATTAAAATCAGGAATAGGTATCCTCTACCACGCATAGATGATCTGTTTGACCAACTCCAGGGGGCCAAACATTTCTCTAAGATTGATCTAAGGTCGGGCTATCATCAGCTACGGGTTAAGAAGCAGGACATCGCCAAGACTTCTTTCCGTACACGTTATGGTCACTACGAATTTGTAGTCATGCCATTTAGCCTTACCAATGCTCCAACAGTGTTCATGGATTTGATGAACAGAATCTTCCATGAATTTCTGGACAAGTTCGTCATTATTTTCATTGAGGACATCTTGATATTCTCTAAGTCCAAGGAGGAACACGAAGACCATCTTCCTACGGTATTACATATTCTTCGCCAGAAGCAGCTGTATGCTAAATTCTCCACGTGTGAGTTCTGGTTAGATAAGGTGGCATTCTTAGGTCACATTGTATCAGCAGAAGGAATCACGATGGATCCAGCAAAGGTTGAGGCTATTACCAAGTGGCCAAGACCGACATCAGCGACTGAAGTCCGCAGTTTCCTAGGCTTAGTTGGTTACTACCGTAGGTTCGTGGAGAACCTTTCCCGTTTATCACTACCATTGACCAAACTGATGCGGAAATGGGAGAAATTCGTCTGGACTGAAGAAAGAGAGAAGAGCTTTGAAGACCTAAAGCAGAAGTTAGTATCTGCGCCGATTCTTACTCTCCCATCTGGTACAGGTAGATTTCATATCTACAGTGATGCATCAGGGAAGGGACTTGGCTGTGTTCTCATGCAACATGGGAAAGTGATCGAGTACGCTTCACGGCAGCTTAAGCCTTATGAGGAAAATTACCCTACGCATGACTTGGAACTTGCAGCAGTCGTGTTTGCATTGAAGATATGGAGGCACTACTTGTATGGAGAATCATGCGACATTTTCATGGACCACAAGAGCTTGAAGTATATCTTCACACAGCGTGAATTAAACATGAGACAAAGGAGATGGTTAGAGCTGTTGAAGGATTATGACATTAATCTACAGTATCATCCCGACAAGGCGAATGTAGTGGCAGATGCACTTAGCAGAAAGTCTGGAATGATAAACGGCATTAAAATTAAGGAGGAAATTATAAGAGACTTGGAGCGACTAGACATATAGGTCATGGTACGTGGACATCACGGTTACTGGGCTAATATTAGAGTGGAACCCGAGTTACTCTCTAGGATCAAGGAAGCTCAGAAAGATGATGGAGAAATATGGGCGATAATTCAGAATTTGGAGAAGCAGACAGAGTTTCGAGTAGACGCAGATGGTATCTTATGGCAGGACACGAGACTTTGTGTTCCAGATGATCAAGAACTCCGGGAATCATTGTTAGCTGAGGATCATAGCTCCCCATTCTCTATTCATCCTGGTTCGACCAAGATGTACCATAACATCAAACAATACTTTTGGTGGAGTGGTATAAAACAAGATGTTGCGACTTATGTCTCCAAATGTCTTACCTGCCAGCAGGTTAAGATCGAGCATCAGCGATATGGAGGTCTTCTTCAACCGCTAGATATCCCAGAGTGGAAGTGGGACAAGATCACCATGGATTTTGTTACCGGTCTTCCGCAGACAAAGAGGAAGCATGATACGATTTGGGTTATCGTTGATCGACTTACCAAGTGAGCTCATTTCTTACCGATCCGCTAGGAAGATTCGGTCAGTAAACTCGCTGATACTTATAGGAGGGAGATCATGAGACTTCATGGTGCTCCATCCAGCATCGTCTCAGACAGAGATCCTCGGTTCACTGCGCGATTCTGGAGAAGTCTGTAGAAAGTTTGGTGTATAAAACTTAAGCTTAGCACGGCTTTTCATCCTCAAACAGATGGGCAATCGGAGCGAACGATTCAGACATTAGAAGACATGTTGAGGTCATGTGCGTTGGAATGGACAGGAGCTTGGGACAACTACATCTGTTTGATAGAGTTTGCATACAACAACAGTTGGCACGCAAGTATCAAGTGTGCTCCATTCGAGATGTTGTATGGCAGAAAGTGTCGCGCCCCAATCTGCTGGGGTCAGGTTAGTGAGCGAACACTTGAAGGACCAGAAATGATTGAGTTGACCAACGAGAAGGTCGCAGTAGCTATGCAGAAACTGCAAGAAGCAAGGTCACGTCAGAAGAGTTATGCAGACAAGCATCGTAGGGACTTACACTTTAACGTAGGAGATCACGTTTTCCTTAAGGTTTCGCCGGCACGTGGGGTTAGACGTTTTGGAATCAAAGGGAAGCTCAGTCCTTGATTCATCGGACCGTTTGATGTCATTGAGCGAGTCGGTGAAGTATCTTACCGTTTAGCGTTACCTTCGCAGCTTTCTCATGTTCACGATGTTTTTCATGTGTCCTTACTCAGAGGGTACAAGTATCATCCCCTTCACATGGTTCAGTATCCACTAGAACAGATTCGTGAAGATCTCACTTTCATTGAAGAACCCGAACGAGTTCTTGACAGACAAGAACGAGTCATGAGAAGGAAGACGATTCCATTCGTCAAAATCCTTTGGAGGGATCATACCGAGTGGGAAGCCACTTGGGAAACAGAGGAGTCTATCCGGGCTTCTTACCCTCATTTCATATTTTGAATTCGGGTATGTTCTTCTTTTTCCAGTTTACATTATCTATAATTCGGGGACGAATTATTCTTTTTAGGGGGAAGAGTTGTAAAACCCGCATGCTTTTACCATGAATAGTACCCTTATGATCGTACGTACATGATTAGAACTTTCCTTATTTAACACGTTTACGTTTCACGAATATGAATTTCAAGTATTACGTACGTGTTATTACACGATAGGTATTTATTACGTATTAAGACACGATAATTATTATCAACAATAATTATAATCACGAACATGAAAATCATGAACGTAAATAATCACGAACCTAATATTATGTATTTACGTATAGTTATTACGATCATGTATAAATATATTTTACGACGCGAACGAACAATAATTAAATCACGTAAACACGACACGTTAACACGTAAATAATAGAACACGGGAAAATCAACGGGTTCCCCATGTGGGGCCCACATAGGCGCGACATAGACACAAGGGTGGGCCAATCCCACCTTAAATAAACTCTCCCATGGGAGATTTCCAGCCGCCCCCTTATGTAAAATTTGCCAAATCACATCCTTAATCGCCTCTCTACCTTCTGATATTTGATTTTAGATGTTAGGGAACGTAGTTTCTTATGGTTTTGGATCCTTTTCACAGGTTTCCACGGTATAATTAACGTATGTTCTCCTTTTTCTAATTGGAATTATCTTGGGTATGCAATCGGTTTAGGGTTGTGGTACTTATACATAAGGGGGTGTGCTTGGTTTTGTTGTTTATCATCTTATGGAAATCTTTCTTTGGCAACCGTTACCACATTCTTGTTTGGAAGGTTGATTTCTATTGATCTTTTTTAGGGTTTCGGCTGTATGACTGCTTTGGTGGGTTGACGGCTGGTACACATGGAATCATTCAGGGGTGTGCTTTCTGGTTATTAGTTATATAGATTGATGGTGGTTTTAGGTCGTGGTGTTCTTTGATGTCATTTTTCTTGGATCCACGCATTTGACAGGGAGCCGGGTAAACCCTAATTGCTAGGGTTTCTTTTGTAGTGTTTAATTTTTTGGTTTCACTGGTCAAGGCTGGAGATTATATTTTTTCGGTTATCAAGAATACCATTATGTTGACTGATCTATGATTAGGGTATCATGATCCCACACGCTTAGGGTGGATACAAGTTTATACTTGTTCTTGATCATTTGTAAACCTTTAGGGTTTGCGTTCTTGATAATTTGGATCTGTTAAGGTCCCTATGATCTCGCAGCTTGTTCGTTGCTGTTCGCGTATGGATGGTGCCTTGTTGGGGCTTGTTGTGATGGTTCGTATGTATAGGGTTTGGGGAGAGATGGTTGTGCGACACCTTATTGAATGGGGGTGTGATTATCTTTTCAGCCGATTTAAGCTTGGTTGCTGTATATATGCGTGGTGATGCTTTTACATTACTACGTATGTTTGCTAATAACTTGTACTCGTTTGTGCCGATTATATTTTTACATGGATATGACGATGGGTTGTTGGCTTCATGGGTGAGTAGGTTTGTACTTGCTCCTCCTACATACGTGCATGTTATATGCATGTTTTGGGTATTCTTATAGCAATCACATGGGGCCTCTTCAGTGTTTAAGAGTTTATTCTCAATTAGTAGTGGTTGGTGTAAGATTGGAAGTATCGTGCTTATATTTGCATGATTTGGATTCTCTGTGGTGCGGTTTTCATAGAGGATTTGTAGCTCTCTCGTACGCTCGTGACTCGCTCTAATCTTGAAGTCGGAAAGATTGCTACACGGATTTATAAGTTGGAAACATGTGCACTATTTCTTGTTTAGCCTGATGTGCCGGATACTACTACGTGGTTGTATAAGTTTGGAACACATTATGGTTTGTTTATCCATTCTTGTTTCTCAACTTATTTGGTAGTTCTAAGAGTGGTTTGTCACCCTTAGATAGGATTTGAGTTGTTGCACGTGTTGTGTGCATGGTTGTAGCCCATGTAACGGGCCGTGATGTTAGGACTTCACCTACATCCGTTTGTACTTCAACGTTTTTTGGTGTAATATATCTTTTACCGGGGACAGTCCCCTTTACCCCAAAAAAAAAAAATCCCACCTTAAATAAATTTAACAAAAAGGAAGGGAAGGGATTTTCATTATACATAATAATTAGAAAATCAAAACCCTGCTCCTCCTTCCTTCTTCCTTGTTGCCGCCACCTACACAACACCACCAAGGGTGTTTGATTAATTTTGGTAGATCCAATGCATTTCTAGATCATTCGTGTTAGTTTTTCCTTTTGATCCACGAATCGGTAATCTTCTTAAACCTTTTCTTTTTAATTATTTATTAAATCTAAAAACATGAAATTATGGGGTATTAAAAACAAGTTAATAAACATGTAGATCTAATCAAGTGGGATTAAAAACATATGATTTAAGGGGGGTGTTTTGGTTCGGCTATGGGTAGAACCGAGAGCAAGCTCTCGGTGGTTGTGTGATCACCACCAACCGAGACCACAAGGTCTCGGTTTGGTTTTTGTGGCTCGGCCGCAAGCAACCAAGGGACACCGACGTATGTCGGGGTTAGCCTTGGTGGTTTAGGGGGTCTCGGCTGGAACACCACACGCACCACCGGTTTAGGCCGGTGACGGTTTGCCATGGTTAAGGGTGTAGATCCGGTTCAAGGGTTTCACGGACCGGTTCATGACATGTTTATGTTTAAAACACGGGTTCGGTTCACGGTTTATTTTTTTACAAGATAATTATTTTTATAAGATAAATAATTACAAGTTTTATTAAATTAATTAAACATGTACATAATTAATTTCATTTGGACATGACTTAGGTTATTATTATTATTATTGATAATACATGGATTTTAACCTAAGTATTTATTATTTAATTAGACTATATAACTAATTAATTATTAAACATGTCTTATAATTAATTAATTTACATGACTTAGGTTATATTAATATAGATATTAATACATGTTTTAACCTAAGTATTTTATACACTATTATTTAATTAAATCATGTTATATTTGATTAAATCTTATAACCTATAGTTTATTTAATTTACATGTAATAATTAATAAACTATACTATATATCACATGACTTAGAATATTAATCAGTAAAACTTAAGCTTATATTATTAGCTTAATAATCCAGCTTATTTCTATTTATGGAAACTTTCTATTTTTAGAAACTTATTTAATTAAGGCAGTTAATCTATTTATGGAAACTTTCTATTTTAGAAACTCATTTAATTAAGGCAGCTAATCTTTTTTTGGAAACTTTCTATTTTTGGAAACTCTCTATTTTTGGAAACTTTCTATTTTTTGGAAACTTTCTATTTTTGGAAACTTGCTATTTTAGGAAACCTGCTATTTTTAGAAAGTTACTTATTATTATACAACGAGTATAATAATACAAAAAATACAAGTAATACTTAATCAGAATAGACAGAATACATGATAAACACATCATAATGTTAGAATCAGTAAAACAAGACATGAACACATAAAAGAAGTTAAGACATGATATAAAACCAGTTACGTATACAGTAATCAGAATACTTATACACGTATATTATTTATGTAGCATTAGAGATATCGAAGTAGGACTCTCTTCCGTTCGTCTTCTTCGTTCACTGGACACAAGGTACGGATTCTCCGTCCTTTCAGTATGGACATTCTTCTTTATTAGGATTCCCCGTATGCAGCCAACTGTTTTCCCATTATATGTTTTATATGTTTTTGAATTGCTTATGTTTAATTAGATAACTAAAGCCATATACATGCATGACCAGTTTCACCTAGTTATGAAGGTACCATAACCATAACACTGGAGGCACCAGTGTTATGACTTCACCATGGCGGAGTGATAGCTCGTGGCGTCCCTTCAGCTTTTGGCCATATCCTTATTATCATGTGGGGCGTATGGGTGCATCATAGGTTACACGTTTTTACAGATTATTCAGGTGAATATGGTGTGTGTCTTGCATCCTTCACAAGGAGCTGATCCCCCTACCCAAAAACTTATAATAATTATAGGCAGCCCCTCTAATTGCATGACGAGGTCACCCCTCCATGTATTCACGCACGTTGATATTTCATGACCTATATTGGCTAATGGTAAACATGTTAAACAGTTTTTATAAGATAAACATAAGGCTTTTCAAACTATAAAACCAGTTTTACTAAGATATACCAGGTTATCCAGGACTTAGTCTTTTCCGCCGCTTTATGCTTATATGCTTATATTATTCATGCTATACTTGTATATCCTTGCACTGAGCGTTATGCTCAACCGTTTTCCTTTCATGTTCCCAAAACGGCAGGTACTCAAGGACGCTCGTAGACTTGACGTGCATATGGATTGGAAGCTTCCTAGCCTTCATTACTTTATGCATTTCTTCTTTCTTTTGACACTCATTTATATGGACATTGTTTAGTCCTTTTAATTACAGTACTTATGTTTGTGTGTGATGAGTTCTACTTTTGGGGGTACCGATGTTTGTTTCCGGTATTTCCTTTATGGTCATGTGATGTTCTATACATTTATCCTTGTATGCTTTGATGACACGCCATAATCACGCGTGACATTCCATTTACCAAAATGGGGTGTTACAAAAGCTTTGGCTAAAAAACGAGAATTAATTTTCTCGGGCATGGTTTACATTATAACCATGTAAGGGATTGTGTTTACGTTATAACACAATCTAACACGGATATATGTACGCTTCAATGCATTTATTTGTTAAAACAAGAGAAATCTTGTTTTGTTGAAGTTATCATCTCTACAACAATAGCAATTTACAATTGGTATCTATATACTCGATGATGCGACTACTCAAACGACGACTACAACTCTTTCAATAGAACACGAGTCAAGAATTGAGGGGGAGAAATTGTCAAGCTTTCAGAATCTTCGATGCCAAATGTGCCAAGTTCACTAATTGGTTTCAAGACAACAATACCAATCGTACATGTGGTGTCAAGAGATGACTTCAGACGTAACGAGGCGACCACCATTTGTCGACAAGAACCATTTGATCTTATCATATGATGTTCTCATCAATCAGGTACAACCTCGTCAATTTACTCTAATATGGTGAATCTGTGATCATTTTACTCATCGATATCATATCTCAACATTTGGTATCATGAAGATAAAACGGACTTAATGTGTTGGCTCATCCCGACATGTGCGAAATGTTTTTGAATATCGTGGCATATGTTAAGGGGGAGAAAAATGGATTTGCTATATCAAAATGGATTTTCATGGTGACATATACTTAACCTAAACCCATTTATTTCACGACGATGAAGATTGTGGTGACATAAGGATGGTAGGATAGGTTAAGTCCAATGATTCTTCCTGAACCAGAGGAATCTTCCCAAGGACTTTCTATAGCTAGAAATAGTAGTCCTTAGGAAATATGGGGAAAGATTGTGAACGTAGCTGAATGCCGACCAAGTACTTAAGTTAGCACTCGAACAATTACAACAAGGTGCTAGTTATGACGTATTGGTAAGCATTGAAGGGCTTGAAGAATGAAAAAGAATTGTAAAGATAAAGGGTCGAAAGAAAGAAGCCATCCTTACAACCTTAGGCACAAACCGGGTCAACACATATGCTAGTGAGATCATTTTAAAGATGCTCGATATTGAAGATAGACATCATAGACCGAGTGATGCAATGCACAACCCATCCCAACTAACTCATATATCTATTAAAAGGTATTTGTTTTAATCACACGGAGATCAACATGTTATCTATCGATTTATTCACTCTGAATATATTAATATTGAAATGGTGGCACTCCTCTCCAGGCTCCGATCACTAAAATCTAAAATGCACAATCGAGTCTAGAGCCATTTGAGATCATCAAATATCTCATTAGTACACACTTCCATATTTCCTTGCTTCTTCACGCACTGTGAAAAGTAAGAAAGATCTTAAGGGTCCTACACAAAATCTTCATGATCTTGACTGAACATCCGAGTAATACGAAATTATTTACAATGAAGATGGAAATCCTTCTTGAGCAAATATCAAAAAGCTCATGGTAGGTGACTTGTACGATTCTTTATGAATCAAGCTTGTGATAGCTGGAAAGCAACAGTGGTTTAATTCTTAATTAAACTTAAACACGTTCTAGGCGTCTACGCAATATCTTAGTGATCTTGCCAGAACACTCAGAGTGACACTCTATAGTGTTCACAGTGATGAGTGGAAATCCTTCTTTTGTTAACATCAAACAACACTTGGTAGGTAACTTGCAAGATTCTATATGAATCAAGCTCGTGACAACTGGAAAGCAACGATGGTGTGATTCTTTAATGAATCAAACTTGTTCCAGGAATCGGATTTGACGGCTTTAAATCATACGGATAATTGTATCCAGATGATTCACTCTTTATGTTCGCAGTCAGCTTTGGACGGTCGAGTAAAGAGAACGGGTTTACCCACGAAATCTTGTCAAGGAGATTTTTAATTAAATCTACCTGCCATAAGTACGATATTTAATATCATCCAACGGTCTTCACCGACCGGAGGTAAAATGCTACCGAATTAGAATGAAATGATCAAAGCCATTTCGTTCGTGTCTACTTATGTTACTACATTTGAAGACGGTGGCGTTGCGGAATCCGAGAAGAAGTCGTCCCCGCATACTTATACTTTATGTACTTAATACTTTATCTAATTCAAAAAAGCCTAAAAGTCAAGTCTTCCGATGTATCGAACTCGGAAGCTTTCAAGAATTACGAAGGTATAAGTATGTGGGACATGAAGTCACGAAGAGGTGGATATCACAAGTGATGATGCCCAAGTTTAAGGCAAGAGATTGATATCAAAGATTACATCAACATGTTCACCAGAAAAGAAAAAGAAAAGAAAGACGAAGACTACGAGCTCAAGACAAGCATAAAATGCTAGGTTTATTTTAATATTGTAACTTGGGTAATGCCCTTGTTTGGAGTGACCTCTCTTAGGGGGAGATTGTTGGAAATACGTTTTACGTATTAGAAAGGATCGGTCACTTCAACAATAGATTAAGTGATAGCTCGTAGTCTAGTATTATTAAGTTAAGTAAACAAGCCCATGCCTAGCCCATGGAATGTATGAGACCGGTGGCTCATTGTGTAAGCCCAAGCCCATCACAAGGCTTGGGTATATAAACCCTTTCCTTAGTTGGAGAGGGTGTGGTTCAATTTCATTTTACACATAGTAAAGTGTGTTTATTCATAATTTCTCTCTCTAAGTGTGTGTGTGTTCTCACCATCTTTCTATCTCTTTCTCTCTAGATTAAGCATAGATTTACAATATCGTACACACACACATACACATAGAGATTAACCGCCATATATTCTGATCCGATCAACCACAACAAAACCACTCATTTCCGCTGAGATCCACTAGGATCCACCATTTTTTGGCAATTCCACAACAAACCCAATTCTCCGGTGACTACCATAATAAATCCACCATTTTTCCTGTTAGATCCACAACAAACCAACTTTTCCCGCGACCTTCACAACAAACCTACTCTTATCCGACGACCTCCACAACAAACTACCCCGACGACTTCCACAACAATCCACCATCTTCCAACGACCTCCACAACAAACCACCATCTTTCAACGATCTCCACAACAAGCTACCATCTTCCAGGGAACTCTAAAAATATAGAAGTTGATGCCGATAATGAATTTACTAAAAAATAGATTTCGATGACACTGAAAATATAGTTGTCAATGCTTATGTTACTGAAAATGTAGCTGCCAGTGCAGATGTAGCTGTTTGTAATACAAGTAATAACTTTTGTAGCAGAATCATGGTGACTCATATATCAGTCATCACGACTCATATATGAATCATCTTGGTGACTCATATATGAGTCATCACGAATCATGTATGAGTCATGATGACTCATATGTATGAGTCGTGATGACTCATATATGAGTCATCTTGGTTACTCGTATAGTAGACTCATATATGAGTCATGATGACTCATATATGAGTCATGATGACTCATATATGAGTCATGATGCCTCATATATGAGTCACAGTGACTCATATATGAGTCAGTAATGAGGTCGTCAGAAAAGGAGGTTTGTTATGGAAGTCGTCGGATAATGGGGGATTAGTTGCGGAAGTCATCAGGAAAGTGGGTTTGTTGTGGAAGTTGCCAGAAAATGGTGGATTCTTGTGGATCTCACTGAATATGGGTGGTTTGTGGTGGATCGCGATGGAAAACGGGGGGGGGGGGGGGGGGGGGGGGGGGTTGTGGTAGTCGCTGGAAAGCGGGGGGTTGGTTGTGGTGGTCGGAAAAGTGGACTGAGTCACTAGGAAAGGAAACTGGATCGGGATCCATTATTTTTTAGTGCGTGAAAATTATGATAGGGTTAGAGGGAGATTGTTTTGATCATGACCATTGGATCATATCAAGATCAATGGGTGTAAATTATTCATAGAGACTTTGATAAATTAAGGGGTGTTGGGGATCTCTTCCCTATCATTAGAGATAACACAACGAAATATCACTAGTGATATTTAATAAACATAGTTACAATGTAATATCACCAATAATATTTCATTTCGTTATCATTAGTGATGTTTCATTGTTTTTATCACTAGTGAAATATCACTATTCCTAAAATTAGTTCGGAAAATTTACAACTTTAGTCCCTCCGCCAATTTTTTTGAAACTTTTGGACTTTTGGCAAAAATGGTCCCTCCGCGTTTTTAAAAAATCTTAGGTTAATTTCCACCTTTAGATCAAACCAAAATAGATGGTGAGGATTTGTCCCTTTGTTTGTGAGCAAAAGTATGGATGCATTTAAAGTTTTCTCGGTTTGAAGTAGAGGTCAAAGGTTTAAATTTAAAATTTTCTCGGTTTGAAAGTCCCTTAATATGACAATTGTTGAAACTATAACTCGTATAACCACGAAAACAAAATGAAATACTTTTCAAACGCGTAATACATTATTAACTGTTATAAACAAAGTATTACAAAGTGCTATGAATGCACTCGTTGAATGACAATAAGAAATGAACCCTAGAACAAGTAAACTAGATTCGAGACTCAAGTTTACAAGGGAACCAATGAGACGCTGGTAGACAACTCAGGGCTCAGCGGTTCCAAAGTGAGAAATAACTTAGATAATTTATCCAAGCACAAGGGTTGGTTTAGTTCTCCTTTCTCACTCCTATTTATAATGGTACGAGGTTGCTTCCTTAGTGGGAGTAGTTGATACGTGTCATATTCTGAATGGAGGAGTACAACATATTAAATGTATGTCCAAATCAAGACATACCTTTAAACAACTTTAGGTGAACAGTTCTGCCAACTGTTCACCTTTTGTCCCACTAGGTCGTACTAGGCTTTATCTTGAATCTCTTGTTTTATCCCGCTCAAAACACTTGGTAGATTCTCCCGCCTAAACTATAAAGGATTAGACAAGCTTTGCTTATCTCAGACTTCTAGGGTTCTTAAGTGGTCTCTAAGTATTGTCAACTCAGAGATCCTTGAACACCAGCACATTCCTTCTACATCCCAGCTATCCATAATCGCTGGTGAGTATGACTTCACCATTGTCTTCGACTTCTCTGACGTTGTCTTTGACTTGAATGTTCCTGGTGTGCCAGCTGAGGCTTTTCCTTCCACTGGTCTGGTCTCTGTCGCTGTTCCTCTCAACGATCAGTAACACTTAGTCTAATTTAAAAAAATCTAGACTGGGCCATAGTTAAAACTTTCATTGGCCTAACAATCTCCCCCTATTTGTTTATAAATTATACTAAGTCTAAAATTATTGTAAGTGAGTACACAACTTCTTCTTACACATAATTAAACAAACATACCTCAGAGTTTTATTAAATATAAAGAACCTAGTCTATTACGAGAACACCCAGTAGTGTAAACATAAACAAAAACTAAAAAGTTCTTCAGCGATCGAGGCCTTGATCACAGATTCTCTGGGCTTCAACTTTGTCACTCCTGGAGTTGATGATCAGCTCAACTTCAAACTCAAAATCATCAGCTAATTTTCAATTCCTTAGGATGCCCTGTTTGAGTCTGATGAGTTGGATAGTTGACACCAGATGTAGTTCATTCATCCGCTGAAAGAAATACTCACAATTACCATTCATAAAGACCATACCTGTCTCTGGTTCTGAGTATACTTGGCCCCCTACTGGTTTAGTGATCTCTTTGGGCTGTACCAGGTTTCTGTGCATCCCATCTACAATAATACTCAGTGACCAGCTTTTCTACTAGAGGCCCCATTTGGGTTTTACTTTTCTTTTGTCCTTGAGAAGGTTGTTGTTAGGATAGTTGAGGAGGCAGAGGTACCTTCAACTTCTTCGTAGTGTCTCTTACCCAATTCAGCTTAGCTTGAATGTTTTTCATCATTTGGGCAGCACCAGGCCCAGTCTTCTTTTGGGCAAGAGACAGCATTTCTAACCATTCAGAGAGGACCAGATCTCTGAGTTTAAAGTTACTAAAGACTTTGTAGTTGGTTAGTTGGTTTTCTCTGTAAAGGGTCATCACAACTCTTTTGTCTTTATCAGTGTAACATGCATATTTGGTGATTTGACCGGGCTCAGCTCTTTGGTCTACAATTCCCGCATATTCCTTTTGAAGGTTGCTCCTTTTAACTTCAAGTTCTTTGAGCTTATTCAGCTGAGCTTCCTTTACAGCAAGGGAGAGTTTGTTCAGAGCTTCTTTGCTCTTGAGTTCAGCTGCTCTAATGTTTGCTAGCCTTTTGTGTTCCAAGATTTGAGCCTTTGCCTGCTCTGGGGTAAGTGGTGGTTCATCAGCACTCTTAAATTTGTTCAAGTCAGAGTGCTTGGCTGTGGATCCACCTTCTTCTTGGAGGGAGTGCAGGGTTGTTTCAGGTACCTCAATGGCAATTCCTTTACCTTTGTCCTGTGCTACCTCAGTGATGGGTTTGAAGGATCTGATGGGTTTTGGTGTTGGGATCACTTTTGAGGTAGCTGGTTGTTTGAGTGATTGCTCCCCCTTAGGTGGAGCAGTGTATGCATCTTCTTCAGAGGTGGAGGTTGCTGAATTCTCCCCCTCAGGCATAGCGCCGACAGAAGCTGTGCCTGATCCACGTTTAAGGAACTTAACAAATTGTTGATGAAAAAATAGGCAAATTTCTTTGAGTTCCGCCTGTAGTAGCTTCTGAAGAAGGTGCCTGGAAGACTCAGATTCCTTGGCAATAGCAGCAACATTTTCTTTCACAACTGTGGTGAGGACAGATGGTATGTATTACTGAAGACTCTGGTTTAGAACTTCTGGGAGGTGAGTTTGCAAGGCATTTCCCAACAGTTGCGGAAGCAGCGCAGTGATAGAGGATTCCACAGATGAAGTTAGTGATGTCTCTAAGGTGGTGGTGAGTTCCTCAGCAACATGGGTGAGTGTTTTTAACTCAGAGAGGATGACATCATTTGTGACTTTAGGCTTGGTTTTACTGATGTCTCCCCTCTTGACCTAGAGATCCTCAGCGGCTAGTTCCTGAACATCTTTCATTCGAGGAACATGGACAGGCTTGAGGTTTTGTAAGTGTTCCAAGTGTTTCATCGCCCCCAGTTCCATGACATTTGGTAAAGTTGGGAAGGGAACTGGGGTTGGTGTACAGAGCCTCTGGTCCAATAGCTGCTTGGCAGCTAGTTCTTGAACATTTGTCATTGATGGGAAGGAGATGGGTTTTAAGTCTGATGTAACTTGATCATCATCAGAATCCATATCAGCATAGTCTGAAATGGTAAGGTCATCTTCAATAATGAAGACCTCATCCTCTGGCATAGAGTCAATGTCTGACATGGCATCTAGATCAATATGGGGGGCTTCAACATTTTCATCATCAGCAATGGAATAGGCATCATCATTTTGTTGTTCTTCATGAAGATTATGAGCCTGTTATGACATTTGTTAGTAACTAGTGTGAAAAAAATATGAAGTTATAGATCGCCATTCGCTGCCCCGAGGATAGCTGGGTGTGATTATCCAGCTCCCCCATAAGGATTACTCCTTGGGACTCTTTTGATTTGTGAAAATTATGTGGTGAATGGTCGCCGTTCGCTGCCCCTAGGATAGCTGGGTGTGATTATCCAGCTCCCCATGAAGGATTGCTCCTTGGGACTCTTTTAATTATGAGTTCATGGAAGTTAAAGGTCGCCATTTATCGCTGCCCCTAGGAAGACAGAGGGTGATTATTCAGTCCCCCCAAAAGAATAAATTCTTTGGTACTCTTTTAGTTGTGACATATTTGAAGGTAATGGTCGCCTTTTATCGCTGCCCCTAGGAAGACTGAGGGTGATTATTCAGTCCCCCCAAAAGAATAAATTCTTTGGGATATATGAGGGGACTCAGAGACCACGTGAAGTGCAGAGACTCTAGGTCGGGACCTATAGCATGCTCAAGTTGTTATGGACAAGAGCACAGTCCAGAGGGTGAAGGATCATCGAGGTGCGTTATGAGCACAAATGAATCATATCCTTGTGTTAAGACAGAGTGTAAAGATAATCCTAAGAGTTCTAGGTGCTACATAGACACTCTATGGGTTGAGGCAAACCCTAAGACTTCATCACTCTCTCCTACAGAATGTTGAGAGTGATTGTATGTGAACCTCCAAGAGAATAAAATGGCAAACTAGTACCTGAGAGATATTAGCGTTGAGAAGGTTCTTAGTCGTCTCTGCTGACTGGGAGATGCTAGACTCAAGTTGTTTGTCAGCGGCAGGCTCTTCAGCCACATCCTCCAGAGAAGGGGATGGGTTCTTCTTGGTCTTCTTTGTCTTGGAAGGATTAACAGAAGGGGTTTCAGAGGAAAGGGGATGTCTTTCCTCTTCTACTTCTTATCCTTGGGCACCTTGGGCTGAGAAGAGGACTGGACAGAGGTCTTGGACAAAGACTTGTCATTTGATCTTTCAGCATTCACCTCATTGTGAGGGATCAAGGGCTCTCCATCAGCAACGAGTAACCCAACAACCTGCATCATGTGCCTGCTGAGAGGCACTTCATCCTCCAAAGGAGTCTTCAGTGAGGCTGCAGTGATGTGATAAGGAGAAAAGGAGAGAAGTTCATCATTTGTATAGGTTTCACCAAGCATATCTTCTATGAGAAGAGAGAGATATCTTGTATAACAGATGGTGGCCAGTCGATTCTTCTTCCCTTTGTTTTCCAGCTTAGCAATAAGGTCAGAGTAAAGTATGTGAGCGATCCCTATATCTTGCCCCCAGATTAAGTTGTAAGCAATTGCTTGCTGGGCACCATTAAGCTGATAATGTGACCCTTGGTTTCCTCCCAGACATTTCATAATGTACAACATCAGCGTCCTCAAGATGGGTGAAAAGTAATTCACTTTGATTAGTGATTTGTTCTAGAAACCTTGGGTGATGAAAGGTTTATCATTGTCGTCATGAGGACGGAGGGTAGCCAGAGCCTTCTTCACCATGGCGCTGGCAGGCATAGCGAACATGCCTTCATTGACTGGAAGTCCAATGACTTTGGCAAAGGTGTGAAGATCAAAGGTGAGAGGTTGTGGATGTGTGGAGAGGTTGAAGGTGATGTGTGAAGAGGTTTGATCACTTCGGCGCTATACCAAAACTCCTTCAAGTATTGGTGGTAGTATGTGGAAGGTACTCTAGTAATGGCTTCAAAAATGGTGGAGTTCTTGAGGAAGGAGAACAATGGATAAGAGGGTTGTTATGTTCCAAAAGAGCTACACAGTTATTCAGGGCAATCTTTCCATCGGTTATCCCAAAATCTATGTTTGAGGCGGCCAAGACGGTGAATGATGTGTTTGTTGATGAAGACGCCATTGTTGATGTATGGAAGAAATGGAGGTTGTGAAGAAGATGAATAGTATGTATGTGTGAAAGTAACGAGTAATGTGAAGTTTGAAAAATGAGTCAAGGGTTTTGATAAAAGGTTTAGCCGTTTTTCAATTAAAGCATTTAATACAAAAGTTTACCTTTTAAGAAAAGTGGGACCCCTTGACTCTTCATGTGATTTTTATGTCCCTTGGAAAGTGGGAAAGTTGTTGACAATAAAGGATAATCATTTGAATTAAATATAAGAATATATTAACTCCCATTGGAATGTAACTACCTCGTTACATTCAATTCCCTTTAATGCCCAGAGACAGAGATCATTTATCAGATTTGTTTACCAATATTGAGCATACCCAGCTCAGCAACCAACCTAGTAAAACTTGGCTCAACCAGAGGCTTGGTGAATATATCAGCGAGCTGGTATTCAGTGGGTATAAAATGAAGCTCAATATCACCTTTTAAATATGGTCTCTGATAAAGTGATACCTGATGTCAATATGCTTAGTTCTGGAATGAAGTACCGGATTATTGGAGATGGCTATAGCACTTGTGTTGTCACAAAATATGGGAACCTTTTCATAAGTGATCCTATAATCAACCAGCCGACGTTTCATCCAGAGAACTTGAGCACAGCAACCAGCGGCCGCTACGTATTCAGCTTCAGCTGATGACATGGCCATAGAGTTTTGTTTCTTGGCACTCCAGCATACTAACTTTCCTCCAAGGATTTGACAACTCCCAGAGGTGCTCTTTCTATCAAGACAGCACCCAGCGTAGTCAGAGTTTGAGTAGGCTTTGAGGTTGAAGCCTGATCCATTTGGATACCAGAGACCCAGTGTGGGAGATCCTTTTAAGTACCTGAAAATTCTTTTGACAGCTACAAGGTGGGATTCCTTGGGGTTAGCTTGGTACCTAGCACAGAGACATGTGGCAAATTGTATGTATGGTCTGCTTGCTATGAGATACATCAATGACCCAATCATGCCTCTATATAAGGTCTCATTAACAGAGACCCCTGAGTCATCAGCTCCCAAGTTGTTCGGAGGAAGCATGGGGCATGATGCACAATCAGACAGATCATACTTCTTGAGCAAATCCTTAACATATTTTTCTTCACAAATGGAAATTCCTTTTGAATTTTGTTTAATTTGAAAATCCAAGAAAAAAGTTAATTCCCCCATCATGCTCATTTCATACTTTTTGGTCATAAGTTTGGCAAATTGTTTGCTCAAGGTAACATTGGTTGAACCAAAAATTATATCATCCACATAAATCTGTACTAAAATGACATCACACTTAGACCTATAAGTGAACAGGGTTTGATCAATGGTACCTCTGACAAATTTATTTTCAAGTAAGGATTTTGATAGGGTTTCATACCAGGCTCTAGGCGCTTGTTTCAGCCCATAGAGTGCTTTGTGAAGTCTGCAGACGTGATCAGGGTACTCACTGCTTTCAAACCCTGGGGGTTGATAGACATATACTTCCTCTGCAAGCTTACCATTTAGGAAAGCACTCTTCACATCCATCTGGTATACAGTAAACCCCATATAAGGTGCAAAGGCTAGGAAGATTCTAATAGCTTCCAATCTGGCTACTGGTGTAAACGTTTCATCATAGTCAGTACCCTCAGATTGATTATACCCCAGCACCACAAGCCTAGCCTTGTTTTTAACAATCATGCCAGCTTCATCCCTCTTGTTTCTGTAGACCCATTTAGTTCCAACCACTTTTTTCCCAGTTGGAGCTTTTACCAGAGTCCACACCTTGTTCCTCTTGATCTGATTCAACTCATCTTGCATGGCAACAACCCACCCTTCATCTAGAAGCGCAACAGCCACATTCTTAGGTTCATCCTCAGAGAGAAAATCAGCGAAAAGGCATTCATTCGCTGAGGCGGTTTCCAGAGATCTCAGTTTGCCTCTGGTGGTGACTCCCTCATAGGGTTCACCAAGAATATTCACCAGAAGAATATCTTGGTTCCTACTCCATTTGGATTGAGGATCAGGGGTCTCTGTGGGTTTAGGAGTCACAGCAGGTTTAATGAATGCTGGGGATCTTCACATATTATTTCTTCATCCATAATCTCTTCATCAAGGGGAGAGATTGGTTTGATGAGATCAGCATTCACTATAGTGGGTGGAGTGATTGGTTCAATATTTTCAACCTCTAGAGTGATGTCAGAGATTGAATGAGGATCAAATGCATGAACATAAGGAAAGTCCTTATGACAGGCCTTAGATGATTCCTTGGGATTTGAGAAATCATCCTCAGGATATGATTTAACTTCATTGATGTCAATGTCACATTCTTTTGTGTTGGTGTGGGTAATGACAACATCTGCTTCATTAAAGGTGACATGGATGGATTCTTCTAGTTCTTGTCTACGGATGTTAAATACTCTATAGGCTCTGGAGGTGGAGAGTATCCAACAAAGAATCCATCATCAGACTTTTCATCAAATTTTCCCAGGTGATCTCTGTAGTTGTGAATGAAAACAGGGCAACCAAAGACATGGAAGTAGCTTACATCAGGGGCTCTCTTCCTATATACTTCATAAGAGGTCTTTCCGTGTCTCTTTACTATAATGGATCTGTTTTGTGTGTAACAGGCTGTGTTCACAACTTCACCCTAGAATTGTTTTGGAAGTCTAGATTCGCTAAGCATGGTTCTGGCAGCCTCTATGAGAGTTCTGTTTCTTCTTTTAGCGACACCATTTTGTTCAGGGGTGCCTGGGTTAGAAAAGTTCTGTGATATTCCCTTTTCATCACAAAAGGCTTCCATGGCATGGCTCTTGAATTCAGTGCTATTGTCACTTCTGATAGCCTTAACTCTGCAGTCATTGAAGTTCTCTATTTCTCTGATGAAAGACGTTATTCTTTCAGCAGCATCACTCTTTCTTTTGAGAAAGAATATCCATGTGAATCTGGAGAATTCATCTACAACGACTAGTGTATACTTGTTGTGATTAAGGGATTGAGGTTTTACTGGTCCAAATAAGTCCATGTGAAGAAGATGGAGGCACTTATTTATAGAGAATGATTGTTTTGTTTTAAATGAGGCTCTATGGTGCTTCCCTTTCTCACAGGCTGAGCAGCGTCTGTCTTTGGTGAAGGTCAGAGAGGGAAGCCCAGCTACTAAATCATTCTTGGCCAGTTTGTTGATGTTTTTGAAGTTGAGGTGGGAGAGTCTCTTATGCCATAGCCAATTTTCACTATTAGATGCTTTGGCATAGAGACAGGTGTTTGTCCCTTCTGGACATGATGTCATGTCAATGACATGCACATCCCTTCTTCTGGGTGCAATTAGAACAACATCATCATTTTGATTGAAGATTGTTCCTTGGGTCTTAGTGAACAGAACTTTGAAGCCAGCATCGCAGAGTTGACTAATGCTGATTAAGTTGTGCTTCAGTCCATTGACATAGGCGACCCTTGTGAAGGTTATTCCGTTGCAATCCATTGAGCCATAACCCTCAGTAGCCCCTGAGGAGTCATCTACAAAGACTAGTTTTGGACCAGACCCCTTTTTATATCTATGCAGATATTGTTTGACCCCTGTCATATGTTTGGAGCACCCACTATCCAGATACCAAACAGATTTCTTCAGATATTCCTGCATAGATATAACAAAGCTAGATTAGTTTCTATAATGAACCCACTTTCCAGTGGGTCCATGCTGTCGCTGACCAGCGACATTGGTCCTTCTTTGGTTTCTGTCTCCCTCTCTTTGGTTGCAGTCCCTGGGTTCATGACGTATACTTCTACAGATGTCACATCCGGGAAAATGCTCGCACTCATCAGAGTGATGGTCGAAGAAGTCGCAGTACTTGCATGGGGGATTTGGTCTGTAACCCTGAGAATTGTCTCTGGGTTTGGGCTCAGCTCTTCTAGAGGGCCTGTGAGGAGTTTTTGATCTCAATTGAGTTCTGGTTCTTTGAAAAACAATGATCTCCTCATGCTCTCTAGAGGTGTGTTTAGTAGACTCGCATGTGATACATTTTGGTTTCTTTGAGCAATCTTCAGAAGAATGATTTTTTAAACCGCAATGCTTACAAGGCCTGAATAAAGCTCTCCCCTTAGAGCTACTAGATCCTTCACCAAGAGAGTTAACAGAAGGACTATTAACTATGGGGTTGATTTGTTCTTTCAACCCCTTTACTTCTTCCATCAAGGTGAGGATAAGTTGTTTGGTGGGTGAAAGCTCTTTAGGGGGCGGAGTGGGTTCGTTGGAGTCCTTGGCCACAAAAACCTTTTTGTTCACTTTATCAGCGAATTTGAGAATTGAATTCCCAGGGGTTTTGGTTGGAGGTTTTGGGCCAAGCAAGGAATCAGATAGATTAGCACCATCGAGTCTTGGTAAGGCTGGTACCTCTGATTGCTTGTCAGAGTTTATCTCATCTATAGAGGTGGAAGATGGAGAAGAAACATCTGAAGGGACAAATTTAACACTGGGAACAGGTATTTGATTTTTGTATCTACCCTTTACCCCAATAGCCTTAACCACATCACCTGGTATGGATTCAACAACTATTTCTTCCACTGTGGATTGAGCTAAATTCCATTTTTCAATGGTTTTTCTGAGTTCAGTGTTTTCATCAGATAAAGACTCATTTTCAATGGACAATTTGCTTACTTCATTTTGAAGTTGATTTGAAAGATTCACAAACGGTTTAAGATTTGTTAATTCAGATTGGCAAAGATTTAACTCTGTTTAATGACTATGAAATTTGTTTAAAATGTTTTTTCTTTGCTCTTCCACAAAGTGGAGGTCAACCAAGGTATAGTCACTGACATGGTCTCTATCAGGACCTTCAGGCATATATAGCAATCTTTGTACCTTTTTCATGGTGATGTCCACCCATTGACCAGATCTTGCTTCACTTTTTCCCACAGCAGGTTCTTCATCAGCGACAACCATAAAGGCTCTGACGGTAGTGGTTCCTTCATCCTCAGATGTAAGGGGTTCATCATCCCAGTCGAATGAAGCAGCAATTAGACCTTTTTCAGTCTTCTTACCATCCTTTTTCTTCGTTGCATCATCAGCTTTCTGGTTGAGTTTTAACAGCTCAACTTTCAAGGCTTTGTAGTTAACTTTGTTGTCCTTCTTTCCCTCTGAGTCAGAGTGGGAAGTTTGCTTGAAAGGTGAGGTAGAAAACTTATTCTTGCTGCTGTGGTTGTTGTTGGATGAAGGGAAGCTTGGAGAGGAGGTTTTATTTGACCAGCAATCTTTCTGAAAGTGACCAGTCTTTCCACAAGTGTAGCATGACACCTTGGATTTATCAACCTTTGCAGCTCCAACTCTACCAGATCTCTTGTAGTACCTCTTTTGGCCAGCTAGAAGGGCTCTGTCATGGAACTCAGCATGTAATTCATCAAGAAATTCTTGACTGCTTCTGGTGTCCTCTTCTATATTAGAGTCGCTTTCCTGAAAAGAGTGGTTAGCAACAAGAGCTTTTGATCCAGTGATATTGGTGGTAAACCTATCAGTCTCTGATTTGTAAATGGAGTCAATTAGCCCTTCTTCATAGTTATATCTACCAAACAGTTGGGCTAAGGTATCATTTTTGATAGCATTATTTGCTCTTAAGGTCTGATTTAGGCTAAGCCATTTTCTAGGTAAACTATTGACAAATGTAGCATTAACCTCAGCCTAGGTAGAACAACTCCATCATTTCCCAAATCATTCAACAAAATCTTAAGCCTAGTATAAGTTTGAGCAACAGTTTCTGTTTCCAAAGCTTTAAAAGCATTAAACTTAAGTCTAAGGGCTTGGATTTTGGTTTCTTTTGTTTCCTCTGGACCTTCATACCCTAGAACTAACTCAGTCCACATCTCCTTAGCAGAGTTTCATTTAATGATGGACTTCATAATGTTCTTGGGTAGGCAAGAGACTATGATACTTTTGAGTCTCTTGTCCTGGTTAGCCAGACGTCTATCCGCTGGAGACCATTGCTTAACAGGCTTCTTAATGGGTCTCTCAGGGGTAGAGGAAACGACTAGTGGTAGATAGGGACCATTTTCTAAGATTTCTATCAAGAAGGGTTCTAAGCCATCTAAATATATAAGAAATTCACTTTTCCAACTTGAAAAATCTTCTTCATCAAACGCTGGAACATTGGACACATGTGACCCCCCACGAACATCAAGTAGTTGGGGAAGGTCATCATCATTATTAACAGTGCTTACAACTGGTGTAGGCATGGTAGTAGATGTGGTGGCCGGTGTGGTGGTCGAAGTGGTACCTTGACTGGTTTGACCAAAGGGTGGAGGAGGTATAGTATCAGTCATATTAGGATCTTGATTTTAAAAACAAGAACGGTTTATAAAATGTTTTATAAATCAAACAGCTCTGATACCAATTGAAAGTCCCTTAATATGACAATTGTTGAAACTATAACTTGTATAACCTCGAAAACACAATGAAATACTTTTCAAACGCGTAATGCGTTATTAACTGTTATAAACAAAGTATTACAAAGTGCTATGAATGCACTCGTTGAATGACAATAAGAAATGAACCCTAGAACAAGTAAACTAGATTCGAGACTCAAGTTTACAAGGGAACAAATGAGACGCTGGTAGACAGCTGAGGGCTCAGCGGTTCCAAAGTGAGAAATAACTTAGATAATTTATCCAAGCATAATGATTGGTTTAATTCTCCTTTCTCACTCCTATTTATAGTGGTACAAGGTTGCTTCCTTAGTGGGAGTAGTTGATTCATGTCATCTTCTGAATGGAAGAGTACAACGTATTAAATGCATGTCTAAATCGAGACATACCTTTAAACAACTTTAGGTGAACAGTTCTGCCAACTGTTCACCTTTTGTCCCACTAGGTCGTACTAGGCTTTATCTTGAATCTCTTGTTTTGTCCCGCTTAAAACACTTGGTTGATTATCCCGCCTAAACTATAAAGGATTGGACAAGCTTTGCTTGTCTCAGACTTCTAGGGTTATTAAGTGATCTCTGAGTATTGTCAACTCAGAGATCCTTGAACACCAACACATTCCTTATACATCCCAGCTATCCATAATCGCTGGTGAGTATGACTTCAGATTGTCTTCGACTTCTCTGACGTTGTCTTTGACTTGAATGTTCCTGACGTGCCAACTGAGGCTTTGCCTTCCACTGGTCTGGTCTCTGTCGCTGGTCCTCTCAGCGATTAGTAACACTTAGTCTAATTTAAACAAATCTAGACTGGGCCATATTTAAAACTTTCATTGGCCCAACACCTTTGTTTGTGAGCAAAAGTAAGGATGCATTTAAAGTTTTCTTGGTTTGAAGTAGATGTCAAAGGTTTAAATTTTACTCCTTGCAAGGTTAGAGACTTTTTTTGTTTTTTTAACATAACTGGAAACAACCATCTACATTGAATGAGGGTAGGGGTGTCTACATCTCAACTTTCCTCATACACTGTAAAAGACGATATTGAGACCTATAACATGTGTAAGATGGTATTAGGAGTTATCTTTTTTTAAAACATTAATTAAGTTGTACAATATTTTATTTCTTGTACTAATTATTTTTATTTAATAATCTAGTTTACATATAACCATGTGAAGATATACGGCGTAGATACATTCCCAAACAGTGTCTTATGCGAAAATTCAGATAAGGAGGTCTCCCGGTTTCATTAAAACATCTTATTTAGAATAAAAGACATGTAAACTAAAGAAAACCAACTCGGGTTGTCTCCCGGTAAGCACTTTTGGTTATTTAACGAGTCATTGAAGTTCGACTCATCAAAGGCTTCTTTGTATCCTTGTAAGGAGTATCGATCTCTGCGTCCTTCAGTGAGTGTAGTCCAATGAAAGAAGAGTTGTTTCTAAACCTGCAAATTTATATTTTTTTACCTTGTGAGCTAATAGAATTCATTAGTCTGACAAAATATAAATCCCCTAAATCGTGCTTTTCTCTAGTAGCGGCGCCAAAATTTGTTGTGTATTTTCTTTTAAAAGTTTGTAAGAACAAATTTTAAATTTATAAAACTCGAATGCCCTTCAATCACTCACGAGCAGATAACCCTATCGTAACAGTGTAACTTTGATATTGAAGGTCTACGTAATCCTTTGATTATCTAATAGATGGAATGATTACAAGAGAGAGAGAGAGATGAAGAACTAGAGAGAGAAAGAAGAGAGAGGTTGGAGAGAATAAGAAGAAATATTAGATTCAATTATGAAAAGTGAGAACCAACCCTTCCTAATATAGGAGGGAGTATATATAGCCCACCCCACATGTGGGCTTTGTGGGTTATATTCTTACTTACTAGATCACGAGCCCCTACTTAATGTATCTCGTTGGAGTGACCGATCCTTCTAAATACTTAAAAATGTATTTCTAACAATCTCCCCCTAAGGGAGGTCGCTCCAAGTGACAAAGTCCTAAATAGTCTATAGCTCGTGATCTTTAGCTAGCTATGCTAACTATGATGTGACCGAGACTTTCTTAGGAATTTTGTATTCCTAACAATCTCCCACTAAGGGAGGTAACACCTTTTTACAAAATTTTAACCTAGCACACTATGCTTGAGTCTTCGATCTTATTCTTGTGAATATGCTGATGTGATATTTGACTTAAGTCTTGAGCATGTTTACTTGCCTTGGACTTGTGCATTCATCACTTGTAATTTTGGCCTCCTTGTGAATTCATGTTCCACACACTTATACCTTTATAAATTCTTGAAAGCTTCAGAGTTTGATACAGCGAAAGACTTGATGTTGAACTTTATTGAATTTGCTGAAGAATGTTAAGTGCATAACGTATAAGCACGTGGAGACGACTTCTTCTGGTACACCGCAACGCCATCGTCTTCAAATGTAGCAACATAAGTAGACACGAACGAAATGGCTTTGACATTTCATTCTAATTCGGTAGCATTTTACCTCCGGTCGATGAAGACCGTTGGGCGATATAAAATATCGTACTTGTGGCAAGTAGTTTCAATTAAAAACCTCCTTTACAAGATTTCGCGGGTAAACCCGTTCTCCTTACTCGACCGTCCAAAGCTGACTGCGAACGTAAAGAGTGAATCATTAGGATAAAAATATCCGCGTGATTGAAGCCGTCAATTCATATACCTGGAACAAGTGAAATTCAATTAAGAACCGCACCATTGTTGCTTTCCAGTTGTCACGAGCTTGATTCATATAGAATCTTGCAAGTTACCTACCAAGTGTTGTTTGATGTTAACACTAGAAGGATTTCCATTCGTCACTGTAAATACTATATAGTATCACTCTGAATGTTCTGGTAAGATCACTAAGATATTACGTAGAGGCCTGGAACGTGTTTAAATTTAGTTAAGAATTAAACCGTTGTCGCTTTCCAATTATCACAAGTTTGATTCATAAAGAATCACACTAGTAACCTACCATGAGCTTTTTAATGTTCGCTCAAGAAGTATTTCCATCTTCATTGTAAATATTTGCGTATTATTCAGATGTTCAGGCAAGATCATGAAGATTTTACGTAGGAATCTTAATATCTTTCTTACTTATCACAATATGTGAAGAAGAAAGGAAATATGGAAATGTGTTCTAATGAGATTATTGATGATCTCAAATGGCTCTAGACTCGATCGTGCATTTTGGATTTTTAGTGATCTGAGGCTGGAGAGGAGTGACACCATTTCAATACCAATATATTTTGAGTGAATAAATTGATAGATAACATGTTGATCTCCGTGTGATTAAAATAAATACCTTTTGAGAGATATCTGAGTTAGTTGGGATGGGTTGTGCATTGTATCACTGGGTCCATGATGTCTATCTTCAATATCGAGCATCATTAAAAATGATCTCAATAGCATATGTATTGACCCGATTTCTGTCTAAGTTGTAAGGAGGGCTTCTTTATTTAGACCCTTTATCCATTCAATTTTTTTTCATTCTTCAACCCCTTTAATGCTTACCAATACTTCATAACTAGCACCTTGTTGTGATTGTTCCAGTGCTAACTTAAGTACTTGGTCGACATTCAGCTACGTTCACAATCTTTCTCATCTTTCATAAGGACTACTTTTCTAGTTATGGAATGTCCTTGGGAAGATTCCTCCGGTTCTAGAAGAATCATTGGACTTTAACCTATCTTACCATCCTTATGTCACCACAATCATCATCATCATGAAATAGATAGGTTGTGAGTAAGTGATCGTCACCATGAAATCCATTTTGATATTTAAATCCATTTTGCTCCCCCTTAACATATGCCACGACATTCGAAAACATTTCGCATATGTTTGGATGAGCCTCACCTTAAGTCAACCATTATTGATCTCAATATTAAATCACATTTTCTCACCCATATTAAAAATATTAACCCAATCGATGTTTTTAATATCATATGATTTAATGAAATTTTAAAAAAAAACTGGGAAGAAAAATGCAAATCCAATTATCTCCGTGATTATCACAAGCTCCCCCTCAAATTAATGAGGGTGTACTTGATATCCATTGTGAACTTGGCGATGACGTCTTGACACTAATTGAAAGATGAATACTTCGTCTTAGCCCCAATAGTTAACGTCGGCAATTCACAAAGACTCTACATCGAAGAATCTGAATGCCAGACAATTGCTCCCCCTCAATTGTTGACCCGTGTTCTATCTAAAGAGTTGTAGTTTTCGTTTTAGTATTCGCATCGTCGAGTATGTAGATACCGATAGTAAAGAATTTTGATTTGTAGAGATGATAACTTCTTAAAAACAAGATTTCTCTCGTTTTATCAAATAAATGCGCAGATGCGTATATATATTCGTGTTAGATTGTGTTATTACGTAAACACAATCCTTTACATGGTTATAAAGTGAACCATGCCCGAGAAAATTAATTCCCGTTATTGAGTCAAAACTTTCTGGTGAAATACTTGACTTGAATATGAAAAGCGGGTTACTATCTGAAATAATAGCAAGCCATATTGAGCATGTTTTAAAACATTTATACTTCTGCTTGAACTTTATTTACAAACCCGGATCATTATTAAACGACATTTCTAGGATCGTAAATATTATCGATTTCAGAAGACATGCTCTTTTTGTCAAAAAAATTGGTTTGAAATACTCTCCCACAATTTTGAAAGATTTAGACAAAACCATTTTGATTAATTCTTGATAAAATTATGTTCAACGTTTTGAAAACCAATTACTTGAGCTTAAGATTTTGAATATCTTACTAAACGAGCTCAAGTCTAAGAAGTTGTAAGCTTCCCGTTGTGAGGATAAGGTATCATAAAAGATATACTTTCCTAAACTGACATTTACTTAGAAGTAGTTTTCATGAGCTTGAAAACTTTTGATTGTTTTAATGTAAATCTCATGACCAAGAAAGGTGAATTTCTTGTTATGAGAAAAAGTTCTCTTATTTAAAAGATACACTTTCCTTTCTGAGCTTAAAACTTGGAATGTTTTTGTAACACCCCATTTTGGTAAATGGAATGTCACGCGTGATTATGGCGTGTCGTCAAAGAATACAAGGAAAATGTCTTAAAACATTACATGACCATAAAAGGAAATACCAGAAACGAACATCGATACCCCAAAGTATAAGCTCATCACACACAAACATAAGTACTGAAAAGGAAAAGGATAAAACAATGTCCATAGAAATAAGTATCAAGATGTATTATGAAATGCATAAAGTAGAGAAGGCTAGGAAGCTTACAATCCATATACACGTACGCTTAAAGTCTACGAGCGCCCTTGAGTACCTACTGTTTGGGAACATGAAAGGAAAACGGCTGAGCATAACGCTCAGTGCACGGATATACAAGTATGACATGGAATAGCATAAGCATAAAAGACTAATAGCTGCGAAATATCATAAGTTCTAAGTAATCTGGATTCATGTTCATAAAAATGGTTTTATAGTTTGAAAAGACTAATGTTTCTATGAAAATATGTTTAATTAGCCAAATAGCCCACATAGGTCATGAGATTCCACCGTGCATGAATACTTGGAGGGGAGACCTCGTCATGCAATATAGGGGTTGCCTCTAATTAAATAGTCTGGGTAGGAGGGATCAACTCCTAGTGAAGGATGCAAGGCACACATCGCATTCACTCTGATAATACTGCTAAACATGTAACTAGGATGCACCCATACGCCCCACATGATAATATAATATAATGGCCAAAACTGAAAAGGGACGCCACGAGCAATCACTTCGCCATGGGGAAGTCATAACACTGGTGCCTCCAGTGTTACGGTTATGGTACCTCCATAACTAGGTGACATTGGTCATGCATGTATATGGCTTAGGCTCTTAATCTAACATAAGTATCAAACATATAAAACAAATACTGGGAAAACAGTTGGCTGCAGACGGGGAATCCTAATAAGGAAAGAATGTCCATACTGAAAGGACGGGAAATCCGTACCTTAAGTCCAATGAACGAAGAAGACGACCGGAAGAGAGTCCTACTTTGATCTCACTAACGCTACATAAACGGTATACGTGTATAAGTATTCTGATTACTGAGTACGTAACTGATTTTATATCATGTCTTAGCTTGTTATATATATTCATGTCTTGTTCTACTGATTTTAACGTTATGCTGTGTTTATCATGCATTCTGTATATTCTGATTAAGTATTACTTGTGTTTCTTGTGTTATTATACTTGTTGTGTAATAATAAGTAACTTTCTAAAAATAGCAGGTTTCCTAAAATAGAATGTTTTCAAAAATAGAAAGTTTCCAAAAATAGAAAGTTTCCAAAAATAGATTAACTGCTTAAAATAGATTAGTTTCTAAAAATAGAAAGTTTCAAAAAATTATATGTTTCCTGAATTAGAAAGTTTCCGTATTTAGAATTAAGCTGAATTAATATCATAAGTCATGTTGTTATAGTATAGTTTATTAATAATATTCTGTTAATTAAATAAACTATAGGTTATATGATTTAATTAAATATAAGCATGATTTAATTAAATTAAAGTGTATACAAATACTTAGGTTAAAACATGTATTAATATTATATTAATAATAACCTAAGTCATGATTATTAATTAATTATATGTCATGTTTAATAATTAATTAATACTATAGTGTAAAATAAATAATAAATACTTAGGTAAAACATGTATTATTTAATAATAATAATAACCTAAGTTTCATGTTTAATTATATTAATCATAATAAGTCATGTACTAATTAATTTAATTATCTTGTTATAATAATATTCTTGTAAAATTTAATTAGACTTGTAAAAATAATCATGAACCGAACCCGTGTGTTATCTAATTAAACATGTCATGAACCGGACCCGTGAAAACCCTTGAACCGGTCCGAACCAAACATCCCTAAAAACAGTGGCAAACCGGCTGAGCCCATAACGTGTACGGAAAGCAGTCTTGGCGATGTCCTGCTCTTTAACCCGTAATTGATGATAGCCCGACCTCAGATCAATCTGGGAGAAATGTTTGGCCCCTTGGAGTTGGTCAAACAAGTCATCAATGTGTGGCAGCGGATATCTATTCCTGATGGTGATCTTGTTAAGCTCACGATAATCTATGCATAGACGCATGTTGTCGTCCTTCTTCTTTACGAACAGAACAGGTTCGCCCCATGGAGAAGCACTAGGTCGAATGAAACCGCGCTCTAACAGTTCCTGAAGTTGTTCCTTTAACTCCTTCAGCTCTATGGGAGCCATGCGATAAGGAGCCTTGGATATTGGCTCAGCTTCTGGGACGAGCTCAATATTAAACTCCACTTCACGAGCAGGTGGTATGCCCGGAAGTTCTTCTGGAAACACGTCTGGGAATTCTGACACGATCGGATGATTCTGGATAGATGGAGCTTCAGCCTCCAAATCATGAACAGTAGCAAGATAGCCTTCACAACCATGTGACAGTAGTGCACGTGCTTGCAAGGTCGATATGATTTGTACAGACCTTCCGGGTACGAACCCCTTGTGAATGTATTCTGGTGCGTTAACATCACCGAAGATGACCCGATATGTATGGCAGTCTATGGTGGCGTGATGTTTGGATAGCCAGTCCATGCCTAATATCATGTCAAAATCGCACATATCTAGTGGAAGTGCGTCAACCGGACGAATCTTGTCGTCAAACTCTAGGGGAAGGCTCTTATACACATCGGTTATGCATACAGAGTCTCTTAAAGGCATGGAAATGTTTAGTACATTCTCTAATGGCATAGGGGATATCCTAACATTCTTAGAATAAGCAGTAGAAATGACCGAATGAGTAGCACCTGTGTCAAATAAAACACATGCATCTTGACCATACATATACAAGATTCCAGTGATGGTACATGTAGACTTGTTGGCCTGGTCGCGAGAAGTCGTGTAAACGCGTCCACTAGTAGGAGGCGGCTTGGAATCAACATGTCCAGATGTGCCCTCCATCTCGCCCTTGCGGTAGTCCTTCATGCGGTGACCAATAAGGCTACACTTGTAGCATGCATCGTTGTCACGGCGACATGGCCCTGGGTGCCTACGGTTGCAGGTAGTGCAAAGAGGGTGAGTATACCCTCCAGCAGGTGCCTTTGCTGGCTGGGAGCCTGTTTAGAAAAGTACACATGATACATGATTTATAGGTACAAAAGGACAATGCAGAATATCGTAAGATGTATTACCAGTGATAGCTAAACGGTTAGGCTTTGAACCTCTTTTGTTCTGCTCCCTCCTGTTACCATGATTCCTGGTAGAAGATTGCTAATGTGTCATAATTATGAATTATCACATGTAACATAAGGAAATAAGTATGTGTAAGGACCTGCTGCTGTTGGAGTTTCCAGTGTTGTTACGGTAATTATCATTACCGCCACGCCTATCCGTAGCAGAACTGTCTTGAGTCTGACCGTTGCCCTTGGGCTGAGTAGGCTGTTGCTGATTAGCCGGCTGAGACCGGTCCCCAGTCTTCTGCCTGAAAGATGCAGTTTAAAGAGAGACATAAATATTGGATAGTACTGAATGAATTCGAAATGGTCACCGCTGAATAACGAATAAATACCTCTTCTCGGGTATCTCTGCCTCCCCAAACTCCTCTCTTTCTTGCAGCATCTCCAACTTACGTGCTGCATCGGCAACTTGTGCCATCGTGTTGAAAGTAGCACACACCAAGTTGTTGGCGACCGATGTACGAAGAGCCCACCGGAAGTGTTATGCTTGCTCTTCGGCAGTACCTGCTGCTGCACCAAGAAAACCAGCCAAACGAAGAAGGCGCTGCATGAACTCGTTGCTGTTCTCCCCAGCTCTCTACCTGATTCCGTAGTACTCCTTCTTCAGCTTGTCTTGCTCACCCTTGGGGAAGAACTGTCCCATCACTAACTTCTGAACTGAGCCCAAGTCAAACTAGCCACCCAATTGTCACCTCCCTCAGACTGCTTGACTACCTTCTACCATCCCAGTACATCACCTTCGAACTTGTAACAGGCCAACCTTGACTTGAAGTCGGGGTCACAGCCCATTACATCGAATTGTTGGGAATAAAATTAGCCAAGACATTTTAACGCTGACAAGAGTTAATTGGACGCTGATAGGAAGAAATCAAGCGCTGACAGATCAAGCATTGACAAGAGATATCCAAGCGTTGATAAGAAGAAGTCCAAGCACTGATAGGAAAACTTAGGCAACACGTTTGTTATTTGAAGAAAGGATATACTCAAATATTGTATTTTCTATATTTATCTTTTCCTAAAATAGTTGATAGGTTATCCATTGTACACGACTCCTTATGTTATAAAAGGAGGTCATAGGGTTTATAGTTTATATACATTATTCAATATTCGACTTTCATTATACTCAAGTTTGATAATCAATCAAAAGTGAAAGTTTGGTTTATTGTTTTTACTTGTTCTTTAGTTTAAGTGTTAATTCCGCGTAACACTTGAATTGTTCATAAAACAACAAAGTTTCTCTAAGTGTTAAACTTGATTCAATCTCATTAACACAAAGCTAATCGATCTAAGTTTGGGATCAACACGAATATCTTCTCGATTTGAGCCAACCAGCTTTCAACTTCACTGGGGCTATCAGTTCTCTCGAAGGATCGAGGAAGTTGCTTGTTGAATCTCTCCAGCCATGTGACCAATGTTGCTGGAGGAGGAGGAGGTACTGGGTGCTGTTGCTGATTGTTGGAAGCCTGCACCTCAGCCCTGATTTCGTTCCTCAGCTGAGGAAGCAAAGCTTCCATCACAACTTGAACTGCTGCATTGAGTTGTTCCTGCTCGTGTGTGAGAACCATCTGACAGTATATAACAAAGATACATGATTAAACTGATCAAACATAAAATATATACATGAAAAAAAATTATACCCAATAAATCATGAGAAAAATTTTATGCATGAAAAATAGTACATGAATGCATGATGCAGTTTTATGAAAACTTTTATATGCGCGAGAGTCAACGCCTATGGTCAGTTCACTCAAAACAAAAGACATGGCGAGGGGACGCCAATGGGTCGGTCCCAAAGTTTAAAGTTTCGATAAAAGCACATGCGAATAAATAGGGCAAGTCCTGTACCAACCATTACTTAGTCATAAACCTGCGACAATGACATATAACATGAATACATTAAAACAATGAATGCATGAAAACTGACTGTCAGTTCTAGGAAGACCATAGTGACTACCCACTAATCACAGGTCGTGTTTTGAGAGCCTATAGGTCGAAGCCTTGGCTCTGATACCATAATTGTAACACCTCATTTTGGTAAATGGAATGTCACGCGTGATTATGGCGTGTCATCAAAGCTTACAAGGAAAATGTCTTAAAACATGACATGACCATAAAAGGAAATACCAGAAACAAACATCGGTACCCCAAAGTATAAGCTCATCACACAAAAACATAAGTACTGAAAAGGAAAAGGACTAAACAATGTCCATAGAAATAAGTATCAAGATGTATGATGAAATGCATAAAGTAGAGAAGGCTAGAAAGCTTCCATCCATATGCACGTACGCTTAAAGTCTACGAGCACCCTTGAGTACCTGCCCTTTGGGAACATGTTAGGAAAACGGCTGAGCATAACGCTCAGTGCACGGATATACATGTATGACATGGAATAGCATAAGCATAAAAGACTAATAGCAGCGGAATATCATAAGTTCTAAGTAATCTGGATTCATGTTCATAAAACTGGTTTTATAGTTTGAAAAGACTTATGTTTCTATGAAAATCTGTTTAATTAGCTAAATAGACCATATAGGTCACGAGGTTCCATCGTGCATGAATACTTGGAGGGCAGACCTCGTCATGCAATTAGAGGGGTTGCCTCTAATTAAATAGTCTGGGTAGGAGGGATCAACTCCTACTGAAGGATGCAAGGCACACATCGCATTCACTCTAATAATACTGCTAAACATGTAACTAAGATGCACCCATACGCCCCACATGATAATATAATATAATGGCCAAAACTGAAAAGGGATGCCACGAGCAATCACTTCGCCGTGGGGAAGTCATAACACTGGTGCCTCCAGTGTTATGGTTATGTGTGACAACCCTAGATTTTGGATTTGTCACTTTTGACTGTTTGACTTTGATTATGTGCTTAGTGTGCGTTTACGTGCATTTTGTTTATATTTGAGCCTTGGATTGGATGTTAGTCATCGTTCGTGTATTGTGTGGTACATTATATAAAGTTATGATGGGGTTAGTTCGTGCTCATTAGTTCACTTGGATGTAACTATGATAGAATGCGGTGGTATTTTAGGATTTTATGTGTACGTATATGTATTATAGTAAATCGTAATTTTTACGATTTAGGGTTTAGCATTTTGAGGTCTCGGATGAGGTATTTAGTCATGGGAATAATTTACGGGATGGTTTTAAGTCATTTAGGACTTAGTTATAGAGTTTATCTCATGTTTTAAGAATTTTCATAAAACTGTATATTTTACGTATTTTACGTATTTTACGGTAATTACGTAAAATTGACTAGTTAAAAGGTTGGGTGTAAATAAATTAATTAAGGTATTAATAAATAAATATAAATAAGGAATAATATAATAAAAAACGAAATTTAAAAAAAAAGAAAAAAATTAAATTATTTATGGTAAAAGAGTTGTTTAGTTGGCATTAAAAAAAGGAGGAAAAAGGGCCCAAAGCCCATTTGTATTAAATTAGGAAAAGTATTTGTTTCCACTATAAATACAATAACTACTAGAAAAAAAATCAGATTTTCTTTACATAAAAAAAAGGGGACGATCGGAATTTTATAAGAAAATTAGGGCTCTTCCAAAAATCTTGGTTTTGATCAATTAAAGGTATAATCTTGATTTAAATTCTTGTTTTAATTAATTAATTTTAATTGTAATGTTAATTAATTATCATTGAGATGATTAGATTTTTATTAATTTTCTGGAAAATATAGTAATTAAGATCAATTAATGATTTTAGGGTTCTTGTTTAATAATTTAGGGGTAATTAATAATGTTTAGAGGGTTAGTGCATAAAGGCGTAGAATAGTCTGATTTTTAAGA
Source organism: Glebionis coronaria (assembly GCA_025667525.1). Taxonomy (NCBI): domain Eukaryota; kingdom Viridiplantae; phylum Streptophyta; class Magnoliopsida; order Asterales; family Asteraceae; genus Glebionis; species Glebionis coronaria. The sequence continues at coordinate 336,273,435 of CM046878.1, read as the reverse complement.
CTGTCTTGTGTCGACTGTTCCGGGCAGTAGGTAGAATCTTTGGTCGAGTTTCTTTTTTTTAAATTAAGTTCAGAGAGTCTACTTTTCAAAAATGTAAGTTTGGTCGAAAATGGAGTTCGGGAAGGTCGTCAAACAATTTTTACAAAAACAGTGTGCTGTTTAGGAATTAATTTGGATTTCGGGAATTTGAGTCAAAACCTAACCAAACGAATGAGATAGCCAAAGATTTTTGATTTGTGAACTCTTTATAATATATATGAAAGTACTGGAGGTTTTCAATAAAAGTTATGGTGTTTAGATCGGGATTTTGGTGACAAACATTTAGCATATACAGAAAATCAGTTTTGGTGAAAACGACTTTTGGCGTAGAGACTAAACAAAAGGGTTAACCGTGTAACTAGAAAGTAAAATTGGTTTTTGGAGTTCATAGATCATATAAAAACATAAATCTGGTAGGGTAGGAACCAAGTGTGGTGTTAAGTTCACTTCATGTGATCGTTTAGTGACTAGTAAACCGCACCGGGGAAAAACTGAATTTTTACGTATAGAATAGCTTGTAGTAGGAGAACTAGATAGTGGGGATTGGGGGATTAGATTCATCTCCTTGATTGTTACTTAATTTGGGTGTTAAAAACTGAGCTAAGGGTGTCGTGTATGATTTTATACGTTTGCAGGAGTGCTAGCTTGCTGTGCTATCAGGTGAGTTCATAGTCCCATTTTCATTGAGTTTTTAAATGTTTTCTTCTAGTATGAGATGGATATGACACTTGTGGTGTTCTTAAAATGTTTTGGTACTATAGTTTTTTTATAAATGTTTGGACACAGATGTGTTATTGTGTGACATGCGTGCTTATGTGTTCTCATATGTGCTTTGATATGTGTTATGATATGTGAATCTTGTTTGGGTTGTGATTGGCTTTGGAACATAGATGTATGGACGTCTATGGGACCAGTTGTGATGTGTGTGGAGCGTGGGGCACGATCCATCCTAAGTACTTGTGCATCGTCTCTTTGGAGGCAAGATATCTCGACGGGGATATGATTCATCTTCCACTAGTGGTGTGGGAAAGATCCGGATAGTGTGGTGCATTGTTCTTGTGTTTGTGACGGGATACCTATTGATTGTTATAGTGTGGTGCACTGTTCTTGTGTGTGTGACGGGATACTTCTTGATTGTTATAGTGTGCTGCATTGTTCTTATTTTGTGTTCTTGACTGATATAATTGTGCTTTGTTTGTAGTTGTATGTAACATGATTATCACATTATGGTCCATTGCTTTAATTTGTTTTCTTCAACTTATTTACAGCGGATGTCAAGGTTTCTTGTGATGTTCTAGATAACTTAAACCTATGTTCTCACTAACTTTATGTTGACAGATTTTAGTGTCATTTTCAGGTGAGGTAGTTGTGCAAGATGATGTTAGAAGTGGCTAGAGTATAGAGGCTGCTAGGATTGCATTAGGAGGAATCCCTTTCCTCTTAGATTTTATTTTGTCTTTTGATTTAGTAAATTGTTTGATACCTATATGTTTAATGTGTGTTATTTAAATGTCTTTGGTAAGAGGTAGGCCTGTTCAAACTTACCTAGACGCATACATTATTTGAGTTATTGTCATGACATTGTGCCACCTTTTTATGACATATCTATTTCATTTAGTTAACTCTATAGACACGCTATTGTTGTGATGATATCCATACATCGCACCCCATATTCCGCCATGGTGGGGTGTGACATTATGGTACCTCCATAACTAGGTGACACTGGTCATGCATGTATATGGCTTAGGCTCTTAATCTAACATAAGTATCAAACATATAAAACAAATACTAGGAAAACAGTTGGCTGCAGACGGAGAATCCTAATAAGGAAAGAATGTCCATACTGAAAGGACGGGAAATCCGTACCTTAATTCCAACGAAAGAAGAAGACGAACAAAAGAGAGTCCTACTTCGATCTCACTTGTTCTACATAAATAGTATACGTGTATAAGTATTATGATTACTGAGTACGTAACTGATTTTATATCATGTCTTAGCTATTCATGTCTTGTTTTACTAATTTTAACGTTATGCTGTGTTTATCATGCATTATGTATATTCTGATTAAGTATTACTTGTGTTTCTTGTATTATTATACTTGTTGTGTAATAATAAGTAACTTTCTAAAAATAGAAGGTTTCCCACAATAGAAAGTTTCCAAAAATAGAAAGTTTCCAAAAATAGAAAGTTTCCAAAAATAGATTAACTGCTTAAAATAGATTAGTTTCTAAAAATAGAAAGTTTCCAAAAATAGCAAGTTTCCTGAATTAGAAAGTTTCCATATTTAGAATTAAGCTGAATTAATATCATAAGTCATGTAGTTATAGTATAGTTTATTAACAATATTCTGTTAAATTAATAAACTATAGGTTATACGATTTAATTAAATATAAGCATGATTTAATTAAATTAAAGTGTATAAAAATAATTAGGTTAAAACATGTATTAATATTATATTAATAATAAACTAAGTCATGATTATTAATTAATTATATGTCATGTTTAATAATTAATTAATACTATAGTGTAAAATAAATAATTTATACTTAGGTTAAAACATGTATTATTTAATAATAATAATAATAACCTAAGTTTCATGTTTAATTAAATTAATTATAAGTCATGTACTAATTAATTTAATTATCTTGTAAAAATAATATACTTGTAAAATTTAATTAGACTTGTAAAAATAATCATGAACCGAACCCGTGTGTTATCTAATTAAACATGTCGTGAACCGGACCCGTGAAAACCCTTGAACCGGTCCGAACCAAACACCCCTAAAAACAGTGGCAAACCGGCTGAGCTGGTTGCCCCTGCTTTCGGTATGCTGCCACTGGCTTAAGCCGGTGGTCTTGCTTATCTCGGCTAGCCGCTGACACCACAAGGGTTCCCACCGGCTGTGTGCCGGTTACCCCCTGCTGCGCTGCCTGCGGTTCCCTGCTGCGCTGCCTGCGGTTCCCCTGCTTGACCCACGACTGCCACCCGCTGTGTGCCGGTGGTGGTGGCTACTGCCGCCGAGAGCCATAAACCACAAGGACACCCTCGAGACAAGTCAGGGTGCCTTGTACCTGCTGTCGACCGAACACTAACACCACCGAGACATAGATCTCGGTTGGTTAATGTGACAAGAACACGCCGAGAGCCATGGGGCTCTCGGTTTGTGTGTCGGCCGAAACAACCAACCCGAAAACACCCTTAATCTTACCCCTTGATCCCATGACATGTTTTATCCATGTTTTTATTTAATTACATGTTCATGTTTCAATAATTAAATAAAATAAAAAAACAAAAGGGTTTACGGATTACCAAAACACGTGGAATGAATGGACAATGATTATTCGAACACACTCTTATGATTTCTTTAATCAAGATCAAACAAACACCCCTTGTGGTGTTGTGATGCCGCCGACCAAAGAGAGAGACAAAGAGATTAGGGTTTTTAATTTTCTTAAAAATAATCTGTGAATGAAAAGTATTTTTACTTTATTTGTTATTTGGTAAAAATCAAATGGGCTGGGCCCCCTCTCTTCCTCTTGTGCCGCGGATTGTAGGTCCCACCAAGGGAAACCCGAAGCCTTTCTCGTGTCTATTTTACTACGTGTTCGTGTGTTCCTGTTTACGTGTTACGTTTAATTATTCGTGTTATTATAAATACTTGTACGTAACGATATTTATCGTATTAATAATATACGTAAATACATAATTATATGTTCGTGATTCTTACGTTCATGATTTCATGTTCGTGATTATAATTATTATTGATAATAATTATCGTGTAATAACACGTACTTAATGCTTATCATGTAATTATACGTACATAACTTCTGTAATTTCTAATCGCGACACGTGTTCTTGCTATAAAAGGAAAGTTTTAATATGTACGTATGTTTACTAAGGGTACTATTCATGGTAAAATCATGCGGGTTTTACAGTTTTAATATAAGCCTATGACCGAGAAAAATTAATTTCTCGCTACGAGGATAAGTTATTATTAAAGATAAGCTTTCCTAAAGGTAAAGTCCGAGTTACAGTCGGATATTTAACTGTAAGTCATTGTGCATGAGCTTAAAAACTTTGAATGTTTTTAATATAAGCTCATGCCTGAGAAAAATCAATTCCTCGTTGTGAGGATAAGTTATCATCGGCGATAAACTTTCCTTTGTTTGAAGTCCGGTGCATAATCTGATATATAATTATACGCCATTTATACGAGCTTAAAACCTTTACATAGTTTTAATATAAGCTCGTGTCTGAGAAAATTTAATTTCTCGTTTTGAAGGTAAGTTATCGATGACGAGATAAAATTCCCTTTATTTGAAGTTCGGGTCACAATCTGTAATATGACTGTGAGCCATTTTTGTGAACTTAACCGTAAATCCCCTAAGACACCTGATTCGTAGATATCGAGTTCTTCTGCAGCCGAGGTTTGGAACGGTATATAATAAGACTACTACCTCGTTTTTGTTGATCCTTGATCTCGGTACCTGCACTTGCATCAACAATTTGCATACATTCACATGGGTTAGTGATATCTTTTGAGAACAATGCGGGGGTTCACAACCAACTTTGGTAGTGCTAAAGGGAAACATTCTTCCTGTAGGAACCCATTGAAGATTAACTGATTTGAAAATTCTACCCATGGGTTGCCACCTAAAATTGGATCTAGGCGACATGGTTTTCTTATGCACAGCATAACACTTAGCGGTAGAAAACCTTTTTCCTCTAGGATTCCCTCTTTTCGCACGGGAGTTTAACTCCTTCAAGACATTAGTTACACAAGCCGCATGATTTGTCGTGAAGACACTTTTCATGCATACGGAACAAACATAGTGTTTGTGGTCCGAATGAGATCTAGAAATCCTAGTTCTTGCGTGTGTCCTTTTCTTAGGTTCATCTACATAGTGATTATTAGGCATGTTATTCGACCTAGGTTGAGGCATATTCTTAAAACTATACTTGTAGTCACTAGTAGTAGTCTTGTTTTAAGGTTTTGCAACAGCTGATTTAATCATATTGTGCCTAGTTAGTGGAGTGACTGGTCTAGAAAGATGAACGATATCAACTTGGGAGGCAAATCGCGGTCTCGAGGATCTAAATGCAGTCAGTTGTCTAACGGACTGATTTTTAGGCGGTTTCCCCATGATTGATGGTTTTTCAAGCTTAGTATCCACACTAGTTCCCTTAATTTTTCTCAGCTCGTTTTTCAGAGCAGCTATTGCAAAACTCTAAACCTGAGCCTTTAATGTCTCATTTTCTTTTAGTAAGATGTCTTGGGATGCCAGCTTAGATTCTAGCAAAGTAATTTGTTTCACAAAGTTATATTTTTCAACTTTAGAATCTTGAATCTTTTGATTTAATTTTCGTTCAAGAATAACGTTTGAATTTTCAAGTTTTTCAAAATACTTTTCAAATTTATCGGTTTTCTTCGAAAATTCAATTTTGGCATCCTCAAGATCTTTAGATTGCTGAGCTAAAATCGTTTCAAGCTCTTTAATCTTGGAATCAGAATCGGTTAATGAAGCATTCATAAAGCATTTATCATGATTTACTATATCAATCTGAACAATCTCTCCCTATTATGACTCACATCGGATGAATCATAAGTGGTAATACTATCACCCTTTTCTATCCCATGTTTGTCATAAATAAGTTTGGAATGCTCAACATGATGTATATCAATGATACCTTCATCAGATACAACATTCAGATGGACCTTAACCATTGGCACTGTAACATTTTATGACTTGTTGATTGGTTCCTGTTTTCCTCCTGATTTCATGCTCTTTGATGTGTCGTGGATTGTATATGTTAATTAAGATACGTTATAGGGTAAAACAGAAAATTACCTTTAGGAAAAAGTAATAGACTAAAATTACCAAAGACGGATTTAATTAATCACGATGATGAACCAAGTTCGTTGTACACGAAGATCAAGTGAATTTGAGACGTTTTGCTTTGATTTGGACAATTGATTCAAATTGGTTTTTCGGTTTTTACTCTAAAAGTACTCCTACAATTTTAAACCTAAGGTGCATGAATCGTACCCCGAATTAAAATCTACAAGACAAAATTAAATTCTAAATTTTTTTATTTTTTTTACTTTAATTATTTTTTTAAACTAATAATTTTTAACTAAAAAAAAAAAACTTTTAATTATAAAGAGTAAATTATTTTTCTAAGTATTATAAACTAAAAATAAAAACTTAACTAATGAAAGGAAAATCGTTTGTTATTTAAAAAGGCAGGTCAAAGTTAAATTAGTATATTTATTACTAATAGTAATGTTTAAACAAAACGAGCATCTAGCTCAAGTGGTTATTGCGTTTGGCCATTAAGGGGGAGGTCTCGAGTTCGAGACCCCCTGTGGACGAATTTTTATGTTTAATTTTTGCTCCACACAACACCAAATACCTCCAGTACGTAACAGTAACACAGTTATAAACAACAAATAATAACAAAATCAAAATCAGAATGGCATGTAATAGAAAATTAAGCAGCAGACCAATGCAAGCACAAATTTGACAGTAAATCAAACTCTCTAAGTTAAACGAATAAAAAGCAGTAAACCTGGCCCACCTACACAACCTAATATCAAAGAACAGACATCAATATCTCAAGTCACAGAACAGTAAAATAAAACTGATATGTCAACTTCTAAAATGCAGCAACCCTAAGTCGAACTCTATAGCCCCATCTTAACAATAAGTCGCACAAGCAGATTATAACAACTAATACCAAATCAGCGAACAAATTCCAACTCAGCAAAACGAAAAGGGGACATTATCAAAATCTTATGGCAGCAATATCAAGCATACAGTCAATCGAAAATCAACAAAAAAAAAACAGAAATGCAACTGACCTATTTCCCAGCAATACAAAATCAACAATCTATCATCAAACAATTAATTATAACAAAATAAAGGGCTACCAAAGTGCATTAAGCAGACTAACATATCAACAAAACCAAATCGACCTATTCAACTAACTTAATAAGTACATAAATACTCTAGCATATCAGATTAAATAAACAACCCCCAATTGACTTAACAGCTTATCAGCAACTCAGAAACATTCATCAATTTCAGATTCATACTCCCTTAAAACTCAGATTTGAAAATGGCAGACTACAAAAATAGTTAAACACAACTAAACAGATTTAACCAAACATAGATTAAACCACAAACAAATTATATTAAAAATTTATAAAACTAAATAGAGCTTAACCATTTTGACGAAACCTTTGAGAAGTAGAAGCGGCGCTGAGCCGTCTAAATAACCGAAACGACACCACCATTAACCACCATTAAATCTGCTCGAACCATAACTAATTCTCGAACCAGCAAACAAATCGAACCAACAGTAATAATAAATCTAAATAGTGGGTTTAGATATTATCCCAATCTCTCATGAATACTCAAATAAGCTATTATTTTTAAGCTTACTTAAACATTCCATCAATTATAACAAATATTTTAAAGATTAAACTTGCAGATATTTTAATTAAAATAAAAGGAACACGAGAACAGTATGAACGAAAATTTTTATTAATTGAACTCAAATCATTACAACTTTAAAAAGTAAAACTACAATTCTAATCTAAAAATTTCATTATAACAATACTAAAAAAAGGGATGGTATTACTGATTTTTGAGGGGTTTTTTATAGTGAAGGAGAGGGGTGTGGGTTGTTGGTGATGATCGATTCTGAGCCCTTGGATGAGTATCTCGCATCCTCTCTCCTGTTTGTTATGATCCAAGGGTGTAGATTCGTCCAAAGCACACGGATTGCCAACCAGGACGAATATTGTGCTTCTTGTGTTTATTTGATGATGATGTGGCAGAGTGGGATTGGCCCTCTGATTGGTGGCAGGTTTATTAACCAATAAGAAACGAGGGATGATGAAATTTAGGCCACGTTGGCACCTTGTTCTTGGCATCTTCGTGTAGTCCACGCGCATAATCTTCCCTGAATCTTCTGAAAATGCTGTGTGAATTAAACTCGCGATCTGATTTGAAGAAACCCCTAAAAATTAGGGTTTATGTCTGCTTGTGTTTATCCCCCTTTCTTTTCTTCGTTTGTCTCTTTTTCTTTTGTTTATTCTTCTTTTGACTGACTGCCTTGACTCCAAACGTATATAACCTTTTCACCGTTACATCTTTACTCCTTCCTTTGTGATGGGCCTTGGACCAAAAACATTTATACTCCATCCGTCACATTTTCTTTATTTTTGGGGTTGTTGGACCCAATAAACTTTCCAAAAATGTATGTAAAGTTTAATCCGTCTAAACTTTGCTTTACTTTGGGCTTGTTGGACTTTTGTTGGGCTTTGACCCAAAAGTTAAATAATACTTCCATAATTGGGTTTTTAGGCCCATTTAGCACATGTGGGTCCCGCCAAGTCCCAATTGACTTCATTTATGTTAAATCCACTAGAATCGAGCTTGTTTTTGGCTTTGTTGATCTTTTCTTCATTCTCGTGTTGTTTTTGCCGGTTTTCGTGATCATCGGTACCTACACACATGAAACAAGGAAATATGCATATACAAGGATAATTTCATGCAATTTATGCAATTTAAACTCATTTTAAGATACAAATGATATGAGTAATTACACTCATATCACTCTTGCAATCTTAATCAGTCTCCAATTTGTCAATCGTTTGACCATTCACCTCTTGCATAGGCATCGTAGATTCTCGCACTACACTATCATACGCTAGTCGAAAGTCGTGATATTTTATAAATCAAAGAAGAAACCGATGTCATGTATTTTAACAGTGTACCACGGAAATCGTGAACCTCGGTATTTGTGTCTCAAAGAAATGACTTACAGATATCAGATTATTCATATCTAATGACATTAAATAGGACGAAGTGCGTAAATTGTCTCACGGGAACTTTATATGCATGTACCGATGTGGAGTGATTAAATTCTTCTTTGAAGAGGTGCTCTGCTAGTTGGTTCAAGTTGAGAAACATTGAGTCTATGAATGCATTACGATCTTGACCAAAGAGTGCCACAAATTCTCGTCCTACCTTGAGCTTTGTAAGAGTCATTAGATTTAAGTAGTCCAAATGAATTTATGCCACTTTCTCTAGCCTTGTATTGCATTTGATGCAATTCTTCCTCTTGAGACATCGAATTCAATGGCTCCATTGAAGTTCGATGTGAAGATGAATGTAAGGATAACTTATCGATCGAGCAATGAAAGGAAGTAATTATGTTTGTTGTTGTAAGGACAATATAATTTTACAATTCGTGGAGAAACCGAGAAATAAATTCGTGGGATTTTACAAACCACCGAAACCGTAAACGTTATTAATTCCTTGATAAGTGAAGAAAAGTTGATTAAATCCCCTAATTATGTCTTCGTGAAAATCCAAAATCTCCTAGATGAAAATACTAAATTTTCTAATTCACGTTTTACAATTTCGGAATATTGAAAATTTCTTAACTCGAAATATTGATCTCGGAAAAGTTTAGCCCATTTCGTAATATTAAAAAAACCCTGAGTTCGCAATATTAAACAAACCCTGAGTTCGCAATATTAAAAACCTGAGTTCACAATATTAAAAACCTGAGTTCGCAAAAATCAAACCCTGAGTTCGCAATATTACAGCTTGAATTCGCAATGTTTCTCGCAAAAACTTAATTTGAACTCGCAATCTTTGTGAACTGATTTCACAATATTAGTTCGCAATACCCAAGTTCGCAATACCCAAATTCGCAATACCCAAGTTTTTTTTTTTTGGGTAAAAGGGACTATCCCCGGTAAAATATATTACACCAAAAAACATTGAAGTACAGATGGAATGTGGCTGAAATACCACATTAACCTCAAGCTAAACGCTTGATAAACGCCTACAACGATGTATATGACATGCCATATACATTTACACACCTAAAAAATAGAACAAAATAAAATCAAAGATTTATTCTTGTCTTCATTTAGCTTTATCCCTCTTGTCATGATATAAGTATGCAGCTTCATCATAGACATTCTCAACCTCTTCTACCTCCGAATCAGATTGATTTAGAATCTCAAAGCTATTTGATGTACCAACACCACCCTCATTCCGACTAATATTATTCATGAAACCTGCCTTAAACGTTGCTGGAAATTCAGAATTAGAATCTGGATTATTCGTCCGTTTAGTAGGATTAATTGGAGTCACCGCAACAAGGGCCGGTCCACTCTTAGTAGAAGACGCACTCGTACCGGCCTTTGGTATCGATGGAGCATTCTTATTATACTTGGAGGTTGAACTAGCTGGTAAATTGACTTTAGGAACATAAAGAGGTTTACTACCAACCTGGAAACCTCCATTCACGCTGCCATTAGTCTTTTTACCTCTCTTCTTCTTACGTTTTACATTCTGAAAACCTTCCTCCTTTTGCTCATTGACCTTGCTAAGATCAGCAACTTGCGTAGCCATAGGGCAAGCCGTAACAATTTTAGGACAGCACGTGTTATCATGGCCAAAAGTATAACATTGGGAGCACCGTAATGGCGTCCATTCATACTCAATAGTAACCGTCTCATTTGAATATCCAGACCCATTTGATAAAGGGACACCAAAAGTTAGCATTTCCAATGGTTCATCTCTAGCACTGACTTCAATCAAGCACCGTGCATAACTACTTCTTCCCCACGATTCCCTACACATGTTAGTCGTGTATGCATCAAGCATAACAGGCTTACCAACATGGGAAGCAATAATGCTTAACCCATCTTCCGAAAATACCTGAATTGGCACATTATGGATTTTAACCCACACTGGCAAACTTGTAAGTTCTTCCTTTTCCAATCTTGTATCAATTGACCATTCTTTAAGCACTATTGGAACCTTACGTATCATCCACGGGCCATTTTCAAGAACATCCTCCAACCCCTTATGCGAACTGAATTTAAAAAAGAAAAACCCTTTCGCATTTAACATGATACGAGTAAGCCCAAACTTACCCCAATTTTGTTTAACAAAGTACTCCACAACTGGGTATGCAAGCCGTTTACCAATAAAGTACCCATATAATGTGTTCTCAAATCGAGTTTGTACCTCATTGACAACTTGAACTGGCATGCAAAACTTGATACCCTCATCATTGCTCGTAGGAACCTCCATGTATCTAAAGTTAGCCTTAACATTGCTGCTTTCACTCCTCAAAGAATCCAAACCATTACCCTCCTGATTGTTACAGACAATAGGAGCTGTATTCAATGATGGCTGCATCAAAACAGAACCTATTAAAGGGACAACAACACTAGTTGGGGATTTCAAACCCCCGTTTCTATACGCATCATTCAGTGACGGGAATGCAGCAACTTGTGAAACCTGTGCTCCAACATGATTCGAGACCCCTTCTACCACAGCCGGGCTTATACAAACCCTAGCATCACATGGATTCATATCAGAAATCCTAGCTGTATCATTATGACTAGGCAGCACCAACTCATCATTAGGGTTTTGTACATCACTCATATTAGGAGCTGGATCCAAATCACTAATATTGTTAGCTTGAGAATGTGATTTGTTTACGCCAGCCACATTCGACATCAAAGATGTCTCAAAACTAGGGTTTTGATTCTCAGCCGACAGCGACGCAAGACCAAGTCCTCTATTTTCATTATTAGACAAAGAGATCTCATGAATACTCGATTCTCTTAACCGTGCCATACGCTCCTTAAAACCCTCCCAATCAATCGGACAACCTTCATTATTCATCACACGCTCTCAATCTCAGGATACTCAAAAACAAGCCCACATAAAATAACAAACCCTAGTGACGGCTGCGCTCAAAAAATATGAACCCTAAGTCTGAATCAAACAGCCCGATAGTCAATGCTAATCACAAGGATAACACCAACATAGGCTGCTTAAATAAAAAACAAGGATTCACGTTTTTGATTGCAAATGAAAAAAAAGGCGGCTAACCCTAATCTAATTGAATTCTAAATCTGTGATTCAGGATCAAATATAATCCTAATATATTCTTAATCAAACGATCAAAAGTAATATCAGAAAAACAATATGATCTCAGATTCAAAAAGAAGAACGAATTAGACAAGGAAGGGAGGGAGGCTGCCATTTTTAGGGTTTTGTGTGTTTTTTGCCATTTTTTCCTTCTCACTGCTATGTGTTAAAAATGCACAATACCCAAGTTCATAATACACAAGTTCGCATACCCAAGTTCGTAATACCTAAGTTCACAATACCTAAGTTCGAAATACCCAAGTTCGCAATAACCAAGTTCGCAATACTCCACTTTCGCAATAAACACTGAGTTCGCAATTCCTATGGTTTACAAGTTCGTAAAAATTCGAAAAATAGCAATATTTTGGATCTTCGAAAGAGCAACTTTTTCAAGATTTTCCGGCGAAACGACTTGTACTTTCAAGGTTATAGGCTTCGTAAGGACAAGAAAAACATAAACTTTTTCAAATTTATGAGGAAAAATTTGAAATCAAGATTTGTACTTCAATGAACTTTTCAATCAAAGAATCAATCCAAACACTCAAAAATTTTGTATTTTTTTTTTGGGTAAAGGGGAATCCAAACCCCGGTAAAATATATTCCCAAAAGCGTTGAAGTACAATGGAATGTAGCTGCAATGCTACATTAACCTCAAGCAAATGCCTGAACAACCACTACATCATATGACATGCCATACGATCCTAATAAACTATTACAAAACAAAGAACACCAATAGGAAAGAACCACCTAAAGGTGCATGAACAATGTAAGTAAAACATCATCGCGGTTAGCACTTGGAGCGAACATCAGGCTGACGAGAACCATGCCGATCATCAATCGATATGACTTCTTCAACCTCACTATCACTATCATTAACCACATCTTTCTTGGTTTTAAAACCATCCTCCCAATCTGTACCATCATCCATCTTATCCCAAAGAGCACCAAAAGAGTTATGAGAACTCTTATCCTTATCATTCGTCTTAGTTACAAAACTCGATGTTTTGTTATTCAAGAAACCCTTTTTAAGCATCGGGGCTGCCTTCTTAGGATTCTGACCCGTAGCATTTGTTTTAGAGGTTTCTCCTCGCTCAACATTACGAAACTGAAGATTAAGGGATGGTTTTGTTAATTTAATACCTGCAACTTGTGGTTGCTTCTTCTTACCTTTATTCTTCTTGTTCTTGACCACCTCAAACCCATCATCCACCGCATCCTTAGTAGCAGGAACAACCACTTCCTTGTGCACTTTCGGACACATATCACTAGTATGATCAAAGATCAAGCATGTAGAACATCTTGGAGGTCTCCATTCGTACTCAATATCAATCGTAACCAATGAATGCCCATTATCACGACCTTTAGGGACAGCAATTACCATTGAATCCAATAACTCCATATCAGCTGAAACCTCAACGAGCGCCCGAGCATATGTACTACGACCCCACGAGTTAACACACATATTGCTCGTGTAGGAATCCAACATAATAGGTGTGCCAATTTGGGTCGTGATAAGACTAAGACCAACCTCCGAATAAGCAACAATCGGCACATGATGAAGCTTAACCCAAACAGGTGCTTTCTTGATCTCTGCCTTTTTCAAATCAGTGGTAGGGGACCAAATATTCAGGATCAAAGGAACTGTCCTAATCAACCACGGGCCATTTCCAAGAACTCCTTCCATTCCTTCCTTCGTATTGAATTGGAAAAGGAAGAAATCCTCATGCAATTGAACGCGTATCAAACCAAACCTTGCCCACGTATTTTTAACATAGTTTTCCACCAGTGGGAAAGCTAAACGCTTACCAACAAACTGCCCGTACAACGTGTGCACAAATCGGGATTCAACCTCCTCAACAGCAGCATACGGAAGTGCAACTCGTGCACCTTCAACATGCTCATCACACCGTAATTCTGAGATCTTCACCAACTTAGGATTCGATTGTTTCAGACCGCCCTTGTTTTGAAGTATTGAGGCAAACGAATCCACCTGTGTAACATTTGCATTTACATGCTGCTTAACACAACCCTGATTCAGCGAACCCCTCACCTTTTCCGCATTAACAACATCACCATCTTCAGCAGTAGGTGTCTCATCAACATGTACCTCATCCCTCAGCAATCCTTTCTCCGTCTGCGCATCAGCAACATTGATTGACGTTGTAGGATGAACATTGGCATCCTCCACTCGTTGATGAATCCCATGATCAGCTTGAATTTGTACCAGGTCGCCACCATCTGATTTAGGGTATGCAACACCCCTCGAACCATCATTAATTGGATTCGCTATTCCAGCACCACCATATGCCGAAACCCTAACAGCCGTAGACTCTGCCATGGTCTCCCTCAAACGTTGCATTCGTACAGATAACGCATTAACATCAATGTGTGAATGCCCTTTAATACCATCAGTTTCCCTATTATCCATGAAAAAGAAAAAACAAACCCTAATACTGCAAAACCCTAAAAAGAAAACAGTGCCGTCACACCCAATCACCCTAGAACACCTCCATAACACGAACAACCAACATAAAAAATCAGATCGTAATCAAGAAACCACGATAGGAATTAAGAGCGCAAAAACTCAACAGCCGTACAAACCCTAGAAAACCCTAATTCGTTTTGACCTAATTCGTCCTCCAATCACACAATCATAATCGTGAAAGCAACAGAATTCAATGAATTAGTTACTCAACAATCACGTTATATGATAAGAAAAGTAAAATCAGAATCAAAGAACAAAAAAGATAATCTTAGGCAGCGGCGGCTAGAGAGAAAATTTCCACCATTTTTAGGGTTTTTTGGTGGGATTAAAAAAAAAAAAAAAAAAATTTTGTATTTTTAACCAAAACAAGAAACATAAATCACTAATAAGAGGTATTAGATGATTTTTAAGAAGTTTAAACCATAAAAAACACAACAAAAAAAATTTGGATCGTGGGTTTTGGATCAAATAGTCACGAAAATAAATAAGAAGAAACACAAAAACAAAACAATCATCACATGGCTCTTAATACCAACTGAAGGTCAACGTAATCCTTTATTTATCTAATTGTAAAACCCGCATAAAATTCATGAAGCATTAAATACAAGAAAACACGGATTAATTAAAACATCATAATTAATTAATACACGACAAGTATCATGAATATTAAATAAATAACGACAAGTATTACGTATATTATTTATTTATCTAGGGTGACAAGTATTTACGTATAATAAATAAATCATGACAAGACTTAACATGAATTTAAAACACGAAATCACGTCACGATATTAATATACAAGAATTAATAAAACACGAAAATGAATTATATATCTTGAAGGGGTGTTTGGTCGGCCATAAAAAGAAAAGAAACAAGAATGGGCCAAGCCTGGTCCGTTAAGCTTTAGCTAGTAACAAAAACATTCCAGGACTTTTCATTTTACAAGTTTACACAAAATTAAGCAAACCATAGTCTCCTTTAGTTGTGGCCGCCAGTTTTGCAAGGGAAAAAGGAAGGGAGGAAAAGCTATTGATCTTTATTGTTTTAGGGTTCGTGTTCGGGTCATTCATCTTTGATGCATCACGCATTCGGTATCACCAATTCAACCTTTTCTTTTATTAATTTTCTTTTAGTCATGAATTAATTAAATAAAGTATGAACACGTGAATTTTATGATTAAAAAATGTATAAATCGGGATTGAATTCGGGCTTTTGGTTTGGTGTGGCACAGAAACCGAGAGCCAAGGCTCTCAGTGGGGGTTTTGATCGGCCAGTCGGGCCCCTAAAGGGGTCTCGGTAGCTGTTTGTTTTGGTTAGCCGCAACACCACAAACCCCACAGTGGAGTGTTTGTTTAATCGGTGGCAACCGAGAGCCCAAGGATCTCGGTGGGAGGCTTTGCGCCGCTAGTAGGAACCGGCAATAGCCGGTGGCTGTTTTGGTCGAATAGTGGCAAGAAGCCACAGCCGTGGGGGCTGTAGTGTTTGGTTGTTTGTGCAGCCGAGACATTGGAGTCTCGTTAGGCTATGATTTGGGCTCGGTTGATCCGCACACCAATGGGGTGTTTGGTTATAAATTTTGCTTAATTAATTTAAGACTTAGGATAATTATTTATTTAATTATTAATGCATGAATCATGGCCTCATTTAATTAAATTAATTTTGAGACTTAGGATATAATTATTTTATTAATTATTCATGATATTAAACATGGTACATTAATTAAATTTAATTAAGGACTTAGCTTAATTAAATAAATACATTTAGACCTTGGTATAATTAAATTAATTAATGTTTAACTCAATTATACAATTGCCAAGCTTATAGTAAAAGTTTATTAAGATATAAACCATGCTTTATTATTAATTAATAATTACCCTATAAAATCATGCTATATTATTAACTAATAATTAACTATAAGATAATGCCATGTTATATTAATTATTAAATAAACTTTACTATATTATCATTTAAATAGATCATGACTTATAAATATATTCATTAAGCATCAGCTTATATTATATGCTTATTTAACAAGCTTATTACTATTTATCGCAACTTTCTATTTTTGGAAACTTTCTATTTTTGGAAACTTACTATTTATGGAAACTAAATATATTTGAAAAGCTACTATATATGGAAACCTGCTATTTTTGGAAAGTTACTATATACAGAAACATGCTATTTTTAGAAAGTTACTCATTATGGAAATATCAAGTATAATAACACATGAAACATGAAAAACGTTAATCCAGAACACATGAAACACTAAGAAATACATGATAAAACATGAAACAGTAAAACAAGTCAAGAGCACGTAAAACAAGTCAAGAACAAGTAAAACAAGTCATGAACAAGTAAAGTAAACTAAGAACCAGTCAACTATGCATGAACATACAACTCATACACGTCGTCTATTATGTAGCACTCGTGAAGTCGGAGTAGTTACTTTCCGCCTTTCATCTTTCATCGTTACTGGACATAAGGTACGAATATTCCGTCCTTCACGAAGGACATTCTATTTCTATCCATGATTAGGATTCCCCGTTTACTGCCATCTGTTTTCCCCAGTAGTTTACATGTCATAAATGTTTTTTGTATTTACCATGCTATCACTTTAAATTTCGTGAGCTATATACATGCATGACCATGTCCACCTAGTTATGGAGGTACCATAACCATGACACATGAGGCACCGGTGTCATGACTCTTCCGTGACGAAAGTGATTTCTCGCGGAGTCCCTTTAGTTACTTGGCCATTATTATTATTATTATCATATGGGGCATATGGGTGTATCCTAGTACATGTTTTATAGGTTTACAAGGTGACTGTGATGTGTATTCTACATCCGTCACATTGGAGCTGATCCCTCCACCCAGACTTATATAATTAGAGGTCAACCCCCTAATTGTATGACGAGGTCACCCCTCTATGTATTCATGCACGTTGATACCTTTCATGATCTATATGAGCTCTTTGTCAATTAAATTACATTTTCATGAATAAACATAAGACTTTTCAATAATAAACCAGTTTATAAAGCATGTTCTAGGTTTTCCAAGACTTACACATATTCCGCTGCATTTCATACTTAACTTATGTTTCAGTTATTCTTATCATGTCATTATATCCGTTCACTGAGCGTATTGCTCAGCCGTATTTTCTTTCCATGTCCCATACGGTAGGTACACATGGATGTACTTGAGCAACCGAGAGTACGTGCATTGGATGGAATCTACCTTAGACTTCTTGTCCTTTTGCATTTCATATACTTATGATTTCTTGGACATTGTTTAGTCCTTTTCTACACTCTTTACTTTATGCATGTGTGAGCTTTATTTGGGGACCGATGTTTGATTCCGGTTTTCCTTTATGGTCACTTATGTTTTTAAGACATTTACCTTGCATGCTTTGATGACACGCCATAATTATCATGTAACTTCTACTTATCAAAGTGGAGTGTAACAATTATGGTATCAGAGCCCAATGTTTCGACCTGTAGGCTCTAAAACTTGACCTGTGACTAGTGCGTAGTTGTGACAATCCTAAAATTTCACATATGTATTATTGTGCTATAACTGTCTCAATATGAAAATTTGGCTAGATATTTTTGCATTTCATACCTTACTTGGTAAGATGAACTGCTTCTCACAACCTGAACTGCCATTACAACATATTCCTATATGTTGTCAATACAATGTATATATCAAGTCTAAGATCTAAAAGTGATCTAATAAGTTCAATATTAATAAGAACATCTCAAACATAACCATGATGCCCTAAATTCCCTTAGATACCCTAGAATCCCAATAAATTGGTTGTAAACTCAAGAATGGTAAGCAATGAATGGAAAACACATATGAATAAGTCATTAAGGATTATAAGCAAGTTGTAAACAATACTTTAAAGACCTAATAATACCTAAGAATGACAAGAACAAACCATACAAAGCTAAGTACAAGTAATTGTACATAATAGTCTAGATCACCACCTAGAAACCCTTGGTAAACAATATTTCAAGCAATGTAATTACATAATATCAATGTACAAGTATCAAAAACAATATACCAATTATAATCTACCATATAAAGGAAAGTTAATTGATCCCAAAATGCTAATATTCACTAATCCAAGGCTAATTACAAGTTAAGACCTAGTAACCAAGATTAGCATATAAAATCCATTATACATTGAATTAGAGCCTAATATTTTGCCACAAATTATAAAACTCAACTATATATCATATTAAGAATATACATTTATTTCAAGTCAAGTTACAAGTTGGTAAAGCATAAAGTACAAGTTATCAAAGCATAGGATCTTAAGCTCCCAAAATTGTCCCTAGAATATGATCAACCTATACAAACCCTTAAACTAAAAATGTAGAATCCCTAGAATTCATAAACATACTATATGTTGATACAAAAGTTGGATGGACCGAGCTTGACCCGAATTAGGCTTAATTCGAGGTCTTGTGAACTCTGGCTCTTCCACAAAGTGAAACTTGTTTTAAGGACCCTTCGTACTAAACAGACACCGTTGGGCTTACTGTGGGTTTGTGGCCCACGATTAGACTCCAGCGTGAGAGTAAGTAATCGATTTAGTATATAGTGTTTTAGGGTATTGTGTATATCGTACCTTTGTGGAACCTATGGGTTCCTTTTATACCCGAGAGAGTCCTGGCTGGGCTCTCCTACTCTTGCGGCCAAAGGAAGAGGTAATGACCTAGAATAGCTTGATCCTTATCGCATAACCAAGGCAAGTGTATATCTCTTCCCTCTAGGCGAATATATCTATATGATAGATTATATTCTTGTCTGATCCTGTCGCGCTGCGACAAGGACCTGGCTAAGTAATCAGCTGTATGTGTAACAGTGACTTATCGGGCCGCCTGGGCTGGGCGCGCGCATCGCACAAGCACCCAATCCATTCCTGATGGATGCGGGTAGTACCCGTGAGTCGGACTATCTAGCCTGGCTAGGGACTATATGTGACAACTCTAGATTTTGAGATTTGTCACGTGTGACTGTTTGACCTTAGTTATGTGCTGAGTGTGCGTTAATGTGTTATATGTTTGTGTTTGAGACTTTGACTTGGGTTCAGACATCGTTTTTGTAGTACGTGGTACGATATATGATGATACGATGGGAATAGTTCATGCTCATGAGTTTACATGGATGTGACTATGAAGTGATATGACGTTTTTTAGGTCATTTTATGTGAATGTAAATAGCTATGGGTATTATATTGTTATTTTACTTTTCAAGTGTACGTATTTAATATTGTGTACGTAATGTTATTACGTAATTATATATGTAAGCATTTAGTGGTATAGGTTGTGGTAGTTTAAGAGTTATAAGTTAGGGATTTATAAGAATGAAATTATTTAGAAATGGAATTTATGTATTTTTAATATAGTAGTTTAATTTATTAGTTTAAATGTTTAGATGTAATTAATTAATTAAGGAATAAATAAATAAATAATAAATATAAATAAGGAAATATTAATTAAAAAAACGAATTTAATAATTAAATAAATAAAAATTTATATTTTTGGAAAATTTTGTGAAATAGTCGGCAAAAAAAAAGAGAAAAGAAGGGGGCTTTTGTATTGGGCTTGAACTAGTAGTATATACTATATAATTTGATTTGATAAAAAATCAAATACAATCAACGAATGAAAAAAATAACACAGGAAGGAAAAGGAAAAAAAAGGGGAAAAAGTTAGGGTTCTTGAAAAGAAAAAAAACATGGTTTTGATCATCTAAAGGTATTGATCTTTATTAAATTCTTGTTCTTATTTAATTAATTATGTTAGAATCATGTTAATAATCATATGATGGATTAGGGTTTTTAATTTTATGGAGTTAAAATAATTTAGGGTTTGAATTTGGTAATTAATGAGGGATTTTTAGGGTTTAAAATCGTTTTTAGGGTTTAAATCGGATTAGGCAGAAACTGTCGCTAATCTGCCAGAATTCGTCGCTAATGTCTGGGCAGATTTTAGGTAAAATCGTTTTGGTCATAACGTATTCGTTTTTAAAACTTTTTGGGTGATTCAAAAGCCTAAAATTATGTACTCGGAACGTACTTTTCAAATTATCAGAATGTATAGCCTATGGAGGTCGGTAGCTTGGTCGAATTATTTGTACAAGTGTTGAGTTCAAGGTTAATTTTCGGACAACGTGGTTTAAAATCATGTATTGGATATTTTGAGATAGTGGACACTTAGAGGGCTATCATGGGGGTGATTTGGGATGTATCCATCATAGGGATTATTACATTTGATGAAGGATTAGAGTTCCATAGTCAATGTTGACCTGTGTATTATTGTATTGTGTGCTTTAGATAACTGATTGTTCGTGAGGAGAATTTGGATTGCTTTTCGTAAGGTGAGTTCATAGTCCCTTTTTTTTTGGTAAAGGGACTTCTTCCCGGTAAAATATATTACACCAAAAAATAGTTACATCACAATGGAATGTGGCTAAGATACCACATTAACCTCAAGCACAAACGCTTGAACGACCATTATCACATGACATGCCATATGATACCTATATGTTTGATGTGTGTTATTTAAATGTCTTCATAGTCCCATTTTGCTACGTTTTTAAATGTTTTTCCAGTATGGGATGGAGATGACACTTGAAATGTTCTTTAACATGATTTAGTACTATGTTTTAAAATGTGTATACAAAAATGTGCTATTGTGTGATTTGCGTGCTTATGTGTTCTCATATGTGCTTTGATATGTGTTCCGATATGTGAATCTTGATTGTGTTATGATTGGGATTGGTACATAGATGTATGGGCGTTTATGGGACCAGTTGTGATGTGTGTGGAGCGTGGGGCACGATCCGTCCTGAGTTCTTGGTTCGTGGGGTACGATCCGTCCTGAGTACTTGTGCATCGTCTCTTCGGAGGCAAGATATCTCGACGGGGATATAGTTCATCTTCCACAGGTGGTGTGGGAAAGATCCGGATTGTGTGGTGTGTGTTCTTGTGTGTGTGACGGGATACTTCTTGATTGTTATAGTGTGCTTTGTGAATCGTATATGTGATCGGTACTTGGTTTAAGTTTTGTTGTGGATGCATGTAACATGATTATCACATTATGGTCCATTACTATAAATTGTTTTTCTTCAACTTATTTACAGCAGATGTCAAGGTTTCTTATGATGTTCTAGATAACTTAAACCTATGTTCTCACCAACTTTATGTTGACAGATTTTAGTGTCATTTTCAGGTGAGGTAGTTGTGCAAGATGATGTTAGAAGTGGCTATAGTATAAAGGCTGCTAGGATTGCATTAGGAGGAATCCCTTTCCTCTTAGATTTTATTCTGTCTTTTGATTTAGTAAATTGTTTGATACCTATATGTTTGATGTGTGTTATTTAAATGTCTTTGGTAAGAGGTAGGCCTGTTACCTACTTACCTAGACGCCTACATTATTTGTGATATTGTCATGACATTGTGTCACCTTTTTATGACATTTCTATTTCATTTAGTTAACTCTATAGACATGCTATTGTTGTGATGATATCCATACGTCGCGCCCCATATTTCGCCGTGGTGGGGTGTGACAGAATGGTATCAGAGCCAATGGTTATAGAGAATTAGGTTGCCTAGTCGTGTAGCCTAGTCTATAGCTTAAGGGTCCCTGCATATAGGCGTCATAGGAGTATGTGTGCATTTTATATTAATTAATGTGTTTGGATGTTTTTTAGTGTGATGTTTTGACTAGTATGAATTGAACCATAGTAAGTTCATACTTAGCTACATGTTATTTTCTTTTCGAGTTTTGAATAGCGTGGGTTGAACTATAGTCGTATACGCTAGTCATTGTTGGATTTCCTTTAATTACGTTTTCATGTTCTTTATACATTTTGAATTTTGTCTACGGTGGTTCAGCTGGATTATGAGTTTATATGTTTAATGCATTGGCTATGTTATTTTAATACATAGATTTTGGATCTTATTTTATGTTGTGGTTATGTGCTTATATGAGTTGTAGGATCTATGTGCTTATTTGAGTTGGTAGACCGATGTGTTATGTGTAGTATTAATTCTTATAAGTGTCATCATAGGAGGGAGTGCATTGGTGAAAGGGGACTTGTATAAGTATGGTGGCCAACATAGTTACATAAGTACCAGAACATCAATGGATTCCTGAGTATGGTTGCATGAAAGAGGGTTAATACATGTTTGTATAGTATACGTTGGATGGATTTGAGTGTATGTATGCATATGCCTATATAAGTAAAATTATTTTCTACTTATCGGTTGTATTCTTAGGATGGTTGCTAGCTCGTTTCTCTTTGAGATGTTCAACTTCTGTAGTAGCGCATTTCTCGAGTCCTCATTTCACGTGTTTGTTTGTACGGTACTTATGGTGTAGAGGCTATTGAGATAGTTTAAGATTTTCTTTGTTTTTACGTTTGGGATAACGGTATCTTTTGTGTTGAGTCTTACATGGTAAAAAAAATTGGAATTTACAAAGAGTTGAAATAGTTGTTGGTAGTCGGTGAGAAATAAGGGTAAAGTTTCGAAAGCGTGGTTAAACAAAACATATATAGCAATTAAGATCCACGTATGCTCTTAGGGGATTGGTTTAAGGATTTAGGGGTGATTAATGAGGTTTAGAGGGTTAGTGCATAAAGGCGTAAAATAGCCTGATTTTTAGGTCTGTCTTGCGTCGTTTGTTACGGGCAGTTGGTAGCACCTTTGGTCACGTTTCTTTTTTATTAAAATTGAGTTCAGAGAGTCTAATTTTCAAAAATGTAAGATTCGTCGAAAATAGAGTTGGGGAAGGTCGTCAAAAAATTGTTACAAAAACAGTGTGCTGTTCAGGAATAAATATGGATTTCGGGAATTTGAGTCAAAATCTAACCAAATGAATGAGATAGCCAAATATTTTTTATTTGGGAACTCTTCATAACATATATGAAAGTACTGGAGGTTTTCAATAAAAGTTATGGTGTTTAGGTCAGGCTTTTGGTGACAAATATTTAGCATGTACAGAAAATCAGTTTTGGTAAAAACGACTTTTGGCGTAGAGACCAAACGGAGGGGTTAAACGTGTAAGTAGAAAGCAAAATTTGTTGTTGGAGTTTTTAGATCATAGGACAACATAAATTCAGTAGGATGGTAGTCAAGTGTGGTGTTAATTTTGGTTCATGTGTTCGTAACACGTTTCGGTTGTCGTTGGGTGCTTCTTGTGTCATTGGTCCGTTTCCATGGTTCGTTTGGAGTCGATACATGTTTATGTTTGAGTATCTTTTGGAGTCTCATGGTTTTGGTTCATATTTTTAAATTCGTTCACGTAAACTTCCGTTAGTCGTCCATGGGTTTGATCCGTTATCCGAAGTTGGGGTCCTAAAATTTGTAGTGAACTTATATTCATTGGGAGCGTTGTTGTAGTCATACGGATGATCCTGTTACGTTCTTATGACAGAGATGAGTTGTGATGAAATTTGAGAGTTCTTTAGACCTTAGAATACGTGGTTATATTTGATTTGTTTTGATTTATGGTATTTATGAGTAAGACTGAAATCGGGGTGACAGTTTTAAACCCGTCGAGTTATCTGATGGCTCCTAACTTGGTTTCAAGACAGTTCTTGTTTGATGAGTTGCGAGATTTAGTTAGGTTGGTTAGATAACTTTATGATTTTAATAAGTTTCCTCGCAGACGGTTAAGGCTCATGTGTTGTTGGTTATGATTATTTAGTATAAACTGGGTTCACGCTTGAAAGTGAAGGTTTTATTAGGGATATGTATCCTCGTTTGTTTGCTGAGAATAATTTTTAGGTTGGGAGTAAATATCGGGACGAGATTTCTATTAGGAGGGAGTGTTGCGACAACTCTAGATTTTGAGATTTGTCACGTGTGACTGTTTGACCTTAATTATGTGCTGAGTATGCGTTTATGTGTTATATGTTTGTGTTTAAGACTTTGACTTGGGTTCAGACATCGTTTTTGTAGTACGTGGTACGATATATGATGATACGATGGGAATAGTTCATGCTCATGAGTTTACATGGATGTGACTATGAAGTGATATGACGTTTTTAGGTCATTTTATGTGAATGTAAATAGCTATGGGTATTATATTGTTATTTTACTTTTCGAGTGTACGTATTTAATATTGTGTACGTAATGTTATTACGTAATTATATATGTAAGCATTTAGTGGTATAGGTTGTAGTAGTTTAAGAGTTATAAGTTAGGGATTTTATAAGAATGAAATTATTTAGAAATGGAATTTATGTATTTTTAATATAGTAGTTTAATTTATTAGTTTAAAGGTTTAGGTGTAATTAACTAATTAAGGAATAAATAAATAAATAAATAATAAATATAAATAAGGAAATATTAATTAAAAAAACAAATTTAATAATTAAATAAATAAAAATTTATATTTTTGGATATTTTTGTGAAATAGTCGGCCAAAAAAAAAGAGAAAAAGAAGGGGGCTTTTTGTATTGGGCTTGAACTAGTAGTATATACTATATAATTAGATTTGATAAAAAAACAAATACAATCAACGAATGAAAAAAAACACAGGAAGGAAAAGGAAAAAAAAGGGAAAAAGTTAGGGTTCTTGAAAAGAAAAAAAACATGGTTTTGATCATCTAAAGGTATTGATCTTTATTAAATTCTTGTTCTTATTTAATTAATTATGTTAGAATCATGTTAATAATCATATGATGGATTAGGGTTTTTAATTTTATGGAGTTAAAATAATTTAGGTCTTGAATTTGGTAATTAATGAGGGATTTTTAGGGTTTAAAATCGTTTTTTAGGGTTTAAATCGGGTTAGGCAGAAACTGTCGCTAATCTGCCAGAATTCGTCGCTAATGTCTGGGCAGATTTTAGGTAAAATCGTTTTGGTCATAACTTATTCGTTTTTAAAGCTTTTTGGGTGATTCAAAAGCCTAATATTATGTACTCGGAACGTACTTTACAACTTTTTAGAATGTATAGCCTATGGAGGTCAGTAGCTTGGTCGAATTATTTGTACAAGTGTCGAGTTCAAGGTTAATTTTCGGACAACGTGGTTTAAAATCATGTATTGGATATTTTGAGATAGTGGACATTTAGAGGGCTATCATGGGGCTGATTTGGGATGTATCCATCGTAGGGATTATTACATTGATGAAGGATTAGAGTTCCAGAGTCAATGTTGACCTTTGTATTATTGTATTGTGTGCTTTAGATAATTGATTGTTCGTGAGGAGAATTTGGATTGCTTTTCGTAAGGTGAGTTCATAGTCCCGTTTTGCTACGTTTTTAAATGTTTCTCCAGTATGGGATGGAGATGATACTTGCAATGTTCTTTAACATGATTTAGTACTATGTTTTAAAATGTGTGGACATAAATGTGCTATTGTGTGACTTGCGTGCTTATGTGTTCTCATATGTGCTTTGATATGTGTTCTGATATGTGAATCTTGATTGTGTTATGATTAGGATTGGTACATAGATGTATGGGCATCTATGGGACCAGTTGTGATGTGTGTGGAGCGTGGGGCACGATCCGTCCTGAGTTCTTGGTTCGTGGGGCACGATCCGTCCTGAGTACTTGTGCATCGTCTCTTCGGAGGCAAGATATCTTGACGGGGATATAGTTCATCTTCCACAGGTGGTGGGGGAAAGATCCGGATAGTGTGGTGTCTGTTCTTGTGTGTGTGACAGGATATTTCTTGATTGTTATAGTGTGCTTTTCGAATTGTAGATGTGATCGGTACTTGGTTTAAGTTTTGTTGTGGATGCATGTAACATGATTATCACATTATGGTCCATTACTATAAATTGTTTTTCTTCAACTTATTTACAGCGGATGTCAAGGTTTCTTATGATGTTCTAGATAACTTAAACCTATGTTCTCACCAACTTTATGTTGAAAGATTTTAGTGCCATTTTCAGGTGAGGTAGTTGTGCAAGATGATGTCAGAAGTGGCTAGAGTATAGAGGCTGCTAGGATTGCATTAAGAGGAATCCCTTTCCTCTTAGATTTTATTTTGTCTTTTGATTTAGTAAATTGTTTGATACCTATATGTTTGATGTGTGTTATTTAAATGTCTTTGGTAAGAGGTAGGCCTGTTACCTACTTACCTAGACGCCTACATTATTTGTGATATTGTCATGACATTGTGTCACCTTTTTATGACATTTCTATTTCATTTAGTTAATTCTATAGACACGCTATTGTTGTGATGATATCCATACGTCGCGCCTCATATTCCGCCATGGTGGGGTGTGACACTATACGTCATCATGTCCCCCAGTCTAGTGGTCGCAGGTTCCAACCGTGGCTACTAAACTATAAACCATTCAGGCCCTCTTGAAAACATCTTCAAAAGAAATACCACGCACAACGCACATGAAATGAGTTTGAATAAGTATCCACGTCAGACTCCACTATCATAACCCTGCATCGAGAACTGGGAAAGACACTAACCACGTCAGAGGAGCCAACTGGCGAACACCGTAGGATGAACGAAGCATTTTAGACACGTGCCGCAAGATCCCATGCGTCCATAATGTATATAAATGCAGTCTGACAGACATTCAACCTTCTTCTTTGCCTATACAAAAAATCCTCCCACCATTTTTGAAAATAGCAGGAAACAATACTTTTGATAAAAAACAATACCAAATCCATCCCCGTCTTTA
The DNA here is from genome assembly GCA_025667525.1 of Glebionis coronaria. Taxonomy (NCBI): domain Eukaryota; kingdom Viridiplantae; phylum Streptophyta; class Magnoliopsida; order Asterales; family Asteraceae; genus Glebionis; species Glebionis coronaria. The sequence continues at coordinate 336,246,262 of CM046878.1, read as the reverse complement.
AAATATTTTACAAGGAAAAAATGGTAGCACAGCTGTTTGAGGTGACGTCACGTATATCAGAACAAGAACTCTCCCGTTTCGCCACCAAGTACCATGTATCTTCAGATCTCCATCCCACTGTGCCAGATCCACAACCATTTATTGGAAGTTTCCCTGAAGGAAAAATTGGTGTATACACCTGGTTCATCGAGTTTTCCAACAATCACATACCCCTAAGCCGCTTTCTGATGGATATACTAAGCTACTAAAGCATACACCTTTCACAACTGCATTGTATAGGTGCCGTCAAAATCTCAAATTTCGAAATAAGCTACTTACTTAAGAACGTTTACCCAACAATAAACCTGTTCCGCGCCTTCTACCGACCCTCGTGTATAAAAAGGTGGATATCTTTTGCAAAACACCCTGGTCAATTACAATGTTACTCGATAAAGATAGATTCTCTAAAGAAGTGGAACGACAAATTCTTCTGGGTAGATAAGGTTGTATTTTCGTTCGATTATGATTTCATCACCCCGAGACATTGATGAAATATGACCGCCCCATAGCTGGCTCGTACAACGAAGCAGATGCACAGATAATTAACACCAATCAGATACCAATACAGGAATACCCAGAGACTCTACTATACGCCCTAGGACTGAGCCATACACCGACCTTTCCTGCAAACCACCTCCCCTAATACTTCGATGAATTAGACCATGGTAAGAACCTTGTATTCCCCAAAACCAAAAATTCAAATGACTTATGCGCATATACTCACATATTCCTCATACTTTTGCAGAACTAACTTATACGCAGCTTGTGAAGCGCGAGAATCCGTGCGCGGTGACTATGCGCGCTCGACCTTTCACACCATTCGAGCTATCTAATGGATGGCGCGTTGGTCAACGCACCGTGGCCCCGGAGTTTCCTTCCCCAACACCTGGAGGGAGAACCGAGAGGATAAACGCAGTAAATGCTACTCCCATCCCAATTGTGCCATGTACCATAGAGTCTTCGTCAGAAGAAACGAATCTGGGAGATGAAGAAGACCATGGTTTCTAAGGGGACTCCCTAATAGGTCCATCAAAAGAGATCATACCTGTTCCTAGCTACAAAAAATTACCGTGCTCCCCCACACAACAAATTCCCAAAAGGGGGAGAACACTGTAGACTAGACCTCGCGCCGATGTGACTTCGTGGGGAATACTCTCAAGGCCACGGGAAAAGACACATATATCAAGGTACATCACCACGCCATTCTTTACCATCAGTTCGAAACAAACAATGCATGCACTTCTCTAACACTCGTAGGATATCAAATTTGCAGCTCTCATGGTGCAACAACCAAAGCTGGTGTCCGCAGCTTTAAGTCTACCAGATTCCTTCCTCCCTGGTACTGCACCCGCTCATGCGCACTGGATAGCGCAGCTGTATGTGAGGATTTCCTCCAACATTTAACTCCCCCTGGCCGTGCCCAACTTTTGCACGAAATGCCCGACAAAATACTAATGAGAGAGTTGGATACAGTTGCCTCACAGGAAATAACACTAGTCTCTTATCTGAAAAGAAGGTATCACATCTGTCTGAGCATCTGGCACAAGCAAACCAAAAGGTCAAACAAGCAACAGAACAAAAAGACCGCGAACTCTCAATTGCCCAGTGTGAGCTTGCACGTTTGCGCGCTGTGTCCAACATAAATGCCGGATCAATCCAATATTTAGAGGACGAAAAGGCATCATTATCTGAACTTATAGATCGCGAGCGCCGCTTGCGCGTGAAGCAAGAGGATGAAAACCGCTGGGCTATGTCCAAGCTAGAAGAAGGTATGAGTTCCCTCACTTCAAATTGTAACAATTTTGTTGCCAATTGTCACAAAGATATGGCTACGAAATCTGAGATGCTAAAGTATATGAGCACCGATTTTGATGAAGAGCTCTATCCGTACCTCACGGCCGTGCGCGCGGAGAATCATTGGTTAATAAAGCATGGTCTACCATTAGCTGCGAAAGGTGCCGTGGAGCTGCCCAACCTCAATAAAGCGATCAAGGACATCTTCGATGCCGCGCGGCTACTAGGACAAAGCCTCGCCATGGAGCGCGCCTTTAAGGAGAATTTACTAACCGGACCCCTGGAGGGGAGTGAAATTTATTCCAGGTACGCACAAGAGATCTTTGACGCTACATTCCAAAGACTAGAAGACCTCCCCCTGCCCATCATAGATCGCATGGAGAAAGATCAAGATTTTCCTATAAGTGTGATCATGGCCGGCCTTACCTTAGCAAGCCACTACGCAGAAAAAACAGAAGAAGGTCCCCACGCCATGGCCAAACCGGATATCTCTCAACTACAGGTCCCTATCTATATCTCTAGTGCACCAATAGTGATTTCGTTGGAAAACAAGTTGAAACAGCACGTGAGACGTGTTGCGAAGAAGAACCAGACTTCAACTAAAGGTGTTGCTATTGGTTTAGGTTTAGCACACCCTAGTCGATCCGATGGTGTACCAGTTAGCCTGCCTTCCATTGATGTATATCATACACGCGTGCTGCAGTGCATGAATGAGGAATGGGTACAGCACCGCGCGTTATTGAACCCAAACACCGCAAGTTGAAGAGGTCGCTGTCAGCGAGCGACCTTTTATAGAAGGCACCTTTCCTTACTATCCGCCTTGTACTAACTACGCACAATAACTTGTAAATTAAGGAATTTGTATAATATTTATAGCAACCCGTATGTTTGCCGACACGTAGCGTCCTGCGCTACGCTCACGTTCATTGTTACATATGTGTGTCCAGGTTTCTGCATTCACGCCTGAGTTTGTGAGACAGAACGCCTCTTTATGAGTACACTCATTGGAGTCTGACTCTGAACTTATGGGTGAGCCGAAAGTTCATTATGTGTGGGCCTGCCACTACTACCATAAGCAATGTCATAGAGAATGACATGTTTGTTAGGCGTGCACACTGTGTCTTGTGCATATCCGTCATAAAGTATGCGGACTGCTACACTTACCACAACGTCTTGTGGGAAGCTGCCTAACAAAGGATACCTGATCCGGCGCTGCTGGGGGTGCATCCCTCTTACGCGACAAGTTTAATTGGTAGGGTAAATAATATGACTATTTTTGTGTGTGTTGTCAAGTGTTGTTCGTACTCGATGCAATTCGAATTGATCACGATTTAAGGTGGAATTATCGTTTTTGGTCACTAAAAGGGGGAGCTTTTGATTTGTATGTCTACTAGTAATAATGTTAAAGCTATTAAACACAAAAGTAAAAGAAGGATGTTGTTAATCCCATTTAATCCATAACACAAGATTTAGAAGAGATATTTAGAGAGAGAAAGAGAAGAAAAGTAGAGAGAGAAACAAGAGAGAATTTGGAAGGTTTATCTTTACTAGAGAGAGAAAGTAAAATGAACCAACACCCTCTTCCACACATGGAAGAGGGTATATATACCCTTGGCTTTTAGGCCGTGGGTTTAAGAGACATGGGCCGGGCTTGGCTTTGTTTTGGGCTTACGCCCCTAACTTATACAATATTAGCTTAAAGTCCAAGCCCGGTTTTCCCGACTAACCTATTACAATACAAGACCTTTTAACGACTAAGATGACCTATTACATTCTTGTTTGACTATATAAATTATAGGGCTAACAATCTCCCCCAATGTATCGGTCATCTTAAAAAGCTTAAAAAGCATAAGATGATTGAGTGAATACATTCTTGTAGAGGAGATCTTCCTGCTTTGGTCTTGTATCTTGGTCTTGATCTTGTTTGTAACAACTTTGTTCCTTCATGCTTTCGTGATCTTTATCTTGAGCCTTTGTCATTTGACTTTGAGTGCTTGAGATCTTCATCTGTACTCCTTGTGACTAAGATGACCTATTACATTCTTACATTCTTAGGTATCTTGATTATCGCCATCTTGTGCTCTTGTGACTTCTGAATCGACATTGGTTACACAGCTATGCCACCTTCTTGATATACAGTAACATATACAGACACGGATGAAATGGATTTGAACATTTGACCCTAACTCGGTAGCGTTTTACCTCCGGTCGGTGAAGACCGTTAAACGGTATTAAATACCGTACCTGTGATCAGGTAGATTCGATTAAGAACCTCCATGACAGGGTTTCCCGGCGGTAGTAGCCAGTTCTCTTTACTCGACCGTCTCAAAGCAGACTGCGAACGTAAAGAGTGAATCATAAGGATAAATTATCCGTCTGATTAGAGTCGTCAATTCAGATTTCCTGGAACAAGTTTGATTCTAAAAGAATCGCACCATTGTTGCTTTCCAGTTTGTCACAAGCTTGATTCATAGAGAATCTTGCGAGTTACCTACCGCAGTGCTGTTTGATGTTGACACTGGAAGGATTTCCATTCGTCACTGTTAACACTAATGAGTGTCACTCTGAATGTTCTGGCAAGATCACATGGATTTTGCGAAGAAACCTAGAATCAAGTTTGAATCAATTAAGAATCTAAACTTAGTTGCTTTTTAGTTCTCACAAGTTTGATTCGTGTAGAATCGCACAAGTTACCTACCATGAGCTTGTTTGATGCTGGCTCAAGCAGGATTTCCATCTTCATTGTGAATCGTATCACTCAGATGTTCTGGCAATATCACAAGGATAATGCGTAGGACTCGATTGTGTTCTAATGAGATGATGAATTGATCTCGTTTGGCTCTAGACTCAATAAGTGCATTTTGGTAATCGGAGGCTGGAGCAGACTGCCACCTTTTCAATATTAACTGACTCGGAGTGAGAAAGTCAATAGATACGTGTTGATCTCCGTGATAATGAGACAAGTTTCTTTTGAGAGAAACTCGAATGGCTGGGGAAGGGTTGTGCATCGCATCACTGGGTCCATGACACTTGTCTTCAAAAGATGTGTTAACTCGGTTTCTACCTAAGTTGCACAGAATATTCAACTCCTTCAATGCTTACCAATACGTCATCATTAGCACCTTGTTGTGATTGTTCTAGTGCTAACTTAAGTAATTGGTCCGCATTCAGCTTCATTCCACCCCATCTTTCCTAAGGACAACTATTTCTAGCTATGGAATGTCCTTGGGTAGATCCCTCCGGTTCTGGTTGGATCATAGGACTTGGTTTCCTATCCTAAACCACCTTTTGACTCCATCGTTCTGTCGTGGATAGTAGGTTGTTTTGGGTAAAGATCGTAACCATAAAACCATTGAAAGCCATTCAAAGTGCTTGATAAAAAATCAAAGCTTTTAACACTTTGAAAGTTTTATATTTTCAAAAAGCCCCCCCTACACACATGCATCGATATACGAAATAGTTTGGCATGTGAAGGAAAGAGTTGCACTTGAGTCTTTAAGATCACATGTTGCGATATATTACATTTTAATCACATTTTCTCCCCCTATCTCTAATATAAAAATATAATATTAGAGATACCAATTGATTAAAATATGAAAAATTTCGAAAAATCGACGGGAGAGAAACATGTGTGCATGCATGAATCATGGAACATTTTCAGTCGGGTCGCTCCCCCTCAACAATATATGTGTGTCTTGAGACAAAATTTGACAAAATTTTAGAAAAACGACACCACAAAATATGTTGAGGTACGGAGATGAGATGCCTTGTCCGATATAATTTATTACTTATGACAGTTTTAAACCATTTTCGGAATGTGTTGGATATATAAAATGTGACAATTTCAGAGATGTAATTTTGGGGCAAGCACTCCTACTGGCTGATCCCATGTTGATATTTTATTATGTTTCTCGTAACTTTATGTTATCATCTTGGTTCTTGTCTAGTTTATTTATTTCCAGTATTCTAGACTAGTTAATGTTTATGGCCTGTCATAAACATTTTGTTTAACAAGCTGCCTGTAGCTTGCGGTTAATGTGGCATTTCAGCCACATTCCTTGTACTTCAACATTTTTTTTTGGTTCTATTTACCGGGGTCATTGTTACCCTTTTACCAAAAAAATTTCAGAGATGTACCCAACAACATTAAAAGGCTTGATTTTAAAACGCTCCCCCTCAAAATTTGATCCAAATAACATATGACAATTTTGAGATATGAAAAACCACATATGAGGAATGGAGTGTTGAACACACAATTTTGAAAGATTTAGAAAAATCTTTTTGAGAAATTCTTGAAAAATTGTGTTCAATGGTTTTAAAATAAATTCCGATTTACATGAGCTCAAAACTTGAATGTTTTGTGACTAGCTCATGACCTAGAAAAAATAATTTCCCGTTGTGGAGGATAAGTTATCATCCGTGATAAACTTTCCTAAAGTGGAAGTACGAGTTCTAAGCTGACATTTACTTAGAAGTCGGTTGTCATGAACTTCTTAAAAACTTTGAATGTTTTTATAGGAAGCTCATGACCGAGAAATATGAATTTCTCGTTAAGAAGGATAAGTTATCGTCCGAGATAAACTTTCCTTAGTTGAGGTCCGAGTCCTAAGCTGTGATGCGCTTAGAAGTCATATACATGAGCTTAAAACTTTCGAATAGTTTTAATGTAAGCTCGTGTCTGAGAAAAATCGAATTTCTTTTTTTTTTGGTAAAAGGGTAACAATGACCCCGGTAAATAGAACAAAAAAAAACGTTGAAGTATAAGGAATGTGGCTGAAATACCACATTAACCGCAAGCTACAGGCAGCTTGTTAAACAAAATGTTTATGACAGGCCATAAACATTAACTATTCTAGAATACTGGGAATAAATAAACTAGATAAAAACCAAGACAATAACATAAAGTTACGAGAAATATAATAAAATATCAGCATGGGTTATGACAAACAGCAAAAAAACCCTAATTCTCTCTAGGTGTTTTCCGGCCGCCGTATGTTTTTCCGTTCCCCTTTGATCTGATCTATTACCTTCTCCTCGTTCTATCTTGGTGGCTGTATATCTATTATTGATTCTAGGGTTGATAGTTTTTAGGGTTTCGTTATTTTTTTTTAGGGTTGTATACGAAACTTTCTTATCAGCTCTTTTAATTAATATTGATATACAGATTCATTGAATAGAACGTCTAAGGTGATGACTGGTTTTTAGGGTTTCGGTTCTGTGCTGTGCGCCGCTGCATTTTTTAGGGTTTTTTTGTTATTATTTTAATTGGTATGGAGATTGGGTAGGTTTATTTAGGTACTGGTATAAAACCCTAATTTGTTAATTAGGGTTTTTGTGATATTGTGTTTGATTAGTTTCATGATTAGAGAGATGGATAACAGTTTTGTTCCGGTTGACATGGATGCGTTGGCAGCTAGGATGATCAGATTGAGAGAACAGATGGGTGTTTCATCTCCTAGTAATACGGATAGCTCACCTGCTGTGGTGCATGCAGCAGGTCTTCAGTCGACACAAGAGGGTTCTGAGTCGCATGCGACACTTGCTGATTCGACACAAGATGCTGTTCCTGCTGTTTCAAGACTTGCTGATTCGACACCTGCTGTTAATGCGGGTAAGGAGAAGGGTTCACTGCTTCAGGGGTGTGCTAACTTGTATACTAATGTCAATAGTCCACAGAAGGGTTCGTTTGCCTCGATATTTCAAAATGAGGGTGGTATGAACCAAACTATTCCTAAGACGGTGAAGATATCAGAATTACGATGTGATGAGCATGTTGAAGGAGCACGAGTTGCACTTCCATATGCTGCTGTTGAAGAGGTTGAATCCAGATTTAAGCACACGTTATACGGGCAGTTTATTGGTAAACGTTTAGCTTTTCCATTGGTGGAAAATTATGTTAAAAATACGTGGGCACGATTTGGCTTGATACGCGTTCAATTACATGAGGATTTTTTCCTTTTTCAATTCAAGACGAGGGAAGGAATGGAAGGAGTCCTTGAAAATGGCCCGTGGTTGATTAGGATGCTTCCCATGATTTTGAATATTTGGTCGCCTACTACTGATCTGAAAAAGGCGGAGATTAAGAAAGCACCAGTTTGGGTTAAGATTCATCATGTGCCGATTGTTGCTTATTCGGAGGTTGGTCTTAGTCTTATCACGACCCAAATTGGCACTCCTATTATGTTGGATTCTTACACGAGTAATATGTGTGTTAACTCGTGGGGTCGGAGTACATATGCTCGGGCGCTCGTTGAGGTTTCAGCTGAAATGGAGTTATTGGATTCGATGGTAATTGCAGTCCCTAAAGGTAGTGGAAAAGGGCATTCATTGGTTACTGTTGATATTGAGTACGAATGGAGACCTCCAAGATGTGCTACATGCTTGATCTTTGATCATAATAGTGATATGTGTCCGAAAGTGCATAAGGAAGTGGTTACTCATGTTACTAAAGATTTGGTGAATGATGGATTTGAGGTGGTCAAAAACAAGAAGAATAAAGGAAAGAAGAAGCAACCTCAAGTTGCAGGTATTAAGTTAACAAAACCAGCCCTTAATCTTCAGTTCCGTAATGTTGAGAGAGGTGAATCCTCTAAAACAAATGTAACGGGTCAGAATCCTAAGAAGGCAGATTCTTTGCTTAAGAAGGGTTTCCTGAATAACAGAACCTCGAGTTTTGTAGCTAAGACTAATGATAAGGATAAGAGGTCTCATAATTCTTTTGGTGCTCTTTGGGATAAGATGGATGATGGTACAGATTGGGAGGATGGTCTTAAGACCAAGGAAGGTGTAGTCAATGAGAGTGATAGTGAGGTTGAAGAAGTCATATCGATTGATGATCGGCATGGTTCTCATCAGCCTGGTCCATGATGATGTTTTACTTTCATTGTTCATGCACCTTTAGGTGGTTTTTTCCTATTGGTGTTATTTGTTTTGTAATCGTTTAGTAGGTCATATGGCATGTCATATGATGTAGTGGTTGTTCAGGCATTTGCTTGAGGTTAATGTAGCATTGCAGCTACATTCCATTGTACTTCAATGTTTTTGGGAATATATTTTACCGGGGTTAGGATTCCCCTTTACCCAAAAAAAAAAAATATCAGCATGGGATCAACCAGTTGGAGTGCTTGCCCCTATATTAGTGTTGAGAAGATTCACCGATTCATCAAAGACGACCTCGACTCCCTCCTCCTTCTCCTCATTATCTTCCTCGTTTTGAGGATAAGTCATACTCGGGATGAACTTTCCTGTCTTGTGAGCCCGGGTTACAGTCTGTAATTTGACTATAAGCCTTGTACACGAGCATAAAACTTTTGAATAGTTTTAATAGAAGCTCGTGACCAAGAAATATGAATTTCTCGTTTTGAGGGTAACTTATCGTTGAAGAGATAAAGTTCCCTTTCTTTGACGTTCGAGTTACAGCCTGAAATGTGACTGTAAGTCATCTTGAATCTTACTTGTGAAACCCTTGAGACACGTATTTCTCTGATATCTGCTTTTTCATCAACCAAACTCTGAGAGTGTCTTTTGTTGAACGGTATGAATATGGAAAACCTTTGTGTTCTTGTTGAACCTTTACTTTATTACCTGCACTTTTATCAGTAGTTTGTATGCTTGCATGTGGGTTAGTGATATCTTTGTGAGAACCGTGTGGGGGTTCACCTTGAACCTTTATCGAGCTAGAGGGAAATATCTTTCCAGTAGGAACCCACCTAAGACCTATTGTTTTGAAGGTTCTACCCGTTGGTATCCACCTAAGACAAGGTCGAGGAGACATAGTTTTCTCATGCACAGCGGAAGATTTAGTTGGGGAAAACCTATTTCCTTTAGGGTTCCGTCTTTGAGGTGCTCTAGCATTTTGGTTCACCTTGTTCATGACTTTAGTGATACAATCATCATGAATGGCATTAAACACGCATTTGTTACATTTCGTGCAAACAAAGTGCTTAGCATCTGAGAAGGCTCTAGAATTCCTAGGGTTGGCAGAATTGTGCACATCATAGAAGGGTCTAGAATTCCTAGATGTGTGAACAACGCTCCTAGGTTGTGGTTTGGTCCTATCTCTTGCTTGTGTATTTTTCTGAGCATCCTCTAGATAGCGTTTATGACCTGTGTTATTTGATCTATGCCTATGCATGTTCTTGTAGCTAGATCTAGAGTTGTTTGAAGCATTCATGTGATCGGGTTTTGTAGATGCAGTCTGGCTTAAGGAAGGTCTAGTTTGTGGAGTGACTGGTTTAGGCAAATTGCTACGCACGTCAACTTGGGATGCAAACCTCGGATTCGACGTTTTGGGTCGTTCAGATTTAAACGCATTCGGTTGTCTAGAAACTGAGCGGTTTCTGAATGGTTGAGAAGGAGGTTTCCCCAAGACTGACTGTTTTGGTAACTTAGTATCCACACTATTTCCTTTTATCTTCCTTAATTCGTTTTTCACCGATGTCAGTGCAAAAACCTTTTCCTGAATCTGAGCCTTTAATTGCTCATTTTGTAGAAGTAATTGAGCGACACATTGTTCTAACTTAATGTTCATATTATCAAATATGGCGTTATCAGCATTCGCATCATTACCATCTACAATGTCGATAGGTTGCACAGATAATTCAGTTAATGAAGCAGGCGGAGGACTTGGATTTTGAGAAACCAACTTTGATTCTAACAAATTTATTTGTTTCACAAAATGTTCTTTTTCCTCGTTAAAATATTGAATCTTACGATCCAATTTTTGTTCAAGAACAACATTTGCTTTTTCAAGTTTTTCAAAGTAAGCCTCAAATTTGTTATTTTTCTTTGAAAAATCGAGTTTGGCATCCTCAAAATCTTTAGTCTTCTGAGCTAACAGAATTTCAAGCTCGTGAATCTTAGAATCAACATTCTGAGGAGTCTCTCCTCCATTAGTACTCGTATTTGATGAATCATGTGTGGTATTGCTATCAACCTTTTCCACTAGATACGTGTCAAGAATGGGTTCAGATTGCTCAGTATGTTGAGGAACATCGTATTCAGCATTTAAATGTACCATAGCCATTGGCTGATCATCATAAATAGGTCTGATATCCGCATCGTTGGTTGTTTGATCATTCCCTGAGCTGGTACTGGTATGTTGCGTTTCTGATTCTGTCGCGCTGCTCTCTGTATCAACCGAAGAGGCATCCAATGCTTGATCTTTATCGACGTTGCTGTCTGTCAGTCTTTGATTCACCCTTCGTTCAAATTGCCTTTGATGGCGTGTTCTTTCAGCAATTGACTTCTTTATATTGCTCATATGTTGAAGAAGTGTCTCTTTGAACGCTTGTAGATCTACGAGAGTATATTTGGTAAAGTATGTGCTTGTGAACTCTCGATCATTTTTGGATAAGCCACTTGAGTCAATGAATTGTTGGAACTGATTGTTGAGAGCTAAAAGGACCTCCATGGATATATTCTCGTGAAAATCGTCTCTGTCAAGTTCTTGTTGAAGATGGTCCACATTAAGTAGCATCGTTCTGATGAATATCTCAACATCTTGACCAAATAGTAGAAAGAATACTCGTTTGAATCCAATTTCAAGACGAGTGCCTTTTAGGTCTTCTCTTGAAAGAACCTGAAGGTGTGACTGAAGCAACTTTATGTGTTCCATGCATCTTTCTTTTGCTTTCGACATCTTGTATTTGATTGCATGAACGGTTTTGGTGGTAGAATCCTTGTTAGAAGGTTTACTGATTGGAGTCTCAGTATTTGTCTGAACCTCTGGATTCTGCATCTTCTCTTTATTCATCTCAGTCATGGACGTTGTTGGTGTTGAATCCACGAAGATGTCCATTGAACGGATGTCTCGAAGAGGATATGATGTTTATGGATTACGGATCTTAGTGGATGTGTTGTGATTTGATTGTGGTTGAAATTCCGAAAATTCCAATTTTTTTTTCCAGTCCGACAATAAATTCCTCAGTCCGACAAAACGGTAAGCCAAAAAAATTTTGAATCACCAAATTTTGAAATTGAGTTAGAAATAGCCAAAAACTAGTAGGGAAAAAATTTGAAAAATGAAAAATTTTGAAAAAAAATAAAACCTAAAAATTTGAATTTTGGTCCGAAAATTCGAATTTTTGATCGAAAAATTTTTCTCATCGCCAAAATTTGAAATTGAAACTTAAATGGCCTAAAAATGGTCTAGGAAAAAATAATTTTTTTTTGGAGTTTTCCCGCCAAAAAACTCTTTAATCTTCGTGTAAACTATGTTCCGGGACTAGTCTAGATAGTGGCTAAGTCTGAAAAATACTCGAACAAAATTTCCATCGGAATGTCCATCGGAATACCTATCAGAATGTCCTTGATCGGAATACCCTTGTCGGAATAACCTTGTCGGAATAAACCCTATCGGAATACCCTGATCGGAATGTCCAGATCGGAATGTCAAATCGGAAATGTCAAATCGGAATGCTCAAATCGGAATGTCAAATCGGAATGTCCAAATTGGAATGCTCAGATCGGAATGTCAAATCGGAATGTCCAAATCGGAATGCTCAGATCGGAATGTGATCGGAAAACTTAAACCCTTTTCGTATTGCACAGATCGGAATATCCCTAATCGGAATATATCCCACTTTTCTTGGACAAAACTCAACCAATTCGTGATTTTAAGCCAAAAAATGATCAAAACACCCAAAAATTTTGTGTTTTTAACCAAAGTAAATATACCAAATCTCTACCATAACTATGTAGAAGATTTGTATCGAGAAAAAAACCATAAAAAACACAAGAAAAATTTTAGGACGTGAGATATAGATCAAAATAGCCACGAAAAATCAAGAACACCACACACGAATCTTGAATCACCTATCCACTATAGGCTCTTGATACCAAATGTTAATCCCATTTAATCCATAACACAAGATTTAGAAGAGATATTTAGAGAGAGAAAGAGAAGAAAAGTAGAGAGAGAAACAAGAGAGAATTTGGAAGGTTTATCTTTACTAGAGAGAGAAAGTAAAATGAACCAACACCCTCTTCCACACATGGAAGAGGGTATATATACCCTTGGCTTTTGGGCCGTGGGTTTAAGAGACATGGGCCGGGCTTGGCTTTGTTTTGGGCTTACGCCCCTAACTTATACAATATTAGCTTAAAGTCCAAGCCCGGTTTTTCCGACTAACCTATTACAATACAAGACCTTTTAACGACTAAGATGGCCGATTACATTCTTGTTTGACTATATAAAATATAGGGCTAACAGATGTCTAAGCTTGATAGCTTAACTGGAGTGAATGCTGCACAGTTCTTCTTGGTAAAAATAAAGAAAGGGTGACTATCTATTTTAATATAAAATTGAAAACTTGAAAAGATTAATCTAAAATTAAGACTTTTAAAATAATTGACGAAAATTAAAACTAGATAAAATATAAACTTTAAAAATTAAAACTTTATAAAAATGTAAACTTGAAAATGAAACTAAGATAAAATACTTTGAAAATTAAACTAAATAAAAATGGCCGGAAAAAAAATAAAGTTTAAAAACAATTAAGGAAACTATATCTGAAAATAAATCGGAAAAATAACAAAACCAAACTATCCGGAATCAAAAATTCCAAAGCAATCCGGAATACGAATTCTAGGTCAAATCCATAATAATAAAGAAAATACCTTATCCGGAATCTATATTCCGGATAGAATCCGGAATGTTGAAATTGGTCTTATCCGGAATCAATGAAGGATCAAATCCGAAATAAGTGTTTAGCTTATCCGGAATGTCAAAATATGCTATCCGGAATGTCAAAATATGCTATCCGGAATGTGTTTAAGACTTGTTATCCGGAATCTTAACTTTGGCTTATCCGGAATGTTCGAAACCCCGCTTATCCAGAATACTTGAAACTCTGTGCTATTCGGAATGCTGAAAACTTGTTATCCGGAATCCATTACTATGTAATCCGGAATGTTTACACGAACTTATCCGGAATATGCTATTTCCCTTATCCGGAATATGATTATACACACTATTCGGAATCCGTTATGAAGCTTATCCTGAAAAACTAACAAATATTAATAATCCGGAATAAGGTTTTGTATGCAATTTGTGATATGAGGGTTTTAAGAACCCGGATAACACAAAGATTAAGCAAAGATGAAAATAAGCAAAAATCTAATAAGCACTTAACCAAAAGTTTAACCAATTTGATTTTAAGAAAAAGCAAATAAGCCACAATTTAAAAACTTTAAAAACTAAATAATCAAAATATTTGTAATCAACTTTTTATAAAAATATAAATCTACCAAATCAACTTATTTAAAAATAAGAAAAACATAAAAATAAGCAATAAGCACAATAATCTAAAACATCAAACACACCAAATCAATAAGCACAATCTAATAAGCAAATCAATCACACAATCAACATGATTAAGCAAACTACATGATTAATGAAACAAAACAATAGATTATGATTAAGAAAGGTAGAATGAGAATTAACTAAAAAGCTTGATTAAATTGAAGATTAAGATTCAAATTACAAGATTAAAAGATGAAAGATTAAGCAAAACTTGAAAGAAAATTCTAGAGAGAGAAAATAACTCCTAATCACCTACTAAAAACTAAAAATGAACTAACTACTCCTAGTGAAGATTAGGAGGGTATTTATAGGACAAGGGGAGGGTGTTGTTGCTTCTCTCTTTCTTCTTGTCTTCTCGTCTTTTAAATAACTCGTATTTCTCGACTTTGTCCCGGGATTAGTCGAATGATAAAATGAACTCGTCTTCTAATTTTCTTCTTTTAGTAGACTTGGTTCTTCGACTTCATCAAACTTCCGTCTTTAGACTTTTTCTTCGATAAATCTTCAGAATAGGCCTTTGACTTCCGTTCTTCTTGCACTTTTGATCTTTTGACTTCGTCTTTTGTCTTTTTCTTTGATAAAAGCCCGTGAAAGCCCGTGTTTTCTTCCTTTTTCATATTTTTGTATCAAGTCTAAATGTTTATAGTTAAAAGATTTTGAAATGTTGATTATCAAAGGCCTATTCTGATTTATCGAAGAAAAAGTCTAAAGATGGAAGTTTGATGAATTCATCTAAAGATGGAAAAAGTCTAAAGATGGAAGTTTGATTATCAAAGGCACCGTTATAGTCAAAAGATTTTTAGACATTTTTAGAAAAATGTTTATAGTTAAAAGATTTTGAAATGTTTTATTCAAAACCTTGGTTTTAAAAATCTTTCGTTCTCTATAACGAGAGCTCTGATACCAAACTGTAACACCTCCAAATTTATACAACTCAATACAGCGGAAGACTCGTTGGTGTTACGGGATATCACATTACTCACATCATAGACAACGCATAAAAATTGCGTCGTTTAATAATAAAGCATTTCCATTCATAAATATCAAAGTTACATAGGTCCCAAGTCATTGTATTTAATACAGGTTTTACAAAGCATTTGAATGGAAATAAGTATTTAGGTGCGGGCCATGAATTCTTGTTGTCTTCCCGAGAATTACCTTCAAGTACCTGAGATAAAACATGTTAAAAGAAAAGGTCAGCGATAACGCCGAGTGAATTTATAGAGTTTAATAAATTCCATCAATATAACTTTGGTATAAAATTATTAAAAATCATTTCGTACAAATCATTGTAATAGGCCATAAAATAGCCAAAGTCATTTTTATACAAATCCTTATCGAAAATCATAATATAGGCATTTTCCTTAAAAATCATTATACGAGCCAATGTCGTAAAAACATCTTACAATACGTTTTATAACGTTGTATAGATTAAATAAAAACCGTTATATGAATATGGTTATATAAAACCAAAACATGAACATAATATCAATAGTATGACCCTGTATTGCTAGTCAGGCAATACATCGTAATTCGGTGCGTATAGCAGTATTTCGTTAATTGGATTAATATAAGCCGCATGACATTGTTACCTTACTACAACAAACAACGGGTAGCTAGCCCGAAACTCATTTGCCCATCTAAACTAGCGTGTCGTCAACATAAATTCGCTTACCAATCAATGTGGTACGACGGGGATCAACCGTCAAGGCGCGAACTAGGGTGATCGTCCCCAAATAGTACTATTATATGTATAAGCGTCTACCAAATCCCGATAGTTCACAATTCATGCTAATAGGACTTTTAGTGACATAACCTAACTTTAATAATCCATTTTATTTCATCTATCGGGTCCTTTAATCATTTATCAGGTCATACAATCAGGTCATACAATCATTCGGGTCCAAATCAATAAACAAACAATCGGGACAAATGGTGTCCTATTTTATAAAAACTAACATGTTATCTCCCTCGCGGGTTTATAAAACATTTCATAAAAACATTTAAAAGTGTGCGAGGCTATGAACTCACGTTGATGTGGGAAGGCGATTATCGGCGATTTGGATGTACGGTACGTGCTTCAATCACAGGAACCTAGACAAACAATACTCGTCTTAGACTCATGTCCAATGACTTTATAAAAATAACAATTATGTATACATATGATGATTACATATATATGATGATCAAGTGGGTTTACATATTCTCTTTTACTCATTTTAGTGTTTACGTATTGGTAACTTCTTACTAGTTTACTAGTTTTACCTATTTACGTGTTTTAGGTCCAATAAACTTATTATAAGTTCTTTAACTTATATTACTCCATTTTATACTTGTATTATCAGTATTTACACTTTACATGTTGGGCCCAAATGTGTTAAGCCCAATAAACAAGTTTTTTTTTTTTTTGGTAATGGGTTACCCCGGTAAATATATTAACCAAAAAAATCGTTTAAGTACAAAGGAATGTGGCTGAGATACCACATTAACCTCAAGCTACATGCAGCTTGTTAACAAAGACTATGAAACATCAACAGCCCTAACCGAATCTAGAAGACAAAAGTAAACTAGATAAAAACCAAGATGTGAACATGAAACCGCGCTCACTCTTCAGCATCCAACACCACCATGATAGGAGCAGGATGAATCCAAATGAGTCTGCCTCCTTAAAAAACCTTACCGAAGAAAACCCAGTGGGAAAAACCTTGGACAAGGAAAAAAGAGTACAACACTCACCCGGCACACCTATCATGGAACAATTCTTGAACTCGGCACCCTCCATTTGTCAAGCAGCAAATTTGACCTGGTAGATAATTTCTTGAAACGGAAAGAAATCAACTTCAAACGAATAGTATCACATAGAATCTGAAATAACTGATCAACAGACATCCGCTTCTTCTTGAATAGTCGTGAATTACGTTCCATCCAAATAAAATAAGCAGTAGCAGCCAACACAAGACGAGCAAGAATGCTAACACATGATTTCCCATTCGAAATTAGAATAACATGAGCTAATATATCATCAATACGAGGGGGGACAGTATCCATACCACACAAGGTCCGAACCTTAGACCAAACCTGCATAGAATAAGAACATTCAAAGAAAAGATGGTCATGGGAGTCCTGCACCAAACCACATAAAGGACACCGAAGAAGGCTTAAATCCACCAACGGGCCAACATCCCATTGCTTAAGCCTATCCTGCGTCTTCAATTTCCTTCTAACCACCAGCCACAAATTAATAGAGTGACGAGGAATACAATGAGAAAACCAGACAGCTTTATACCAATTAACTCCCATAGCCCGATCACGTATGGAATCCCACACTAACGCCACAGAAAACGGCCGAGAAACACCACTAATATCCCTCCACAGCAACTCATCTTCTTTATCATCATTAATAATAGGCACAGGTATAGAAACAATATTCGGAAATCTGGTATTCCAATCCTGCGGCCACTGCCAAGCACCATCAACGATAAGATCCCTCACCTTATTAGATAAAGAGAACCCCGATCTATTGATATTACGGACCGTGAGGGTGTCCCGTAGAGGACATAAATCTGCCCAATTATCAAACCACATAGAAGCAACTCTACCATTATTAATATTATACCATAAAAACTTACGAACACGTGGTCTGATTTGGAGAAGTTTTCTCCAGCCCCAACTCATGTCACCAATACAAGGAACATCCCAAAAGCTTCTATCCTTTAACTTGTAAGAATAGATCCATTTGACCCATAAAGAATCTTTACGAGTCAAAATGCACCAAATATGAGAAACCATTAAAGCAGCATTAAAGTCAGAAAGCTTACGAATACCAAGGCCACCTTCATAGAATGGATTACAGACAGAGTCCCAAGCAACTTTAGCCTTACCCTTCTTCATTTCACCTTGACACCATAAGAAGCCTCTCAAAAGCTGCTCCAAATCATGAATAATCCGCACTGGTAAAATAAAAACTGACGCCCAGTAAATATGCATA
Organism: Glebionis coronaria; assembly: GCA_025667525.1. NCBI lineage: Eukaryota > Viridiplantae > Streptophyta > Magnoliopsida > Asterales > Asteraceae > Glebionis > Glebionis coronaria. The sequence goes on along the minus strand of CM046878.1, from coordinate 336,228,137 downwards.
GAAGATAGGACTGAACGAACTAACTGGAGTCTTCCTGCTAAAGAAAGAAATTTATTGCGCCAATCATTAACTCTACTCTCAAGCTTTTCAACAAGGACCTTACAGTCCCTATACAGAAGCCTGGAAGAGATTAGAGGAACACCAAGGTATCGGACAGGTAACTCGCCTTCAGCAAAAGGCATTATCTGTAAAATAGTGCTTTCAACAGCAGTGGAAACATTGCAGAAGAAAACAGTGCTCTTAGGGATACTTGGAACCAAACCAGAAGCAATTTTAAATTCCTCCAAAGCATCCATAATAACTTGCACAGAACCCAATAAACAAGTTTATAAGTGTTTTAGCCCATTTTGTTGTATTATTAGTCCAATAACGTTAACTTAGCCCATTAATGTCCGTATGTTATATAGTTCGGGTTTTATCGGTTTTTACTTGTTATATATGTTTATATATCAGTATATGAGTTTTATAAAGTTCACTTTAGACGGGTCCAACCGTCTAAGTTGTATTTAGCAAAAACGTTAATTTTACGGTAATAGCCGAAAAAGTCGTAAAAATTATGTTTATAGTTTTATAACTTATAAATATTATTCCACTACTATTTTTATAATTTATCCATTTATTTAACCTTATACATATTTATATAAATGAAATTCATAAGTTAGTGGGTTTTAATTTCACATTTTATACTATATAATTTGAGTGCTTATATAATAGTAATAAACATTAATTCTTCAAAATCTGATTTTTATTTTCATCTTCACCATTTTTATCATATCTAGAGTTCTATAATGAATTAGAAGCTCATTTTTGGGTGGCATGATCGTCATATTATGTGCTACAATTAACTTAGTTATATCCACTGCTCATTTTAAGTTTATCTATCCTTAACAGTCCCTACAAAACAGCTTATTCAGCTTAGCACACTCATCTTGTTTTGATCATATCTCACTCATTTTAATGATTTCATTGCATGGCCAACTCTCACATGTGTATGACATCTAATACTTACTGTAAACTGATTCCACTATGCCATTTTATCAGTTTAGCTTTTGGTTACTTACTGTTTTTATACAGCCTTCATATTTTAGCAAGATTTTAACCATTTAACATGTGGTTTTTCCATCTTTTTTTACCATATTTATCAAATCTATCAACACCAAATCCCAACATAATATTTTTTAATCATCATTCATAATCATATACATATACATAAATAAAGAAATTACAAGATTACATAATCAAAATAACAAGAGGATAGGAAGAACAATCTTTATACCACCAAGATTAAGTAGTTTGAAGGATCAAGACTTGGTTTTGGGTCACCAAATCTTATGAACTCTTGTATGAAATCTTCAAGATCACCAAGGGAGATGTTGGTCTTTGAAAATCAGCCCTACTTCATCTTGCAAACTTCTCTTTGGATGTTAAAATCACCACCAATCTATAGAGCTTCAAAAGGGCTTCATCATATGTGTGAATAACACATGATTTCATGGTTAAAATTGATCAAATGAGGATTGTTCTTGATGAAATTGGGACGGAATTTGAGAGAGAAAGGAGTGGTTTTGTGGTTTTGCATGTGTAAAAATGAGGAAAATGGTTTAAGTTACTTGTTTTATAACTTTGGTGGTTTTGGTGGAAGGCTAAGGACAAGTGTCCTTAGTCTTGGTGTAAGCTTGACAACTTAGCTTCCATAAGCTTAATATGGAAGCCACATGAAGGGGGGGGGGGGGGGGGGGGGCAAGAGTTATCTTGTCTCATCCCCACTAATTTACGGGTATTCCTCGATTCTAGTTTCCTCGATTTGCGTGCCCTCAGGTCGTTTTACGAAAAACGTTTTTACAAATTATGAATCAACGGCACAAAACGAATCTAATAAAAATTGTCTCATAAAAAACGGAGTTCAAAAACGTAAATACGTTATCCTAAGGTTTCCGGTTTAGTCGTAAAGGACGTTAAATTATAATCGTAAGTCCTAATCTCTTCTCGTAAATTTGTGAGTTTATGAACCAACACAAATTTAAAATTCCAAAATAATATTCACGGATAAATTTATTTTCTGAAATGTCGGACTGTCACCAAAGACGGTGTATGTAAACGTAAGCACGTAACGTAGAATCCTCCGGTTTAGACGTAGTTGATGTTACTTCAAGACGTAAATCTAAATTTCTTCCCAAAAATAAGTGAGTTCATAATATAATATTAAAATAATGTTTTTAAATAATATTTGAGAATAAAATATCAACCATAAATTGACGGATTGTCACAGTAGGTCAGGAGATACCCAGTCCTCCTCCATTGCGGTGGAGACCAGTATAGCTGATGCTGGAGCAGAAAAAGGGTCCTCGGGAAGTACAACTTTGATAGTTTGGTCATCCTCTGAATCCGGGGCTGATAACCATCCACAATGTACTGATCATGGAGATGAAGGGATAGCTGGAACAGGCGCTACCACTGGTAGTAGAGTCGGAGGTGTAGTAGGCGGAGTCATGATACTCTGAAAATAATATTATTTTAAATTTGAAGTAAGTATAAGCTTACCAACAAAAGAAAAATATTATTTTTGGTTACAAGTTTTATGAAGTATATCCCTTTTAAACAATAATCGCAATGTTTTAAGGTTATATATATTAATACTTAATAATCGCAATGTTTTAAGGTTATATAATTATTTAACCAGTTTATTTAACAATCAATACACACTTAGTTCACATAGCAAAAAATACCCTACGATCTACATGCTTAACTAATACGGTCCCCAAAAAAAAATCCCAAAAGATTTTATAAAGTTATAATCCAGTTTTAAATAAAAGAAAAATTACTTTATTTTTATTTTATTTAAAAATTTATCTGGTTCTCTATAACTAAGGCTCTGATACCATTCTCTATGACACCCCGGGTAGGGTCAAAATATGCGGAATTATCCACGGAGATGTCACAAGGGTGGATCGATAGCACATAGTTCATAGAGCATAAGATAAGAGATTATTCAAAACATATTACATGATCATTGTACAAATTTATAAAATTGTCTTCAACATAAGAAAAGTAGATTGTTTATTTTCCCCAAATAGAACCCTTGACGAGTCCTATAATGCAGATTACAATAATGCTTGAGTCCATGCACACACCAGGTACTAACTTTATTTTCCTGAGAAAAACATGCTTAGAGGGTCAACATAAAGTTGATGAATTTACAGGTTTAGTAATAATTAGTTTGCACATACATCAATCATGGAAGTAACAATGCACAAAGCATTTTCACTAAAAGGTAGATACATTTTCTATTACTCGAAACTGAAGCTTAACCTTCTATAGTCCTCAAGAGATGAGAACGTAGCGTCCTACAAAAAGACACCCAAACCCAGTTCCAACATGGTATACATCTGTTGTCCCGACCAAGGCACAGTGAGCATGACTCACCCAGATAGGGATGGTCAATCCCAAATAGATCTATTTATAGCATTCGGGCAATTTACAACAATTTAACAGTTTCTATAGTAGTCAATCGTAGTCAAGTTTATACATACAAGGAACGTATGTGTATGCTTATACAGATTTTTAATCAGTTTATTAATGCTACAATATTTATCTGAATGACTGTAGTACAAGTATTAACAATATCCATTTGAACTTGTATTTAAGTTTCATATTTAAGTAAACATAAAATGTTTTGCTTATAATATTAGTTTACGTCCGTGGTACATGTATTACTAATAACCATTTAAACTTACAATTAAGTTTTATATTTAAGTAAACATACAATGTTTTACTTATAGTATTAGTATACATACTTGCATTCAATTTATCTTACGTTCATATAATTTTATTTCCTAAAAGTATATGAGTACATGTATTAATAATACATATCCGTATTGTTTATACTATTTATTTCATAAAGCAAAATATAAATATTTTATTTTTGTAAAGTAAAAATATAAATATTTTTTTAACTTTAAAGTTCCTATAAATTATTTAACATTTTTAAAATAATTTATAAATTGCAAGTTTAAGACTTTACCACTTAAATCCTTTTAGTTTAGGATTTATCTAAGTTTTACTAAATTAAAATAGAATAAGAGTTAGGGATTGTTAAAGTTTTGGAATATGGCAAAACTGGTCCCTCCATATTTTAAGTAAAGTAAAACTTTCGGATTTTATACTTTTAGTACCTAGGGCTTGTTATACTTTTGGGTTATGGCATAATTAGTCCTCCTAGTTGTAACTAGGTTTTATAACTTTCATACAATGGCAAAAACAGTCCCTAGGGCTTCTTTAGGTTTCGAATTATTACAAAAGTGGTCCTTAGGGTTATGAAATGACAAAAAAACTTTTAGAAACTTTCCAAAATGGTCCCTAGGGTTTAATATGCCACGGATGGTATTTATTAAACCCTAGACTTTTGGATATTTACATTTTTAGTCCTTGTGTTTAATAGTTTATCAAAACAAGTTTCAAATGTCACGGTTTTAGTCCTTAAGTTTCATAAATTGTCATTTTAGTCCAAAAGTTTTTATAAGTTATATTTTATTATAAAAACATTTATTTAAATAATCCAAAACATTAAATGGGCTCGTTAAATGGGCTAAAAGATCTAATAGGCCATCTAGTGGGCCTAAATACATTTTAAGTCCACTAATTTGTTAAATGAGCCTTTAAAATATTTATTGGGCTTAAATATATTTTCAAGTCCATTCATTAATTAAATGGGCCTAAGCACATTCTTATGATCATTAAGATACTAAGATTTGTTAAATGGGCTTATTGGGTCCATTAAGTCTTAGACTAATGTTGCATGGGCTTGATTAGTCCATCATTACTACTTTTTCATTTTATGTAAGTAATAATCTAGGATTTTCTTATAAGCTTATCATTAGCTTATCAAATTCAATTTATAAGTCCTAATAAAATAATAAAACCCATGGTTTGTTTTATTTGATGTACCAAATGAGATCTAGATGTGTTTCATGTTTGCATGTAGGTTATAAACCCTAATGTGAGCTTATGACTCACGACTATTTTGTGTTTTGGCTTATTCAGATAAGTCAAGACTTGTTTGAAGGTTGCATGTAATTATAAGTGTCCCAAAATAAGATCTAGCTATGTACAAACCAAGAAACCAAATAATAAGTCCATGCATATACATATATAGCCCACGGCTATAATTTAATCTTGTGTTTCCAAGATGAGGTTTTTAGCTAGTTTTATGTTTTATAATTATTTATAAAGTCCAACATAATTATCTAGGCTTATTGCATGTTTCCAAGGTTACCATGAATCCAAGAAAAACAACATATAGCCCACGGCTATATTGTTTTTCCCCAAATGTTCCCATAAGATCTTTATGCTTGTTTTATGTTTATTAGGTTAAGTTAAGTTCTTAACACTAGATCTAGGTTTTACATAGAGATGCATGTACATTTAAAATCCATCCAAGGATATATATAGCCCACGGCTATATTTATACACATAAAGTGTTTTAGTGATTTTTAGTAGTTCATTAAACATGTATAATGCATATCCCATTATTTAAAACTTAGTACATAAATTATAGATGTCCATTTAATTATGCCATGACCTATAAGGTCATGGTTTTTCATGGTTTTGAGTTACACAAGTTTACTTATGAGATTTATGATTATTAGTTAACCAAAATCCCAAAAAGTGAGCTTTGTAACCCATGGCTACATTTAAATTCAAAAAATGATTCATATGATTTTTAATCAAGTTTAAACATAGAATACTAGTCATAGGTTTCTTTATCAAAAGTTTTTAACTATGACTAATGGTATTCCAAAATATGCCGCGACCTTAGATGGTCATGGTTTTATCAAATCTTGATTTTTAACAAGTTTGTTACATGGCAAAAATGACCATTAAAACTTTTAAAAACTAGTCATGATTAGTTAAAAACCCTAATTTTTCTCTTTTTTTGGTGATTTCCGGCAGCTTCCACCATGGTTTCCGTTCATCTTAATTAAATAAACTGTCTAATTCCAATCTGTTTTCCACCTATCATAACCGTACCATTGTATTGATTTGTTTTCTTTTGTGACTCTTGATTATTTTAATTCAGTTGTCCAAACAGAATCCTATCAAAGCGTGGGACTGGTCCTTGGTTGGTTGAAAGATTTGATTCGTATTATGATCGGTTTTTTTGATTTAGTGATAAAACTCTTGCTAGCCGCCGTTTATTACTTTTTAAGAAATTAGGGTTTTTAATCTCTTATTATTTTATTATTAATGTATTACGGTTTGGATTGGTGCGCTGTGATTGGTCCTTGATCTAGGGTTTCGATTGCCCTAGGTAGTCTTCTGTTTCGATTGATTGTTTTGTGTATTAGAGAGAGGTGTTTTCGATCTGGTTAATGTGTCATGGAGAAGAAGATCGCTGTTACGCCGATCGACTTGGACGGGTTACATGCGCGCATGTCGCGTTTAAAACAAGCGAATCACATAAATAGTCCTGACAAGACTTCTGAGGTGTCTAGGGTTTCCAATACCTCGTCGCGTCAGGATGGAGTCATGATTAATGATTATGAATCGAGTGGTGTTCTCTCATCGTTTGGGGGTGACACTACAGAAGGGTTGGACGGTGAGCCCAAACATGTATCGACCGAGATACATGATGGTGATGGGACAGAATGCTCCAACCAGGTACATACGGATGCAAGTTCACTCAAGCAGCCAGTATTGAAGGAGGTTGGAACGGCTAGAGAGTCTGATGCATTGCCTAAAGGTACGAGTATGGCTAATGATCATGATATTCAGAATGATACAAGGGTTGTTACTCCATGTATGGCTGATAAGATTCCATCCGAGCAGAATGTATGGGCTCCTGCACCATCAACTGCTGTTCCAAAACCCTCTTTTGCGTCCATGTTACATGGTCAAGCTAAAAGAGTTGCACGTGTAAAAGAACTCCGTAATGGAGAACATGTTGAAGGGGCAGCGGTTACTCTTCCTCTCGATGTGGTTGATCAGGTTAGGGCACGATTGACGCATACGTTATATGGTCATTTTATAGGGAAGAGATTGGCGTTTCCTTTGGTTGAAAACTATGTTAAGAAAGCGTGGGCGAAATTTGGAATCAAGCGTGTCCAACTTCATGGTGAGTTCTTTTTATTTCAATTTGATTCTAAAGTTGGAATGGAAAGAGTTATTGAGAGTGGGCCATGGTTAATACGTATGGTTCCACTGATTTTGAATATATGGTCTCCGGATTCTTTACTTGTGAAGGAGGAGATTAGGAAAGCACCGGTGTGGGTCAAATTGCATCATGTTCCCATAGTTGCATATTCGGAGGTGGGTCTTAGTCTAATCACTACTCAGATTGGGAGGCCTATTCTTCTTGATTCTTATACAAGTGAGATGTGCCTATCTTCATGGGGAAGGAGTACCTATGCACGTGGTTTAATTGAGATTTCTGCTGATCATCCTCCTAAGGATTCTTTAGTTGTTGCTATTCCTATTGGTAAGGATAAGGGACATACGATGGCTAATATTGGTATAGAGTACGAGTGGACTCCCCCCCGCTGCCCGATGTGCTGTATATTTGATCATCATGATGATGAATGTCCGAAATTGCCTAAGGATGTCATTAATACGATTGTTAATGTGGACGATAATAAGGTAGCTAATGAGATTGATAATGAGGGTTATGAGGTTGTGAACAATAGAAAGAAAAAGGGTAAGAATAAGCAACTCCAGGTTGCTGGTATTAAACTCACTAAACCACCTCTTAATCTTTATTACCGTGCTGTTGAGAAAGGGGATAGTTCTAAGGCGAATAAGCCTAAGAAAAATGATTCTACAGGTACTACTGTTCAGAATGCTCCTAAGAAAGCTGGTTCTATTCTTAAGCGTGGATTTCTTAATAACAAGTCTTTGGCTCTTGATTCTAGTCAACCGGGTACGAGCAACAAAAACTCTTTTGGTGCTTTGAGTGGTATGATGGATGATGGGACTGATTGGGAGGATGGCTTTGGTCATTCTAATGATGTGCTTAATGCGGATAGTGAGACTGATGAAGACATTGTGATTGATGATCGCCATGGAACTCGTCAGCCGGATACTCGCACTCCTCATTAATCATTATGTTTGCTTATTTTCATTGTTTATGTTCCTTTAGATGGTTCTTTCCTATAGGTGTCATTAGTTTTGTAATGTAATTATCATATGGCATGTCATATGATATAGTGGTTGTTCAAGCTGTGTGCTTGAGGTTAATGTAGCATTGCAGCTACATTCCATTGTACTTCAACGCTTTTTGGGAATATATTTTACCGGGATTGGAGTCCCTTTACCCAAAAAAAAAATACACGTTTTGGTCTTGTTTTTATTATAATTAAGTGGTAAAAGGATAAGTGTTTTCACACTTATTAAATCCTCTACACTTGACCATTGCAATGCCCTCATGCAATGCATTAATTTCAAAGCACAATTTACGTTCTCCATCATAATTAACCCACCTTGGCCTTTATTAACTACTAGACAATAATGAATCTAAAAAGATAGAAAATTACAAAATGTTAGAAGGAAGAACAAGTAAAGAGATCGAAGACTTACATTAGGGCTTTGGTTGTCATGAATGTTTATCACCCTCAAGTTTCACGTTCCCCATACTAAGCTTAAAAACGAGATCATTGTTATTATAAGTTAGTAAGCTAACACTCACTCATGTGGCTCAATTATTCGCTTAGACTCCCTTATTCTTAGGTGTATCTCTTATATTTTATTGTTGTCTTGAATGATCACGAGGATGCATTGCTGACTAATTTCGATAGTTTATTTAGGCTGAAAATAAAGTAGGACGATTTAGTCAATAGTTAGCTAAATGACAAAATCTTTTAAAACTGCTTCTCAAAACCTCATAAAGTTCATATCTTGGCATAACTCGCTTCATGATTTGAGACCTTTCTCGGACCGATATTTGGAATTGACTTCATACTTCAAATCTTGAGAGACGTTATTGAAATAATGGTCTTCTCTTCATAATAGGAATTTCTTCACTTGAAGTTTTTGAGAGATTCTTCATACTTGGACCACGACTTCTTCATTTTCCTCCAATCTTTATTTGGGATTTTGATATACAACGATCCGCCTCCTTTTAGGACATGGATCTATTGATCCTCATACCTTGCTAGGGTCTTTTCGGATAGACTTCTCCATGATTTTTAGGGGAGTATTTGCTTCTCGTCGTGTGTCTTGATCCTTCATATTGATTTTTGATAAATGATTCTTCACATCACTTTGGATCTTTAGCAACAAAATGTAGCCCTCATGCCTTGTTAGAGCCTTTTCGGAATCGCCAATCTTCGCATCCTGCATCAATAAGTTATGCCTTGGCTATGAACTCTAATTAATACCGTTCAACTTTTAAACGATCTTGTGCTAGAAGCTAAGTAACTTTTCAAATCATACAACCTTACTTATTGCAATTATATTTATTAACAAGCGACAGGAGAAGAAGCTTATAATTAACTCACATAAATTCATGAAAGAATACCAAACTTATAATTGACTCTATCATCTCTCGTTCTCCATAATTTAAAATCTCAAGGAATGAGACTCGTGGATGCTTAGCCAAATAAATAAAAGTTTTGGGTTTTCATGTCATCTATAGGATCTTGCATCTTCTTATACTTTTTCAAGTTTAGAATTTGCATTTTAAAGTTACCTTGAGAAACGACTTTCTAGGATCAATTATAGGAACTTGCGAAAATTTCTTGTTCTTAACCCGTATGAGTAAAGACTTTCACGTTTTAAAGTTCCCTATATAAAAGCCTAGGAAAACTTGATTTAAAAACGTTAAGGATACTAGATAGAGTAAACTTAGATAAGTAAACTCGGGTTGAGCCAAAAGATTCATGACGGACCTAATATATCAAAGACATCTAAACTCATTAAAACCATTTTGTTAATTATTTATTTTGCTTTTTTGACTTTATTCTTGAAATGAAATATATACATACGATGCGATGACAAAAGGAAAGAACATAAAAGAAAATAAATGAAAAATACTGCTAGGCCAAAATAGATCAAAAATTTTGAAAAATGTCCAAAAAATTAAATTTTCCGGTTAAAATGAGGACATATTCATGGAAAAGCCCACTTAACTTCGATAGAAGTCCCCCTACACTTGATATAAACATTGTCCTCAATGTTTAAGCATGTGGGAGTAAACTCCCCTACACTTAGGACATTGTGCACTTTGTTTAAAACTTGCTAAGGAAGAGACGACTATAGTGATTTTAATGTCAACATATAACATATGAAATATTGAATCACAAACGTTTAGGATAGAACCGGGAAGACGGGAACACGGGATCATGGGTCGTCAAAAATCATCAAAAGTGCTCGTTGAAAGCTTTAATCCCTGCACATCATAAGAAACAAGACAACAAACACCTATGTAGCTCCCCTACCCTTATTATGAAAACGGGTAAATGATAGATCATCGGGTTGCCTACCGAGAAGCATTTGTTTTTGTTAACCAAGTCACGAGCCTGACTCGACCCATAACTAATTCAAGGGAAACATGGAGAGGGATGGAATCATCTCGTGAGAGATGTCCTCACCAAAGTACAACTTAACACGCTGGCCATTCACCTTAAAGTTTGGCCCATTTGGTTACGATAACTCAATGGTGCCATAAGGGAAGATTTTAGCAACGGTGAATGGACTGGACCAACGGCTCTTAAGTTTTCCAGAAAATATTTTCAACCGAGAGTTAAAGAGTAAAACTTGATGACCTATGTGAAACTCTCAGTTCTTAATCCTAGAATCATGAATGATCTTGGTTTTCTCCTTGTCGATCAATGAATTCTCATAAGCCTCATTCCTAAGTTCATTAATTTCATTGAGTTAGATTTTCCTAAGATCACCGGCTTTGTTGATATCAAAATTAGCCCATTTCAAGGCCCAATAAGCCTTATGCTCCAACTCAATGGGGAGGTGGCAAGCCTTTCCGTACACAAGACGATATGGAGTACAACCAATAGGTGTCTTATAAAAGCGGTACGGAAAACCCACAAAGCATCATCTAACTTATCGGCCCATGAGGCACGATGCTCTCCCACAGTACGCTCTAAGATTCGCTTAAGTCCACGGTTAGAGATCTCGGCTTGACCATTAGTTTGTGGATGATACGCGGTGGAAAGACAGTGATTGACACCATACTTAGTCATGACTCGAGCAAATTGATCATTGCAAAAATGAGTCCCGTGATCACTAATGATAGCACGAGGAACACCGAATCGAGCAAATAATTGTTTCAAAAAGTTCACAACCACCCTCGCATCGTTTGTAGGTAAAGCCTTTGCTTCAACCCATTTAGATACGTAGTCAACGGCTACGAGGATGTACTTGTTCCCTTTGGATGATGGAAATGGCCCCATAAAGTCGATGCCCCATACGTCAAAGATTTCACATTCTTGGATGAAATTTTGAGGCATCTCATCTTTATGTGTGATCTTGTCTTGTCTTTGGCAAGCATCACAATGCTTAACCATTTCATGAGCGTCATGATAAATGGTGGGCCAATAAAATCAAGAGTCAAAAACTTTCTTCGGGGTATAGTTAGGACTAAGTGACCACCGGTGGGTCCTTTGTGGCAAGCTTCTAAGATTAGTAAAGCTGCCAGCCCATCAACACACCTACGAATGCCAAGATTCGCATATTGCTTGAAAAGGTAAGGGTCGTCCCAATAATAGTGTTTAATATCCTTAAAGAATTTTTTTCTTTTGTTGGGACGTTAACCCTTCCATAAAAGCACCGCCCGCTAAATAGTTTGCAATGTCCGCAAACCATGGGGTATCATCAAGATTAGAGTTAATAGACATTAAGGCCTCAAGGGGAAAAGATTCATTAATCTCTTGATTTGGGAGTTCCCCTTGACAAGGATCCTCGAGTCTACTAAGATGATCCGTGGCGAGGTTTTCTGCTCCCTTTTTTATCACGAATTTCAATTTTAAATTCTTGAAGGAGCAAAACCCAACGAAGGAGTCTCCGTTTAGCATCTTGCTTGGTCAACAAGTATTTCAAGGCGGAATGATCGGTGTAAACGATGGTGGTGGAAAGCACAAGATACGGGCGGAATTTCTCAAAAGCATACACTATAGCTAAAAGCTCTTTTTCGATAGTGGTACAATGCAATTGAGCCCCCGTCATTGTCTTGCTAGCATAAAGGATTGGTTGGAAGTGTTTGTTTACTCGTTGACCTAAAATCGCTCCTACCGCGAAATCACTAGCATCACATATGAGCTCGAAAGGTAACTCCCAATTTGGAGAGACTAAGACAGGTGCCTTAGTTAATTTACCTTTAAGAAGTTCGAAAGAATCGAGACATTCTTGAGAAAAGATGAAAGGAGCGTCCTTTTCTAAAAGGTGAGTCATAGGACGAGCTATCTTAGAGAAATCTTGGATGAAACGACGATAAAATCCCGCATGTCCTAAAAAATTTCTAACTCCTTTGACGGTGGTAGGTGGAGGCAACTTAGCAATGACGTCAACTTTAGCATTGTCGACTTCGATACCGGCTTTGGAAATTTTATGACCAAGAACAATACCTTCTTTTACCATAAAATGGCATTTTTCCTAATTAAGAACGAGACGAGTGTCTTCACACCGTTTAAGCATACGTTCTAAATTGGCAAGGCAAGATGAGAAAGAATCACCATAGACCGAGAAATTGTCCATAAAGACTTCCATAGTTTCTTCAACCATGTCATGAAATATAGCCATCATATACTTTTAGAAAGTCCCAGGAGCATTGCATAAGCCGAAAGACATTCTTTTGTAAGCAAATGTTCCATAAGGACAAGTGAATGTGGTTTTCTCTTGGTCTTTTGGATCGATAGGATTTTGAAAATACCCGAAGAAACCGTCTAAGAAGCAATAGTAGTCATTACCCGCTAAACGCTCGAGCATTTGATCCATGAAAGGAAGAGGAAAATGATCGTTACGAGTGGCATCATTGAGCTTGCGATAGTCTATGCAAACTCGCCAACCCGTGACAAGTCGAGTAGGAATCAACTCGTTGTTTTCATTGGGAACAACGGTTATTCCGCCTTTCTTAGGCACACAATGGACGGGACTAACCCATGGCGAATCCAAAATAGGGTAAATCATTCCGGCATCTAGAAGTTTGATAACTTCTTTCTTGATGACGTCATGAATTTTTGGATTAACACTTCCTTGGCTTTGGATTGCGGGTTTAAAGTCATCTTCCATGAGTTTTATGAGTGCAAAAGTTAGGATCAATTCCGCAGATGTCGGAAATTTTCCTAGCAATTGCTTTCTTATGATTTTTTAGCACATCGATAAGTCGAGATTTTTCATCCTCTTTTAAGTCCTTTGCAATGATGACGGGTAACTTCTTATTTTCTTCTAGTAAAACGTATTCAAGATGAGACGGTAAATCTTTAAGCTCTAAATCCGGAGGATTGTCGATGGAAGGCTTAGTCAAATTCGGATCATCGTTTGTAACTTCCTTAGGAGTAGGTGGAGAAATATGGTCATCATTGAGAAGTTTCTCAATGGTACGAATGTCTTCTTCCCAATCGGAGGGAGAATCGTCATATTTTAAGTCCACATCCCCTAAAGTTGCTTCAAATTCTTTTAAAAGAAAGTCACTTTATCCAGATGGAGTCAATGAGGGAGCAATAGAGGCAACGGTCTCAACAATGGGTAGAGAAGAAAGAACACTTTTACAAGCGTTTTTGAAATGTTCTTCAGAAGCCTCATCAAGTACGTTAATGAAATTAATGCTCTCGTGTTCATAAGGTTGCTTAGAAAGTTTACCCATTTTAAAGACGATTTTGTCGTCACCAACTCTCATGATTAATTCGCCTACGGCTACATCAATAAGAGTGCGACCGGTCCTCAAGAATGGACGTCCAACGATTAATGGAACACGGGGATCCATCTCGTTGTCAACGACAACAAAATTTGCCAGAAAGGTGAATTTGTGGACACCGACGAAGACATCTTCGGTTATCCCCACCGGATAAGCAACCGGACGGTTAGCTAACTCCAATGTCATTCGTGTGGGGACTAGCTCGGGTAGAGATAATTGTTTCCAAACACTTAATGGCATTAAGTTGATACTAGCACCTAGATCGGCTAGGGCTATACAATTCTCTACCCCCGGAAAGTTGCAAGGAATAAGAAAGCGACCCGGATCACCAAGTTTGGTTGGTAACTTCCTTAAAAGAACCGCAGAGCAATTCTCATTAAGTTAGGTTTGAGCAATATCAAGAAGTTTTTCCTTATCACTTAGAAGATCTTTGAGCATTTTAGCATATTTAGGCATGTGAGCGAGCGCCTCGGCAAAGGAGATGTTGAAATTCAATTGTTTAAACATTTTAAGAAAGTTTGAAACTTGAATATCATCCTTGTTCTTTAACTTCTCTTTCCTCAACCTTGAAGAATAAGGTATGTCGGGTTGAGAGGAAGGCTTTGGAATGGAATTCTCACTCACATCCTTTGGTGGTGGAGGGGTAGAAGTAGAAGGTGGAGGAATTGGTGAAGGTTGCTCGTTATCCTTTGTCACAATCACCAGAGTAGGTTTAGGAATATCGGGTTCCTTATAACCTTTTCCACTTCGGGTGGTGATTGCTTTCATCTCCCCTCTTGGATTAGCAATGGTGTTACTCGGAAGAGAATCCGAAGCAGAGGGTTGATTACTTTGGAAGAAACTAGCCATCATATCCCTTAAGTCATTCGTTTGATTGCTTAAAGACTTTCGCATGTCATTCCTAAGATCGGCTCGAAGATCATTCCCTTGTTTAGCCATGTCACCATTCAAGTTAATAATTTGGCTCTAAAGATTCTTCACCAGCGCGTCATTAGTCCTCATGTAATTTTCGACCTCGTGATTAAATGCCGTGGGTTGGTTGGGAGAGGGAGCTTGGTAAGCGGGTGGTTGATAGGTGGTTTGTTGGTAAAATTGATTATTTCCTTGAGGTGGATATGGATTTCTTTGGGTTTGGTATTGATTAGGAGCTCGAGGTTGGTATTGATTGTTGTGATTGAGGTTATTTTGGTTTTGAGGAGGAAAACCGGGTGGTGAAAGAAAATTGTTTGAGCGATAACTTAGCAAATTGCGATCACCTTGAGGACGTGCTTGATAGCCTCCCGTGGAAAAGTTACCGTTAGCCGCATACACTTTTTCATATTGTCATGAGTAGAAGGACAATCGGTGTATGAATGAGGACCACCGCAAGTCTCACAAGAAAGTGCTACAGCTTTAACTTGTTGAAATTGGTTCATAGCCATGGTTAAGAAATTTTTATTCATCTCGGCTAGTTGGAGGGTGAGTTGGGTGAGTTCGGTTATCTCGGGGTTTGATGAAGTAGAAGAAACATTGACCCTCGGATTATTTCTTAAGGATGCGGATGAATCCCAATTTTTGTGATGAGTGTTCATGTTCTCGATTATCTCTCTACACTCCTCGGGTCTTCTTTTCATAAACGTACCACCGGTGGCGGCATTAATTGTATCACGATCACAAAAAGTTAAACCGTTGTAGAAAGTATCAATTAGAGTGACGGGGAGCATATTATTGTTGTAACACCCCTAAGTTGGTCAAATGCAGCGGAATAGTAATTGGGGTGTTACTTGGGTGGATCGATAGCACATAGTATATAGAGCAATGATCATAAAAGTCACTTAATACAAATTACATGAATCAGTTGTACACACTTAGTATCTTGTTTGTAAACCACATTTATTATCAAAAACTGAAGTAAATATCCCAGCCCAATGGTAGACATGATGCTCCTAAAATGCTGGAATCCAATGCATGAACCTGCTTTATTTTCCTGAGAAAACATATAAAGTAAAATGTGGGGGTCAACACGAAGTTGTTGAATTCACAAGTTTAATTAAATAATAAGTTAATAATATGCCAAAACATCACAAGGATAGTAGAGCACTAAGATACATACTATAGTAGTTCCTATTGCCCTGTAATAGAAGCTAGACAAAATAAGTTGTTCGGTACGCCCATTTGGATCTGTCCCGATGTTGTTCCCTCAGTCTGACAATGATGTAAACCTGTTGCTTGGCCTAAGCGTTTCGTCAACACCCAAATAGATCTATTCACACATTTCGCGCTACACTATTAACTATTACAGTTCACAGGTATGGGGCAAACAATAGGCAATAAGCTGTTGTTGTTGTCAGTGCATGTTTTGCATATTATATAAATATAGTTTTTATATGTTTTCTCCCCCTGTTATAAAACAGTAAAGATGGGGCCATGAACTCACCTTAGTGGTAATGATGTGGTGAAGATGATGTCACTGAACAACTGGCACAATATGATCACGAACCGGAGTAATTACCTAAGTAATTTTAAGTGCCTTAGACAATGCATAATTTAACAATGCCTGATGGATGTATGATTTCTAAAGAATGCATGATCACAAATTAATATGTTATAACAATTGGATAAATGTTTGCGCTTATAAAGGGTTGTGATAAACGTATATTTTTAGTGTCTAAAAATATATATGTTGACTTAGTAAACGGGAATAAATTAAATAAATGGATTTTAATTAAATAAACTGTAAGGCAATATTATATTATTTTCTTAAGTCTCAAATATAATTAACGGGTTTCGTCAGTTTATAAAGTCTCGTAATTAAACTTGGTGATTTATTTAATTATTCCAATAACTAAATTTAATTAAGTATTTTATTAATACTTTTAATTATTTTAAAACAAGTACTAGTAAACCCTTGTAATTATGACAGTTTACAAAAATAGTCTTTAGGGTTTTATTCGTTAAGTTTATTACGCCGTTAATCCTCGTTAGTTGGTTTATTTATAAAAACGCCCCTAGGGCTTGTAAAACTTTAGGGAAATGACAAAACACCCCCTTAAGTCTCGAAATTAATATTATAAGGAGTTAGGGCTTGTTTCAAGTTTCCAAGTTGTCACAATTAGTCCTTTAAGTTTCGGAAATATTTTATAGAGTTTCTAGGGTTGAGTTCAGTTTCAAAAGTGGCAGGAATAGCCCTTTAAGTTTCGGATATTAATTAAATGGGATTAGGGCTTGTAAAACCTTGCCCAAATGGCAGAAATTACACCTCTAGGTCTCAGTTTGTTTATAAAAACAATTAGGGCTTATTCTAGTTTAGGTTTTTGGCAATTATGGTCCTTGTGGTTTCATACCACTCACGGTTTGAATAACCGTCCCCCTACAATTTAGAAACTCACACGTTTGGCCCTTGTACTTACAAAAAGTCACGAAATGAATATATAAGTTTTATAAATTTATGAATTTGGACCTAACTTTCACCATTTGTCAAATGTAGCCCAAAAAGTCTCCAAAATTTAGTAAATGGGCTTGACTAGTCCATTTTGGGTCTCGGTTTATTTGCTATGGGCCTATTGGGCTTATATAATTTCGCTAGGTAAATTAACTAGGTAACTAGTAACTTTTAGGCTTTACTAAGTGGACCAAATTTTTACCATGGGCTTTTATTAATTTACTTACTCCTAAATGAGTTAAGCTTATATTCAAATGGGCTTATTTAAGGATTATATTTAGCTTATATATTTCGGCTTATTTAACAAACCTAGGACTTATATTAAATTCAATGCTTAATGACTTATGGGCTTATTTAGCTACGGCTTATTTCACTAGTGGGCTTAAATAAGCTAGGTTAAGACTTGGCTTATATAAGCTTTTAGGGCTTCATGTCACAGCTTAAATAACATAGCTTAAGTAAGTTAAATCCTTGGCTTATATTTAGGTCTTATGAGCTTATATAAGGTTGATGGTTTCGGCTTATATTAAGTTTATAACACATTTCAAGGCAAGTGATTATACTAGGGCTTAAATAGGTTACATAAGCTTATATGTACACGTTTTCAAGGTTTTAAGGCAAGAACACCCATAAACTTCATATAAGCCGTGGGCTTGTATGTCGTTTTAGGGTTTGTTCGTGAGACTTTGACGTGTGCATGCATCTTAAACTCCATTTCCATAACATGTATATGCATGAAACTTGAAATAAGTAAGGAAAAGCTTAAAGGAGGTTTACACTTACTTGTTTTAAAGAAAAATGGGATGGTGACAATGGCTTGATGATTCTAGACGTTGGGTTCTACTTGAAGGGTCTTGGATTCGTCTTAAATGCAAAGTATCTTGAATGAGGTGCTCTAAATGCTTGAGAGGACTAAGAACTAGTTGAAGTAAATGCTTAAGATATCTAGGTGTTTTGTTTGAGAGTGATAACCGAATATGGTAAGTGAAGAGTGGGTGAGGCTTGATAAATATCTTGGTGTATGAACTTGTGTTGTGGCTTGGGGGTATGCCACGACAAGAAAGAGAAATGGCAAGATATCAGGATTTTTGAGAGTGTACAATTGTATTACATGTTTTAAATGCAAGCTAGAGTACATTGGTCCTTGTTTGTTAAAAACCCGTCACATGTTTGTCTCCCAAGGAGACAAAAGGGATGTGCATAGTGTCTAACTTAAATGTAGGAGTTTGTACAAGGACTTTGGTGTATGGTGGTGGCTTATGACACGTCTAAGGGTGCAAAGAGAATGATAGGTGTCTTGGACTTGTGGTATGTGTATAGTAAGGTTAGTACATGTTTTAATTGCCCAGAGTTGTACATGGACACATGGTATTAAGTTAATACCGGTGGTATTGGGTCTAGTCAAGGGAAAGGGAGTGTTTTCTATAGTGTAACACTTACATAACTAGTTTTGTACAAGTCTAAAAGTCAAGGTTGGACATGGTAAGGGTTTTTGGTATTTACATGTTGTGTGTAGGTATATTTTCGGCTATAATTTAGTCTATGGGGTTTCTATGTTTAGTTTTTGTGTCTAGGTAATGTCACTAGGAGTATAGGTGTTATATTGGGTGAGTATGTATAAGTCTAGGTTAATTTTGGTTAAGTTTGGGACCCTTGGTGAAAGTATGGTCATTTTTATATGAGAAAATATTTTATTACATCAAAAGTATGTCAACTTAGTTTAAAAAGGTAAAAATTGTCAAAGGTAATGTTTAAGTATAAAATAGTTGGTGTCGTAGCGTAAAGTCAATTATAGTGTAAGGAAAATATATATACACATTAATATATTTAAAGCTTAAGAATTTACACTTAAGTAATTGTGTATTATTTGTGATCATGAGTTTGGATGTATGAACAAACGTGATGAATGCTTATGAGTGTATGTTCAAGTGACTAAAATGTACAGAAAGGAGTGACTGTTTAAAGTCCTGTATGTTTATAGAATGTAGCCATCCAAGTGTGACTGTCCTTGTGCTTAAGTGATGAGAATCACAATGTATGCTATGAGATTTAAATGTCCTCATGTTTTGATGATTAAAATAATGTATGTTGTGTATGATGCATATGACCGCTCAAGAGATCTCATGCAAAGGTGGTACTATTTATTCAGATATCATAAAGTGACGTATACAATGATGACATAGTCAAAACCTGTATTTACAGGTTTTACAACATTAACCCGTTATTTTAGCTTTGTCCTCAAAGCTTAAGATGACGTCACTGCTTAGGTGAACAGGTGTGGGTACTTAGCTCTAAATGAGTCCCCACGTTCCCATGTGAACTCAGGACCTTTCCTAGAGTTCCATCGTATCTTAACCAACGGGATTTGGCTTCGCTTTAGTTTCTTGACTACTCTCTCCATGACTTCCACCGGTTCTTCTATGAATTGGAGTTTGTCATCGAAGTGGACTCCATCCAATGGCATGGCTAGCGGCTCATCCACGTTAGCACTTCTTCAAGTTTGAGACATGGAATATAGAGTGTACCCGGCTTAGCTGCTGGGGCAACTCTAGACGATAGGCGACTTCACCTATTCTGGCAATCACCTTGAAGGGTCCCACATAACGTGGATTTAGTTTCCCACGTTTCCCAAATCGGACGACGCCCTTCTTTTTTTTTGGTAAAAGGGCAACAACCCCGGTAAAATATATTAACCAAAAAAACACAGTTAAGTACAAATGGAATGCGGCTGAAATACCACATTAACCTCAAGCTAAACGCTTGAACCTCTAAAGTCACATGAAAGCCATGTAACTTAAACTAAACAATACAAATCCAATCACCCCAATTGGATAAAACCACCTACACAGACACGAATGATATATAAACATAATCATTAGAGCATAATTTCATCTGAAATATTCCACCTTTGAAACAAACGGGTACCAACCTTTTTTCTTCTTAAAGCGACATGACATGAGCCTGGAACGAACACACGCCATAATGCAAGAAATCAGCTGAGCAACCGACCTCTTCGACACCTTGAATAACCTACAATTCCGCTCATGCCACAAAAAATATACAGAAGCCGCAAGAACAAGATTGGATAACAAACACTTAGATGTCTTCCTGTTTGCCACCGGTTCCAGCTGGGAAACAAACACATACACTGATGTATTAAAAGTCACCTCCGCCAAAGCACAAATAGCCTCCCAAACCTGATTAGAGAACATACATTGGAAAAAAGAGACGACGCCCTTCCAAGGTGATACTTTCAGCATAACACGGTCACCTACCTCAAACTCCATAGGCTTCCGTTTCCTGTCTGCATAGCTCTTCTGCCTATCTTGGGCAGCCTGAATTCGCTGCCTGATGAGGGTGAACTTCTTTGTCGTCTCTTGAATTAGTTCGGGTCCAGTCAGTTGAAAGTCCCCCACCTCTGCCCAGTACACTGGTGATCTACATTTGCGGCCATACAGGGCCTCAAATGGTGCTGCTTTAATACTGGCATGGTAGCTGTTGTTGTAGGAGAATTCAACTAATGGTATATGTTCGACCCATCCTTTTCCAAAGTCGATCACACATGCTCTTAGCATGTCTTCTAGGGTTTGGATTGTTCGTTCACTCTGACCGTCAGTCTGTGGGTGATATGCGGTGCTCATGTCCAAGTTTGTTCCTAAACTTCGTTGGAAGGCTCTCCAAAAGTTTGACGTGAATCTACCATATCGATCACAAATGATTGAGACTGGTATGCCGTGTCTAGTCACTATTTCTTTTAGGTACAACTTAGCTAACTTGTTCAGTGAGTCATTCTCTCTGATGGGCAAGAAATGAGTGGATTTTGTGAGTCGGTCGACGATTACCCAGATTGTATCGCACTCATGAGATGAAGTAGGGAGTTTGGTAATGAAGTCCATGGTTATGTTGTCCCATTTCCATTTAGGTATTTCGGGTTGGACTAACAAACCAGATGGCCTCTGATGTTTTGTCTTTACTCTAGCACAAGTCAGACATTTCTTCACGTATGTGGCAATGTCTGCTTTCATGTTTGGCCACCAATATAACTTCTTCACGTCCTGATACATCTTTTCAGATCCGGGATGTATTGAGTACTTAGACTTATGAGATTCGTGCATGATCACGTTTCTCAAGTCTCCGTAGCATGGTAACCAACTTCTTCCGTGTAAACATAACGTTCCATCTGCTCTAGCTTCTAATTTCTCCTTGCTTAGGTCAGTCCTAAGCATTCCTCCTATGTCTTCTCTTCCGATGTTTTCAGGTTTCTGTGCTTGGAGTTGAGCCTCTAGTATTTGCTTGGGTAGGTCCAAACTAATGGTCATGACTAGGGCTCGAACTCTCATGGGAGGATCAGTTCCCTTTCGACTTAGAGCATCCGCAACTACGTTGGCTTTACCTGGGTGGTATTTGATGTCGTAGTCGTAGTCACTGAGCAATTATATCCAACGACGTTGCCTCATCTTTAGCTCCTTCTGGTCTAGGATATGTTGCAAACTCTTGTGATCAGTATGCACTGTGCACTTCGTTCCATACAGGTAGTGTCTCCAAATTTTCAAAGCAAAAACTACAGATCTAATCTCTAGATCATGGGTAGAGTAATTTTTCTCGTGTTTCTTCAACTGCCTTGAAGCATAGGCAATCACTTTCTTTCTCTGCATCAAGACAGCTCCTAAGCCTTTGTGTGAGGCGTCACAGTAGACGACGAAGTCTTTGTTGCCTTCTGGTAAAGCTAAAATGGGTGCACTACACAATTTATGCTTAATGGTTTAGGATGCGGCCTCTTCTTTTTCTCCCCAATCGAATTTTACGCCTTTCTGAGTAAGCTTTGTCATAGATTTAGCTATCTTAGAAAATCCCTCTATGAATCTCCGGTAGTAACCGGCAAGGCCTAAAAATGGGTGAATCTCCTTTGGTGAAGTGGGTGATGCCCAATCCTTCACGGATTCGACTTTTGCGGGATCTACTTGAATTCCCTTGTCATCGATCACATGACCGAGGAAGTAAACTTTAGGAATCCAAAAGTCGCACTTCGAGAATTTTGCGTACAGCTTCTCTTCCTTGAGTACTTTTAGTACTTGAGCAAGATGTTCTTCGTGCTCTTGCTCATTCTTGGAATAGATGAGTATGTCTTCGATGAACACAATCACGAACTTATCTAGATAGGGTCTACACACTTGGTTCATGAGGTCCATGAATATGGCTGGAGCGTTAGTCAGGCCAAATGGCATGACTTGAAATTCATAATGACCGTAACGAGTTCTGAAAGCTGTTTTCGGTATGTCCTCTTCTTTGACCCTCAACTGGTGATACCCTGATCGTAGGTCGATCTTGGAGTATACACTTGATCCTTGTAACTGGTCAAATAAGTCGTCGATTCATGGCAGTGGGTAACGATTTTTCACAGTTAGCTTATTCAGTTCTCTGTAATCGATACACATCGGAAAGATCCGTCTTTCTTTTTGACAAAGAGTACCGGAGCTCCCCAAGGTGAGGAAATGGGTCTGATAAAACCTTTGTCTGACAGTTCTTGAAGTTGTTCTGCGAGTTCTTTCATCTCGGTGGGTGCTAATCGGTATGGTGCTTTAGCTACACGTGCAGCTCCTGGTATCAAGTCGATTTGGAATTCCACTTGACGAGCCGGAGGCAAACCAGGTAAGTCGTCTGGAAAAACTTCAGGATAATCACGGACAATTGGCACGTCCTTGATTTGTTTCTTCTCTGGTTCCTCTTCCTTGTCGGTTTTTGAAATATGTGCTAAAAAGATAGGGATCCTTTTAGTATGTACTTCTGGACTTTGGTGCAGGAGATAACACTCAGTCTGGTGTCAGTTCTATCTGAGTTTCCTTCTCCTCGAACGATTAGGTTTTCTTTTCCCCATGGTATACGGACTAGCTTTTTGTCACACACAATAGTCGTGTGATATTTAGCTAACCACTCCATACCAATAATGACGTCGAAACTAGCCAAAATTACAGGTATAACTGGATATCGAATGGATGATTTAAAAGGTTTAAGGTACAGCCTCTTAAAATAGTGTTAGTTTCAATGATCTTACCGTCTGCTAATTCGACTCTATAACAGTCGTCTAACGGTGTAGCTGTGATGTCTAGTAAGCTATTAAATTCTATGGATATAAAACTCCTATCTGCTCCTGTATCAAACAATATATTTGCATAGCGATTGTTTAGAAGGAACGTACTAGTAACCACATTGGAGTCTGGGTGGGTCTTGGCGTCTCCTATCACATAGACTCTGGATGGTTCTCCTCCTCTGCTCTCGTTCCTAACTGCTCGCTTTGGGCAATCAGGGCTGATGTGTCCGATCTCTCCACAACCATAGCAACGAATTTCCCTACGGGTTGTGTTACCGCCGCTAGTGTGCTGGCGGTTTCCCTGTTGTCCATTTCCACAGAAGTTCTGGCTGTTGCCATTGCGGGGCTTGTAGTTGGTGCTGGAGTTGTTCCTGATGGCTGGAACATAAGAGTTTCCCTATCCGGGCCTTCGACATTCAACAGTAGAGAAATGATGGAAATAGCACTTGGTGCACTTTGGCTTGTTGCTTGCATATGGTGGTGGTGTTGAGGAAAGAGCACTACAGATCTGGCCCAAGTTTTGCTTCTTTGGTGGCTGGGCCTGATTGTAACCACGGTAGTTCTCCTCAACCTTCCTCTTGTACTCAGTCTGCCTAATCACATGATCACGTCCCCGTTTGTTCATCAGCTCTGTGGCAAACTCTATGGCACCCTCGACTGTAGTGGGTCGGGGTGTAAGTACACTGTCGTGCACAGAATCCGGAAGTCCACTGACATACTTCTCTATCTTGTCCTTTACGTCAGGGAACATCCGAGTACACATCAAAGTTAGCTCCTGAAATCTCTGGTTGTAAGTCGTGATGTCATGGTTCAAGCATTTGAGGTTCCACAAGTCAATCTCTAACTTCTTGATTTCGCCTCGAGGACAGTATTTTGTGGTAAGTCTTTCCTTAAACGCATTCCAGGTTATCCCATAGGCTTCGTCATGTCCAAGAGTAGCAACTAGGGAGTTCCACCAGGTGAGAGCATGTTCCAAGAGAGTACAGGTGGAAAATTTCACCTTGTTCTCCCCGGTGCAATCACTAATGCGAAATACTGTCTCGGTCCTTTAAAATCATTGCATGAGTCCTATTACCCCTTCCTTGCCCTTGAAGTAACTGGGCTTGCATTTCAGGAAGTCGGGATAGGTACATCCTCTGCCAACTCGATCTATAGCATTCGAGTTTTGACTGTCGCCCTGGTTCCCGCTGGGTTGTGTTTCCCTGGCGGCTAGGGCATCAGCAATGCCTTGACCGATAAGCACTCTGAGTTGTGCTTCTGAAATGGTCGCTGAAGGAGCAGCGTTAGTGTTCTGTCGAGTGACCCTTTGTGCCATTGTTCTATCACACACAAAGATGATATTTATCAGTTGGTTAGTAGAATTATAATATAAGCTGCATAAAATGGGTATGCATAGAATTCACAACAAATTAGATAACCTGTCAAGATTTCATAATAATTTAAATTCAAACAAACATGTAAAGGATGATATATCAGTACTGGTGAACATCAATATAATACAATACAACCGATCTAAGACAGAGTTACAACCATCCTGTCTGAGATAGTGGTACAAATATTTGTAATACTACAAAAGATAACCTACCTACTAAGGTTAGGTGCTACGATACGGATACAACTGAAATGGAAATACAAGTACAAAAGATCTAAATCATGCGAGCTGAGATGCAACTCAATGCTTGTCATGATGTACAATGAAATCTAGCCTACACTAGTATGGCTGTCTGCGGGTGCAGGTGGTCCGGCTGGTGGCGTAGGTGCACGATCATCCTGCATACAGATCATCGCCCTCCTAGTCTCACTGGAGAATCTCATAGTCTCTAGCAACTGGTGCTGACGTGCTGCATCGGCTCTGCGTAGGTGGTTTGTCTCGGTAGTGAGTCCCTGATGGCGGAGGTCTGCTAGGTCTATGAATGTCCAAAAGGTCTCCTCCTGGGTGAGGATAGCAGCCTGGGTCTCGTATGAGTGACCCTCGAGTGTAGCTAACCGGCAGCGGAGGTAAGCAACCTCATCCAGTAACCAATGCATAGTTCCCTGGGTCATACCCAGAGAACTCTGCGTGGTGTGTGACTCACTGGCCAGAGCACAATAGAGGTATCTATACCTCTCCTGAAGCAAGGCGCGACCCTACTGGTCCGCCTGTAATAGGGCATGAATAAGAGCGGTATCCTGCGCCTGGCGGGCCTCAAGTGCGTCGACCTGTGCCCGTAGTGCGCCAAGGCTGGGCTGCCGAGCTCCAAATCCCTCTCCTACCTCGAATGTCGAGTCAGGAATGAAATCACGCCTCCTCTTACGAGGTGGCAGAGTGCTGGTGGGGTAAGGGTGATGTGCGGAAGGTGGTGGCAGTGGTTGTAAGGGTGGTACAACCTGATCCATCTCCCTAAGAGGAGATGCAGGTACTACAAGCAATGGTGAAGTAGGGGATACAGTAGGTGGTGATGGAGTAGGTGAATCTGTGAGTATGATGACCCCGTCTGGCTGGTCATCTCTGGACTCCGTGTCGGATGCGGGTCCAACAAATACTGACGTTGGCGATATTGGAGTAGTGGTAGGAGCCATGAGCTCCTCAAAGGTAGTCACATTAGTAGATAGCGTCATGATATCTGAAAATAGCATTTCAAAGTTGAGTAAGTATTTAGCTTACACAATTCAAAAAGTTTTTAAAATGCAATGCGATGCGGTTTATGTCTTTTAACTATGACTGTTAAAAGTATAAGTAGATACTTAGGTGATTTATTAACTCAAAGGTTATAAATCAGTGTGAAACTAGTTCACATAATGCGTATGCTCTATGTACTATATGCATAACTTATAAGGGTTCCCCAAAAATCAACTTTATTTTTATTTTATTGATTTTTAAAATTCAGTTATAGTCCAGTTTAAAATTTTTATTATATTTAAAAATTTTATTATCGATTTGGTTCTCTATAACTATGCACTCTGATACCATTTCTGTAACACCCCAAAGTTGGTCAAATGTAGCGGAATAGTAATTGGGGTGTTACTTGGGTGGATCGATAGCACATAGTATATAGAGCAATGATCATAAAAGTCATTTAATACAAATTACATGAATCAGTTGTACACACTTAGTATCTTGTTTGTAAACCACATTTATTATCAAAAACTGAAGTAAATATCCCAGCCCAATGGTAGACATGATGCTCCTAAAATACTGGAATCCAATGCATGAACCTGCTTTATTTTCCTGAGAAAACATATAAAGTAAAATGTGGGGGTCAACACGAAGTTGGTGAATTCACAGGTTTAATTAAATAATAAGTTAATAATATGCCAAAACATCACAAGGATAGTAGAGCACTAAGCTACATACTATAGTAGTTCCTATTGCCCTGTAATAGAAGCTATACAAAATAAGTTGTTCGCTACGCCCATTTGGATCTGTCCCGATGTTGTTCCCTCAGTCCGACAATGATGTAAACCTGTTGCTTGGCCTAAGCGTTTCGTGATAGCAAGTCACGTAGGCCGAGTGTTGCCAACACCCAAATAGATCCATTCACACATTTCGCGCTACACTATTAACTATTACAGTTCACGGGTATGGGGAAAACAATAGGCAATAAGCTGTTGTTGTTGTCAGTGCATGTTTTTCATATTATATAAATATAGGTTTTGTATGTTTTCTCCCCCAGTTATAAAACAGTAAAGATGGGGCCATGAACTCACCTTAGTATTAATGATGTTGTAAAGATGATGTCACTGAACAACTGGCACAATATGATCACGAACCGGAGTAATTACCTAAGTAATTTTAAGTGCCTTAGACAATGCATAATTTAACAATGCATGATGGATGTATGATTTCTAAAGAATGCATGATTACAAATTAATATGTTATAACAATTGGATAAATGTTTGCGCTTATAAAGGGTTGTGATAAACGTATATTTTTAGTGTCTAAAAATATATAAGTTGACTTAGTAAACGGGAATAAATTAAATAAATGGATTTTAATTAAATAAACTGTAAGGCAATATTACATTATTTTCTTAAGTCTCAAAAATATAATTAACGGGTTTCGTCAGTTTATAAAGTCTCGTAATTAAACTTGGTGATTTATTTAATTATGCTAATAACTAAATTTAATTAAGTATTTTATTAATACTTTTAATTATTTAAAAACAAGTACTAGTAAACCCTTGTAATTATGACAGTTTACAAAAATAGCCTTTAGGGTTTTATTCGTTAAGTTTATTACGCCGTTAATCCTCGTTAGTTGGTTTATTTATAAAAACGCCCCTAGGGCCTGTAAAACTTTAGGGAAATGACAAAACACCCCCCCTAAGTCTCGAAATTAATATTATAAGGAGTTAGGGCTTGTTTCAAGTTTCCAAGTTGTCACAATTAGTCCTTTAAGTTTCCGAAATATTTTATAGAGTTTCTAGGGTTTGAGTTCAGTTTCAAAAGTGGCAGGAATAGCCCTTTAAGTTTCGGATATTAATTAAATGGGATTAGGGCTTGTAAAACCTTGCCCAAATGGCAGTAACTACCCCTCTAGGTCTCAGTTTGTTTATAAAAACAATTAGGGCTTATTCTAGTTTAGGTTTTTGGCAATTATGGTCCTTGTGGTTTCATACCACTCTTGGTTTGAATAACTGTCCCCCCTACACTTTAGAAACTCACACGTTTGGCCTTTGTACTTACAAAAAGTCACGAAATGAATATATAAGTTTTATAAATTTATGAATTTGGACCCAACTTTCACCATTTGTCAAATGTGGCCCAAAAAGTCTCCAAAATAAAGTAAATGGGCTTGACTAGCCCATTTGGTCTCGGCTTATTTGCTATGGGCCTATTGGGCTTATATAATTTCATTAGGTAAATTAACTAGGTAACTAGTAACTTTTGGGCTTTATTAAGTGGGCCAAATTTTTACCATGGCCTTTTATTAATTTACTTACTCCTAAAATGAGTTAAGCTTATATTCAAATGGGCTTATTTAAGGCTTATATTTAGCTTATATATTTCGGCTTATTTAACAAACCTAGGGGAACCTAGGGCTTATATTAAATTCAATGCATAATGACTTATAGGGTTATTTAGCTACGGCTTATTACACTAGTGGGCTTAAATAAGCTAGGTTAAGACTTGGCTTATATAAGCTTTTAGGGCTTCATGTCACGGCTTAAATAACATAGCTTAAGTAAGTTAAATCCTTGGATTATATTTAGGTCTTATGAGCTTATATAAGGTTGATAGTTTCGGCTTATATTAAGTTTATAACACATTTCAAGGCAAGTGATTATACTAGGGCTTAAATAGGTTACATAAGCTT
Organism: Glebionis coronaria; assembly: GCA_025667525.1. NCBI lineage: Eukaryota > Viridiplantae > Streptophyta > Magnoliopsida > Asterales > Asteraceae > Glebionis > Glebionis coronaria. Next base: position 336,199,474 of record CM046878.1, on the reverse strand, counting down.
ATATGTACACGTTTTCAAGGTTTTAAGGCAAGAACACCCATAATCTTCATATAAGTCGTGGGCTTGTATGTCGTTTTAGGGTTTGTTCATGAGACTTTAACGTGTGCATGCATCTTAAAATCCATTTCCATAACATGTATATGCATGAAACTTGAAATAAGTAAGGAAAACCTTAAAGGAGGTTTACACTTACTTGTTTTCAAGAAAAATGGGATGGTGACAATGGCTTGATGATTCTAGATGTCGGGTTCTACTTGAAGGGTCTTGGATTCGTCTTAAATGCCAAGTATCTTGAATGAGGAGCTCTAAATGCTTGAGAGGACTAAGAACTAGTTGAAGTAAATGCTTGAGATATCTAGGTGTTTTGTTTGAGAGTGATAACCAAATATGGTAAGTGAAGAGTGAGTGAGGCTTGCTAAATATCTTGGTGTATGAACTTGTGTTGTGGCTTGGGGGTATGCCATGGCAAGAAAGAGAAATGGCAAGATATGAGGATTTTTGAGAGTGTACAATTGTAGTACATGTTTTAAATGCAAGCTAGAGTACATTGGTCCTTGTTTGGTAAAAACTCGTCGCATGTATGTCTCCCAAGGAGACAAAAGGGATGTCCATAGTGTCTAACTTAAATGTAGGAGTTGTACAAGGACTTTGGTGTATGGTGGTGGCTTATCACACGTCTAAGGGTGCAAAGAGAGTGTTAGGTGTCTTGGACTTGTGGTATGTGTATAGTAAGGTTAGTACATGTTTTAATTGCCCAAAATTGTACATGGACACATGGTATTAAGTTAATACCGGTGGTATTGGGTCTAGTCAAGGGAAAGGGAGTGTTTTCTATAGTGTAACACTTAAATAACTAGTTTTGTACAAGTCTAAAAGTCAAGGTTGGACATGGTAAGGGTTTTTGGTATTTACATGTTGTGTGTAGGTATACGTTTTGGCTATAATTTAGTCTATGGGGTTTCTATGTTTAATTTTTGTGTTCTAGGTAATGTCACTAGGAGTATAGGTGTTATATTGGGTGAGTATGTATAAGTCTAGGTTAATTTTGGTTAAGTTTGGGACCCTTGGTGAAAGTATGGTCATTTTTATACGAGAAAAGATTTTATTACATCAAAAGTATGTCAACTTAGTTTAAAAAGGTAAAAATGGTCAAAGGTAATGTTTAAGTATAAAATAGTTGGTGTAACTTAAAGTCAATTATAGTGTAAGGAAAATATATATATACATTAATATATTTAAAGCTTAAGAATTTACACTTAAATAATTGTGTATTATTTGTGATCATGAGTTTGGATGTATGAACAAACGTGATGAATGCTTATGAGTGTATGTTCAAGTGACTAAAATGTTCAGAAAGGAGTGACTGTTTAAAGTCCTGCATGTTTATAGAATGTAGTCATCCAAGTGTGACTGTCCTTGTGCTTAAGTGATGAGAATCACAATGTATGCTATGAGATTTAAATGTCCTCATGTTTTGATGATTAAAATAATGTATGCTGTGTATGATGCATATGACTGCTCAAGAGATCTCATGCAAAGGTGGTACTATTTATTCAGATATCATAAAGTGACGTATATAATGATGACATAGTCAAAACCTGAATTTACAAGTTTTACAATTGTTAGGACAACGATCGATCAAGACATTATAACGTTCCCAAGCATCGAAAAGAGACTCATCGGGTTCTTGAGTGAAACCACTGATTTGATTCCTAAGCCTAGTTACCATGGATGGTGGAAAATATCTTGACAATAATTTTTGAGTCATCTCGTCCCATGTATGAATTGAGTTTTCAGGAAGACGATCAAACTATTTTTTGGCATGGTGGGATAAAGTGTGTGGAAAAAGATGAAGGCGGAGAAAAATCCATGGTAACACCAGGAAATTTCATGCTTTGAGTGACGGTTATGAATTTATCGAGGTGTTTGTTGGCATCATCATCCGGTAATCCGCGAAATGGGCAAGCATTTTGAACTTTTTGGATCATGTGATGCTTCAACGAAAATGCAGGAGTCGTGATTTGCATCAGCGCAATCGGTCCTCCACGTCCATTCATTGTCGGTTGGCATAACTCCTCCATCGTACGAAGGTCGGGTTGTGGGTGATGGTTGTTATTATTCACAACGGGGTGTGGTGGATTGTTATTATTAATATGCACACCGGCCATATCTAAGTCTCTACGAGTCTCGGGCTCAAGATTAGACGAAGATCGAGTACGCATACACTAAAAATGCAATACAATATTTTTGATTTTTTATCTTTTTTTATTTTTTTAGATTTTTTGAAAATTTTATATTTTTTTAAGTTTTTTTGAAAATTTTATGCTATGAAAATAACGTTCCCAAGAGAACGGATCCCAAAATGCCAATTTTTCTCACAAAAAACCGTTAATCTTTACGAAAAGAGCCGGCAGCGGCGCCATTTCAATATGACTATTTTGTGTGTGTTGTCAAGTGTTGTTCGTACTCGATTCAATTCGAATTGATCACGGTTTCAGGTGGAATTATCGTTTTTGGTCACTAAAAGGGGGAGCCTTTGATTTCTATGTCTACTAGTAATATAAACGTTAAAGCTATTAAACATAAAAGTAAAAGAAGGATGTCTAACCTTGATAGCTTAACCGGAGTGAATGCTGCACAGTTCTTCTTAGTAAAAATAAAGAAAGGGTGATTATCTATTTTAATATAAAATTGAAAACTTGAAAAGATTAAACTAAAAATTAAGACTTTTAAAATAATTGACGAAAAACTAAAACTAGATAAAATGTAAACTTTAAAAATTAAAACTTTATAAAAATGTAAACTTGAAAATGAAACTAAGATAAAATACTTTGAAAACTAAACTAAACAAATATGGCGGGAAAAAAATAAAGTTTAAAACCAATTAAGGAAACAAAATCTGAAAATAAGTCGGAAAAATAACAAAACCAAACAATCCGGAATCAAAGATTCCAAAGCAATCCGGAATATGACTTCTAGGTCCAATCCGGAATAATAAAGAAAATACCTTATCCGGAATCTATATTCCGGATAGAATCCGGAATGTTGAAATTGGTCTTATCCGGAATCACTGAAGGATCAAATTCGGAATAAGTGTTTAGCTTATCCCGAATGTCAAAAATGCTATCCGGAATGTCAAAGTATGCTATCCGGAATGTGTTTAAGACTTGTTATCCGGAATCTGAACTTTGGCTTATCCGGAATGTTCGAAACCCTGCTTATCCGGAATACTTGAAACTCTGTGCTATTCGGAATGCTGAAAACTTGTTATCCGGAATCCATTACTATGTAATCCGGAATGTTTACACGAACTTATCCGTAATATGCTATTTCCCTTATTCGGAATATGATTATTTTTTTTTGGTAAAAGGGTAACAATGACCCCGGTAAATAGAACCAAAAAAAACGTTGAAGTACAAGGAATGTGGCTGAAATGCCACATTAACCGCAAGCTACATGCAGCTTATTAAACAAAATGTTTATGACATGCCATAAACATTAACTAGCCTAGAATACTGGAAATAAATAAACTAGACAAGAACCAAGATGATAACATAAAGATACGAGAAACATAATAAAATATCAACATGGGATCAGCCAGTAGGAGTGCTTGCCCCAAAATTAGTGTTGAGAAGATTCACCGATTCATCAAAGACAACCTCGACTCCCTCCTCATTATCTTCCTCGCTTAGTTGAACCCCTTCATCAATACCAGGCATGGACAAAGATGAAAATTTATTAGATGTAGAAACACTGCTCATTTGAGCTGTACCCTTGTTCGGACCATTAGGATTACTAGTCTGCTGCAACTGACCAGATGTAGTATTCAACTTTCTACTATTGTCACCACTCGTACTTGTAGTATCCAAGCGAGTTTTTGGACGAAAAACAACCGTCTTTCCTATTTGGGAACCCTTACTCAATGGAACACCTCTCGGAACTTGATTCCCTAAATTACCTTTGTACTTCTTCCTCTTACTTTGCACTTGTTGGAATCCATCATTATCAGCATGAGTTATCACATTTTCAACCATTGTAGGTTTAACATTTTTCGGACAAGAATCAAAGGAATGACCAAAAATATTACAAGTATGACATCTAGGCGGTTTCCATTCGTATTCAACACGAATTAGTTCCTTAGTACAACCAGAGCCTTCAAGATCAGGGACACCAATAGTAACGTTATCTATAAACTCCGAATCAGCGTTCATCTCAATAAGACAACGAGCAAAACTACACCGACCCCAAGACTCTTTGCACATCTTATCAGTATAATTATCCATCATAATAAGCTTACCAAGAAACGAAGCAATTAAACTAATACCTTCCTCTTCAAATACCTGTAGCGGGACATCATGAAACTTGACCCATACCGGAATACGAGTTAATTCCTCCTTTAGAAGATTCGTTTTCATAGTCCATTTCTTAAGAAAAATTGGAGAATTACGAACCATCCACGGACCACCTTCCAGAACCGCATTAAGACCCTCACTAGACCCAAATTGAAAGAAGAAAAAACCTTTCTCATTCATCATGATACGCTTAAGACCATGTTTTGCCCAGTTATTCTTAGCAAAATACTCAACCACAGGAAATGCAATCCTCTTACCAAGAAAGTAACCATATAAAGTGTTTTGGTAGCGAGTATTTACTTTCTCAACAACCTTCTTAGGAATAGAAATATTAACCCCTTCACAGACATTATCAGAATTAAACGAAGAAGAGACTGCATTAATACCTCCATTAGTAGACGTAACCATATCAGCTTCAAATTTGCAAAGCAATTCCAGAATTTCTTTAGCACGGTCATGTGAGATCAATCCCCACAAAGGATGTTTCTTCATTCTTAAATCATGCATAAATTCACCCGCATCACCAACCGTGCAAATCGTTACACCAAATAATTTCAAAACCTCATGTAGATTACACGGTTGCATACCATTAATTGTTGCGGCCTTAGCTGCAAGGTCCAAAGATACATCACAAGAAGAGGAAACATTTGGAGCATCTGTTTCCTTAGCCATTTGTGCTGAGTGCACACTCGAACCACCTGAACTGAGTGAAGACGTTTTGCTAGTAAGATTCAAATGGCGTTCACACAAAACTTCATAATAAAGCGTAGTGGTCTCCTTAGGTAAAGTAGACCATTTAGGAAATTTGTTTGCCTTAACACCATTTGCAAACACTTCAATGTCACGCACAGTATTCAAAGGAATAGAAAACAAATTAGATATCTCCTCTAACGTTACTAAAACCTTAAGATTAGACACCATATCCCTATCATTCCAACCTGTGAACAATGGCTTGTCACTTGCATTGCTCGAATCCATGTTCAATCAAACAGTAAACAAACAGTAGCTATTTTTTTTTTTTTATCGATAACCAAAACCCAGATTCTTTAAGGTCAGCCGACTTTATAACCAAACAAACAATTGACGCAACCAATTAAAATAGATCTACACTTAATAACCAAACAAACAATTGACGCAAATCCTAAATTGTTATTAAATGGCAGCCGACCAATATTCTTCAAAGGTCAGCCGACCAAACAAAGGTCAACCGACCAATGACTAAACAAAGGTCACCAACTAGCAAACTAAAGTCAGCCGACCATATAATGCTGCAAAAAGACAAGGACAATTAAGTCAGCCGACCATTAATTCACTAGCAACGATTTATGAAAGGTCAGCCGATCATAAATTCAGCCGTCAATAAAGACAAGGACAATTAAGTAATACAAACCCTAAAAAAAAACCCTAAGAAAAAAACAGGTAACCCAGCGATAAACAAAGAGCAAAAAACACGTGCCGACAAGAAGATTAAAAAACAAAACAACCTACAACCATCCAATCAATATGAATAAACGAATTGTAAATGTTGAATTGTCGAGAAAAAAATCCTGCCGCCATAGATGTTTTTTAGGGTTTTTTTTTATTCGGAATATGATTATACACACTATTCGGAATCCGTTATGAAGCTTGTCCTGAATAACTAACAAATATTAATAATACGGAATAAGGTTTTGTATTCAATTCGGGATATGAGGGTTTTAAGAACCCGGATAACACAAAGATTAAGCAAAGATGAAAATAAGCAAAAATCTAATAAGCACTTAACCAAAAGTTTAACCAATTTTATTTTAAGAAAAAACAAATAAGTCACAATTTAAAAACTTTAAAAACTAAATAATCAAAATATTTGTAATCAACTTTTTATAAAAATATAAATCTACCAAATCAACTTATTTAAAAATAAGAAAAACATAAAAATAAGCAATAAGCACAATAATCTAAAACATCAAACACACCAAATCAATAAGCACAATCTAATAAGCAAATCAATCACACAATCAACAAGATTAAGGAAACTACATGATTAATGAAACAAAACGATAGATTATGATTAAGAAAGGTAGAATGGGAATTAACTAAAAAGCTTGATTAAATTGAAGATTAAGATTCAAATTACAAGATTAAAAGATGAAAGATTAAGCAAAACTTGAAAGAAAATTCTAGAGAGAGAAAGTAACTCCTAATCACCTACTAAAAACTAAAAATGAACTAACTACTCATAATGAAGATTAGGAGGGTATTTATAGGAGTAGGGGAGGGTGTTGTCGCTTTTCTCTTTCTTCTTGTCTTCTCGTCTTTTAAATAACTCGTATTTTTCGACTTTGTCTCGGGATTAGTCGAATGATAAAATGAACCTGTCTTCTAATTTTCTTCTTTTAGTAGACTTGGTTCTTCGAATTCATCAAACTTCCATCTTTAGACTTTTTCTTCGATAAATCAGAATAGGCCTTTGACTTCCGTTCTTCTTGCACTTTTGATCTTTTGACTTCGTCTTTTGTCTTTTTCTTCGATAAAAGCCCGTGAAAGCCCGTGTTTTCTTCCTTTTTCATATTTTTGTCCTAAAACACATTAAAAACACAAACCACGCATAATTCTGACTTTTACGACATTAAATACGCGTTTTGGTCTTGTTTTTATTATAATTAAGTGGTAAAAGGATAAGTGTTTTCACACTTATTAGTAAACTTATTCCTCTTATTTCGCCTGGAAACGTTTTATTGTACATGTACACAGGATAAATTTATATATTTCAGAAAAGAAACAATACTCTTATGCATAAAATATAAAAAAAGAAAAAGATCATTTGGGCTGCGTAGCTAGCTAGGAACCGCAACATTTTATTCATACTTTTTGCAAATGTTGAAACAAATAACAAAAATAAAACCCTAAAAAATGATAATAAAGAAAAAAATACATGGATCCTTATTGGGGCTATCAGTAGCCAAGAGAATGGTCCATGCTAACTGTTAATGCAATAATGCCTAAAAAAGTTACTTGCATTTTTCGGCCTCGCTTAGTTTTGATTACGACAATATATAAAAACAAGCATTTACGAAAACAACGAAAAACGAATTCTGAGTTCAAGTATTTTTCATTTTACCCATTTTCACGTAAGGTATGAATAAACAAGTACTAACCTTAATCAAGTGATCAAGTGATTTAATCATTTCTTAAAACTCACTTTTTACTAAGTGTGACAAGTTTTTTATTAAACTTTCTTTTTAAGAAAATGTTTTATTAAATTAAATATTTGAAAATTTGAAAATGGCATATTCTTTTTTGATTTGGAATATTCTTTCAGGATATTTTATAATCAGATAAGACCTCCACCACTATGTTGATCCCAAACTTAGATCGATTTAGCTTGTGTAAACGCGATTAAATCAAGTTAAACACGTAGAGAAACCTTGTTGTATATGTAACAATTTAAGTATTATGCAGAATTAATACTTAAACAAGAACACACAAACAATGTAAATCAAACTTTCACTTTGATTGATAAATCAAACTTGCGTACAATGAAAGTGTGAAACGTATGAAAACTTATATTTTAACAAAACCTAAAGGTATCCTTTTATAGACTAAGGAACCTTGTACAAGAGTCTACGTATCCGCTATTCTTGGTAAAGATAAACATAGAAAATACATTGTCGAACATATCTTTACTAGAAACATACTAGAAACATAATACGTGTAGACTAAGTCTTCTATCAGTGCTTGACTTCTTCCTATCAACGCTTGACTTCTTCCTGTCAACGCTTGTCCTGCCAACGCTTGATTTCTTCTTATCAACGTCCTGATTGCTCTTGTCAGCGTCCAAGTGTCTTGGCTATATTTTATTCCCAATAATCCTCCCCTAAACTTGATATCTACTCTAGTAATCCAGTTTCTGAATAAAAACTAAGAACTAGGAGGATTCTTACAAATCTTATTATATTGGAAATAAATATATCTGATCAAATCTTTGGCCACGTCACTTGAGTAGTCAATTTCCAGCTGTGTTGTCTTCATCTTCTCCAAAACTTCTTTGGACATAGGATACTCAGCATCCACAAAAAGATACTCAGAAAACTTTGTAGAACTCAAATGATACACACGAGCTGCTGAATATAGACGCCATTGAAGTCCACTGATATCTTCATCAAGATCCTTCCAAACCGGATCTTCTTCATCTGGTGCACACATCCTTCTGAATGTTGACCAAATCTTTATTCCATTGACTGAAGTAGGTGCTTCAGTCTCAAACTTGGCCTGCAGTAACCTCCAAAGGTCTGCCAAGTCTTCCCTATCACAGCTTACAAACAAATACATAAGAGTAGTAAAAGTATGTACCTCTTTCCCATATCTGCCAATCATCCAGAACCCACTTGCATCTTCTTCATAACTAACTATAGGGTTTTTGGAATCATGAGGTAATACTTCCACCATATGTGAAACTTCCAAGGATGATAGCTTAATTCTTATTCTAATAATAGCTTCACTAGGATTTAATCTATCCATATTTTTTGGAAACTCAAGTGGAACTCCCTTCTTCTTAGGTCTTGGGACAATCATAGCCTGTTGAATCTGCATCTCTTCTGCAAGCTCTTCCTTTCTTTCATCTGAAAGAAGTCTGAGAGTGTTCATTTCTTGCACTCTTGCCCAAATAGGATAAGCTTTATACTCCAATTCATCAAAGGACAATCCCTGCAACTTCTGAAAATTCCAAACTCCTTGATGACATCTAAGCAACATATAATAAAGCTCCCTTCTTTCTCTCTTAGATTGTGAGAAAACTTTGCTGGCCTTATACTTGAGGATTACTTGACAATCTCTTTGAATCCTAAGAAGAATCTCCAATCCCCAAATCTGATCTAATAAAGACATGTCTGGAACCTCCATGATCTTCTTCTCCCAAGCAAAGTACATCTGGGCAACCTCTGGCATATGATAATCCACCTTCATTTTTAACTCTGCAAGTTTCTCTCTTGCCAACACATCACCATATTCAAGTCTTTCTGATTCTTCAATAATCATAACACTTGAATCTGTGCTATCATCATTACTTCCTTCTTGTTCCTCAGAAGTAACCACAAATGGTGACTCAACAACCTTCTTCTTTTCTTGTTCCATAAGTTGTGCAGCCAACACTGGATAAAATTTTACTTGAGCTGCATCCTTGGGAACCACTGTTTCTACCATAATTTCTTTACCCCTATCTAATGTATCAATGATGGGTAAAGATGATGATGGTACCTGTGAAGACACTTCCTTGATGATAGCTAATGACTGGAATACATCAACCATATCTGCAGGTCTATCAACGTCCAAAACCTGTGTGTCAACGCCCAACTTACTCTTATCAGCGCTTGCCTTGTTAGCGTCAAAAATCTGCTTATCAACGCTCACCTTACTCTTGTCAGCGCTTCTTGTGAACTGCTCCATCATTTCTGTAAAGGAAAAATTCAAATTTGTAGGAGTAACCAAAGAGACATCAAAACCTGGTTGCTTCTTCAAATCTGTAAGAGCTTCAGCCACACCCAAAGATTCTCCATCATGTGAGCCTTTGTCACTCACATGTATCTGCTCATCCTCCCCTTTGGAAGAATCCTCCATACCACGCCTATTGTTAGCATCCTCCAAAAGAACAATCCTCTCCCTCAATTGCTTGAGTTCAAGGCCTTGTGTAGAGACAGTTTGTACCAGGTCTGCATTTTGCTTTTGCAAGCTAATGTAGACAGCCGTCGATTCCAACATTGTATATAGTTCCAATCTGCCCTCCTCTAGAATGGGGATTTGACCTCCCAAAATAGAGTCATGGGGCATGGATGAGGTCTTAATGATGTTAGGACTGGCTTGGCCTGCATCTGAGCGAGTACCAATAGTCCTAGCCTCACCCATATCACCAGCCACACTTATGGTGGTGGTTCTCTCTACAACATGGCTAGGACCACCAGAGGAGAACACTCCAATGGTCCTTTGGAGTTTTTCCATCCTAAAGTCTAGGGGTGAAGAAGATGATGTGGATTGGGTAGTAGTTTGAAGGTTAAGGGGTGTTTGGGTCTGTTGTAGAAAGGTGTCAACGTTTGGATTTGAAGTATCAACGCCAACATTTAACATGTCAGCGTTAAAGGGATCTTGGTCAAGTTCCATGTGTTGAGGTGAAGGTGATGGTTCAGGTAATGGGTCAAGTTGTGGTTGTGGGTCAGGTTGAGGTTGTGCTGCTGCAATAACAGCAAGCATGGCTTGGGTAAGGGGTAAGTCTCTGTGAGTGGGTGAATTCATCTTACTAAAAATAGCTTTCATTTGTACAGGGATCGCATAAAGAGCATCATGATCCCTAGTGCAATACCTTTGCTCATAAAAAATCATTTGTAAAAATCTTGGGTAAGCCAGAGTCATCTTGCTACCCTTGTTTTTACACATGCCATCAAAAATCAGTTTAGAAAAATTATACTTTTGCCCATTAGCAATACACACAATGGCACTACCAATAGATCTGTTAATTTCATTATGTGAAGTACATTTGGGACTTAAACATTGAAGGATGACATGTATTAAGTACTTCCAAGCTGGGGGAAATTCCTGTTTATTATATTTATTTAAAGTACCCTCTTCAGGAAAAGGATACCCCAAAGCTTGAAGTCCCTGTTCTATCTCACCAATGGGTAGAGTGGTTATACCATCTGCATCATTAAGATGAAAAGCCTGGCGAACCAAGGCTTCAGTAACCACCCATGGACGCTCATGGACAATAAAAGTTAATGTAGTCACATTATTAAGTGTTGAGGAACTAACAGTGTTCCAAAACTGTTTAATATGAGTGACACAGATAAGAGGAGCATGAGAAAGTGCATACCGTAGAGGAGATGCATTCAAATACACCACCATCTGAGTATATTGAGGAAACAGAGCATCATCAGCCTCCAAATAGGCAACCATGTTATGCTGACTTCTGAATCCCAATACCAAGTCACTCGGTTTAAACTTAGGCGCCATTGATGTGGAAAGCTGTGTGAAAGGTATGAAAGATGAATATAGGAGAAACATTTGTTAGACAAGAATAAGCAAGTACCCATTTACAAAAGAAGGAACCAAGATTATAGGAGAGGTAGGCACATGTGATTGGTAAAAAATGAGGCAGTTATTTTCAAAATATAATGATGAAAATATTAAAAAGAAAATAACTTATCTTGTTCATTAATTAAAAGTTACCAACTCCCAAAATTACGGCCCCAGTTTTCATAAATAATAACAACTGGGTAGGAACCAATGAGTGTCAACGGTAAAAAATAACCCATCAACGCCCAACAGCTATATTCTTGTCAACGGTGGAAAAAGCCATGTCAACGTCTAAATTGGTCCTAACAACGTTTGAAAATAAAACTGTCAACGTCCAAAGAGTTGCACGTGTAAAAGAACTCCGTAATGAAGAACATGTTGAAGGGGCAGCGGTTACTATTCCTCTCGATGTGGTTGATCAGGTTAGGGCACGATTGACGCATACATTATATGGTCATTTTATAGGGAAGAGATTGGCGTTTCCTTTGGTTGAAAACTATGTTAAGAAAGCGTGGGCGAAATTTGGAATCAAGCGTGTCCAACTTCATGGTGAGTTCTTTTTATTTCAATTTGATTCTAAAGTTGGAATGGAAAGAGTTATAGAGAGTGGGCCATGGTTAATACGTATGTTTCCACTGATTTTGAATATATGGTCTCCGGATTCTTTACTTGTGAAGGAGGAGATTAGGAAAGCACCGGTGTGGGTCAAATTGCATCATGTTCCCATAGTTGCATATTCGGAGGTGGGTCTTAGTCTAATCACTACTCAGATTGGGAGGCCTATTCTTCTTGATTCTTATACAAGTGAGATGTGCCTATCTTCATGGGGAAGGAGTACCTATGCACGTGTTTTAATTGAGATTTCTGCTGATCATCCTCCTAAGGATTCTTTAGTTGTTGCTATTCCTATTGGTAAGGATAAGGGACATACGATGGCTAATATTGGTATAGAATACGAGTGGACTCCTCCCCGCTGCTCGATGTGCTGTATATTTGATCATCATGATGCTGAATGTCCGAAATTGCCTAAGGATGTCATTAATACGATTGTTAATGTGGACGATAATAAGGTAGCTAATGAGATTGATAATGAGGGTTATGAGGTTGTGAACAATAGAAAGAAAAAGGGTAAGAATAAGCAACTCCAGGTTGCTGGTATTAAACTCACTAAACCACCTATTAATCTTTATTACCGTGCTGTTGAGAAAGGGGATAGTTCTAAGGCGAATAAGCCTAAGAAAAATGATTCTACAGGTACTACTGTTCAGAATGCTCCTAAGAAAGCTGGTTCTATTCTTAAGCGTGGATTTCTTAATAACAAGTCTTTGGCTCTTGATTCTAGTCAACCGGGTACGAGCAGCAAAAACTCTTTTGGTGTTTTGAATGGTTTAATGGATGATGGGACTGATTGGGAGGATGGCTTTGGTCATTCTAATGATGTGCTTAATGCGGATAGTGAGACTGATGAAGACATTGTGATTGATGATCGCCATGGAACTCGTCAGCCGGATACTCGCACTTCTCATTAATCATTATGTTTGTTTTTTCATTGTTTATGTTCCTTTAGGTGGTTCTTTCCTATAGGAGTCATTAGTTTTGTAATGTAATTATCATATGGCATGTCATATGATATAGTGGTTGTTCAAGCTGTGTGCTTGAGGTTAATGTAGCATTGCAGCTACATTCCATTGTACTTCAACGCTTTTTGGGAATATATTTTACCGGGATTGGAGTCCCTTTACCCAAAAAAAAAAAAAATAAAAATAATAAAAATGAAAAAGGAACTTAACAAAGTGATTTATCCTAGTGAAGATAACCTATAAACTGAAAATTACTATAGGGTGGCAAGCACTGTCCAATCATGCACACTTGCTTAAACAAGATAGACATAACGGTCCTCTAGTGTCCCTTGCTAACCAAAGTTCTTAACAGTGAAGTTATCTCATAAAATCCTTTGTAACTTCCCAGGTAAGCCCAATAAAAATCATACCCCAAGTCTCCCAACAAACCACATCCAATTCTAGGCCAAAAAGTCGTGGCAGCGTGCATAGTTTATCAACTTTGCATGATACAGTGCCTCATGAGTTAGTAAACTAATTCATACTCACCAGTGGACACAATCTAGAATTGTGATAAGAGTATTATATGAATACCCAAAAAGTCCTAAAAGGTTCCTAAACCTCCCCTTAAACTATGATACATAAGTTGCCATATAAAATGCATGTAATAAAAATTTATGTCAAGATAGGAATATAAATATTCCAACCATCAACCATAAACTGAAACATGCTCTAACAATGCTCCAAGAATCCATAAGAAACTCTGTATCCATTTGTACAATACTAACAACGCCTGCATAATTAGATCAAAAACCACAAAACTAACATGTTGCTGACAACGTCAATTTAACACTTGTCAGCGTTAAAATAACCTTTGTCAGCGTTACACAAATAAAGTGGAAAATCTAATTTTGTATAAAGACCAATAACAAATGCATATCCTGTACATACTTTTACAATAAGTTCCCAAAACACATATTAAGTGAGATTGATCATTCCAATACTTGTTACCAAGTATTGAAATCTTCTAGTATCAAAAGGTTTAGTTAATAAATCAGACACATTTTCTTTTGTGTCAACCCTATCTGGTTGTATTAAACCTTTTTCAAAACAATCTCTTATAAAATGGTGTCTAATTTCTATGTGTTTTGTTTTAGAGTGATGTACATGATTTTTAATAATGCATAAAGTACTGTTATTGTCTACAAAAATCTTGGTATGCATGAAATTATACCCATAATCCAACAACTGGTTCTGAATCCATAAGACTTGTCCACAACAAGAAGCTGCAACAACATACTCTGCTTCAGTTGTAGAATTGGCCACCACTGTTTGTTTCTTGCATTGCCAAGATATCAATCTACTCCCAAGAAATTGGCATCCACCAGTTGTGGAATTCTATCAAATTTGTCACCACCATAATCACTGTCTGAATATGCAATAAACTCCAATGGGGAATCTTTTGGATACCATAATCCCAAGTTTGGATAACACCTGAGGTATCTAAAAATCCTCTTGACAGCATGAAGATGACACTCTTTGGGAGTCACTTGATGGCGTGCACATGCACACACAACAAACATAATGTCAGGTCTTGAAGCTGTAAGATACATCAATGAACCAATCATTGACCTATAATACCTGACATCCACCTCTTTTCCATCTCCAACTTTTCCCCAAGGGTGTTCCCTATCCATAGGTGTGCTAGCCCGTTTCTCATGTAGAGAAAAGCCAAACTTCTTCAAGATTTCTGCTACATATTAATCTTGAGAGATGAAGATACCATCTTCTTTCTGCTGTACTTGTAACCCTAGAAAGAAGTTCATCTCCCCCATTGCACTCATCTTTAACTTGTCTGTCATGAGTTTGGAAAAGTCTTCACATCTTTGGACTAGAAGAGCCAAAGATGATATCATCCACATAGACCTGTACAAGTAAGAAATCCTTACCAGTCTTCTTTGTAAACAAGGTATGGTCTATGGTGCCCCTTTTAAATCCTTCCACCAGATAGGTGGACAATGTGACATACCATGCTCTTGGGGCTTGATGAAGTCCACACATAGCTTTCTTCACTCTATACACTTTGTCTGGATGTTCTGAATCTTCAAAACCAGGAGGCTGCATTACATAAACCTCCTCTGCAATTGTGCCATAAAGAAAAGCACTATTCACATCCATTTGATAGACTGTAAATCCCATACATGAAGCTTAGGCTAGAAAAATCCTTAAAGCCTCAATCCTTGCAACATGTGCAAAGACCTCCTTATAGTCTATCCCTTCTTCTTGTGTATATCCTTGTGCCACTAAACGTGCCTTGTTTCTGACCACAATGCCTCGCTCATCCTTTTTGTTTCTAAGAACCCATCTTGTCCCAATAGGTCTGACATGTCTGGGACAATCAACCAACTCCCAAACATCCTGAATAGCAAATTGGTGAAGCTCATCCTGCATTGCTTCCACCAAACTTGGTTCTTTGAGAGCATCAAAAATCTTCTTGGGTTCTTCTTGTGACATAAAACATGTAAACAAACATACTTGAACAAGAAGGGTATCAACCTTCTTGTGAATATTGGCAATAAATCCTCCATGATTCTGATGAGACCTTCTAGTTTGCACAGGAGTCATCACATCACCAATAACTATAGAAGGAGGATGATTTTAATTGTAGAAGTAAGCACTCCTCCTTCAATAATTGTGTTGTCCTCAATCTCATCTTCTAAGTTACCAATATCCTTTTTAGACTCTCTTCCATCATCATCTGAATGAACCTCTCCATTTCTCTTTGAAGGTTCACCTTGTTCAAAATTATTGGAAGAGAAAAGATGGTCAAAAGATATGTCAACGCCTGAACCGAAGCTGTCAATGTTTGCGCCATCAACGACTGAATTTGTCTTGTCAGCGCCAGAATTTCCTTTGTCAGTGCCTGAAGGATCATGCATGTTTTCAACTGGTGATACTTGTGGACCACCTTTTTCCTTTCCAGCAGCAGCAGCAGCAAATGCATTTGTCCATATAGGAATGCTAACATACTCAAGTATGGGAGATGTTTTGTCTGCTCGTGATCCAACCTCTTTATCAACATGTGTACCTGAAATTTCAACAACTTGTTCTTCCACAACATTTGAAGTTACCTTCAAATGTCTGGATTAGTAACATGCATATAATTCAATGTTCTAGATAGAGGTTCCAAGTCAAATAACCTATTTGGACCACTCTCAAGATCACTAGGTTTACTTTCTAAAAACTTAACATGTACCTTTTCAAGTATATGTTTGTCTTTCTTAAGGTAAACTCTATGTTCTCTACTCTGCACATAATAACCCATTAAGTAGCCTTCATCACCTTTAGCACTAAACTTACCTAAGGCATCACTAGTGTCCAAGACAACTACATGACATCCAAAAGGTTAAGAAAACCAATATTAGGTTTCCTGCCCCAAAATAGCTCATAAGGTGTTTTGTTATGGATCTTGTTGGTTAATGCCCTATTCTGAACATAAAAAGCTGTATTCATAGCTTCAGCCCAAAAAGCAATGGGAAAGAGAGCATCAGCCAACATAGTCCTAGCTGCTTCTATGAGTGTTCTATTCTTTCTCTCAGCTACCCTATGTTGTTGTGGGGTTCTAGCTATACTAAACTGTCTAGTAATCCCTTTCTTGGCACAAAATTCATCTAACAACTTATTTCTAAACTCACCACCATTATCACTTCTAAGCATCTTAACCTCATTACTAGACTTCTTTTCAATTTGGGTAATAAAGTTAATCAAAGTATCAGCAGTTTCACTTTTCAAAGATAAAAAGAAAGTCCAAGTAAATCTAGAAAAATCATCAGTGATGACAAAACAGTAGGATTTACCATTTAAGCTTTCTATATTAGTTGGACCAAACAAGTCCATATGCAGCAAGTGAAGAGGTTTAGAACTAGAGTGCACTGGTTTAGACTTAAATGAGACCTTGTGTTGTTTGTCTTTAAGGCATGCAACACAAGAATGGTCATTGTGGAAAGCCTTTTCAGGCAAACCATCAACTAAACCATGTCTCACAAGTCTATTTATATTTTTAAAATTAATGTGCCCATCTTCTGTGCCAAAGATTACTCTCATCAACTGAAGCCTTAGCATATAGACATGACAGATTATTATTCATCCTAATTCCATTAAGATTCACATTATAAATGTCCTTATGCCTAGGTGTTCTATAATCAATGAATTTCTCATCTGGTATTTTAAAATCTTTGCTCAACACCATGCATTCAGTATCAGTGAAAAGAACCTTAATTTTGTTATCACACACTTGTGAGACACTAAACAAAGTATAGTCAAGTTCTTTTACCAGAAACACGTTTAAAACGCAAATTGTTGGTGAGAAGAATGCCTTTGCCAGTGATAGTCCCATATCCTCCTCCAAAGTACACTTTGTCACCATCTTTAATGGGGATAAAATTTGTCAGATAATCTTCATTCCCCGTCATGTTCCTAGAGCATCTACTATCCCAATAGCCATAATCATTAACCTGCTTTTGAATGCCCTGCACATAAAGAAAACAAAATATTTTTCTTTGGGAACCCAAGCCTGAGCAGACTTGGATTCATTTGGTTGATCAACAAGAACAGACTTAGTCCTTATGACAACCCCTTGTTCATCCCTTTTTGGATTAAACACCTAGTTAACCCCAATTGGTTTTGTTATAACCTTTGAAATATTATGAAATTTGTTACATGTCATAGAAATCCCATCTGAATTAGGGTTTTGGTCTTGTTTAGGTATTCATGTCAAGCTAGAAGAAGCTTTGGACCCCTTTCCCTTTGGTTGCAAATATTTTCCATTACTTGGTCTGGCAACGTTCCTGTCAGCGTTTAATTTGTTCTTGTCAATGCTGAAATTACCCTTATCAGCGTTGAACCTAGGGTTTGCTACAAGAACCCATTGTTTGTTAGACCATGTATTGGTCTTCTGAAAAGGTCTTTGTCCATGAGTATTAGACCCTTTAGTAAAGAATGGGGCCGGTCTAACAACTTGTGGACTTTGCTGGACAAAAGGTTTGGGTTTGACAATGTTTGACTTTCTACCAGCGTTGACCTTTGAAGCATTGACACACTTATAAGCTAAATGTGAAAAACTTCCACAAGTATAACAGGCTTTCCTAGACATAGCTCTAGGTCTAGAAGAAAAGAAACCTGTCCCATTATCACTAATTTGGCTTTTTGGTGACCTAGGTTTTCTATACATTTCTACATATTTAATACTAGGTTTTCTATCAACGTTTAAGCCAAGGTCAACCGTCTTGCCAGTAGTAGGATTGGTCACTTTTATGGGTGTAGACTCATTTGGGCTGTCACTAAGCATGCCACCCTTAACAAACAAGGTAGGGTTGGCTTTCTTCCATTGGTCCAAATCAGTCAACTTCTGTTTACATTCCTCTACTGGGGTAAGAACTCTTGGTGGAGGAATAAATTCCTCTTCTTGGAGTTCTGGTATACCAGTCCAAGACAAGTCCTTTCTAAGGACACCATAGAAGTTCCCAGCAGGTGGTGGAACACCAGCATACTCTTTCATCCCAATCCCAGTCATATCCCTAGAATCCCTTTGTTCACTAACACATTTTTCTAGGGTTTGTGAAGCTTTATCAAATCTTTGAATTTTAAGATCTACATTATCTTGGTTTTTGATAGCCTCATCTAACTTAGCTTGTAAAACACCATTGGCCCTTTCCATGATGTTTCTAACCTCAACACTAGCATTTAAATCATGAGTTAAAATGTTGATTTGATCTTTTATGTCAAACTCCGTTTTCTTATATTCAGCCACAGTCTTTTCAGTTTGAGTAAGAGCAAGTTGATAGTTAGATAACTTGCATCTTTCATTAACCACATCTGTTGTTAATTTGAAGACTTCTTTGTTAAGCTTTTCAGTATTTAAACGACAACCCTTACTACAAAATGCATCATCATATACCTCATTGTCTGATGAAGATGAAGAGTGTGCCATGAGGGCATAGTGAACATGCTCCTCTTCTTCCTTTTCTGCAACCAAAGCTCTGTTCTCTTCACCAATTAATGTTAAAGATAACCTAAAAAAAAACCCTTTCTCTCTCTACTATGGGCGATTTCAAACTTCTTAGGCGGCATTAATCAGATCTGCTAATTCTACCAATCATTGAATAATAGCCAATTAACGTTCCTCGATTCTGTTTTCATCTCATCAAATAAGTTGTGATAAGAAATAGGCAGTGATCTAGATCCCCCTATCCTCTTTGTGATCACTTATCTCGTGGGATGTTGACGTTTTAGGGTTTGTTTAATTTGTTCTTATTTGATTCGACGTAGTTTAGAGGTGTGTATTTAGTGTCGGTTTTTTCTAAATCGTCTATAGTCTAGGGTTTTTCTTGGATCTAGGGCTTATTGTAATATATTATTATTTTATTGGTGTTCCCATTATGGGGACCGGCTAGAGGTGTTTGGTTGGAGTGTTTTTTTGTGCCCTAATTTTTTAGGGTTTCATGGCTATGAATATGTCTGGAGAGAATGTTATTAATGGGGTTCAACCTATTGGGACTGGAAAGACGTCGGTGTGTGCATCCGTTAAGGCACATGCTCTGGCATCCAAGATTAAGAATATTGACGGAAAACTGTTGGCTAAAAGAGTTCTGGTTAAGGAGACTAATGTTAGTCAGGAGAGTGAGAGTGTCGTGGGTAGCAAATCGTTTGCGGCTGTGGTCAATAAGAAGCTGAATAAGCAGGTTGTTAAGATTTCCTTGATGAGAAGTGAAGAAGTGGTGGAAGGGGCTGCTGCTGCTCTTCCGTGGAAGGCTGTTGAAGTCATCCAAGAGAGATTTACGTACACCCTATATGGTTATTTTATAGGAAAGCGTCTAGCTTTCCCTTTGGTCCAGAATTATGTGAAAAATGCTTGGGCTAAGTTTGGTCTTAAGCGTGTACAATTACATGAAGATTTCTTCCTTTTCCAGTTTGAAACGCAAGAGGGTATGGAGGGTGTGTTGGAGAATGGTCCCTGGATGGTTCGGTTGGTTCCCCTAATGCTTAACATATGGACACCAACAACGGATTTAAAGAAGGCTGAGGTCAAGAAGGCGCCAGTTTGGGTTAAGTTGCATCATGTGCCAATAATGGCATATTCTGAAATCGGCCTCAGCTTGATTACATCTCAAATTGGAAATCCAATCATGCTGGATTCCTATACTAGTAATATGTGTCTGAGCTCTTGGGGACGTAGTACCTATGCGAGGGCACTTATTGAAGTCTCATCTGATAAGGAATTGCTGGATTCAGTTGTCATTGCTGTCCCGAAAGGCAAAGATATGGGTCACTCGCTGGCTACTATTGACATTGAATATGATTGGAAGCCTCCTCGGTGTTCTAGTTGTGCCATATTTGATCATGTAGATGATAAATGCCCTAATAGACAGGTGGAGGAACAGGTTGTTTTGACTGAAGTTGATGGTTTTGTGGAAGTCACAAAGAAGAAATCTAAGGCTAAACAAACGCATAAGCAACCTATTAGTGGGATTAAACTCACTAAACCTCCTCCAAAGCTGCAGGTTAGAAAAGAGCGTGGTGAGTCTTCAAAGTCGATGGCTCCTGGTCCTAAACCTAAGCTGCAGGTTATTCCAAAGGTCAGTAAGCCTATAGTTAGTACTAACAACTCCTTTAGTGCTTTGGATATTCCAGAAGACGAAAATGTTTTGGAACCTAAGAAGAAACAAGATCTGGTCCTCAATGCTAGTGATAGTGAGGTGGATGAGGAAATAATCTTGGAGGATCGAACTGTCACTAGTCAAGATGGACAGGTTAAGGGGGCAAGCACTCCCATTGTCACAGTTTCCAATGATTAATGTTGCTTCATGGAATATTCGGGGCTTGAACTTCTCCCCGAAACAAAGTGAAGTGAGACAAGTGATTGCTGAAAATAATCTTTCTGTTTGTGCTATTTTGGAGTCCCATGTGGGAGATTCCAACCTTCATAGGATATGTTCCCTGGTGTTTCGACATTAGGATTGGGCGTCAAATGGGTTTTACTGCCAAAAGGGTACTCGTATCATACTGGGTTGGAACCATAATGATGTTGATGTAATGGTTATATCTCAGGACGACCAAGTTATTCACACGCGTGTATGGATGAAAAATGAAAAGAAGGAAGTTTTCTGTTCTTTTATATATGCTCATAATAAGTATGTTCAACGTCGAGCTTTATGGAGGGGTTTGTGTCTTCATAAGAGTTATGTGCGTGATCGTCCGTGGTGCTTATTGGGCGATTTTAATGCGGCAATGTTCTTGGGTGATTCAACTGCGGGTAGTTCAGCGATTGACATATCGATGAGGGAATTCAAGGAGTGTGTGGATGAAATTGAGGTAGTGGATGTTCAAAAAACGGGCTTGCAGTACACTTGGAACCAAAAGCCGAAAGGTGGTCAGGGGATCCTTAAAAAGCTAGATCGTATCTTGGCGAATTTGGGGTTTTCTACAGAGTTTCTGGGTGCTCATGCTATCTTCAAACCCTATCGTATATCGGATCATTCTCCCGCTGTTCTGTGCATTCCTACAAGTAATAAACCGAAGCCTACTCCTTTCAAGTTTTTTAATGTGCTCACTAAACATGAGCATTTTCTTAATACTGTCCAAGGAGTGTGGAACCAACATATCAGTGGGTTCCATATGTTTGCTGTTGTGAAGAAGCTGAAGTTACTAAAAAAACCATTTCGTAAGCTTCTATATGACAAAGGAAATCTACATGCTAATGTGATATCCTTACGGTCAGAGCTAGACTTTATCCAATCGGCGCTTGATAAGGACCCGTTTAGCTCCAGGTTGCGTGACGAAGAAGCCAGGTGTGTTGTTGCCTTTAATAATGCTGTGCTTCTGGAGGAGAGCTTTCTTAAGCAAAAAGCTAAAATCAATTGGTTAAAAGAAGGGGACTCGAACTCAGCCTATTTTCATAAGGCTGTTAAGGGTCGTGCTAGTAGGAACCGTATTAATGTTGTTACTAACGGTGATGGTATTATTTGTGCTAATGATCAGGTTGCGGGTGCGTTTGTCTCCCATTATGAAGCGTTCCTTGGCGAGGCGAATGCAGATCCGACTTTCAATCCACAGCATCTATTTAAAACGGTCATTGATGATAATGTTGCTGCTGCTATGGTTAGCGATGTTACTGATAAGGAAATCAAGGATGCTATGTTCTCTATGGGGGATGATAAATCCCCTGGACCGGATGGTTTCTCTGCAGCGTTTTTTAAATGTGCTTGGAATATCATTGGACAAGAGGTCATTTCTGCTGTTAAAGAATTCTTCATGAATGGTACGCTTTTGAGGGAACTTAATCATACGATTATAGCGTTGATTCCTAAAGTCAGTTCGCCTTCACGGGTTACTGATTACAGACCTATATCGTGCTGTAATGTTCTTTTCAAGTGTATTAGTAAAATTATTGCTAACCGTATCAAGCATAGCCTTCAGTTTATTGTGAGTTCCAACCAATCTGCTTTTATCCCTGGAAGAAGTATAGCTGACAATATTTTGTTAACTCAAGAACTTATGCATCGGTATCATCTTGATAGGGGAACTCCTCGTTGTGCGTTTAAAGTGGATATCCAAAAAGCCTATGACACGGTTGACTGGAATTTTTTACGTACGATTCTTCAAGGGTTTGGTTTCCACAATTGCATGATTGGATGGATCATGGAGTGTGTCACGACGACTTCATATTCCATATGTGTGAATGGGTCTCTCCATGGTTATTTTCAGGGTAAACGTGGGCTTCGACAAGGAGACCCTCTTTCTCCATATTTGTTTACATTGGTTATGGAAATCTTAACCCTTATGCTCCACAGGAAGGTTGCGGAGTCAGGGGTTTTTACTTTTCATCGTTACTGTTCCCGTCTAGATCTTATTAACCTATGTTTTGCTGATGACCTTTTCTTATTTGCTTATGGGGATGTTCAATCAGCTACTGTCATTAAGGAAGCTTTGGAGGAGTTCAAAGATGCTTCGGGTCTGCATCCTAGTTTGCCTAAGAGCACTGCGTACTTCTGTAATGTGCTGAATTATGTCAAGCGTGGTATCCTTCATGTTTTGCCTTTTGAAGAAGGGAGGTATCCTGTAAAATATCTAGGTGTCCCTCTGATTTCTTCGCGGTTGATGATTCGGGATTGCAAAGGGCTGGTGGAGAAGGTCCAGAACCGTGTTCAAGACTGGAAAAATAAGTCGTTGTCTATTGCGGGTCGTCTCCAATTAATCAGGTCTGTTCTTGGCTCTATGCATGTCTTTTGGGCCTCAGTGTTTATTATTCCGTCTAGTGTGCTGCGTGACATAGAACAGATTATGCGCAGTTTCTTATGGTCTCATGGCCCCATGAAAAAAGGGAAGTCGAAGGTGGCTTGGGAAGTTGCATGTCTGCCTAAAGATGAGGGTGGGTTAGGTATTCGTCGGTTAGAGGTTTTCAATTCTGCTCTTATGGTACACAATATTTGGAAGCTGCTTACTTTCAAAGACTCCTTATGGGTCAAATGGATTCAGGAATATAAACTTAAGGGTCGCAGCTTTTGGAGCATCCCTAAGCGAGGTAATATATCTTGGGGTTGGAGAAAGATGCTGGAGTTGCGTCCATTTATTCGTGAGTACTTTTGGTCTAATTTGGGAGATGGATCGAAGACGTCTCTTTGGTTTGATAAATGGTGTGATGCTGGGCCAATTGAGGCTCATGTTACTATGCGGGATGTTCATAGAGCAGGTCTTTCGATAAATGCAACAATTAAGGATATTGTTGCCAATGGTTTGTGGAGATGGCCTGTGGATCTGCTGTCTAAATATCCTATATTACATTCCTGTATAGGTCAAGTTGGTGGGTCTGCTCATGATTGTTTGGTTTGGCGGATTGGAAACACTACGTCAACGAAGTTCTCTGTTCAGCAGGTGTGGGATTCCATCAGACCGAGAGATCATAAAGTGCCTTGGTGTCATACGGTTTGGTTCCCTAAGAATATCCCCCGTCATGCTTTTAATTTGTGGTTGATTGTTAAGCATAAGTTAAAAACGCAGGACCGTATCACGTATTGGGACGCATCCTCATCTCTTGGATCGGTGTGTTCTTTATGTGAATGTCAAGCGGATTCCCATGAGCATCTCTTCTTCCAATGCCCGTTTGCAACGAATGTTTGGAATCAGGTGAAGGGAAGGACCTGTTTTGCTTCATTGCCCCCTGATGTGTATGGTATGATTGTTCATATTAATCCTATTGCTAAGAGAAGGACGACTGCGGTCATTGTTTCTAAATTGGTGGTTGCTTCAGCAGCCTACTATATATGGCAAGAACGGAATTGGCGGTTGTTTAAAAAGAGTAAACGCACAATCACACAAATTGTTGAATCCATTACTTCAGCTGTTCGGCTAAAACTTCTGTCGTGCCATTTTAGGAAGTCCAAGGAAAGTGAGAAATATGCTCGTCTTTGGGAGTTACCTGATTCTATTTTTATTGTTCCATGATAGTTGGTGTTTTTTGTTTATGCACTATTAGGTGGTTTTTCCCTATTAGTGTTATTGATTTTGTAATGGTTAGGTAAAATGGATGGTTTGTCATTCATTTTAGGCTGTTCGAGCTTGTTCTCGAGGTTAATGTGACACCCAGTCACATTCCATTGTACTTATTGGTTTTTTTGGGATCTAATATATTTTACCGGGGAGTGACCCCTTTACCCAAAAAAAAAAGCTCTGTTCTCTTCCTCATCCTTGGCCAAATAGCTCCAATCACAACCAACACCATTAATCTCTTGCATAGCAACCACAGCTTTGGAATCCTGAGCCTTGATGATTTGGCTTGAGGGTTTTCCAACATCAGATCTTCTTGGAGATCTGCATTCTCTCATAAAGTGTCCCATTCGATGGCAATTATAACACTCAACCTTGGATTTATCAAATCCAGCAGTGTCCTTAGCATTAAAAGTCATCTTCTTCTTAAATCTTCGATTCCATCTATTTTCCCTTATGCTTGCAAGAGCCATATTCCACTTTATGTCCATCTCCTCCAAATGCTCATCACTAATTTGCTCAAGGTCCTCATATGTAATCACTGAACCATTGGGCAATGAAAAAATGTATGCACACACAGTATCTAGATCAATACCAACAGGCTTAACTCTTGGAGAGTCAACATTGTATGTGTCAACGTCTGAATGTGAGGCATTGACAAAGCTTGATCCAGCGTTGACACAAGGTGATCCAGTAACGGGGTGCATGTAGGACTCTCTTTGATCAAATTGACCTTCACTGTGTGAGAAGAAGGCCATGTTTCCATTGATAGACTTGCTTCCTTGATCCAAAAGAATTTCATTCTCTACAAGCCTCAGTTTATTGTAAACATCATCAAAAGTGGAACTTCTGTGAGTATTATTAGTAATCATAGACCTTGCTTCAATCTTCCATGCATCACCAAGACTTTTAAGAAAAATGGTGATGATATCAACATCACCAAGCACTGTTCCCATAAAGGACAGCGTTCTTGTAATGTCAAGAAGTTTGCTTCTCACTCCACTTAGCTTTTCATTGGGTTGAGCTTTAAAAACAGCATACTCGTGCAAGAACTGCTTCTTTTCTTTTGTACAGTATCAGCATTACCACCATAAGCAACTTCAAGGGCTGCCCAAAGATCTTTTGCAGACTCATAGCCTCTATATTTGTGCTGATTGGCTTGTCCCAAAGAGAGTTTGAGGATGCTTAGGGTTTTCATGTCATTCCTTCTCTTTCCAACGTCCTCAGCTGAGACAGCTCTTCCATCTTCAGGTTTTTCTTTTCGATCCTCTTCTGAAGAGCCTGGAGTTGATCTTACCAAGATAGCAGCTGCAATCTTGGCAGCCTTATTGAATGTGTTTCCAAATTCAATAATTTCCCATAGGGTATGGTCATGGATTTGAAGATACTGTTCAAAGTTAAACTTCCACAGCTCAAAATTATCAGGGTCTAGCATGGGAATCTTGATGTTAGGGGTTGAGGAGGAGGATGAGGTTAACTCTAGAGTAGACAAGGAGTTTTAGTTTTAGGGTTTCTTGGAAATTAGGGTTTTTGGTGATTTAGGGTTTTTGTGTTCTTTAGATCAAACTTTCTCAACAAGCTCTGATACCACTTGTTGATCCCAAACTTAGATAGATTTAGCTTGTGTAAACGAGATTAAATCAAGTTAAACACGTAGAGAAACTTTGTTGTATATGTAACAACTCAAGTATTATGCGGAATTAATACTTAAACAAGAACACACAAACAATGTAAATCAAACTTTCACTTTGATCGATAAATCAAACTTACATACAATGAAAGTGTGAAACGTATGAAAACTTATATTTTAACAAAACCTAAAGGTCTCCTTTTATAGACTAAGGAACCTTGTACAAGAGTCTACGTATCAGCTATTCTTGGTAAAGATAAACATAGAAAATACATTGTCGGACATATCTTTACTAGAAACATACTAGAAACATAATACGTGTAGACTAAGTCTTCTATCAGTGCTTGACTTCTTCCTATCAACGCTTGACTTCTTCCTGTCAACGCTTGTCCTGTCAACGCTTGATTTCTTCTTATCAACGTCCCGATTGCTCTTGTCAGCGTCCAAGTGTCTTGGCTATATTTTATTCCCAACACACTAAAGGACAAAAAGGGAGCGGAGTCTACTCTGGCGGTTCCCTAGTGCCTATGCGGTTCCTTATCGATAAGGTACCGCCGGCTGAGATAAGGAACCGCGGGCAGATATAGCCGTTGACCCTTTGTCATATAAATAGTGTACCCTTCTCAGATTTTCTCTTAACCTCTTTTGCACATATATTTCCAGATTCAAACATACTTCTTAAATCACTCAAATCCTTGATCATTTGATTGATTACTACTTGTTTAGAAGTGAATCTATTCCATCCATCCCTTCCTCTCCAAGTGCAAAGAGAAGAACACTATCCTTGTTAAGTGTTGAGTCCACCACCAAAGATCCTTTGAAGATCAAATCTTATACATTTATTGTTGTGTCATAGTTGTGAAGATCCAAGTAGTTGTGTCTATTTGGAAGTTGTGTATGTACTAAGTATAGTTGTGTAGATTGGTCCTAGCTACGATTATGGCTCGACTTTTAGCTTAGAGTCGGAAATTGGTTAAGCAACGTGTACGGTTTTCTCCACCATAAGGAGCTTGTTGTGTAGTGAACTCTCGAGTAAGGAGTACTCGAGGAGTGGAGTAGGAACGAGGAGTGAGCTTCGTTGCCGAACCACTATAAATCCTTGGTGTTTTGTTTGATCTTTCTTTACCCTTAACTCTTTACATTCTTTATTCTTTGTGCATATACATTAGTTAGTATTAGTTTAGTTACACTATCTTGTTCATATTGTGCATAAGAAGATTTCACATATTTCCTTAAGCCTAAGTTTTTGAAAAAGGATTTTTGAAAACCATCTTTTAACTAGTAAATATAAGAAACTATTCAGCCCCCCCCCCCCTTCTAGTTTCTACAATTGGTATCAGAGCGAGGTTGCTCAAGAATTTTTAAAGTATATTGTATTTTAAAACATGAATCGATCTATGGATTCCAACAAGTACCTAGAAGGGCAATCTATGCAAAGACCATCACTTTTTGAAACTGATAGTTTTATTTATTGGAAAAATAGATTTGAGACTTTGTGAAATCAAAAGATTTAGATCTTTGGCATGTTATTACCAATGGTGATTTTTTACCTTATCAATTTAATGAAGTTTCTAAAACAAAAGAATTGGTCACTTTTGACAAAGCTAATGATGATACTAAAAAGAAACTTTCAAAAAATAATGAGGCTAAAATGGTGATTTATAATGCTTTACCTAAGAAAGAGTATGAAAGGATTTTATGTGTGAAACCGCTTAAGATATTTGGAACACTCTTTTAGTAACCCACCAAGGTAATAGCCAAGTCAAAGAAAGCAAAATCAATCTTCTTGTCCAACAATATGAACAATTTGTCATCTTAGAAGATGAAACTATTGATAGTGCTTTTGCTAGATTTAACACTATTATTACTAGTCTAAAAGCACTTGATGAAGGTTTTTCTAGCAAGAACAATGTTAGGAAGTTTCTAAGGGCCTTACATCGGAAGTGGAGAGCAAAAGTCACGGTGACTGAAGAATCAAAAGATCTCTCAACTTTATCACTCGATGAACTCATAGGCAACTTGAAGGTTCATGAGATGATAATTTTGAAGGACTCAGAATTGGTGAAAACCAAGAGTGAAAGGAAGTCTCTTGAACTCAAAGCCAAGAAGGCACAAAGCGATCATGATAGTTCCTCGGATAGCGATGACGAGGAGTATGCATTGGCGGTGCGAGATTTCAAGAGGTTCTTCAAAAGACGAGGTCAACACGTGAGGCAACCCAACAATGACAAGAAACCATTCTCAAAGAATCGGTTTGCCAAGAACAAAAAAGGTGATAGGAATTGCTTTAGATGTGGTGATCCAAATCATTTCATTAGTGATTGTCCAAAGCCTTCACGCGATAAGAATCACACGGCGTTCTTTAGTGGTTCTTGGAGCGATAGCGGTGAAGATGTTGATGACAACCCCAAAGAGGAGAAATGTCTCATGGCTCATACTTCTAAAGAGGTACATTCTGAAACCGAATATTGTAGCAATGATAGCTCCACCTTAGATGATATTGAATTAGAAGGCCAATATGATAATTTACACAAACTTAACCTTAAATTCATAGAAAAGAACAAAACCTTAAAATCAACCAAAACTAAGCTTGAAAATGAGATCAATGAACTTAGGGAGAAATTAGCCAAGCTTGGGAAAAATAAAGAAGTTGATTTAGGTTGCTTAAGTTGTGAGAAACTTAGATTAGAGAATGAAGATCTCAAGAGCACCTCTATTAAATTGGAAAAGTTCATGAAAGGTACTAGTGCTCTTGATGATATGTTAAACAAACAAATTCATTCTAAGGAAAGACTTGGTGTAGGTTTTAACTCAAATGAAGCATCAACCAGTGAACCTAAACAAGTCAGATTTTCAGAAAAATTGTCTTCTGTACACGGTCCCAGATTGTATGGGGAGATTCCTTATCACTATGGAACCGTCGCCCTAGATAAGGAACCGCGGCCAGAAAGAGTTTTTGCTGAAAATCCTGAACTTTCTGAAAAGTCAAATTTAGGTGAACAACCAAAGCATCTTATTGTTAACAAGGTCAAATTACCCATAATCAAAGACAATGTCGTTGATAAGTTCTACAAGCCCTTGAGTAAACCTCTAATGGGAAATAGAAGTTTATCAAGACCATCCACTACTCCACCAAGAGTACGAAATGAGTCTACGCCTAGAAGTAGAACGACAACACCTAGAAGAGATAGTCAAAACAATTCACGACCTAGAAGTAAAACTCCAACACCTAGAAGGAATGACCACAAGTCTAAACCAAGATCAAATACACCTAGGAGAAATAATGAACAACAAAATGGTTATATGAATTATTATCCTCCTCCATTTTATTCCCCATGGGGAACCCCTCCTCTATTCATGCATCCCAACCAAATGCAAGGGATGTTTGGAACTAACAATTTTGGACCCATGAGATATTGGGGACCAAATGTTTGATCGTGTGTGTTGTTACCTAGATATGCTTGGGAATTGATTTGGAACCCGACGAATGGATTAAGGATAATGGTTGTTCTAAACACATAACGGGTAATCGAAGTTTGTTCTCACGCTACAAAGCATATGATGGAGGTAACGTCACATTCGCTAGTAGTCTACGTGGTAATATCATTAGCAAAGGTACGGTTTCTCTTGACTCCATGACCATTGAAAATGTTGAGCACGTAGATAATTTAGGGTTTAACCTTTTAAGTATAGGTTAAATTTGTGACAATAAGTGTAAGGTCATCTTTTCGGAACATGACAGTGAAATCGTAAAAGATGGAAAGGTCATTGGAAAAGGTGTTAGAAAGCATGGGGTTTATGTCATGAAGGTCAATAAGAAGTCAAAAGACAACATATGTCTTGCGACTATAGATGATAGTTCTACTCTTTGGCATAGGAGATTAGGTCACGCTAATATGCGTTTAATTCAATCTTTACTCTCTAAGGAGTTGGTAAGACACCTCCCCAAGATGAAGTTTGATAGTCACTTTTGTGATGCTTGCAAAGTTGGAAAGCAAGTTCACTCAAGTCACAAAGCCAAGAATTTGGTTTCAACCTCTCGGTGCTTAGATCTCCTACATATGGATCTCTTTGGACCTTCCGCCATGCGGAGTTATGGAGGTAACCTTTATACCCTAGTTATAGTTGACGACTATTCTAGATTCACTTGGACTAGATTTTTGGCATCTAAGAATGAAGCTTTCGATCATTTCGAAATCATTAGTCAAAGAATTCAAAATCAACTAGGTTGTCCAATTGTCTCTATTAGGACGGATCATGGTAGGGAATTTGATAATGAAGTGCAATTTGGTGCCTTTTGTGAAGCTCATGGTATTACCCATAACTTCTCGGCTCCTCGCACTTCACAATCAAATGGGGTAGTTGAAAGGAAGAATAGGACCATCCAAGAGATGAGTAGGACGATGTTAAACGAGCAATCTTTGTCTCAAAAGTTTTGGTGCAATGCCGCGGACACATCGACTTATATTCTCAACCGAATTCTTATTCGACCTTTCCTAGGAAAGACCCCCTATGAGATTCTTAAAGGTAAGAAACCCTCATTGGAATACTTTAGGGTGTTTGGAAGCAAGTGCTTTATCCTCAACACCAAATACTACCTTACCAAGTTCGACCCAAAGTCTTACGAAGGTATCTTTTAGGTTATTCCCAAACTATCAAAGCTTACATAGTCCTCAATAGAACCTCGGGCGTGATTGAAGAATCACTTAAAGTGACTTTTGATGAAACCCCTCCTTTATCCAAGACACCACCATTGGTTGATGATGACTTGGATGAAATAGAAGTAGTTAAAGCCAAAGAGGTTAGAAAAATAGGAGTTGAAGACCTTAGTGTTGAAAAGGAAGTAAACATTAAGGAGTCTAAGGATCATACTCTCAATAATATCATTGGTGACTAAAATCAAAGGACCCTAAGATCTCAAGTCCAAAACCAAAGCAACTTCTTTTGTTTCGTCTCCTTGATTGAACCAAAGAATGTTAATGAAGCTTTGACGGATGAGAGTTGGGTCATTGCGATACAAAAAGAATTGAATCAATTCGTTGCTAATGATGTTTAGGAACTTGTTCCTCCACCTAGAAGTTCTACCATTATAGGAACCAAATGGGTCTATAGGAATAAGTTATATGAGAATTGTGTTGTGTCTCGTAACAATGCTAGACTTGTTGCTCAAGGCTATAATCAACAAGAAGGGATTGATTATGACGAGACATATGCACCGGTAGCAAGATTAGAATCTATTAGAATCCTTTTAGCCTACGCTTGTGCCTTAGACTTTAAGCTTCAACAAATGGATGTAAAGAGTGCGTTTCTTAACGGTTTGATCAATGAGGAGGTATATGTGGCTCAACCTCCCGGCTTCATTGATTTTGAGAAACCGGATCATGTTTACAAGCCTAAGAAGGAACTTTATGGTCTTAAACAAGCCCCCAAATCTTGGTATGATAGACATAAAGCGTTTCATATTAATCATGAGTATACCATGGGGATGGTAGACAACACGCTCTTTACAAAGAAGAAAGGTTCTCACCTCATAATCGTGCAAACATATGTTGATGACATTATATTTGGCTCAACTTGTCAAGAATTGTGTGATGACTTTGCCAAAATCATGCATGATGAGTTTGAAATGAGTATGATGGGAGAACGTAACTTCTTTTTAGGACTCCAAATTAAACAAATGGATGATGGTATTTTCTTTAGTCAATCTAAGTATGCTAAAGAAATTTGGATTAGAAGAATCTAGACCAATGAAGACCCCAATGGCCTCGGATACTAAACTCACCGTAGATGATGATTGTGAGTCGGTAGACAACACCAAATATAGAGGTATGATTGGTAGTTTGTTGTACCTAACGGCAAGTCGACCGGATATCATGTTTAGTGTTTGCCTTTGTGCTCGCTTCCAAGAGGCTCCCAAAACCACTCACCTTGAAGCGGTTAAGCGTATCTTCCGATACATTAAGAGCACTATACATTTTGGATTATGGTATCCTAAAGGGACCGGCGTAGAAACCATTGTCTACGCGGACTCGGATCATGCGGGAGACTATGTGGACCGGAAAAGCAATAGTGGAGTTTGTACCTTCATGGGTTGTTGTTTAACTTCTTGGTTCTCCAAGAAACAGACCGCTCTTGCGATATCCACCACGGAAGCCGAGTATGTGAGTGCCGGAAAAGCATGCCAACAAGCTCTATGGATGAAGCAAGCGCTTGTTGATTACGGGATTTCTCTTGATGATGTTCCCATGATGTGCGACAATAAAGGTGCTATAGACCTTAGCAAGAATCCCGTGCAACATTCGCGAACCAAGCACATAGAAATTTGCCACCATTTCCTTAGGGATAATGTTCAAAAGGGGAACATTTCGATTGAGAAGGTACCCTCCGAGGATAACTTAGCCGACATCTTCACTAAGCCACTTAAGAGGGAACCTTTTAATTACTTGCGTCTAGGTCTAGGATTAATGGAACATATTCCTTAATTGCTTTCCTTTTATTGAGTCTCTTATTTTCTTTTGAGTCTTTTATCACTTTGAGTCATTGAGTCTCCTAATCTCTTCTTGAAAATCTTCTCTTCTCCTTTTCAAAATTTTCAAAGTCTCTTTCGAAAATGGTCGAGAAATGTTTTGACATTGTTAATTCAATCTAAAAACGTTTTTTCATAGATTCTTGCTATTAATCTCGAGCTTACATAATTCATATGTATGTTTCTCTCAAACATAGTAAGAACAAGATAGAATCATGGAGGATCATTGTGTCGTGACTTAAGGTCTTGTCTTACACACCTCCTACATTGATTTTTATTTTAAAATCCATGTATTTTGGTCAAATCTCTATTTGGTGAGTTCGTATGTGTTTTCTTTGTCTATCTTTGCTTTTAAGCATATCCCTATGATTAGTTAGACTAGAAAAATAAGATTTGCTGAATTGAAAAATCTTCCTTCACCACCAAAACACAGCCTCTGTAGGCGGTTCCATATATGAACCGCGGTCCCTTAGTGATAAGGAACCGCCAGAAGTGATAAGGAACCGCGTACAATGCTTCCTTTTTCGGGTATTTCTGAAACTCCATATTTGTTCCAACACTTTTGGGAATCTTTGTTTCAACCCTTTGACCACCCTAAAAATACCTTGAGCCTTCCCTATTTAACCATAAGCATTTTTCCATAATTCACATACCAAAATGTCTAATTCTCCTAATAAAAGCTTTGATTCTCCTCCATTTTCCCCAATTGCTTTCAATCCTAACTCACCCAAGAACACTTTCAATCCCAACTCACCTAAGAACACTTTCAATCCAAATTCACCCAAGAACACTCTTAATCACATTTCTCCTACCAAGAATGTTGATTGTGGAACATCTTTTCTTCCACCACCACCCTTTAGTGTTCTTCCTCCTTCTCATGATAATGTCATGCACCATGGGACATATTGTCATTGTTGTCAATATCAACATCTTGCTATGGCACACATCTATGAGGAGTTGAGCTACATCAAGAGTCTCTTAATCAAGCCTCCTCTTCACTTTGATTATATGATCTCCACCAAGCCACCACCACCACCTTCCGCCACTACCTTGTCTTTCATATAAGCATTGGTTGCTTATCCCAAGACACCTAATTCAAGC
Source organism: Glebionis coronaria (assembly GCA_025667525.1). Classification (NCBI taxonomy): domain Eukaryota; kingdom Viridiplantae; phylum Streptophyta; class Magnoliopsida; order Asterales; family Asteraceae; genus Glebionis; species Glebionis coronaria. The sequence goes on along the minus strand of CM046878.1, from coordinate 336,165,724 downwards.
AAATCTTAGAATTCTAGATTAACTAGGATTAGATTTATGCTTTTGGCTTGTTTCCTTTTTCATTCATCTTTGTATGATTTTTATTTACATGACTTCACTTGGATCTTAGTCTTTGTGTTTTCTTCTCTTTTTTGTGACCTATAGCTATCTCTTGTTGGTTGTCTCTTTTGCTCAACTAACCCTTCTATGTAGCTTGTCACCATATCTCGATTCCTCGGTGCCCCAAGCAAAGGGGAGTAAGCACCAAGGGGGAGTAAGCACCAAGGGGGAGTCTTTGCAAAGTCCGTCTCTTCAACACCGACTTGCGCAACCTTTTTGCTTTGAAAAAGGGGGAGAAATGAATAAACTCGTCTTCGAAAATCTTGTTTTTGTGTGATTGAGTTTAAGTATTGTCCGAATCAAAAAGGGGGATATTGTTAATGCAATAATGCCTAAAAACGTTATTTGCATTTTTTGGTCTCGCTTAGTTTTGATTACGACAATATGTAAAAACAAGCATTTACGAAAACAATGAAAAACGAATTCTTGAGTTCAAGTATTTTTCGTTTTACCCATTTTCACGTAAGGTATGAATAAACAAGTACTAACCTTAATCAAGTGATCAAGTGATTTAATCTTTTCTTAAAACTCACTTTTTATTAAGTGTGACAAGTTTTTTATTAAACTTTCTTTTTAAGAAAATGTTTTATTAAATTAAATATTTGAAAATTTGAAAATGGCATATTCTTTTTTGATTTGGAATGTTCTTTCAAGATATTTTATAATCAGATAAGACCTCCACCACTAAAGGACAAAAAGGGAGCGGAGTCTACTCCGGTGGTTCTCTAGTACCTATGCGGTTCCTTATCGATAAGGTACCGCCGGCTGAGATAAGGAACCGCGGCCAGATATAGCCGTTGGCCCTTTGTCCTATAAACAGTGGACCATTCTCAGATTTTCTCTTAACCTCTTTTGCACATATATTTCCAGATTCAAACATACTTCTTAAATAACTCAAATCCTTGATCATTTGATTGATTACTACTTGTTTAGAAGTGAATCTATTCCATCCATCCCTTCCTCTCCAAGTGCAAAGAGAAGAACATTATCCTTGTGAAGTGTTGAGTCCACCACCAAAGATCCTTTGAATATCAAATCTTATACATTTATTGTTGTGTCATAGTTGTGAAGATCCACGTAGTTGTGTCTATTTGGAAGTTGTGTATGTACTAAGTATAGTTGTGTAGATTGGTCCTAGCTACGATTAGGGCTCGACTTTTAGCTTAGAGTCGGAAATTGGTTAAGCAACGTGTACGGTTTTCTCCACCATAAGGAGCTTGTTGTGTAGTGAACTCTCTAGTAAGGAGTACTCGAGGAGTGGAGTAGGAACGATGAGTGATCTTCATTGCCGAACCACTATAAATCTTTGGTGTTTGGTTTGATCTTTCCTTACCCTTAACTCTTTACATTCTTTATTCTTTGTGCATATACATTAGTTAGTATTAGTTTAGTTACACTATCATTGTTCATATTGTGCATAAGAAGATTTCACATATTTCCTCAAGCCTAAGTTTTTGAAAAAGGATTTTTGAAAACCATCTTTTAACAAGTAAATATAAGAAACTATTCACCCCCTCTTCTAGTTTCTACACTAACTATCCGATATCTCAGGGAGAATATCGTCCAAAATTCTGGCTGCCTCTTAAGTCACTTCTCGCAGGGCGGGATACTGACTCCGCATAGCTACGCGCACTCATCCCAGTTCGTGAGAGTCCTTTGCTTGCCTCACCACGCTGTTGCGTGCTTCGCGCTGCTGGTAGTATGCCCGTACGATCCCGCTGCCGCATAATGCGAGCAGTTATCCTGGCTGCGGGGCGACTGCTCCTCTGCGTTGTTGCTGCTGGTTACCTTTGGATGGGAGTAGTGTGGCTGCCCGCCGCGCCACATGTCCTATTGATATTGCTAGGGAGCCAATAGTACGCCCTAGTTTTGAGAGCATTCCTCCTCCCTCTGTGCCTTTGGTTGAGGGTGGACCAGTAACCATGTTAGAATTTATCCTACGTTTTGAGTCCGCCTGGCATCTCTGACAATGCACCACTCTTTTATGAGCATCCTTGTACGTAAATGGCCAAAAGTACCCTGAGCGAGTAATTTCTTCAACCACAGCTATCAGACCACGCGGACACACTCTTCTGTGCGCGACTTCCACCACTGACCACGCTTGATCTGGTGCTAGGCATTGCAACATCCGACCGTTGCCTGATTTTCTGTACAACGTTCCTTTGACAATTTAAAGTGCTTAGCTCTCACCTGTATTTGCCTAGCCTTCCTTCTGCTACTTGGCAACTTGTTATGCGACAAAAACTTTCTAATAGGCGTAATCCATGTTGGTGACTCCATGTCCGCGCTCACATTTTTATGCAAGATAAAATCGACTAGAACGTGACTAGGAGGTTTATCCATGTCACAATTGAAAGTTGGTCCATGTCCCCTGAGATTTCGCCCTTATTTCCTGCAACCCTTCGTATAGCAAATTCCACGAACTGTGTTGTCATGTCCCATATCTTTTCTATGTACTGGATTAGCACCTGCCCTCGTGGCTTGCATTACCCAAATCGACCCTACTTGCTACCAAAGGGTTGTATGCGTTGGCCACTAGGCTCTTCATGCCCATCCTAAGTGCCAATCTTGGACCAGCTATGAGGGCATCAAAATCTGCTTCCATGCTAGTTGTATGGAAGTCAAACAACAATGCGTTAGTGATTTTTATGTCGCCCTGATTCGTGAGGATGAACCCTGCATCTGGTCCTTCGTTTCCTGCGAAACCTGTCGAGAAGAGGACCCACGGGAGCTCCGATAGAGAGCCCTCGCGTACGAATGTGCTCTTTGCCTGGGACTCTTCCGAGATACGCCTCCTTGTTTTTATCTGTGAGATGGGCTCCATGTCGTGTTGACACTTGTCTACGTCCTTCCTTTTGGCGCTGGGGCTAGAAGTGATGTTACCCCCTTCAAGTGTGTCTATGTTACGGATGGTGACTACTCCATCTTGCACTAGAACTTTGAAAATACCATGTGTTGTGGAAGGTACTTCGCGTAGCGTTTTTAGTGCCGGCTGTCCAATTATCCCGTTATACGATGATTGAGACCACACAACCATGAAGTCCATCCACTCCGTCGTCGAGTGTTCTGTGTTTCCAATGGTCACCTGTGTGCAGAGGTGTCCCAGTGGTCGAGTTTTGTCATCGCTAAACCCTGTGAGGATCTGTGTTGTTTCTTCCAGCTCCTTCCTTATTTCCCATGGTAGCCGCGCGAAACAATGCTCGTTCAATATGTTCGCTGCAGACTCCCCGTCGGTGCACCTGCCTTCTATAGTGTGGTCCCCGAGGGTTATGTCAATGTTCAGTGACCCGACTCTATAGTCCATATATGAGAGAATAGGGAATGCTATTTCATTATCGTGTGAAAATTCTGCTACCAACCTTCTTTGCATGAAAGATTTTTCCCTTTCTACCATGTATATGGTTATGGGTTTATCGTTTTGTTTCTTCGCTTCACCATTCTTCGTATTCGTGCTCTTTCTCTAGTCTCTTATCAGGTGGTTTAGCTTCCCTGCTTTGACTAGGCTCTCAATGTGCCTTTTCAATTGAATGCACTCATCAGTAGCATGTCCTTTATCATCATGGTATTCACAATGTTTTGTGTTATCCCGTTTATCTGCTGGTCCCATCATTGGGCTACGCTTTGGAAAACTTGCTCCTTTTGATAGGAATATCTCCCTGGAGGTTTTTTGCAACGGGGTGAACTTTTTGTTGTTGTTGTTGTGCCCTTTCTTTGCCATTCCTTGGAAGTCCAAAGTGCGACTGATGTTTTGCCCATATGATTGTTTCTTGGGCCGGTCTTGGTACTTGTAGCCTGATGTCATCTGCTTGCTATCTGCTGTTGTGGTGTCTCTTTGGATAAATGCTCGGACCTTTTTCATTAACCCGTCAAATGTTGTCAGGGTTCTGTCGTTCAACTTTTTTATTAGGTCCAGGTTGGTGATGCATGCGAGGAATCCATAAATTTTAAGAATCTCCGGGAAATCCTTAATCTGGTTGCATTCAGATTTGAAGCGCTCCATGAAGTCTCCGAGGCTTTCGCTAGCCTCTGCTTCACTCTCGCAAGTGAAACAGGGCTTTTGTCGTATTTCTTCTGCTGCACATAATTTCTTCGGAACGTTCTCCTAAGTTCTTCGAACCCATGAATGCTCCTTCGCGGGAGACGGTCGAACCATGTCCGAGCGTTCCCGATGAGCGTTGAGTTGAACATGTGACACCACACAGCTTCTGTCCATTCTTCTATCCCCGCTTGAGATTCAAACACTTTTAGGTGATCCTCTGGATCCGTCGTACCGTCGTAGGTCTTGACATTGGACGGAATGCGTCTTTTTTTGTTATCCCTGAAAGTAGTTATACGCTCCAAAAACGCACTTCCTTTCTCTCGACGCCATGGCAAGGTCCATTGATCTTCACCTTGTATCCTTGGTTTTTTGGGTGTCCGGTGGTGTTTTCTATCGTAGTAAAAGGAATCAGAATATTCAGTGGATGAAGGGGAGACCCTTTTATGGCGAGGGTGGCGGTCGCTATAATTAGAGTCCGAGGAATCTTCACTTGAGGAGTTCCTCCTGCTCGCCCTTCTAGTGCTCTTATTCCTTTCCAGAACTTGCAGATCCTAAGATGAATCTCTTTCTAAGGAGCCTTGTAAAACCCGCATGCTTTTACCATGAATAGTACCCTTATGATCGTACGAACATGATTAGAACTTTCCTTTTATAGCACGTTTACGATTCATGAACAAGATTTACAAGTACTACGTACGTGATATATCACGATAAGTATTTAATACGTATTATGACAAGATAATTATTTCAATAATAATTATAATCACGAACATACGAACATGAAATCATGAACGTAAATAATCACGAGCTTAGTATTACGTATTTATGTATATTTATTACGATCATGAATAAATATAATAAGACACGAACGATAACTATTTAAATCACGTAAAACACGAACACGAGAACATGAATAATATTAGACACGGAAAAACATTCGGGTTACCCCATGTGGGCCCCCTTACCCGCGGCTAGACACAAGGACAAGGGGCAAGCCCATTTTTAATTTTTACTAAACAAGGAAAAAGGGAAAAATTATTTTCATAATTACAAAAATTAGAAAATAAACAAAACCCTAAATCTCTCTTTTGGTTCTCTCTTGGCCGTCGGGTATAAACACACACAGGGGTGTGTTGGTTGATTTTTGGTGATTGATTTCTCGCAAGGTTGTTAGTGTGTTCATTCTCCTTTGTTTCACGTAATCGGTAAACCCTAAACCCTTTTTCTTTTTTTGTTCTTGATAATTGAACACATGAAATCATGAATGGTATAAAAACAAGTAAATACATGTTAATAAATCATGGGGGTAAAATAAATTAGGGTTTAAGGGATGTTTGTTTTGGCCGACGCATGGAACCGAGACCAAAGGAGGTCTCGGCTTGCTTTTGTTTCACACCAACCGAGACCTCAAGGTCTCGGTGTGTGTTGTGTGTCTCGGCCGCAGGAGAAAAGAGAACCCCGACCTCGGTCGGGGTATGTTTGGTGTTCGGTTGGGTCACGGCAGAAACAAGGACCACCACCTGCTTAAGCCGGTGGCTAAATAAGGAAAGCAGGGGGAACCCATGGCTGCGGCAGCAGGGGGAACACCGGCTAGCCGGTGGGAACTTTTGCTAGCCGGCGGCTAGACATGACCAAGGGAACCACCGGCGTCAGCCGGTGGCTGTTTTTCACAAACAGTGGCAACCGGCTAGGCTGATTAGCCACTGTTAAGGGTGCGTTTGTCGACCGGTTTTCGGGTCTGGTTCACGGGGTTCACGAATCCGGTTCACGACATGTTTAGATTAAAACACAAGTTTGGTTCATGGGTTATTTGTGCAAGTTAATTATTTTACAAGGTTAATTATTTTTAACAAGATTAAATTAAATTATTTAAAACATGTACATGATTAATTTAATTTATACATGACTTAGGTTATTAATATTATTAATAATACATGGATTTTAACCTAAGTAATTATCGTTTTATTTAGACTATATAATTAATTAATTATTAGAATCATGACTTATAATTAATTAACTTACATGACTTAGGTTATATTAATACCAAATATTAATACATGTTTTAACCTAAGTATTATTACCTTTTATTTAATTAAATCATGATATATTTAATTAAATACTTTAACCTATAGTTTATTTAATTTACATGAAATAGTTAATAAACTATACTATTTAATCATATGACTTAGAATATAAATCAGTAAACACTTAAGCTTATATTATTAGCTTAATAATCCAACTTATTTCTATTTATGGAAACTTTCTATTTTTAGAGACTTATTTAATTAAGGCAGTAAATCTATTTATGGAAACTTTCTATTTTTAGAAACTTTTTTAATTAAGGCAGTAAATCTGTTTTTTGAAACTTTCTATTTTTGGAAACTTTCTATTTTAGGAAAACTACTATTTTTAGAAAGTCACTTATTATTACACAACAAGTCTAATAATACAAGAAATACAAGAAATACATAAACAGAATAGAGAGAATACATGATAAACACAGTATAAAGCTTCAATCAGTAAAACATGACATGAACATATAAAACAAGCTAAGACATGATATGAAACCAGCTACGTGCTCAGTAATCAAATACTTATACACGTATATTATTTATGTAGCATTAGTGATACCGAAGTAGGACTCTCTTCCGTTCGTCTTCTTCGTTCACTGGACACAAGATACGGATTCTCCGTCCTTTCAGTATGGACATTCTTCCTTATTAGGATTCCCCGTATACAGCCAACTGTTTTCCCCAGTATATATTTTATATGTTTTTGAATTGCTTATGTTTAATTAGATACCTAAAGCCATATACATGCATGACCAGTTTCACCTAGTTATGGAGGTACCATAACCATAACACTGGAGACACCATTGTTATGACTCCACCACGACGGTGTGATAGCTCGTGGCGTCCCTTTAGTTTTTGGCCATATTATTATTATTATCATGTGGGGCGTATGGGTGCATCCTAGTCTACATGTTTTCAGCAGATTATTCAGGTGAATGTGGTGTGTGCCTTGCATCCTTCACAAGGAGCTGATCCCTCCTACCCAAACCAGTATATTAAATTAGAGGAAGCCCCTCTAATTTGCATGACGAGGTCACCCCTCCAAGTATTCATGAACGTTGATATTTCATGACCTATATTGGCTAATGGTAAATATGTTAAATAGTTTTTACAAGATAAACATAAGGCTTTTCAAACTATAAAACCAGTTTTTGCTAAGATATACCAGGTTATCCAGGACTTAGTCTTTTCCGCTGCTCTATGCTTATATGCTTATGTTATTCATGTTTTACTTGTATATCCGTGCACTGAGCGTTATGCTCAGTCGTTTTCCTTTCATGTTCCCAAAACGGCAGGTACTCAGGGACGCTCGTAGACTTTAAGCGTACGTGCATATGGATTGGAAGCTTCCTAGCCTTCATTACTTTATGCATTTCTTTATACTTTGATACTCATTTCCATGGAAATTGTTTAGTCCATTTCATTTATAGTACTTATGTCTGTGTGTGATGAGTTCTACTTTTGGGTACCGATGTTTGATTCTGGTATTTCCTTTATGGTCATGTGATGTTTTATACGTTTATTCTTGTATGCTTTGATAACACGCCATAATCACGCGTGACATTCCATTTATCAAAATGGGGTGTTACAATTATGGTATTAGAGCCAAAGCTTCGAACTGTAGGCTCTCAAAATATAACCTGTAAATAGTGGGTAGTCACTATGGTCTTCCTAGAACTGATAGTCGGTTTTCATGCGTTCATCATTTTCATGCATACATATATATGTCATTATCGCAGGTTTATGACTAAGTAATGGTTGGTACAGGACTGGCCCTATTTAGTCGCATGTGCTTTTAGCGAAACTTTTAAATTTGGGACCGACCCATTTGCGTCCCCACGCCATGTCTTTTGTTCTGAGTGAACTGACCGTAGGCGTTCACTCTCGCGCATACAAAAGTTTTCATAAAACTGCATCATGCATTCATGTACAAATTTTCTTGCATAAAACTTTTCTCATTATTTATTGGTATAATTTTTTTTTCATGTATATAGTTTATGTTTTGATCAGTTTAATCATGTATTTTTATGTTATACTGTCAGATGGTTCTCACACGCGAGCAGGAATAACTCAATGCAGCAATCCAAGCTACAATGCAAGCTATGCTTCCTCATCCGAGGAACGAAATCAGGGCTGAGGTTCAGGCTGCCAACAACCAGCAGCAACACCCAGTACCTCCTCCTTCTCCTCCAACAATATTGGTCACATGGCTGGAGAGATTCAATAAGCTCCGCCCTCGAGCTTTTGAGAGAACAGATAGCCCCAGTGAAGCTGAAAGCTGGTTGGCTCACATTGAGAAGATCTTCAATGCTATGGGTTGTGACCCTGTCTTCAAGTCGAGGTTAGCCTGCTATAGGTTCAAAGGTGATGTGCTATCATGGTGGATGGCATTGAAGTAGTATGAGGGAGGTGATAATTGGGTGGCTGGTTTGGCTTGGGCTCAGTTCAGGGATTTGGTGATGGGACAGTTCTTTACCAAGGCTGAGCAAGACAAGCTAAAGAGAGAGTACCATGGAATCCGACAGAGAGCTAGGGAGAATAGCTACGAGTTCATGCAGCGCTTTCTTCGCTTGGCTGCTTTTCTTGGTGCAACAGCAGGTACTCCTGAAGAGCAAGCACACCACTTCAGGTGGGCTCTTCGTACATCGGTCGCAAACAACTTATTGTGTGCTACGTTCAACACGGTGGCACAAGTGGCCGATGCAGCACGTAAGCTGGAGATGCTGCAGGAAAGAGATAAGTTCGGGGAAGCAGAGAGACCCGATAAGAGGTAAACATTCGTATTCAACGGTGAACAATCCGTATTCTTTCAGTATATGTCAATATTTCATCTTTTTAAACTGTATCTTCCAGGCAGAAGACTGGGGACCGGTCTCAGTCGGCTACTCAGCATCAGCCTACTCAGCCCAAGGGAAACGGTCAGACTCACGACCGTTCTGCTACGGACAGGCGTGGCGGTAATGATAATTACCGTAACAACGCTGGACACTCCAACATCAGCAGGTCCTTATACTTACTCATTTTTCTTATGATTACATGTTATAATTCTTAATTCTGACACATTAGAGAATCTTCTACCAGGAATCATGGTAACGGGAGGGACCAGAACCAGAGAGGTTCACAGCCTAACCGTCCAGCTACTACTGGTATTCCATCTTACGGTTTATCCGCATTGTCCTTTGTACCTTTTTACCATGTCTCATGTATATTGTTCTTATCAGGATCTCAGCCAGTCAGGACACCTACTGGAGGATATACTCATCCTCTTTGCTCTACTTGCCATCGTAGGCACCCAGGGCCATGTCGCCGCGACAGCTACGTATGCTACAAGTGTGGTCTTCCTGGCCATCGCATGAAAGACTGCCGCAAGGGCGAGATGAAAGGCACATCGGGACATGCTGATACCAAGATGCCTCCTACTAGTGGACGCGTTTACACGACATCTCGTGATCAGGCCAACAAGTCTACAGGTACCATCACTGGAATCTTGTATATGTATGGTCAAGCTGCATGTGTTCTGTTTAATACGGGTGCTACTCACTCGGTCATTTGTACTGCTTATGCCAAGAATGTTAGGATACTCCCCATGCCACTAGAGAATATACTGAATATTTCCACGCCTTTGAGAGACTCTGTACGCATACCCCATGTGTACAAGAGCCTTCCCCTAGAGTTTGAAGACAAGGTTCGTCCTGTTGACGCACTTCCGTTTGACATGAATGATTTTGACATGATTTTGGGCATGGATTGGCTATCCAAGCATCATGCTACCATAGACTGCCATTCATATCGAGTCATCTTCGATGATGTTAATGCGCCAGAGTACATTCACAACGGGTTCGTACCCGGAAGGTATGTACAAATCATATCAACCCTGCAAGCACGTGCATTACTTTCACATGGTTGCGAGGGCTATCTAGCTACTGTTCATGACATGGATGCTGAATCCCCATCAATTCAGAATCAGCCGATAGTGTCAGAATTTCCAGATGTATTTCCAGAAGAACTTCCGGGCATACCACCTGCACGTGAAGTGGAATTTAATATCGAGCTCATCCCAAGAGCTGAGCCGATTTCCAAGGCTCCTTATCGCATGGCTCCCATAGAGTTAAAGGAGCTGAAGGATCAATTGCAAGAACTTCTAGAGAGAGGCTTTATTTGACCGAGCGCATCTCCATGGGGCGCACCGGTCTTATTCGTTAAGAAGAAGGACGACAATATGCGTCTTTGCATAGACTATCGCGAGCTCAACAAGATTACCATCAGGAATAGGTATCCACTACCATGTATTGACGATCTGTTTGACCAACTCCAAGGGGCCAAACATTTCTCCAAGATTGATCTTAGGTCGGGCTATCATCAGCTACGGGTTAAGGAGCAGGACATCGCCAAGACTGCTTTCCGTACACGCTATAGCCACTACGAATTTGTAGTCATGCCATTTGGCCTTACCAATGCTCCAGCAGTGTTCATGGATTTGACGACATCCTGATTTTCTCTAAGTCCAAGGAGGAACACGAAGACCATCTTCGTACAATACTACAGATTCTTTGCCAGAAGTAGCTGTATGCTAAATTCTCCAAGTGTGAGTTCTAGTTAGACAAGGTGGCATTCTTAGGTCACATTGTATCAGCAAAAGGAATCACGATGGATCCAGCAAAGGTTGAGGCTATTACCAAGTGGCCAAGGCCGACATCAGCGACTGAAGTTTGCAGTTTCCTAGGCTTAGCTGGTAATTACCGTGTTCGTTGAGAACTTTTCCCGTTTAGCACTACCATTGACCAAACTAATGCGGAAAGGGGAAAAATTCGTCTAGACTGAAGAAAGAGAGAAGAGCTTTGAAGACCTAAAGCAGAAGTTGGTATCTGCATTGATTCTTACTCTCCCATTTGGTACAGGTGGATTCAGATCTATAGTGATGCATCGGGGAAGGGACTTCGTTGTGTTCTCATGCAACATGGGAAAGTGATCGCATACGCTTCAGGCAGCTTAAGCCTTATGAGGAAAATTACCCTATGCATGACTTGGAAGTTGCAGCAGTCGTGTTTGCATTAAAGATATGGAGGCACTACTTATATGGAGAATCATGTGACATTTTCACAAACCACAAGAGTTTGAAGTATATCTTCACTCAACGTGAATTGAACATGATACAGAGAAGATGGTTAGAGCTGTTGAAGGATTATGACATTAATCTGCAACATCATCCCGGCAAGGCGAATGTAGTGGCAGATGCACTTAGCAGAAAGTACGGAATGATAAACGACATTAAAAATGAGGAGTAAATTATAAGAGACTTGGAGCGACTAGATATAGAGATCATGGTAAGTGGACAACACGGTTACTGGGCTAATCTTAGAGTGGAACCCAAGTTAATCTCTAAGATCAAGGAAGCTCAGAAGGATGATGGTGAAATTTGGACGATAATTCAGAATTTGGAGAAGCAGACAAAATTTCAAGTAGACGTAGATGGTATCTTATGGCAGGGTACGAGACTTTGTGTTCCTAATAATCAAGAACTCCGGGAAGCATTGTTAGCTGAGGCTCATAGCTCCCCATTCCCTATTCATCCTGGTTCGACCAAGATGTACCATGACATCAAGCAGTACTTTTGGTGGAGTGGTATGAAACAGGATGTTGCGACTTACGTCTCCAAATGTCTTACCTGCTAGCAGGTTAAGATCGAGCATCAGCGATCTAGAGGTCTTCTTCAACCGTTAGATATTCCAGAGTGGAAGTGGGACAAAATCACCATGAATTTTGTTACCGGTCGTCCACCGACAAAGAAGAAGCACGATGCAATTTGGGTTATCGTTGATCGACTTACCAAATCAGCTCATTTCTTACCGATCCGCAAGGAAGATTCGGTAAGTAAACTCGTCGATACTTACAAGAAGTAGATCATGAGACTTCATGGTGCTCCATCAAGTATCATCTCAGACAGAGACCCTCGTTTCACTTCGCGATTCTGGAGAAGTTTGCAGAAAGCTTGGGGTACAAAACTTAAGCTTAGCACGGCTTTTCATCCTCAAACAGACGGGCAGTCAGAACGAACAAGTCAGACATTAGAAGACATGTTGAGGTCATGTGCGTTGGAATGGACGGGAGATTGGGACGATTACATCTGTTTGGTAGAGTTTGCATACAACAACAGTTGGCACGCAAGTATCAAGTGTGATCTTTTTGAGATGTTGTATGGCAGAAAGTGTCGCACCCCAATCTGCTAGGATCAGGTTGGTGAGCGAACACTTGAAGGACCAGAAATGATAGAGTTGACTAATGAGAAGGTCGCAGTAGCTAAGCAAAAACTGCAAGAAGCACGGTCACGTCAGAAGAGTTATGTAGACAAGCATCGTAGAGACTTACATTTTAACATAGGAGATCACTTTTTCCTTAAGGCTTCGCCGGCACGTGGTGTTCGACGTTTTGGAATCAAAGGGAAGCTCAATCGTCGATTCATTGGACCGTTTGATGTCATTGAGCGAGTCGGTGAAGTATCTTATCGTTTAGCGTTACCTCCGCAGCTTTCTCATGTTCATGATGTTTTCTATGTGTCCTTACTCATAGGGTACAAGTATCATCCCCTTCACATGGTTCAGTATCCACTGGAACAGATACGTGAAGATCTCACTTTCATAGAAGAACCCGAACGAGTTCTTGACAGATAAGAACGAGTCATGAGAAGGAAGACGATTCCATTCGTCAAAATCCTTTGGAGGGATCATACCGAGCGGGAAAACACTTGGGAAACAGAGGAGTCTATCCGGGCGTCTTACCCTCATTTCATATTTTGAATTCGGGTTTGTTCTTCTTTTCCAGTTTACTTTATCTATAATTTGGGGACAAATTATTCTTTTTAGGGGGGAAGAGTTGTAAAACCCGCATGCTTTTGCCATGAATAGTACCCTTATGATCATACGAACATGATTAGAACTTTCCTTTTATAGCACGTTTACGATTCACGAACAAGATTTACAAGTATTACGTACGTGATATATCACGATAAGTATTTAATACGTATTAAGACACGATAATTATTTCAATAATAATTATAATCACGAACATACGAACATGAAATAATGAACGTAAATAATCACGAGCTTAGTATTACGTATTTATGTATATTTATTACGATCATCAATAAATATAATAAGACACGAACGATAACTATTTAAATCACGTAAAACACGAACACGAGAACATGAATAATATTAGACACGGAAAAACATTCGGGTTACCCCATGTGGCCCCCCTTACCCGCGGCTAGACACAATGACAAGGGCCAAGCACATTTTTAATTTTTACTAAACAAGGAAAAAGGGAAAACTTATTTTCATAATTACAAAAATTAGAAAATAAACAAAACCCAAATCTCTCTCTTGGTCCTCTCTTGGCCGCCGGGTATAAACACACACAGGGTTGTGTTGGTTGATTTTTGGTGATCGATTTCTCGCAAGGTTGTTAGTGTGTTCATTCTCCTTTGTTTCACGTAATCGGTAAACCCAAAACCCTTTTTCTTTTTTTGTTCTTGATTAATTGAACACATGAAATCATGAATGGTATAAAAACAAGTAAATACATGTTAATAAATCATGGTGGGTAAAATTAATTAGGGTTTAAGGGGTGTTTGTTTTGGCCGACGCATGGAACCGAGACCAAAGGGGGTCTCGGCTTGCTTTTGTTTCACACCAACCGAGAGCTCAAGGTCTCGGTGTGTGTTGTGTGTCTCGGCCGCAGGAGAAAAGAGAACCCCGACCTCGGTCGGGGTATGTTTGGTGTTCGGTTAGGTCACGGCAGAAACAAGGACCACCACCGGCTTAAGCCAGTGGCTAAATATGGAAAGCAGGGGGAACCCATGGCTGCGGCAGCAGGGGGAACACTGGCTATCCGGTGGGAACTTTTGCTAGCCGGCGGCTAGACATGACCAAGGGAACCACCGGCGTCAGCCGGTGGCTATTTTTCACAAACAGTGGCAACCGGCTAGGCCGGTTAGCCACTGTTAAGGGTGCGTTTGTCGACCGGTTCACGAGTCCGGTTCACGGGGTTCACGAATCCGGTTCACGACATGTTTAGATTAAAACACGGGTTCGGTTCATGGGTTATTTGTGCAAGTTAATTATTTTACAAGATTAATTATTTTTAACAAGATTAAATTAAATTAATTAAAACATGTACATGATTAATTTAATTTATACATGACTTAGGTTATTAATATTATTAATAATACATGGATTTTAGCCTAAGTAATTATCGTTTTATTTAGACTATATAATTAATTAATTATTAGAATCATGACTTATAATTAATTAATTTACATGAGTTAGGTTATATTAATACCAAATATTAATACACGTTTTAACCTAAGTATTATTACCTTTTATTTAATTAAATCATGATATATTTAATTAAATAATTTAACCTATAGTTTATTTAATTTACATGAAATAGTTAATAAACTATACTATTTAATCACATGACTTAGAATATAAATCAGTAAACACTTAAGCTTATATTATTAGCTTAATAATCCAGCTTATTTCTATTTATGGAAACTTTCTATTTTTAGAAACTTATTTAATTAAGGCAGTAAATCTATTTATGGAAACTTTCTATTTTTAGAAACTTATTTAATTAAGGCAGTAAATCTATTTTTGGAAACTTTCTATTTTTGGAAACATTCTATTTTTGGAAACTTTCTATTTTAGGAAAACTGCTATTTTTAGAAAGTTACTTATTATTACACAACAAGTCTAATAATACAAGAAATACAAGAAATACTTAAACAAAATAGACAGAATAGATGATAAACACAGTATAAAGCTTAAATCAGTAAAACATGACATGAACATATAAAACAAGCTAAGACATGATATAAAACCAGCTACGTACTCAGTAATCAGATACTTATACACATATATTATTTATGTTGCATTAGTGATACTGAAGTAGGACTCTATTCCGTTCGTCTTCTTCGTTCACTGGACACAAGGTACAGATTCTCCGTCCTTTTAGTATGGACATTCTTCCTTATTAGGATTCCCCGTATGCAGCCAACTGTTTTCCCCAGTATATGTTTTATATGTTTTTGAATTGCTTATGTTTAATTAGATACCTAAAGCCATATACATGCATGACCAGTTTCACCTAGTTATGGAGGTACCATAACCATAACACTAGAGGCACCAGTGTTATGACTCCACCACGACGGAGTGATATCTCATGGCGTCCCTTCAGTTTTCGGCCATTTTATTATTATTATCATGTGGTCCGTATTGGTGCATCCTAGTTTACATGTTTTCAGCAGATTATTCAGGTGAATGTGGTGTGTGCCTTGCATCCTTCACAAGGAGCTGATCCCTCCTACCCAAACCAGTATATTAAATTAGAGGCAGCCTCTCTAATTTGCATGACGAGGTCACCCCTCCAAGTATTCATGCGCGTTGATATTTCATGACCTATATTGGCTAATGGTAAATATGTTAAACAGCTTTTACAAGATAAACATAAGGCTTTTCAAACTATAAAACCAGTTTTTACTAAGATATACCAGGTTATCCAGGACTTAGTCTTTTCCGCTGCTCTATGCTTATATGCTTATGTTATTCATGCTTTACTTGTATATCTGTGCACTGAGCGTTATGCTCTACCGTTTTCATTTCATGTTCGCAAAACGGCAGGTACTTAGGGACGCTCGTAGACTTTAAGCGTACGTGCATATGGATTGGAAGCTTCCCAGCCTTCATTAATTTATGCGTTTCTTTATACTTTGATACTCATTTCCATAGACATTGTTTAGTCCTTTTCATTTACAGTACTTATGTCTGTGTGTGATGAGTTCTACTTTTGGGGTGCCGATGTTTGTTCCGGTATTTCCTTTATGGTCATGTGATGTTTTATACATTTATCCTTGTATGCTTTGATGACACGCCATAATCACGCGTGACATTCCATTTATCAAAATGGGGTGTTACAGGCCTAGTCTTTTAAGCGCGCTTCGTCTACCAGTAGGGTCGGGCCCTAATCTGTCCTTCACGCTTGTGCGCTAATGGTTATTGACTGGTGTAGTGAAACCGTCCTCTTCTCTTGGGTTCTCAGAACTCTCTGAGGACGATGCGTCTTCAATAAGAGGACGGTTTCACTACACCAGTCAATAACCATCAGCGCACAAGCGTGAAGGACAGATTAGGGCCCGACCCTACTGGTAGACGAAGCGCGCTTAAAAGACTAGGCCTGTAACACCCCATTTTGATAAATGGAATGTCACGCGTGATTATGGCGTGTCATCAAAGCATACAAGGATAAATGTATAAAACATCACATGACCATAAAGGAAATACCGGAATCAAACATCGGCACCCCAAAAGTAGAACTCATCACACACAGACATAAGTACTGTAAATGAAAAGGACTAAACAATGTCTATGGAAATGAGTATCAAAGTATAAAGAAACGCATAAAGTAATGAAGGCTGGGAAGCTTCCAATCCATATGCACGTACGCTTAAAGTCTACGAGCGTCCCTAAGTACCTGCCGTTTTGCGAACATGAAATGAAAACGGTAGAGCATAACGCTCAGTGCACAGATATACAAGTAAAGCATGAATAACATAAGCATATAAGCATAGAGCAGCGGAAAAGACTAAGTCCTGGATAACCTGGTATATCTTAGTAAAAACTGGTTTTATAGTTTGAAAAGCCTTATGTTTATCTTGTAAAAACTGTTTAACATATTTACCATTAGCCAATATAGGTCATGAAATATCAACGCGCATGAATACTTGGAGGGGTGACCTCGTCATGCAAATTAGAGGGGCTGCCTCTAATTTAATATACTGGTTTGGGTAGGAGGGATCAGCTCCTTGTGAAGGATGCAAGGCACACACCACATTCACCTGAATAATCTGCTGAAAACATGTAAACTAGGATGCACCAATACGCCCCACATGATAATAATAATAAACTAGGATGCGTCTTCAATAACCTAGCCTTAAAATCTTTATTGAATTCTAGACTGATCCGAAGATCTCTTGTTGGATTCGCCCTCATCTGCCCCCTCATGAGTGGGATCAAAGCCTCATAGTTTTATGCGACATAGTCGCTCATACTTTGCTTCACCGAGGGGGGAATTTCCGTCTCAGCTTGCGGATCTATCATGGCCCTTGTGCCCAGAGCATCCTTGTGGCCTTGATTAGGGATCTCCCGAGAGGATGATGCATCCCCGACTGTCTGTGGGGTAGAAGTGACTAGTGGAGAGAAAGATACTTGCAGTCCCTTCCCTCCATGACATGGGTTATTAGGTTTAAAGCTTGAGTATGGACCTGTTGGCTTCTTGGATCCCCCCTTTGGTGGGGGCGGGTTTACGCCGCCTTTCGTCATCACTTTAAAGCTTAGTGTGGGTCCCACGGATGGCGCCAACTTGTTGATACAAAAGTTGGATGGACCGAGCTTGACCCGAACTAGGCTTAATTCGGGGTCTTGTGGACTCCGGCTCTTGCACCAAGTGAAACTTATTTTGAGGACCCTGCGCACTAAACAGACACCGTTAGGCTTACCGTGAGTCTGTGGCCTACGATTAGACTCCAGCGTGAGAGTAAGTAATCGATTCGAGTGTATAGTGTTTTAGGGTATTGTGTATATCGTACCTTTGTGGAACCTATGGGGTTCCTTTTATACCCGAGAGAGTCCTGGTTGGGCTCTCCTACTCTTGCGGTCAAAGGAAGAGATAATGACCTAGAATAGCTTGATCCTTATCGCATAACCAAGACAAGTGTATATCTCTTCCCTCTAGGCGAATATATCTATATGATAGATTATATTCTTGTCTGATCCTGTCGCGCTGCGACAAGGACCTGGCTAAGTAATCAGTCGTATGTGCGACAGTGGCTTACCAGGCCGCCTGGGGCATCGCACAAGCACCCAATCCATTCCTGATGGATGCGGGTAGTACCAGTGAGTCGGACTATCCAGCCCGACTAGGGACTATACGTCATCACTATATTAGCCCTAGAATAAGTGTTTATAAGGGTAAAAACACTAATTACCCAAGATAGAAAGTCATTAGGATTAATAACCTAAAACCCTTATATTAAGAAATATACATGGAATCCTCACCTAGCTCTTTTTGGACAAGTCTATAAATATTTATAAGACTTCATTAAGGTTATAAGATTATGTTAAGACAATTTACAAGTACCCTAATGCAAAAGGTACAAGATTTCAATGCATGGCTTGTAAATTAGGTCAAAATGAGTATTTTCACCCTCTAGACATGTTTACTTAGAATAACTTAGTAGAACCAATGTAGGGACTTCATAAACACATCAAGGACAATGTAGGATGTATAAATTTAGTTTAAATTAGTAGCTAATTGAAGGATAATCACTTTTGCTAATACTTAACCATAAATCATTAGAAACCCTAACCTGCCTAAGTTTTCTTCCCATTTTCACATCAAACCTTTGTTAAATATCAAACCAAAAACCCAAACTTGTTAATTACAATGTATATACCCTAAATAAACCCTAATCCATCACTAATCACTTTCCTAAGTCCCTAATCACCAAAATTACAAAGTTACAAGCCCTAATTTAGGACCCGATTTAGGTTTTCCCTCCAAAAATGCATTCAGATGCCTTTCCCAACTAAATTTAAACATTGGATCAGATCATATAGATATTTAGCAGATATTTTACAAGTAGGTGATGCACCTACTTGTCAAAGACACATACTTTATCTTATCATTCTTAGCCGTGGGTTAATATAATCCATAAGCCTAGATGTTTTTCATCCTAGACTCTAGGAACTTGCATAGATCTTCCTTTCCCTCCCTTACTCACTACATTATCCATTATACATGTCCATATCCAGAACTTGGAGCCTAAGGCTTGTAATTACTATAAATAGAGGCGAAATGAACACATAGAGACTTGCACCCTGTTTCCTTTGTATCTCCATACCCATTCTGATTTTCACTTCTATATACGTCCTAGGACATATCCTGAGACCATACCATGTATAGAAGCTATACATTGAAGCTCTTGAAGCTTTGATAGCAAGATGTGCTCATAGGAAGCCATTAGGAGACATTTTGGAGCATCCTAGGTAATTTCTATGTTAGATATGATTTGATCTTGTTATAATACTTTCTTAGAGTTGTTATAATGCCAAAATTATGATATAAATATAATCTAAAAGAAGCTAAGTCATTTCATCATTTTAAATAAAAGTTATAAGTTAAAGATGTCTTAAAACCCTAGTTTTGTAACTTACATGAAATAATAAGCATAAACCTATTTCAGAAGCTATGATTATGAATAAATGTTGTTATTATGATGATAAATATGTTTTGAAACTTTGTTTTAAAATCCTAGATTATTTGGTCCATTTTTGAGATTGTTATGTGATTTTTACAAGTGTAGGAACTAAAACTGTCATTTTTGAAACTATTTAACATTTGGGCCAAAAGTGTCATTTTATGAAAGTATATGCTATAAGAATAAATGTTCGAAAGTTTGAGGTCCTAAGGTTAAATATTAAAGGTTTAAAATGCGAATACTAAAACTATATACTTAAGGGGTTAAAAGTGTAATTATACCAAAGTGTAACCAAAAGGGCTATTTTTGCCAATTTTGAAACTATAGAAGGTTAATGATGAATATGAGGAAGTAATGAAAGTATCATGTTAGTAGGGATCTTTGTAAAAAGATGGTCCATCTCGATATTACGTTCTGACTGAGTGGTTGGGTTTACGATTTTAAGTGCCCTCGCTCCTCAAACGTTATAGAATGACTTCTGAGTATGATGGCCCGAACAATGGTGCTAGAATTACAACCAAATATGAATGAATGAATATATAACCACCACTTAACAATACTGAACTAAAAATCAAATACTTGATACTATACACAATGTATTAATCAAGGTTTGTAACCAACTGGCTTACCTCAGTTGGCCACCAAGGTTCCACTAAGTGGTTTCCTTGGGGGAGGATTCTTGAAAGTCTTGGGTTCAAGACCTGTCAAGGGCCTTTCACACAAAGCGGATAAGGAGTCTGACATAACTAGGCGAGGGTTCTAATAAGACATTCTTCCGCTTGGATGTCATTGCACGACTCGACCCACTAACCTCTAACATTTGTCGTTCTAAAAGAAAAATTAATCCAGGTTTGTGTGAGATCAAGCTGCTGTTTATGAGACCAAGTTGTGGTTTGTATGATCAAGCTGTATATCTATGAAATAAATATATCTGATTATAGCTGAGATTCTATGGACATAAGGTGAGTTCATAGCCTCACTTTTAAATGCTTTTTAATGCTTTCTAAATGATTTCAAAACCCGTGAGGGGGATATATGCTAAAAATGGAATACAAGTGTTTTTGGTATGCTTTCCAGATATGATTCATTGACACTATGTTTACAGATGCCTATGAAAGTCCCTTTTTAATTGTGAACCGCTAATCATTTCTCAGAATGAGCGCTAATATCGTAAATAGTACTATTGGAGACTGACATCTCCTATCTGGGCAAGTCGCACTTGCTAGCACCTCAGTGGTCAAACATGCATACTTTATTTTGCAAATAAGGATAGTTTGGCAGACTTCCTCATAAGGGAAAATTGTTGGTTCCTATGTCTAGTCGCGATATCAAAAGCTTAGTGCAACTGAATCATCATTTTATTCAAACTTACGAGCAAATCACAACGTAGCTCAGGAAAAGGACAAGAATCTTGTATTCAAACTGATTTTTAAACCTATGAATTCACTCAACCTTTGTGTTGACTTTAAGCATATATCTCAGATAAATGGTGACTGATAGCATGGAGCAGCACAAAGATGGCATGGAGAGGCACACGACTAAAATTATTCTAGATTTTGGGAACCTCATATTGTAAAACTCTGATTTTTCAATGAAATATAAAGAAAGTTGATTTCATCACTCTTTTGAGTTGTTTTCTATTATTATGACTTGTGTTCTATGAAGTAATACCCTGATCAATGTTCTGCTGCGTAAAAGTAAAATGGGTGTGTTACAGATTGGTACTCAGAGCCATGGTTATAGAGAACACGAATTAAAATCTTGACTATAACTACTTTTAATAATTTCAAGAGAGTCCTTCATGCCAATGCCAGTGCTGCTACAAGAATGAGGTAATATTATGCCAATACTAGGACCTCTACCCTGTAGAACAATGTGTAAATGACACCATGTTTATGTGTAAGTATAAAGATGAAATATTGTAGGATTTATTGACGTCTCTAGAAATAGGTATCCCTATCTCCCTCCTATTATCATCTTATCGGATTCTCAAGAAGAGCGTTCTGCAAGTGTTCCTGATAACTTCCAAAAGTATATTTCCACTCTCCCGATGAATAATCCTTATGATACTTCAGAAAATATACCCAAAGACCAGAAAATCCCAAAATCCGTTTTACCCTTTGATGACGACCCCTATATGCAAGTTATACGAGCATATAATGAAGAAGTAGATTTTACACCTCGACACCAAGATTTTCCATCACCTTACCCTATTAATGTACCCACACCTATATCTGAAAACTTACCTAAAAATACCTATGAACAACAAGTTAAAGATATCCTACCCTATATGAAAGAATTTTCTCCCGAGCATATTAAAGATCTTGAAGATAAAGTTGAAGGGCTTAGGAAAGGCCGAAGAATTATACAACAAGATTTTGAGAAGTTAGAAGGACATTTTGAAGAAATCAAGGCTAAGTTGTGGAGAAGACAAATGATACACGATGAAGAGATTGTTCAAACTCGACTGAAGATTTCTACTCTTGAGTTAGTCATTGAGGACATTCAAATTAGACATCGAGCCGATATATGAAGTCTTTTTGATGCCATCAAAGAACTTAAGGGGGAGAGATGAAAACATTAGACTATTAAGTTGTAAATACTTTCAACTTTATGTCTTTACTTTTATGTTAATAGTAAAGCTTGTCTTGTAAGTTTAAATAGACAAGTTGTGTTAGGACCATTGTAATAGTTAAATGTAATAGGTAGACTAGGAGGTATGTAGTTCCTCCTGGTCCTAGTAGTAGTAGGAGCTAGTCGTGCTCCTGGTCCTGGTCAAAGTCAAACTTTAGTATTTATTTATTATTCTGTTAGGATATGCATGAGATATGTTAGGAAAGGATATGCATATCAGTTTTACACATTTTGTTTAATGCTGTATTAGGGTTTCCTTGTGGTATAAAAGGAACCTTAGGCAGAAGGGTTAGGGACACCTTCATCAAACGTAGTTCTAGTGATTATCAATATTAGAAATCCTTAGAAAGGATCAAGTCTTTATAGTTATTCTGTTCTTCTTTATTATATTTGTATTCTGCATTCATATTGAGTATAGAGTCTCTCTGTGGATTGACTTGTGATTACAGAAGTCGTTCACCGTTCCTGACAGGCTGCAAGATCTACATCTAGTAGACCCAACAAGTGGTATCAGAGCCTGGGAGGGTCTCTATACAAGAAGAATCAAGTTTTCTTATTACTGACATTTTTGTTTTATCATGTCTGCCTCAACTTCTACTCAAACAGGAGAAGACAGCACTCCTAAAATTGTGCAACCTCAGCAGATCGTTGCTACGGTTTCCAACACGAATGGTAAATTCCCTCTTCTGAAAAAGGATGAATATGATAGTTGGGCAATGAAGACGGAATGGTGGATCACCAATACTGATCAAGACCTTTGGAAGATTATTTTGAATGGGAACAGCAGGAAGCTAACTGGAAGAGACAAGAATGGTAATATTACTCTTCTTGACCCTAAATCTCATGAAGAAATCATAGCTATTCAGAAGGAGGTCAAATCAAAAATGATTTTGCTTCAATCTCTTCCTGATGATCACATGGATGACTTCTACCATTTGGATGATGCCAGAGAGATCTGGAATGGTATAAAAGCAAGGTTTGGTGGGAATGAGGAGTCAAAGAAAATGCGAAGATCCATGCTGAGAGATGAATTCACAGAATTCAAAATCTCAGAAACTGAAGGTTTACATCAAGGGTATGACAGGTTTCAGAAGATATTGAGCCAATTGAATCAACTTCGTTCAAAGCCTGACGATGGTGATATTAATGCAATATTTCTTAAAGCCTTACCCTACTCATGGAATCAGGTGGTGATCTCTCTCAAAGCCAAAGGTGGGCTTGACTATCTCAACTTTGATGATTTATTTCATAAGCTCAGAACTTTTGAACCTCATGTGAGAGGATATTCAAGTGACTCTTTTCCCACTCCTGCTAATTCTGCCTTTGTGAGTTCTATGGCATCCAGTCCCATGTCATATGCTAGTAGCCCAAGCAATACTGTGTCCTCTCAACATACTTTTCAGCATACCTCTGCTCCTGATCCTACTGCCAAGTCTGGTAGTATGGTAGAAGCCGTTCTTCATTCTTTTGTGGCTGATGTTGACGCTCAACAACAACTTGCTTTTGATGACTTCAAACAGGTCGATAAACTTGACCTGGATGAAATGGATCTAAAATGGCAGATGGCCATGCTCACTCTTAGGGTTCACAAGTTTGAGAATAACGCAGGTCGAAAATTCAATTACAACCCTCGGGAGCCAGCAAGATTCGACAGAAGCAAGGTTCGATGCTATAACTGTCAACAACAAGGTCACTTTGCAAGGGAATGCCCTAGCAAGAATGACCAGGAGAAGAGCAGGTACTCAGCTTTTAAGGTTCAGGAGGTAAAAGATGACAAGAAGGCACTGGTATCTGTTGACTCTATGGTCAACTGGAATGATCATCAGACTACCACTCTGGAATCCGCTGAATCCTCGTCTGACGTATTTGCAATGATTGCTGGGAATCTCTCTGATGCAGAAGAAGCAAACGAGTTTGCTCTTATGGGCATCTCACCTCAGGTACAACATTGTCCTCTTGGTTGTTATGATAAATACTCAGAATTGTTGTCCCAATTTACTGAAGTAAATGATCAAAATGATAAGTATTTTTTAGAGGTTCAAGCCTATAAGGCTTCTTTTTTTGGGTAAAGGGGCATTCCCCGGTAAAATATATTAATCCCAAAAACAATGAAGTACAACGGAATGTGACTGAGTGTCACATTAACCTCAAGCTAAGCTTGAACAACTATCTACTCATACGACAACTCATATGAAAATCCTAGCGTACAAAAACAATAACACCAATAGGAAAGAACCACTTAACAAACAACATTAAGAAATAAAAATAGAATCGGGCAGCTTCCAAAGTTGAGCGAACATAAGCGCATCCACGAACGCTTAAACTTACAAGAAAGAAGCTTAAGCCGCACCTCGTTCCAAATGGTTTGAACCAGCTCTGGCACTTGCCTCTTGACCTTGGTGAATAATCGAACATTGCGCTCTTGCCAAATAAAGTAGGCACACGCAGCCGTGATCAGCTTAGCAACAATGCTTTTAAATAACCTCCGCTTGGCAAATGGCTGAACAAATGAAGTAATGTGACTAAAGACTGGATCAATAGAATCCATACCAGCAAAATTCTTCAATCGGTTCCAAATCTGCCGAGAAAATGAACATTCAAAAAAGAGGTGATCATGGGAATCCGGGACCAATTCACACAACGAACATACTTGAACCATATTCTGATTAACTTCTGAAACGCGAATTCTGTCTTGCGTCTTCAATCTTCGCCAGAAAATCAGCCATAAATTAGTGGCATGTTTGGGAATACAAGCAGGAAACCAAACAATATCACTCCATGGGACAATCTGACTGCTGTACCGAATTGTATTCCAGACCAAAGTAACTGAAAATTCCGAGCACTTACCATCAACATCACGCCAAACAACTTTATCCGGAACATCAGACAACGTAGGCATATTCAACGCAGCAATAGAAGGATACTTCGCAATAATAGAATGCGGCCAGTTCCACGCATCATTCTGATATAAGTCACGAATGCAGGAATTAGTGTTCAAACCTGCAGCATGGATATCACGTGAAGAGACAATGTTAGACAACGGGCATTCTACGTGCCAATTGTCCGCCCACAGAAAGGTAGACATACCATTGCCTACCTTATTCCAAACAAAATTACGAATTAGCGGGCGAAGTTGAAGAACCTTGCGCCAACCCCAAGACATGTTACCACGAGACGGAATGTCCCAAAAGCTTCTGCCTTTGAGCTTATAAGCTTGAACCCAGCGGACCCACAGCGAATTCTTCCCAGCCAACAGCTTCCATATATGCGAAATCATTAGCGCTTGATTAAACACTTCAAGCCTACGTATGCCAAGACCACCTTCATTCTTAGGCAAACAAACAATTTCCCAAGCAATTTTAGATTTCCTTTTCCGCATATCTTGGCTCCATAAAAACAATCGCATCATCTGTTCTAAATCATGAAGGACACGAGTAGGAAGAATAAACACGGACGCCCAATAAATATGCAAAGCACTAATTACCGATTTTATAAGTTGCAAACGACCAGCAAACGAAAGCGCTTTATGCTTCCATTTCAAGAGCCGATCTTCAATTTTCTCCTTCAACTCCTTACAATCATTAAAAACAAGCCTTGTAGAAATTAAAGGAACTCCAAGGTATTTTACCGGGAATCCTCCTTCAGCGAAAGGAAGAATATCAAGAATAGCAAGCTTTACATTGTTAAGAACATTACAGAAGTAAGCGGTGCTCTTAGGGATACTCGGAGTTAATCCTGACGCTATTTTAAATTCCTCCAAAGAGTTTTTAATGACGGTCACAGAATGCACATCACCATGCGCAAAGAGGAAAAGGTCATCCGCAAAGCACAGGTTAATCAAATCAAGCTTAGAACAGTACCGATGATAAATAAATGAAGAACTCAACATCACCTTTCGCTTAAGCATGAGCGTCAGAATCTCCATAACCATAGTAAATAAATAAGGCGACAATGGGTCACCTTGACGAAGACCACGCTGCCCTTTAAAGAACCCATGCAGCTCACCATTTATACATATCGAGTATGACGCCGTAGAAACACATTCCATGATCCAATGAACCACACGAGAATGAAATCCAAAACCCACCAGAATTGTTCGTAAAAAGTTCCAATCAACCGTATCGTAAGCCTTTTAAATGTCAACTTTAAACGCACATCTAGGAATGCCACGGTCCAAATGATAGTTATGCATTAATTCTTGAGTGAGGAGAATATTATCAGAAATACTTCGTTCGGGAACAAATGCAGATTGATTAGGACTAATAATTGTCTTCAAACTCTCCTTAATGCGATTAGCAATGATCTTGCTAATGCATTTAAAAAGAACATTGCAACATGAAATCGGCCGATAGTCATTGATACGAGCAGGGTTTCGAACTTTAGGAATAAGCGTAATAATGGTGTGATTTAACTCTTTGAGGAGATTACCATTCGTGAAGAATTCCGAAACCGCTTTAGTAACATCATCCGCAATAATATCCCAAGCTTCTTTAAAAAACGCCGCTGTATACCCATCTGGACCCGGAGCCTTATCATTGCCCATAGAAAAAATCGCCTCCTTTACTTCTTGTCTAGTGACCATACGAGACATATGGAGAGCATCTTCTTCCGAAACAGATGATACAAATAAATTGCTAGTATCAAAAGTAATGGGATCACCTGCAAGACCAAGAAACTGTTCATAGTGCATAACAAATGCCTGAGGAACATTAGCATTTTCAAAAACGACACCCTCATTATTAGCAACAACATCAATACGGTTTCTGATAATTTGACTTTTAACCGCTTTGTGAAAATACGCCGAATTCGAATCGCCATCACGGAGCCAATCCGTTTTAGCCTTTTGGCGAAGGAACTGTTCTTGTAAAAGAAGAGCATTATTATAAGCTTCAACAGCCACTGCTTCATTCTCCCTAAACTTACTGTTAGAGGGATCCTTGTCCAAAACAGTTTGAGCATGGTCCAAATCCTCCCGCAGCTTGATAACATTCGCGTGAATATTACCTTTATCAAACAGAATCTTTCGAAAAGGCTTCTTTAGGTACTTAAGTTTAGTAACAATCTTAAACATATCAAAACCACTGACCTGACGCGACCACTGCTCCATGACAACATTTCTGAACTTATCACTTTGAGTGATAATATTAAAAAATTTAAAAGGCCTTGGTTTCGACTTCCCCAGATTGGGAATGCTCAGCACCGCTGGAGCATGATCAGAAATTCGATATGGCTTGAACACAGCAAAAGTACCAATAAATGTAGTAAAGAAGCCAAGGTTCGCCATAACACGATCTATCTTTTTAAGAATACCATCCCTTCCTCTTGGTTTCTGGTTCCACGTAAAATGCAAGCCCGAACTCTTAACATCAGACACTTGGATGGAGTTAACACAATCTTTGAACTCACGCATCGAAATATCAACAGTAGACATACCTGAAGTTGTGTCATCCAAAAACAGTGCCGAATTAAAATCTCCAAGTAAACACCACGGTCTATCATTAATGAAAGCATGATGGACTGATAAATTGTGCCATAACTCTCGTCTTTGCGTATACCTGTTATGCGCATACACAAAGGTACAAAACATCTCCTTTTGTTCCATTTTGAGCCATAACCGCGTGTGAATAGCCTGATCACTGTATGAAATAACCATAGCATCAACAATATTACGATTCCAGCCCAAAATAATTCGAGTACCCCTCGAACATAAACTACCATTAGAAGACCAATCCCAATGTCGAAAAACCGAAGAGCACACACTGTGCAGATTGGACGTAATCACATGGGACTCTAAAATGGCACAAACTGAAAGATTATTCTCCGATATGACATTCCTAACTTCATTCTGTTTGGGGGAGAAGTTCAACCCCCGTATATTCCATGAGGCCACATTAAACATGAGTACCCGGATTAGAAGGAGTGCTTGCCCCTAAGTTATGAGTCTCCGTTTGAACCGACCCTTCAATATCTTCCGTATCGCTTTCATTAACAATATTCATCGTCTGTTTAATATTAAGGCCCGCAGCATCATCCCATTCTGAATCATCTCCAGCCAAACTAGCAAAAGCATTAGTAACATTTACCTCCGGACCTGGTACAACACCAGATTCTGAATCTATGTTGGGAACCCCTTGAGACGATACAGATTGTTGAGCAGCATTAGTATTAGACTTAGATGATTGTCCCTTATCAACCTTCTTATATTGAAGATTCACATCTGGCTTAGTAAGTTTGATACCCGAAACTTGCTTAGCTTTGCCCTTATTCTTCTTTTTGGAAACTTCTTTGAAACCATCATTATCAGCAACAACTACAATCGGAACCTCAATAGGACGTTTTGGACACTGTTCATCATTGTGATCAAATGTTTTACACGTAGTACATCGCGGGGGTTTCCATTCGTATTCTATTTCAACTTTGGCCAGCGAATGCCCCTCACCATTCGTAATCGGAATAGCAATAACAATGGAATCTTTTAACTCATTTTCAGAAGAAATTTCTTTTTTTTTTGGTAAAGGGTTTCCCCGGTAAATATATTAACCAAAAAAGCGTTGAAGTACAAAGGAATGTGGCTAAGATACCACATTAAAAGCATGCTACAGGCAGCATGTTAACACGTGATTATGTTATGGCATAAACACAAACTAATCTAGAACTACAATGCAAGTAAACTAGAAAGAAACCAAGATGCAAACATGAAGTCACACATTGTCTTTAGCTTCCACCAACAGCACGAAAGGAGCAAATGATATCCAAATGAGCCTGCCTCCTTAAAAAACCTTGCCAAAGAAAACCCAGTGGGAAAAACCTTGGACAAGGAAAAAAGAGTACAACCCTCACCCGGCACTCCCATCATGAAGAACTCTAGAGCTCGGCACCCTCCATTTGTCAAGCAGCAAACTCGACCTGGCAGACAACTTCTTAAAACGAAATGAAATCAACTTCAACTGAATAGTATCACAAATAAGCTGAACAATCTGATCAGCAGCCAACAGCTTTTTCTTGAAAAGTCTTGAATTACGTTCCATCCATATAAAGTACGCAGTAGCAGCCAACACAAGACGGGCAAGGATGCTAGGACAAGACTTTCCTTTAGAAATTGGAATAACATAGGCTAAAATATCATCAATCCGAGGGGGGATGTTATCCATATCACATAGGCCCCGAACCTTAAACCAAACCTGCATAGAATAAGAACATTCAAAGAAAAGATGGTCATGAGAATCCGGCACCAATTTACACAACGGACATCGTAGAAATTTCAACAAGGGCCCTTGCATACTCCTTTTTTCCCCACGAACGAACACACATGTTACTCGTGTACGTATCCAGCATTATCGGTCGTCCAACCTGTGTCGTGATTAAACTCAGACCAACTTCCGAGTATGCTACAATAGGCACATGCCTCATCTTAATCCACACTGGAGCGTGTTTGATTTCCTCCTTCTTCAAGCTAGTATTAGGTGTCCAAACATTCAGAAATAATGGTGCAAGTCGAATCAACCAAGGACCATCTTTCATCACACTCTCCATCCCATGTTTAGTGTCAAACTGAAACAAAAAAAATCCATCATCCAGCATAACGCGCTTGAGGCCGTATTTCGCCCATGTGTTCTTAACGTAGTTTTCCACGAGTGGAAATGCTAGTCTTTTTCCCAGGAAGTACCCATATAGAGTATTCGAAAAGCGAGCTGTGATCTCCTCCATTGCTGCAGCAGGTAAAGCAACATGTGCCCCTTCCACAACCTCATCATTATGTAACTCATGGATATGAACTGTTTTTTTGCATGGTTGTGAAGCAACAGCCGCAAAAGAACGACCAGCCGCGTCTGTTGTATTATTCATTGGTTGTACAACATCATTCAAGGGCGTAAACGTGACAGTCGCACCCGATGTTTGTACAGATCTAACCGCTTTCCGGACCAGACCCTCTTGACCTGGTTTACCATCAATGTTCCGAATTCTTGAGGCGAATGCCCCACGCGTATCCTTATTAATAGTATTTTGTTCCATCTCTCAAAAAGCCGACACAAGATCCAAACCCTAATTAGGGTTTAGAATACACCAGCCAATAAAATTCCTCTAGGTTGTTTCCATGATAGTGACAAATAATAATAAAATAATAAATCAGAGTAACGAAACCCTACTATGACTATAACTACAAACCCTAATAGCGCCGCACTAAAAAAAAACCTAAGCTTAACGTCGAATTAATTAAGGATGTTATCCCGATCTCACCAGAATGTAACCTACCCCCGGTTTGTCCACTGATCACAGCAAAAATAGGGAGAGAAAAAATCCCAAGCCTACCTTACTCACACTGAACAGCGACAAGGTAAGAACAATCGATTTGAAATAGATAAAACCGTTAATCAATGAATGGAAAAGCAACAGGAATGATCTAGGCAGCGGAATGGTTTAGGGTTGCTGAAATCGCCATAGAGAGAGAATTAGGGTTTAGGGTTGATTTTCTTTTACTTAATCTTGATAATCATGTAGTTTTATCTTAATCTTGTTGATGATTTGATTATGTAGCTTATTTGATTATGTTTATTAAATTGATAATCTTAAAAGTTTTTATATATAAAAGTGCTTATTTCTCTTAATCCTTATGCTTAATAGTTTTTAGAAATAAGTTGTGTTTAATAAGTTTAAGTTTTTATAAAAAAAGTACTTTTTGATTTCTAGCTTATTTAGAGTTTTAAAAGTTTTTCAATTCTAGCTTATTTACTTTTTCTTTAAAATCCTTTTGGTTAAGTTTTTGGTAAAAATGCTTATTGACTTTTGGCTTAATTTTGCTTATTGCGAAGTTTTAGTAGTTCGAATTATTTTCATAACCCTAGTATTCAGGATAAGCCACTTCAGATTATTCGGGATAAGCCTCCGTAGTCCATCTTTCCGGATAAGCTTCTTAATAGCTTATTCCGGATAAGTTACATTTTAAGTATTCCAGATAGTGTTTCTTTGATTTATTCCGGATAAGAGATTCATTCCGAATAGTGGGTACTTCCTTTTATTCCGGATAGTGGTATCTTGAATTATTCCGGATAAGCACCTCAACAAATTATTCCGGACAAGGATCCCGGATAAGTGTTCGAACAGATTTTTCAGGATAAGCTTCATTTGTCGAGTATTCCGGATAAGGATTCCGGGTAAGTAGTTTCACTTTGTTTTCCGGATAAGCCTACATTCCGGATAAAGCTCTCAACAAATTATTCCGGATACCACCTCCAAGTCGAGTTCCGGATAAGCTGAAGAATTTTATTCCGGATAAGGCCTTGTTTTTAGTATTCCGGATATGCTACATTTCCACCATTCCGGATAAGAAGCTCAAGGTTATTCCGGACAAGCATCACAAATTTTATTCCGAACAAAGGTTTGTCCAACATTCCGGATAAGTTCCCCAACTTATTCCGGATATGCCTACTGATCATAATCCGGACATTATTCCGGATAAGGTTTTGTTTTTATAGTTTTTGAATTTTTAATTTTCCCGCCTTTTTACTTAGTTTATTTCTAACTTGTCTTATTTTAGTTTAAAGATTTAAAGTTCACATTTCTTATAAGTTTTAATCAATTACTTTTCAATTTTTAAAGTCTTCATTTTTAGTTTTAAATTTTAAAGCTTTCATCTTTATTTATTCAACGACATTTTCATTTTTAGTTTAAAATAGATAACCAACCCCTTTTTATTTTCCACCAAGAACAATTGAGTCGCACTTTCTACCAATAATCAATTCGAAAAGATCGGACGATAAAATTTTCTTACTAGGCAAAAACCTAGTTATTAAATGGCGCCGCTGCCGGCTCTTTTCGTTAAGATTAACGGTTTTTAGTGAGAGACGCGTTAGATTTTGGGATCCGTTCATCTTTGAACGTTATTTTACTTGCTTTAAAATTTTCAAAAATCCTAAAAATTAAAAATTTTCAAAAATACAAAAAAATAGAAAAACCATAAAAAACCAAAAATATTTCTTGTATATTTTTCTTTTCATTTTGTAGGTGTGCATGCGTACTCATGCTCGAAAGAAGAAGGTAGCTCAAGCCGAAGTCATTACTCCACCTATTGTCACCATGGACAATCAACCAATGATCGAGCTTCTGCAATCGCACGTAGAAGGCAACGCTGATGCTATTGTCATACCTGAGATTGGAGCCAACAACTTTGAGCTTAAATCCGGATTCATTCAAATGGTCTCTGCTCAACACTTCTTGGGGCGTTCAATTGATGATCCTCATGACTATATAAAGAGGTTCCTTCAACTCACTAATACGGTTAAGTATAATGGGGTTTCACAAGAGGTAATTCGCTTGCAACTTTTTCCTTTCTCCTTAGAGGGACAAGCCCGCCATTGGCTTGATAAGGAACCGCCACAAAGTATTCTTACGTGGACGGATTTAGAGACCAAATTCATCAACTACTTTTTCCCACCCTCACGTACTACCGCTTTGCGGAATGAAATCATTACTTCTGAACAAAAGTACGGTGAGACATTTAGTGAATCTTGGGACCGTTTTAAGGAACTTTTAAGAAAGTGTCCACAACATGGTTTAACAAAAGTACATCAAATCAATACTTTTTACAATGGTTTAAGCATGAACGACCAAGATTCACTAAATAGTGCCTCAGGGGGTAACATTTTGGTTAAGTCTGCTAATGCCGCTTGGGATATTATTGAGAACAAGTCTAGAGTACAAACCAAAAGTGTTCGGACCAAGGTGGCTAGTGCTAGCACTAATGAGAGCGACAAGAGAATTGATAAGCTTACTTCGCTTCTTGAATCACTTGCTCTCCAAGCCGCAAACAACACCAAAGCTATCAATGCCTAAGTTAATGCTATGACTCAATCATGTGAAATTTGCAGGGGATCTCACTCATACACTGATTGTCCTTCGACTCAAGATAATCCGGAAAATGTGTATGCCGCCAACGGTAACTTTGCTACAGGAAGCTATCAAGCACGTCCTCAAGGTGACCGCAATTTGCTCAGCTATCGCTCAAACAACTTTCTTTCACCACCCGGTTTTCCCCCACAAAACCCAAACAACCTCAATCGCAACAATCAAAACCAACCACGTGCTCCAACTCCATATCAAAGCCAAAGAAACCCATATCCACCTCAAAGAAACAACCAAGTTTACCAACAACCTGCTTATCAACCACCCGCCTACCATGCTCCTCCTCCCAACCAACCCACCGCATTACACCAAGATGTTGAAACCTACATGAGGACTAATGATGTGATCGTGAAAAATCTTCAGCGGGAAATGGCCAACATGAAAGCAGATATGGTGAATCAAGGGAATGATCTTTGAGCTGATATACGAAACACTTTGGCAAGTCAACCGAATGACTTAAGGAACATGATGGCTAGTTTCTTTCTAGTAATCAAGCCTATGGATCGGGTTCTCTTCCGAGTAACACCATTGCTAATCCAAGAGGGGAGATGAAAGCAATCACCACTCGCAGTGGAAAAGGTTTAAAGGAACCCGAGCTTCCTACACCTACACCGGTCATTGTGACAAAGGAAAACGAGTCTCCTTCTCCAAATCCTCCATCTTCTATTCCACCACCTTCTACTTCTACCCCTCCACCACCCAAGGATGTGAGTGCGAATTCTATCCCAAAGCCTTCATCTGAACCCAATATACCTTATCCTTCAAGGTTGAGGAAAGAGAAATTGAAGAACACGGATGATATTTAGGTTTCTAACTTTCTCAAAATGTTTAAACAACTGAATTTCAATATCTCCTTTGCTGAGGCTCTCACTCACATGCCGAAATATGCTAAAATGTTTAAAGATCATCTCAGTGATAAGGAGAAACTTCTCGATATTGATCAGACCCAACTTAATGAGAATTGCTCCGCAGTGCTCTTAAGGAAATTACCAACCAAACTTGGTGATCCGGGTCGTTTCTTGATTCCTTGCAACTTCCCAGGAGTAGAGAATTGCATGGCCCTAGTCGATCTAGGTGCTAGTATTAACTTAATGACATTAAGTGTTTAGAAGCAATTATCTCTCCCCGAGCTAGTCCCCACACGAATGACTTTGGAATTAGCCAACCGTACGGTTGCTTATCCAGTGGGGATAGCCGAAGACGTCTTCGTTGGCGTCGACAAATTCACCTTTCCGGTGGATTTTGTTGTCGTTGACTACGAGATGGACCCCCGTGTTCCATTAATCGTTGGACGTCCATTCTTGAGGACCGGTCGCACTCTCATTAATGTAGCCGCGGGTGAATTAATCATGAGAGTTGGTGACGATAAAATCGTTTTCAACATGGGTAAACTTTCTAAACAGCCTTCTGAAAACGAGAGTGTTAATTTCATTGACGTTCTTGATGAGGCTTGTGAAGAACATTTCAAAGACGCTTGTAAAAGTGGTTCTTCTTCTCTACCCATTGTTGAGACCGTTGCCTCTATTGCTCCATCACTTATTCCATTTGGAGAAAGTGATTTCATTTTGAAAGAATTTGAAGCGACTTTGGGAGATGTGGACTTGCAATATGACGATTCTCCCTCCAATTGGGATGAAGACATTCGTACCATTGAGAAACTTCTCAATGAGGACCATATTTCTCCACCATCTCCTAAGGACATCTCTATCGATAAACCGAATTTGACTACGCCTTCCATCGAAAATCCTCCGAATTTAGAGCTTAAGGACCTACCGTCTCATCTCGAGTACGTTTTCCTTGAAGACAACAAGAAGTCACCCGTCATCATCGCTAAGGACTTGAAAGAGGAAGAAAAATCACGACTTATCGCCGTGCTGAAGAATCACAAGAAAGCGATTGCTTGGAAAATCTCCGATATTAGTGGAATTGATCCTCACTTTTGCACACATAAAATTCTCATGGAGGACGACTTTAAACCCACTATTCAAAGCCAAAGAAGGGTGAATCCTAAGATCCATGACGTTATCAAAAAAGAGGTTATCAAACTTCTTGATGCGGGAATGATCTATCCTATCTCGGATTCACCATGGGTTAGTCCCGTCCATTGTGTGCCTAAGAAAGGCAGAATCACCGTTGTGCCCAATGAAAACAACGAGTTGATTCCTACTCGTCTCGTTACAGGGTGGAGAGTTTGTATAGACTATCGCAAACTCAATGATGCTACGAGAAAGGATCATTTTCCCCTTCCTTTCATGGACCAAATGCTTGAACGTTTAGCGGGTAATGACTATTACTGCTTTTTTGACGGTTTCTCCGGGTATTTTCAAATTCCCATCGATCCCAAAGACCAAGAGAAAACCACATTCACTTGTCCTTACGGAACATTTGCCTTCAAAAGAATGCCTTTCGGCTTATGCAATGCTCCGGGGACTTTCCAAAGGTGTATGATGGCTATCTTCCATGACATGGTTGAAGAAACTATGGAAGTCTTCATGGATGATTTCTCGGTTTATGGTGATTCTTTCTCTTCTTGCCTTGCCAATTTGGAACACATGCTTAAGCGGTGTGAAGACACTCGCCATGTTCTGAATTGGGAAAAATGCCATTTCATGGTAAAAGAAGGCATTGTGCTTGGACATAAAATCTCTAAAGCCGGTCTTGAAGTGGACCGTGCTAAAGTGGATGTCATAGCCAAATTACCTCCACCTTCAACCGTGAAGGGTGTGAGAAGTTTCCTTGGTCATGCGGGCTTCTATCATCGATTCATCCAAGATTTTTCTAAAATCGCTCGCCCGATGACCCACCTCTTGGAAAAAGATACTCCTTTCATCTTTTCCAAAGAGTGTCTTGACTCCTTCAATCTTCTTAAGGATAAGCTAACTAAGGCACCGGTCTTGGTTACCCCTAATTGGGAGCTACCTTTTGAGTTGATGTGTGATGCTAGCGACTTTGCTATTGGAGCGGTTTTGGGCCAAAGAGTGAACAAACACTTCCAACCAATCCACTATGCTAGCAAGACAATGAGGGGGGCTCAATTGCATTATACCACTACCGAAAAAGAGCTTTTAGCTGTAGTGTATGCTTTTGAAAAATTCCGCCCCTATCTTGTCCTTTCTACCACCATCGTATATACCGATCATTCCGCGTTGAAGTACTTGTTGACAAAGCAAGATTCTAAGCCAAGACTTCTTCGTTGGATTTTGCTCCTTCAAGAATTTAAAAACAAAATTCGTGACAAGAAGGGTGCCGAAAACCTAGCCGCGGATCATCTAAGTAGACTTGAGGATCCTTATCAAGGGGATCATCCGAATCAAGAGATCAATGACTCTTTTCCCCTTGAGGCCTTAATGTCTATCAACTCCAATCTTTATGACACCCCGTGGTTTGCAGACATTGCAAACTACTTAGCGGGTGGAATTCTCAAGAAAGGGTTAACGTCCCAACAAAAGAAAAAGTTCTTTAAAGATATTGAACATTATTTCTGGGACGACCCTTACCTTTTCAAACAATGTGCTGATCTGATTATTCGTCAATGTGTTGATGGGCCGGCAGCGGTACAAATCCTTGATGCTTGCCATAAAGGACCCACCGGTGGTCACTTTGGTCCCAATTACACCGCGAAGAAAGTATTCGACTCTGGATTTTATTGGCCCACCATTTATCGTGGCACTCACGACATGGTTAAACATTGTGATGCCTGCCAAAGACAAGGCAAGATCACACATAAAGATGAGATGCCTCAAAATTTCATACAAGAATGTGAAATCTTTGATGTATGGTGCATCGACTTTATGGGGCCATTTCCATCATCTAAAGGGAACAAGTACATCCTCGTAGCCGTTGACTACGTTTCCAAATGGGTTGAAGCTAAGGCTCTCCCTACGAACGATGCGAGGGTGGTTGTGAACTTTTTGAAGCAGCTTTTTGCTCGATTCGGTGTTCCTCGTGCTATCATCAGTGACCACGGGACTCATTTTTGCAACGATCAATTTGCAAGAGTCATGGCTAAGTATGGTGTCAATCACCGTCTTTCCACCGCCTATCATCCCCAAACCAATGGTCAAGCCGAGATTTGTAACCGTGGATTGAAGCGAATTCTGGAACGTACTGTGGGAGAGCATCGTCCCTCTTGGGCTGATAAGTTAGATGATGCTTTGTGGGCTTTCCGTACTGCTTATAAGACCCCGATCGATTGTACACCTTATCATCTTGTGTACGGGAAAGCATGCCACCTCCCTATCGAGCTGGAACATAAGGCATACTGGGCCTTGAAGTGGGCTAACTTTGACATCAACAAAGCCGGTGATCTTCGGAAGATTCAACTCAATGAGCTAAATGAACTAAGGAATGAAGCTTATGAGAACTCGTTGATCTAAAAGGAGAAGACCAAGATCATCCATGATGCTAGAATTAAGAACCAAGAGTTCCACGTTGGTGATCAAGTCTTACTTTTTAACTCTCGATTGAAGATCTTTTCGGGCAAGTTGAAGAGCCGCTGGTCTGGTCCATTCACCGTCGCCAAAGTCTTTCCATATGGCACCATTGAGCTTTCTCAGCCAAATGGGCCCAATTTTAAGGTGAATGGCCAGCATGTGAAGTTGTACTTTGGTGAGGACATCTCTCATGAGATGATACCATCCCTCACCACGTTTCCCATGACCTAGTTTTGGGTCGAGTCAGGCTCGTGACTCGGTGAAAAAAAACAAGCGCTTCTCGGGAGGCAACCCGTGATCTATCCTTCACCGTTTTCATAATAAGTGTAGGGGGGAGCCCCGTATGTGTTTGTTGTATTGTTTCTTCTTCTAGGCAGGGATTAAAGCTTCATAGATCCATTCTCGATGACTTTTGACGAACCGTGATCCCGTGTTCCCGTCTTCCTGTCTTCCCGGTTCTATCTTAAAACTGTCGTAATTCAATATTCATATCTTATATGTTCACATTGAAATCACTATAGTTGTCCTTTCCTTAGCAAGATTTAAACAACGTGCACAATGTCATAAGTGTAGGGGAGTTTACTCCTACATGCTTAAACATTGAGGATAATATTTATATCAAGTGTAGGGGGGACTTCTATCGAAGTAAGTGGTCTTTTCCATTAATTTGTCCTCATTTTAACCGAAAAATTTGATTTTTCGACATTTTTCAAAATTTTTAATCTATTTTGGCCTAGTTGTATAGTCGTATTTTCCTCTGTTATGGTTATTTTCTTTCCTTGCTAAAATAAAGTATAATAAAGTGGTTTTAAATTTTTCAAAGTCGTGAATATTTTGACTCAACCCGAGTTTACTTATCTAAGTTTACTCTAGCTAGTATCCTTAACGTGTTTAAGTCAAGTTTTGCTAGGCTTTTATATAGGGAGCTTTAAAACGCGAAAGTCTTAACTCTCACGGGTTAAGAACGAGAACTTTTCGCAAGCTCCTATAATTGATCCTAGAGAGTCGTTTATCAAGGGAAATTTAAAATGCGATTTCTAAACTTGAAAAACTCGAAGAATTTGCAAGATCCTATAGATGACTCGAAAACCCAAAACTTTGATTTAATTGGCTAAGCATCCACGAGTCTCATTCCTTGAGATTTTAAATTATGGAGAACGAGAGATGATAGAGTTAATTATAAGTTTGGTATTCTTTCGTGAATTTATGTGAGTTGATTATAAGCCTATTCTCCCATCGCTTGCTAATAAATTTATCTACAATAAATAAGGTTGTACGATTTGAAAAGTTACTTAGCTTCTAGCACAAGATCGTTTAAAAGTTGCTCGGTATTAATTAGAGTTCATAGCCAAGGCATAACTTATTGAAGCGGTACGCGAAGATTGGCGAGTCCGAAAAGGCCCTAACAAGGCATGAGGGCTACATTTTGTTGCTAAAGATCCAAAAGTGATGTGAAGAATCGTTTATCGAAAATCAATATGAAGGATCGAGACACACGATGAAAAGCAAGTACTCCCCAAAAGATCATGGAGAAGTCTATCTGAAAAGACCCTAGCAAGGTATGAGGATAAATAGATCCAAGTCCTAAAAGGAGGCGGATCGTTGTATATCAAAGTCCAAAATAAAGATTGGAGAAAAATGAAGAAGTCG
The DNA here is from genome assembly GCA_025667525.1 of Glebionis coronaria. NCBI lineage: Eukaryota > Viridiplantae > Streptophyta > Magnoliopsida > Asterales > Asteraceae > Glebionis > Glebionis coronaria. The sequence continues at coordinate 336,126,586 of CM046878.1, read as the reverse complement.
TGGTCCAAAGATGAAGAATCTCTCAAAACTTCAAGTTAAGAAATTTCTATTATGAAGAGAAGACCATAATTTCAAGAACGTCTCTCAAAGATTTGAAGTATGAAGTCGCTGCAAAATGTCGGTTCGAGAAAGGTCTCAAATCGTGAAGCGAGTTATGCCAAGATATGAACTTTATGAGGTCCCGAGAAGCAGTTTTAAAAGATTTTATCCTTTAGATAACTATTGATTAAATCGTCCCACTTTGTTTTCAGCTTAAATAACTATCGAAATAAGTCAAACAATGCATCCTCGTGATCATTCAAGACAAAAATAAAATATAAGAGATACACCTAGGAATAAGGGAGTCTAAGTGAATAATTGGGCCACATGAGTTCGTGTTTGTCTGCTAACTTATAATAACAATGATCTTGTTTTTAAGCTTGGTATGGGGAACGTGAAACTTGAGAATGATGAACATTTATGACATCCTAAAACCCCAATGTAAGTTTTTGATTTCTTTACTTGTTTTGCTCTTTTAGTTTTCTTAGTGTTTAGTACTTAATAAAGGCCAAGGTGGGTTATCTATGATGAAAAATGTAAACCGTGCTTTGAATTTAGTGCATTGCATGAGGACATTGCAATGGTCAAGTGTAAGGGATTTAATAAGTGTGAAAACACTTATCCTTTTACCACTTATTTCCAATAATAACAAGACCAAAACGTGTATTTTATGTCGTAAAAGTCGGAATTATACGTGGTTTGTGTTTTTATTGTGTTTTAGGACCAAAAGATGCAAAAGGAAGAAAACATGGGCTATCACAGGCTTTTATCGAAGAAAAATACTAAAGACGAAGTCAAAAGATCGAGAATGCAAAAAAGAACGGAAGTCCAAGGCCAATTCTAAAGATTTATCGAAGAAAAAGTCTAAAGACGGAAGTTTAATAAAGTCGAAGAACTCAAGTCTAATTATAGAAGAAAATTACTAGACAAGTTCAACTTATATCGACAAATCCCGAGACGACGTCGAGAAAGACAAAGATTAAGTCGAGTCGAGTCGAGAAGAAAGAAACTAGATAGCTTAAGCATGTAGTCTCCTCACCTCCTATAAATACTCTCCTAATATGTCATTAGGAGGGTGTTAGGTGTTTTAGTTTTTTAATAGGTGTAGTTTAATTTTTAAGTGTGTTTTATTTTTCTCTCTAGTTTTTTCTTTCAAACTTGTTAATCTTTCCATTAATCTTGTAATCTTTTTTACATTCATCTGTAATCAATCAAGCTTATTTTCTTAATTCTCATTCTACCTTTCTTAATCTTTTACTTAATCTTGATAATCATGTAGTTTTATCTTAATCTTGTTGATGATTTGATTATGTAGCTTATTTGATTATGTTTATTAAATTGGTAATCTTAAAAGTTTTTATATATAAAAGTGCTTATTTCTCTTAATCCGTATGCTTAATAGTCTTTAGAAATAAGTTGTGTTTAATAAGTTTAAGTTTTTATAAAAAAAGTACTTTTTGATTTCTAGCTTATTTAGAGTTTTAAAAGTTTTTCAATTCTAGCTTATTTACTTTTTCTTCAAATCCTTTTGGTTAAGTTTTTGGTAAAAATGCTTATTGAATTTTGGCTTAATTTTGCTTATTGCGAAGTTTGAGTAGTTCGGATTATTTTCATAACCCTAGTATTCAGGATAAGCCACTTCAGATTATTCGGGATAAGCCTCCGTAGTCCATCTTTCCGGATAAGCTTCTTAATAGCTTATTCCGGATAAGTTACATTTTAAGTATTCCGGATAGTGTTTCTTTGATTTATTCCGGATAAGAGATTCATTCCGAATAGTGGGTACTTCATTTTATTCCGGATAGTGGTATCTTGAATTATTCCGGATAAGCACCTCAACAAATTATTCCGGACAAGGATCCCGGATAAGTGTTCGAACAGATTTTTCAGGATAAGCTTCATTTGTCGAGTATTCCGGATAAGGATTCCGGGTAAGTAGTTTCACTTTGTTTTCCGGATAAGCCTACATTCCGGATAAAGCTTCCAACCAATTATTCCGGATAACACCTCCAAGTCGAGTTCCGGATAAGCTGAAGAATTTTATTCCGGATAAGGCCTTGTTTTTAGTATTCTGGATATGCTACATTTCCACCATTCCGAAAAAGAAGCTCAAGGTTATTCCGGACAAGCATCACAAATTTTCTTACGAACAAAGGTTTGTCCAACATTCCGGATAAGTTCCCCAACTTATTCCGGATATGCCTACTGATCATAATCCGGACATTATTCCGGATAAGGTTTTGTTTTTACAGTTTTTGAATTTTTAATTTTCCCGCCTTTTTACTTAGTTTATTTCTAACTTGTCTTATTTTAGTTTAAAGATTTAAAGTTCACATTTTTTATAAGTTTTAATCAATTACTTTTCAATTTTTAAAGTCTTCATTTTTAGTTTTAAATTTTAAAGCTTTAATCTTTATTTACTCAACGACATTTTCATTTTTAGTTTAAAATAGATAACCAACCCCTTTTTATTTTCCACCAAGAATAATTGAGTCGCACTTTCTACCAATAATCAATTCGAAAAGATCGGACGATAAAATTTTCTTACTAGGCAAAAACCTAGTTATTAACATACATCAATCATGGAAGTAACAATGCGCAAAGCATTTTTACTAAAAGGTAGATACATTATCTATTACTTGAAACTGAAGCTTAACCTTCCATAGTCCTCAACATATGAGAACGTAGCGTGCTACCCCCAAACCCAGTTCCAACATGGTATACATCTGTTGTCCCAGCCAAGCACAGTGAGCATGACTCACCCAGATGGGGATGGTCAATCCCAAATAGATATATTTATAACATACGGGTAATTTACAACAATTAGAAGTTTCTATAATAGTCAATGTAGTCAAGTTTATACAATTCCGTTATGTCTAATAAAATAGTTGCATGTTTTCTCCCCCGTAGAGGAAAAGTTTATCAATAGTTTATATGAGGCTGTAAACTCACCTGGGAGTTGGAAATAGCTATATAATATGAATATCCAAATAATTCTCACGCCACAAACTATGCCTAATCAAATAGTACAGTCTTAATAGATAATACAAGGAACGTATGTGTATGCTTATACAGATTTTAATCAGTTTATTAATGCTATAGTATTTATCGGAATGACTGTAGTACACGTATTAACAATATCCATTTGAACTTGTATTTAATTTTCATATTTAAGTAAACATAAAATGTTTTACTTATAATATTAGTTTACGTCCGTGGTACATGTATTACTAATAACCATTTAAACTTACAATTAAGTTTCATATTTAAGTAAACATACAATGTTTTACTTATGGTATTAGTATACATACTTGCATTCACTTTATCTTACGTTCATATAATTTTATTACCTAAAACTATATGAGTACATGTATTAATAATACATATCCATATTGTTTATACAATTTATTTCATAAATCAAAATATAAATATTTTATTTTTGTAAAGTAAAAATATAAATATTTTATTTAACTTTAAAGTTCCCATAAATTATTTAACATTTATAAAATAGTTTATAAATTGCAAGTTTAAGACTTTACCACTTAAGTCCTTTTAGTTTAGGATTATCTAAGTTTTACTAAATTAAAATAGAATAAGAGTTAGGGTTTGTTAAAGTTTCTGAATATGGCAAAACTGGTCCCTCTATATTTTAAGTAAAGTAAAACTTTTGGATTTTACACTTTTAGTACCTAGGGCTTGTTATACTTTTGGGTTAAGGCATAATTAGTCCTCCTAGTTGTAACCGGGTTTTATAACTTTCATACAATGACAAAAAAAAGTCCCTTGGGCTTCTTTACGTTTCAGATTATTACAAAAGTGGTCCTTAGGATTATGAAATGACAAAACAACTTTTAGAAACTTTCCAAAATGGTCCCTAGGGTTTAATATGCCACAGATGGTATTTATTAAACCCTAGACTTTCGGATATTTACATTTTTTAGTCCTTATGTTTAATAGTTTATCAAAACAAGTTTCAAATGCCACGGTTTTAGTCCTTAAGTTTCATAAATTGTCATTTTAGGCCAAAAGTTTTTATAAGGTATATTTTATTATAAAAAATTTTATTTAGATAATCCAAAACATTAAATGGGCTCATTAAATGGGCTAAAAGATCTAATAGGCCATTTAGTGGGCCTAAATACATTTTAAGTCCACTAATTTGTTTAATGGGCCTTTAAAACATTTATTGGGCTTAAATACATTTTTAACTCCATCAATTATTTAAATGGGCCTAAGCATTCTTAAGTCCATTAAGATACTAAGATTTGTTAAATGGGCTTATTGGCTCCATTAAGTTTTGGACTAATGTTGCATGGGCTTGATTAGTCCATCAATACTACTTTTTCATTTTATGTAAGTAATAATCTAGGATTTTCTTATAAGCTTATCATTAGCTTATCAAATTCAAGTTATAAGTCCTAATAAAATAATAAAAACCCATGGTTTGTTTTATTTGATGTACCAAATGAGATCTAGATGTGTTTCATGTTTGCATGTAGGTTATAAACCCTAATGTGAGCTTATGACTCACGTCTATTTAATGTTTTGGCTTATTAAGATAAGTCAAGACTTGTTTTAAGGTTACATGTAATTATAAGTGTCCCAAAACAAGATCTAGCTATGTACAAACCAAGAAACCAAATCATCAGTCCATGTATATACATATATAGCCCACGGCTATAACTTAATCTTGGTGTTTACAAGATGAGGTTTTTAGCTAGTTTTGTGTTTTATAATTATTTATAAAGTTCAACATAATTATCTAGGCTTATTGCATGTTTCTAAGGTTACCATGAATCCAAGAAAAACAACATATAACCCACGGCTATATTTTTTTTCCCCAAATGTTCCCATAAGATCTTTATGCTTGTTTTATGTTTATTAGGTTAAGTTAAGTTCTTAACACTAGATCTAGGTTTTACATAGACGTGCATGTACATTTAAAATCCATCCAAGGATATATATAGCCCACGGCTATATTTATACACATAAAGTGTTTTAGTGATTTTTAGTAGTTCATTATACATGTATAAATACATATCCCATTATTTAAACCTTAGTGCATATATCATAGATGTCCATTTAATTATGGCGTGACATTTAAGGTCATGTTTTTTCATGGTTTTGAGTTACACAAGTTTACTTATGAGATTTATGATTATTAGTTAACCAAAATCCCAAAAAGTGAGATTTTTAACCCACGGCTACATTTAAATTCATAAAATGATTCATATGATTTTTATTCAAGTTTAAACATAGAATACTAGTCATAGGTTTCTTTATCAAAAGTTTTTAGCCATGACTAATGGTATTCCAAAATATGTCGTGACCTTAGATGGTCATGGTTTTATCAAATCTTGATTTTTAACAAGTTTGATACATGTGTTTATAGGTGGATGTTAATGCATGCAAGTAAAAATGAAGAAAGCATAATGAGTAATACCTTTCTTGCTAAAGTTACCAAGGAAGATCTAGAGAACAAAGGAGATTAGGGATCTAATCTTGATGAAGATGAAAACCGTAACTATCAACCAAGCCGTGACCCTTAAGGATTCGGCTAGGGCTTGCTATAATGATTCCAAAGGTGGAGATACTACTAAATGATTAGTAGTTAAGATGAGACAAGGATCTAGTGAAGTTAATGTATGTTCTTGGATGTATTCGTATGATTTGAGAGAGAAAAGAGAAGAGACAAGTGAGATTAGATTTGCATAAGAGAATGAGAAGTGTGTGTGTGTGTGTGTGTGTTTTCGGCTTAAAGAAGAAAGACAAGGCAAGGCAAAAGGTATGATTGTCTTGGTAAGAGTGATTGTGCCAAGTGTTGGCTTTTCCAAAACCATGGTAACTCTTCTTCTTCTTCCACATAGTGGATGTGTGCCGTGTAAGGCAAACCAAAGGGAATGGTGGGCTTGTTGTGGGCTTGTGTTGGGCTAGAACACAAAGAGAAAATGATCTTGGGCTAGTCCAAGATAGTGTAAGTATGCTTATAGTATGCATACATACATACACGGCTACATATACATTGTGTAGCATGTTTTCCAAATTTGTTAAGTCTTGTATACTCAAATGTTGGTTATACATTTTATTACTTGTTCTTCTAGTTTTTAAGTACATGGTTTGAGTTATGTAGTTATCTACAACAAGGATGAATGTATAAATATAAGTACATAATGGACAAGTTCACACACATCTTATAGAAATATAACACATGAGAGAGTGTTCTAGGATCATTGGGTGAAACTTTATTACATTCAATCATGGTAAAATCATGGATTTTACAGCACCACCCCGTTATTTTAGCTTTGTCCTCAAAGCTACTAAAAACGTAGTTATCTTTTAAGTGTAAAGATGTTCTAGGAATACAGGTTCGTTTTGGGCATGCTCATAAACTAATGGTGACATTAATGCGAAGTGATCTACATTTGGGTCGCACCATACGTCCGATTGAGCAGTAATGGAGGCTGCTGCTACTACGGGTGGATAGAAACGATGCAAAGAGATCTTTATCCGGGTCACACTATACATCCGATTGAGCAGTAATGGATGCTTCTGCTGCTATGGATGCATAGAAAGCAATGCAAAGAGATCCTTATCCGGGTCGCACTATACATCCGATTGAGCAGTTATGGATGCTGCTACTACTATGGATGGATAGAAAGCAATGCAAAGAGATGTTTATTCGGGTCGCACTATACATCCGATTGAACAGTAATGGATGCTGCTACTACTATGGATGGATAGAAAGCAATGCAAAGAGATCTTTATCCGGGTCGCACTATACATCCGATTGAGCAGTAATGGATGCTGCTACTACTATGGATGGATAGAAAGAAATGCAAAGAAATCTTTATCCGGGTCACACTATACATCCGATTGAGCAGTAATGGATGCTGCTACTAATATGGATGGATTGAAAACGATGCAAATAGCTCTTTATCCGGATCGCACTATACATCCGATTGAGCAGTAATGGATGCTGCTACTACTATGGATGGATAAAGAGCAATGCAAAGAGATCTTTATCCGGGTCGCACTATACATTCGATTGAGCAGTAATGGATGCTGCTACTACTATGGATGGATAGAAAGCAATGCAAAGAGATCTTTATTCGGGTCACACTATACATCCGATTGAGCAGTAATAGATGCTGCTACTACTATGGATGGATGGAAAGCGATGCAAAGAGATCTTTATCCGGGTCGCACTATACATCTGATTGAGCAGTAATGGATGCTGATACTACTATGGATGGATAGAAAACGATGCAAAGAGATCTTTATCCGGATCGCACTATACATCTGATTGAGCAGTAATGGATGCTGCTACTACTATGGATGGATAGAGATCAATGCAAAGAGATCTTTATCCGGGTCGCACTGTACATCCGATTGAGCAGTAATGGATGCTGCTACTACTATGGATGGATAGAGAGCAATGCAAAGAGGTCTTTATCCGAGTCGCACTATACATCTGATGGAGCAGTAATGGATGCTGCTACTACTATGGATAGATGGAGAGCAATGCAAAGAGATCTTTATCCGGGTCGCACTATACATCCGATTGAGCAGTAATGGATGCTGCTACTACTATGGATGGATAGAAAGTGATGCAAAGAGATCTTTATCTGGGTCGCACTATACATCCGATTGAGCAGTAATGGATGCTGTTACTACTATCGATGGATAGAAAACGATGCAAAGAGATCTTTATCCGAATCACACTATACATCCGATTGAGCAGTAATGGATGTTGCTGCTACAATGGATGGACAAGCGGTGGCTTTTTCAACAGAGTCGCGGTTACATCCTTCCAAGAGCTGGGAGAGGACCAACGGTGTTGTGGATATGGTTAGGAGGGCAAATCCACTGTAATTGGTTTCTGGTATGAGGAGGACACGCCAGCATGCTTTATATGCTGGGAAAGCTGGGGATGCACTACTCCTGCATCCTTTTCACTGGTGAGATATATGTTATATCTCCACACCCGATGGTGAAAATTGGGGGTTGAAGGTAAAAATAAAAAAAAATATATATTTTAACTAGAACCCCACCTGTGTCAATAACTATACGCGAAAGACTTTCTGATTTACCTCAAGCCTGTGGGATACAGACATTAGTTGATAGAACTAAAACTTCTGCCCAACAGAGAGGTTAAGATTATTGTTGATGGTGATTGGGTAGGAAGTTTCAAAGAATCTGCTTTGTTCGCAGCGGGGCTGGGCAAAAGAGGCACATAAAAGAAGTACCTCAAATGGTGGAAATAAAAGAAGATACCAAGAATAAAGAAGTGTGCATCTTGCGGGATGCTGCAAATAGGGTCATGCATCCACTATTAATGGTTCAAAATTTGAACAATTTTTGACTTCTAAGGAAAGGAAGTCATATCTCCTAAGGTTTGGTGGATGATGGTATTGTTGAACTAATTAGACCTGAAGAGGGAAAAAGGTTTATCCAGAAGCATGGGACATTCAACATCTCTTTACGAGGGATGTCGAACGCAGCCTTACAAAATACACTAATTGTGAGTTGGACATGTCTTTTAGGTTTAGAGTTGCCTAAGATGGCAAACATAACCCTACAAAATACACCCATTGTGAGTTGGACATGTCTTTTAGGTTTAGAGTTGCCTAAGATGGCAAATATAACCCTACAAAATACACCCATTGTGAGTTGGACATGTCTTTTAGGTTTAGGGTTGCCTACCTCGTCACTTGGGGAGGAACGGGTTAGAAAGATGGGGCATCCTTTGACCAAACATTTCTAGACTTTGGTGCAAGAAATGACACTAAGTTTAGTGTTGATTATATCGGGGTTACCGTCCCCTCGTATAATCAAGGTTTCATCTCGCCAAGGTATACGAACCAGTTTTTGATCACATATGATAACTGCACGATATTTTGGCTAGCCAATCCATGGCAATAATGACATCAAAGCTACAAAGGCTCACCGGAATTAGATCGATATAAACGGGTGATTGGAAAGGTTTAAGGTACAACATCGAATGATGGTGTCAACCGTCACAACTTTTTCGTCGGCTAGTTCTACAGTATAGTAGAGGTCTAAAACTGATGGAGTGACTTCTAATATTTTACTAAATTTAGTAGATATAAAGCTTCGGTCTGCCCCAGTGTCAAACAAGACAGATGCATATCGTTGGTTTAGTAAAAACGTATCGGTGACGATGTTGGAATCTGGATCGGCTTGGCATTGCCAACCATGTACACTTGTGATGAAGTTCCCTTGTTGTCCTTTTTCTGGTTAGCCAACTTGGGTCAATCGGGTCTCGCGTATCCAGGGGTTCCACATTCGTAACACACGTTCTCTTTGGTCCACTGTTGCTTCCACCTGTGGGGTTTCGGTTTCCCTGTTGCCCACTCCCCCTCCACGAGCATTGGACTTGCCCTTGTTGCTGTTTCCGGGGTTGTTATTGGGTCGAACCGAGGTAACAACATTTGCTTGATATTCACGAGAACAATGGCCTTGTTGGCCGTACTTGTAGCATCCCTGGCATTGACCTCCAACAACGTGGTGATAGTTGCACTTTGGACACTTAGGCTTGGAACCTGATTAGTTCTTGGTGCGGGTTGTGGGAGTAGTATCATAGGTTTGCCCAACGTCTTGCCTTTTGGAAGGCTGCTGGTACCGGCTACAAGAACTTTCATCTGACTTTCTCTTGTTATCCGTTTGCTTTTCAGACAAATTGCGGGCTCGCTTGTTGATCAGCTCAGTCGTAAATTCCATAGCACTTTCAACGATAATGGGTCGTGATGCTAGCACACTGTCATGAATGTTGTCAGGGAGTCCGTTGACATACTTCTCAATCTTGTCGCTTCTTTGAGGGAACACTCTTGTACACATCAAGCTTAACTCTTGAAATCTTTGGTTGTACCAAAGGATGTCATTGTTTTTGCGTTTTAGATCCCACAGTTCGATTTCCAACTTCTTTATTTCTCCTCTAGGACAGTACTTCTCAGTCATTCTCTCCTTAAGGTTGGCCCATGTGAGAGTATATGCAGTGTCATGTCCAAGGGTAGCAACAACAGAGTTCCACCAGGTAAGGGCGCTCTCAAGTAGTGTGCATGTAGCAAACTTGACTCTGTTCTTGTCAGCACAACCGCGAATGCGGAAAACTGTCTCTAGTCTTTCAAACTATTGCATCAATTCAACAACTCCTTCTTTTCCTCGGTAGTATGAGGGTTTTCACTTCAAGAAGTCGGGGTAAGAACAACCCCTATTAGCGTTTTTTATGCGCATATTGAGGTTTGGATCATTGTTCACATTTGGATCAGCTTCACTGGCTGCCATAGCTGCTGTAATGCCTTCACTTATCATTTCCCTGAGTTGAGCAGCGGTGACATTTTGAGTAGCTTCGGGAAGTTCGGTATTAGCGGCGTTTGAAGTGGTTGCATTATTGGGATTTGATCGAGAAATCACCATTTGTCTATAATCATACACAAAATGAGATTATTAGTTTAAGTGTTAGTACAGTTTTTTTATTATTTGCACGGGGAAAATTCATACATTGATTTCATAACAAATTGGATAACCTGTCAAGGTTTCATAATATAATACATTGCATAACAAATATAACATAAGAAAATGATTACATGCAAATTTCCATAAGGAATTAAACATTCATCGAGCATAGCTAATCCGAGACAAAGGCTTAGCTAGCCTTGTCCTGGGTAGTGGTACACATTGTGTTAAGTACATCATATCCAAAAACACATGTTCGAAAAAGGAAAGGTACAATACAAGATTACATCACAAAAGCTAAAAAGAAATAAAAGTACAAATGTCCTATACCATGATAGCTAGGGTACAACCCATAAACTGATCATGATGTACAAGAAATCTAGTACATCTACTCTAATCCTGCCTAGGTGGTCTGCTAGATGAGGTTGGTGCTGGTGGGGCTGATGAAGCTGCAGATGCTCTCCTGGTACTCCATAATGTCCGAACTGTCGCTCGGGCCTCCTTAAACATACGGAATGCTGTCAGCAGCTGGGCCCTAAGTCTTTTGACGGCCACTCGAAGATAAGCCATCTCTGCAGTAACCCCATCGTGTCGGACGGTGGCAAGGTCAAAGAAAATAGACAACGACAGCTCCTGAGCAGATAGAGTAGCATGGGTCTGATGCTGAAGACTATCCATGACCTAAACACCTCTGGCTGCCTGGGCTTCTCCCCTCATAGTGTGAGTGAGAGAGTCGATACACTCATGGATTGCAGTGTAGCCCAGTTGACCTACTGTTAACAGGCTGCGAAGGTCTGATATCTCCCGCTCATGGCGTGCGGCCAGTGTGGCGATCTAGGATTGGACAGGATCGACATGTCCCGCCCCGGAACCCTCCCCTATCTTGAAAGTGGAGTCGGGTCTAGTCTCATACCTCCTCTGTCGAGAAAGTGGAGACTCGGGAAAATAGCCCTGTGGTAATGATGAAGGTACAGAAGATGGTAGGTGTAACACCCCCAAATTTATACAACTCAATACAGCGGAAGACTCGTTGGTGTTACGGGATAGCACATTACTCACATCATAGACAACGCATAAAAATTGCATCGTTTAATAATAAATCATTTCCATTCATAAATATCAAAGTTACATAGGTCCCAAGTCATTGTATTTAATACAGGTTTTACAAAGCATTTGAATGGAAATAAGTATTTAGGTGCGGGCCATGAATTCTTGTTGTCTTCCTGAGAATTACCTTCAAGTACCTGAGATAAAACATGTTAAAAGAAAAGGTCAGCGATAACGCCGAGTGAATTCATAGAGTTTAATAAATTCCATCAATATAACTTTGGTATAAAATTATTACCAAAAATCATTTCGTACTAATCATTGTAATAGGCCGTAAAATAGCCAAAGTCATTTTTATACAAATCCTTATCGAAAATCATAATATAGGCATTTGCCTTAAAAATCATTATACGAGCCAATTTCATAAAAACATCTTACAATACGTTTTATAACGTTGTATAGATTAAATAAAAACCGTTATATGAATATGGTTATATAAAACCAAAACATGAACATAATATCAATAGTATGACCCTGTATTGCTAGTCAGGCAATACATCATAATTCGGTGCGTATAGCAGTATTTCGTTAATTGGATTATTATAAGCCGCATGACATTGTTACCTTACTACAACAAACAACGGGTAGCTAGCCCGAAACTCATTTGCCCATCTAAACTAGCGTGTCGTCACAAAGGTCACGCTCTGTAAATCTTCTCATACATAAATTCGCTTACCAATCAATGTGGTACGACGGGGATCAACCGTCAAGGCGCGATTTTGGGGTGATCGTCCCCAAATAGTACTATTATATGCATAAGCGTCTACCAAATCCCGGTAGTTCACAATTCATGCTAATGGGACTTTTAGTGACATAACCTAACTTTAATAATCCATTTTATTTCATCTATCAGGTCCTTTAATCATTTATCGGGTCATACAATCGGGTCATACAATCATTCGGGTCCAAATCAATAAACAAACAATCGGGACAAATGGTGTCCTATTTTATAAAAACTAACATGTTATCTCCCTCGCGGGTTTATAAAACATTTCATAAAAACATTTAAAAGAGTGCGAGGCTATGAACTCACGTTGATGTGGGAAGGCGATTATCGGTGATTTGGATGTACGGTACGTGCTTCAATCACATGAACCTAGACAAATAATACTCGTCTTAGACTCATGTCCAATGACTTTATAAAAATAATAATTATGTATACATATGATGATTACATATATATGATGATCAAGTGGGTTTACATATTCTCTTTTACTCATTTTAGTGTTTACGTATTGGTAACTTCTTACTAGTTTACTAGTTTTACCTATTTACGTGTTTTAGGTCCAATAAACTTATTATAAGTTCTTTAACTTGTATTACTCCATTTTATACTTGTATTATCAGTATTTACACTTTACATGTTGGGCCCAAATGGGTTAAGCCCAATAAATAAGTTTATAAGTGTTTTAGCCCATTTTGTTGTATTATTAGTCCAATAACGTTAACTTAGCCCGTTAATGTCCGTATGTTATATAGTTCGGGTTTTATCGGGTTTTACTTGTTATATATGTTTATATATCAGTATATGAGTTTTATAAAGTTCACTTTAGACGGGTCCAACCGTCTAAGTTTTATTTAGCAAAAACGTTAATTTTACGGTAATAGCCGAAAAAGTCGTAAAAATCATGTTTATAGTTTTATAACTTATAAATATTATTCCACTACTATTTTTATAATTTATCCATTTATTTAACCTTATACATATTTGTATAAATGAAATTCATAAGTTAGTGGGTTTTAATTTCACATTTTATACTATATAATTTGAGTGCTTATATAATAGTAATAAACATTAATTCTTCAAAATCTGATTTTTATTTTCATCTTCACCATTTTTATCATATCTAGAGTTCTATAATGAATTAGAAGCTCATTTTTGGGTGGCATGATATTCATATTATGTGCTACAATTAACTTAGTTATAGCCACTGCTCATTGTAAGTTTATCTATCCTTAACAGTCCCTACAAAACAGCTTATTCAGATTAGCACACTCATCTTGTTTTGATCATATCTCACTCATTTTAATGATTCCATTGCATGGCCAACTCTCACATGTGTATGAAATCTAATAATTACTGTAAATTGATTCCACTATGCCATTTTATCAGTTTAGCTTTTGGTTACTTACTGTTTTTATACATCCTTCATATTTTAGCAAGATTTTAACCATTTAACATGTGCTTTTTCCATCTTTTTTTACCATATTTATCAAATCTATCAACACCAAATCCCCACATAATATTTTTTAATCATCATTCATCATCATATACATATACATAAATAAAGAAATTACAAGATTACATAATCAAAATAACAAGAGGATAGGAAGAACAATCTTTATACCACCAAGATTAAGTAGTTTGAAGGATCAAGACTTGGTTTTGGGTCACCAAATCTTATGAACTCTTGTATGAAATCTTCAAGATCACCAAGGGAGATGTTGGTCTTTGAAAATCAGCCCTACTTCATCTTGCAAACTTCTCTTTGGATGTTAAAATCACCACCAATCTATAGAGCTTCAAAAGGGCTTCATCATATGTGTGAATAACACATGATTTCATGGTTAAAATTGATCAAATGAGGATTGTTCTTGATGAAATTGGGACGGAATTTGAGAGAGAAAGGAGTGGTTTTGTGGTTTTGCATGTGTAAAAATGAGGAAAATGGTTTAAGTTACTTGTTTTGTAACTTTGGTGGTTTTGGTGGAAGGCTAAGGACAAGTGTCCTTAGTCTTGGTGTAAGCTTGACAACTTAGCTTCCATAAGCTTAATATGGAAGCCACATGTAGGGGGGGGGGGGGGGGGGGGGCAAGAGTTATCAAGTCTCATCCCCACTAATTTACGGGTATTCCTCGATTCTAGTTTCCTCGATTTGCGTGCCCTCAGGTCATTTTACGAAAAATGTTTTTATAAATTATGAATCAACGACACAAAACGAATCTAATAAAAATTGTCTCATCAAAAACGGAGTTCAAAAACGTAAATACGTAATCCTAAGGTTTCCGGTTTAGTCGTAAAGGACGTTAAATTATAATCGTAAGTCCTAATCTCTTCTCGTAAATTTTTGAGTTTATGAACCAACACAAATTTAAAATTCCAAAATAATATTCACGGATAAATTTATTTTCTTATGTCGGACTGTCACCAAAGATGGTGTATGTAAACGTAAACACGTAACGTAGAATCCTCCGGTTTAGACGTAGTTGATGCTACTTCAAGACGTAAATCCAAATTTCTTCCCAAAAATAAGTGAGTTCATAATATAACATTAAAATAATGTTTTTAAATAATATTTGAGAATAAAATATCAACCATAAATTGACGGATTGTCACAGCATTTACCCCTAAACAGGATCTTTGTCCTCAAAGATCATCTTACTACTCGCCTCTTATAGAATTAAAGCCATGTGGATATTTCCTCCACATTCGGTCTTTTCTCACAAGTGTAATTCATTACAATACGCGAGTTTCATCAAACATAACTACGGGAATAAGATCAGGCTTAATGTTGACTTACTTTCTCTATCCATGATGTTCACGGGTTTTTGATGAATGCAACTTTTCGCCGATCTAAACATTACTAAGAAACAATCAGATTCTCACTTGATAGACATTTCATCAAGTTCGATATACTATACATAATTCACGCAGCTCTTGAAGTCCTAGGGTAGATCCAGCTTATATGCCTTTCAAACCAACTTTTACATCATCTCAATGGTCCCATACAACGGGGACTTATATCCCATGACCTTCCAGATCATCAATTCATTTTTCCATGGTTAAAATTTTTGGCATAACTTCGCTACCCATCTGGCACTTTAAGATCTACATTTCATATTCACATAACCTCTTGTCCACTACCGGCAGTCAATAATCAGATCCCAATTTCAACAACCATTTCAGGTCTCGCGGTTCGGGTATTTTGTAAGGTTAGGTTCGCCATCATAGGAAACCTTAAAACCTAAAAGACATGTCCAACTCACAACGGGTGTATGTCGGGTGTCTTCATCCCAACTTCTGCTTACAGATGCTCTAATATATAAATCTTAACAAGGTTCGATCTCGATCCTAATACGATGATTATCAATGATAATCTCTTAAAAGGAAAACGATTTTACAGTTTATTACCAAAGGTCGATCATTCAAACATAAAACAACACTTATAGTATTTTGTATCGTTACTTTACCTCGTCCCTTCGATTGGGGTAGTACACAGTACTCTCATCAAGATTCGTTCTTAATGACTTCTGAGCAAATCTCTAGAAATTCAAAGCGAAGCGATGATCTTGATAGAGATGATCGATACAGGTACACCATGTTTACATAACTCCTTTAAATACAAAAGAGTCAATTTCTTCATCAAGAATCTATCATTAACAGGAATGATATTAGCAGATTTGGTCAGTCCGTCGACGATGACCCAAATCGAATCAAATTCAGATGATGACCTTTGCACTAGCTAGACGTTTACTAATGTATGAGGCGATATCTGCCTTCATAATTTGCCATTAGTACAACTTCTTCAGACAAAGATACTTTTAGTCAGAAATGACATAAATATAATACTTATACTTACAAGACTCCAACATAACTATATCTCAAAATCTCCATATTTAGACAACCACAAGTGGACTTTAAAAATTTTAACGCTATTGGCTTCTTAATTTTAATGGTTCACATTAGCCGTGAAACCTTTCACTATTTTTATTATCTATATTATCCTTTTTACAAACATTTTTTATTTTTATATCGTTCGGCAATTTATTTTGCACCTTCATTATTAAGGAACATGTCCTAATTGGTTCTTTATATTTTCTACATAATGTGTCAGTAATTACATTCACCTTTCTTCATATTTTCTAAGTTTCAGTTTTCGTTTCAGCTATCATTTTTATCAGTTTTGCTTAATCCGATGTTTAAAGCGTCGATAATTATTACAACTAATTAAATAATAAATATTTAATTTTTATGAAACATGACGTAAAATTTTTAATTTTCTTAGTTCGACCAATTATAAAAATGTTCAAAATAAATTTGAATTTAATTAACAAGATTTTTGCTGATTTATCGAAAATAATTAATAAGATTCGTAAATGTTCGAAAAATATTTGTCTATAATTTGGTCAAAATATTCTTAGTTGAAAAGCAAAAATTGTCGTTTCGAATTTCAAGAAATAAGTTATATAGTTTCCTCAATTCTTCTTAGGTTGTCTAGAAGTATACACAAACATTTACCCCTAAACAGTAGTTTAGTTAAATGATTTGTGTATAAGGAAATAATCCCTTAAAAATTTCTTTGATAAAATATCTGTCGAAACATATTTGCACTTCCTTTTTGGTATAACCCTAAGCCTTAATGGCTCTAATTTTTGAAATGTCAATATAGATCCCATTATCTTATTAATCACACGGTCAAATCACGTAAAGGATTAAGTCTTTAATCACATGTTAAATATTTAAGGTACAAGTTTTTATTGTTCGGCCAATTTAGGGCAGTCTATAAATAATTATTAACTCCTTCTTATTCTTATAAACAAACAAATGGTCCTTAATGATCAAAAGCATGAATTTATCAATTTACAGCCTACACACGTGATTCACCAAATTTATGAATGCTACGTGTGTATTAGTCAATCCAAACGACATCACGTGAAACTCATAATGTTCATTACAAGTATTGAATGTTGTGATTGGAATAGATAATTCTTTTCGCATATGCGAAGTTGATGATAACCATGCCGTGGATCAAATCTTTAAAACATACGCTAGAACCTTGTAAATGATCGAAGAAATCTTCCATTTCGAGTCATGGATATCGTTTTCGATTATCAATTTACTCAGTTCACAGTAATCTATAAATATAAGGAATGATAACACCATAGCTCTTCATGATGACGAGCTCGGTAGAATAAAATCTTTCTCCGACAACTCTCTCAGTTGTACGGTAATTCCTTTAATTCAGATGGTGCTGACGTACAGTGCACACGCCACAGGTGCAGCACCGAGAATATAATCAATACCAAATTCAACTTGCCATAATGGCAAAAGTCTAGGTAATTCACCAGCAAATACCTCCTAAACTTTCAGATAACGGAAACATCTTTTAATAAATTCATATTAGGTTCTTTCTAAATTATAATATCTATGACTAACTCGCAACATTCACGGTATAATTTCAAGTCTAAATGCAGGATACGGTCATCCATCAAGAATTATTTAGATCACTTTTGATAATCAACATCTTATCTTTTTAGGGGAATTCTACTCGAGTTCCCATCAATTAAGACAATGTTGTCATGTCATAATCAATCAGTCCATTCTACTGGCACAATTAACTTTTCAGTTTTATTGCCGTCGATAAGATGTGAACTTCTCAAAAGACTAATAATAACTCATAATTCTTCACAAGTTCAAGGATATCTGGAGACATAACTAACCTTAAAAGAGTAAGGTCAACGCATAATCTACACGAGAGAATTTCAATTCAGGTACAGACGAAAACATTTAACGAATATGAATATATCCCATGTTTTCATAATTTGAGTACGCATTCGAAAGCTCCTCGGATCGTTACCCAGGTCATTCAAATGAAATCAAATCAAAAGAAATGATAGGAACGTCGATACATCCAATCGGGTATCAACACTCGGTAATCAAATACTTTTCCTAAGAATCTCACTACGGGAGAATTGGACAAGAAGGGAATATCAATTGTCAAATAAGACAAATTCCACAGATGAGTAAATTCAACTCAGAAGAATAGATGCTACAGGCACATATGTAGGTGTCCCTAACACTATGTCCTTATTTTTCACTTCTTGTAGATCTCATAAATTTTAATCTTCCACAATCTTCAAAGAAAATTCAGTGTTTATTAATCAGTTTTATGGTGACTACTAATCAGCCTTGCATGGTCCATTCCAAATTGTATGTAGGCGCGCAACTATATACAATTTCAAGATTAACGATGCAATACTCAGTTCGTCAAAATTTTATCATCATGTTTATAATAAAAACATTTTCATGCTTAATTCTTAAATAAGAATCAAAATAAATCTACAAAGATTTTCTTTGTTATGAAAGCAATTAAGTTTTCTAAGGTGTTTTATAAACAACTTCATTTCGATAACGATTACTTATATATCTCACTTTAAATAATCCTTTCAGTGATGAAAATTCAATCTTTATCAAGGGATACTGTTCTATCTTATAAAAACAATTAGTGATCTGCAAAAGAGTGATGAAGAGTGGTTCACCAAGAACTAACTACAATATGATAGGAAATGAGCTTAGCCAAATAATCATGAGGTTCATGACTTCGATGGCACTCAAAAAGAATAATCCACAACGTAAGTCAAATAGAGATGAGTACTTGCTCAATGGTTGCATCACTAATGCGAACATTAGGATGAAGCAATAAAAGATAGATAACATCGATACATGTAGAATTTAGCAATTAGAGGTAGTCTTTTCATTATTCACAAACAAGTCAAAATTGTACCGTAACACATTACGTGTCACTATGTCATACAATTCTCAGAACTCATCCTACCAACTGATGTCTCAGTTAAGTTAGGGATTTTTAAAAGATACCACAATGAATACTAATCTACAAGAGTCATTAGGTGTTCCACATGTCCTGGAAGATCCATCGGTCCCAATTCAGAAGAAGATTTCTTCAATTTATTTCTTGGACACTAGGCATCCTAATCATTGGACAATGGCCTAGTAATAACACTTAACACGAATCAACAATCAATTAAAACCTTATAATTCAATCACAGAACTTAAAAACTTCCTCTTAACAATCTCATATTCCATAAAATTTAAATTTTACTTTATTCAAGTTTTAACCAAATCATACTGAATGAGATATCCTACATCATTCTCCAATACTTTCAACCTTATTCATAAACCTTAATAGGGCAATAAAAGCTCGATATGAACAACACTTAATTTCCAATCCTATAGCTCTTACAACAACAATTATCAAATGAGTCACTAGTATGAAATGACTCGATCATTCAATTAGATTTCTCGGAAAGGTACTAGTGGCATGAGGCTTTTGGGTAATGGTTCCAATGACAGCCTCAAGTGCAACATTCACCCTTTCGATTTCAATTTTAAGAATTGGATGACAAGAATCAGATGACATCTTTCTAGGTGGTAACGTTTTGTCAAACTCCACTCTATAAGGAAAGATCGTCATGACATCGATATCAAATTTAATCTCGCCAATTCTTCTTTAATATCACAATCAACTAATGTCAACAATTCTACGAATATCTACCATTTGTTGGGATCATAAATATCCACAACTTGGTTTAGATCTAGGATATCTAGAGTTCCTACGAGAATAACTTCGATTAATTTACTAGGGGATTTAGGGTTCCTTGTGACAATCTACGTCGTATAAATACCTCGTGTAAATATCAAAATAATCATCAAACAATCATGTAATAAAATTACATCATATATATATATAATCCAAGTTATATATATATTAAAATAACACTTCTCAGTCTGGCCTTGTCGGTAACTCGGGAATTCTTCGGCACCGTTATAGTCAAAAGATTTTTAGACATTTTTAGAAAAATGTTTATAGTTAAAAGATTTTGAAATGTTTTATTCAAAACCTTGGTTTTAAAAATCTTTCGTTCTCTATAACGAGAGCTCTGATACCAAACTGTAACACCTCCAAATTTATACAACTCAATACAGCGGAAGACTCGTTGGTGTTACGGGATATCACATTACTCACATCATAGACAACGCATAAAAATTGCGTCGTTTAATAATAAAGCATTTCCATTCATAAATATCAAAGTTACATAGGTCCCAAGTCATTGTATTTAATACAGGTTTTACAAAGCATTTGAATGGAAATAAGTATTTAGGTGCGGGCCATGAATTCTTGTTGTCTTCCCGAGAATTACCTTCAAGTACCTGAGATAAAACATGTTAAAAGAAACGGTCAGCGATAACGCCGAGTGAATTTATAGAGTTTAATAAATTCCATCAATATAACTTTGGTATAAAATTATTACCAAATATATTACAAATCATTGTAATAGGCCATAAAATAGCCAAAGTCATTTTTATACAAATCCTTATCGAAAATCATAATATAGGCATTTTCCTTAAAAATCATTATACGAGCCAATGTCGTAAAAACATCTTACAATACGTTTTATAACGTTGTATAGATTAAATAAAAACCGTTATATGAATATGGTTATATAAAACCAAAACATGAACATAATATCAATAGTATGACCCTGTATTGCTAGTCAGGCAATACATCGTAATTCGGTGCGTATAGCAGTATTTCGTTAATTGGATTATTATAAGCCGCATGACATTGTTACCTTACTATAACAAACAACGGGTAGCTAGCCCGAAACTCATTTGCCCATCTAAACTAGCGTGTCGTCAACATAAATTCGCTTACCAATCAATGTGGTACGACGGGGATCAACCGTCAAATCGCGAACTGGGGTGATCGTCCCCAAATAGTACTATTATATGCATAAGCGTCTACCAAATCCCGATAGTTCACAATTCATGCTAATAGGACTTTTAGTGACATAACCTAACTTTAATAATCCATTTTATTTCATCTATCGGGTCCTTTAATCATTTATCAGGTCATACAATCGGGTCATACAATCATTCGGGTCCAAATCAATAAACAAACAATCGGGACAAATGGTGTCCTATTTTATAAAAACTAACATGTTATCTCCCTCGCGGGTTTATAAAACATTTCATAAAAACATTTAAAAGTGTGCGAGGCTATGAACTCACGTTGATGTGGGAAGGCGATTATCGGTGATTTGGATGTACGGTACGTGCTTCAATCACAGGAACCTAGACAAACAATACTCGTCTTAGACTCATGTCCAATGACTTTATAAAAATAACAATTATGTATACATATGATGATTACATATATATGATGATCAAGTGGGTTTACATATTCTCTTTTACTCATTTTAGTGTTTACGTATTGGTAACTTCTTACTAGTTTACTAGTTTTACCTATTTACGTGTTTTAGGTCCAATACTAGTTTTACCTTATATTACTCCATTTTATACTTGTATTATCAGTATTTACACATTACATGTTGGGCCCAAATGTGTTAAGCCCAATAAACAAGTTTATAAGTGTTTTAGCCCATTTTGTTGTATTATTAGTCCAATAACGTTAACTTAGCCCATTAATGTCCGTATGTTATATAGTTCGGGTTTTATCGGTTTTTACTTGTTATATATGTTTATATATCAGTATATGAGTTTTATAAAGTTCACTTTAGACGGGTCCAACCGTCTAGGTTGTATTTAGCAAAAACGTTAATTTTACGGTAATAGCCGAAAAAGTCGTAAAAATCATGTTTATAGTTTTATAACTTATAAATATTTATCCACTACTATTTTTATAATTTATCCATTTATTTAACCTTATACATATTTATATAAATGAAATTCATAAGTTAGTGGGTTTTAATTTCACATTTTATACTATATAATTTGAGTGCTTATATAATAGTAATAAATATTAATTCTTCAAAATCTGATTTTTATTTTCATCTTCACCATTTTTATCATATCTAGAGTTCTATAATGAATTAGAAGCTCATTTTTGGGTGGCATGATCGTCATATTATGTGCTACAATTAACTTAGTTATAGCCACTGCTCATTTTAAGTTTATCTATCCTTAACAGTCCCTACAAAACAGCTTATTCAGATTAGCACACTCATCTTGTTTTGATCATATCTCACTCATTTTAATGATTCCATTGCATGGCCAACTCTCACATGTGTATGACATCTAATACTTACTGTAAACTGATTCCACTATGCCATTTTATCAGTTTAGCTTTTGGTTACTTACTGTTTTTATACAGCCTTCATATTTTAGCAAGATTTTAACCATTTAACATGTGGTTTTTCCATCTTTTTTTACCATATTTATCAAATCTATCAACACCAAATCCCCACATAATATTTTTTAATCATCATTCATAATCATATACATATACATAAATAAAGAAATTACAAGATTACATAATCAAAATAACAAGAGGATAGGAAGAACAATCTTTATACCACCAAGATTAAGTAGTTTGAAGGATCAAGACTTGGTTTTGGGTCACCAAATCTTATGAACTCTTGTATGAAATCTTCAAGATCACCAAGGGAGATGTTGGTCTTTGAAAATCAGCCCTACTTCATCTTGCAAACTTCTCTTTGGATGTTAAATCACCACCAATCTATAGAGCTTCAAAAGGGCTTCATCATATGTGTGAATAACACATGATTTCATGGTTAAAATTGATCAAATGAGGATTGTTCTTGATGAAATTGGGACGGAATTTGAGAGAGAAAGGAGTGGTTTTGTGGTTTTGCATGTGTAAAAATGAGGAAAATGGTTTAAGTTACTTGTTTTATAACTTTGGTGGTTTTGGTGGAAGGCTAAGGACAAGTGTCCTTAGTCTTGGTGTAAGCTTGACAACTTAGCTTCCATAAGCTTAATATGGAAGCCACATGAAGGGGGGGGGGGGGGGGGGGGGGGGGGGTGGGGCAAGAGTTATCTTGTCTCATCCCCACTAATTTACGGGTATTCCTCGATTCTAGTTTCCTCGATTTGCGTGCCCTCAGGTCGTTTTACGAAAAACGTTTTTATAAATTATGAATCAACGGCACAAAACGAATCTAATAAAAATTGTCTCATAAAAAACGGAGTTCAAAAACGTAAATACGTTATCCTAAGGTTTCCGGTTTAGTCGTAAAGGACGTTAAATTATAATCGTAAGTCCTAATCTCTTCTCGTAAATTTGTGAGTTTATGAACCAACACAAATTTAAAATTCCAAAATAATATTCACGGATAAATTTATTTTCTGAAATGTCGGACTGTCACCAAAGACGGTGTATGTAAACGTAAGCACGTAACGTAGAATCCTCCGTTTTAGACGTAGTTGATGCTACTTCAAGACGTAAATCCAAATTTCTTCCCAAAAATAAGTGAGTTCATAATATAACATTAAAATAATGTTTTTAAATAATATTTGAGAATAAAATATCAACCATAAATTGACGGATTGTCACAGTAGGTCAGGAGATACCCAGTCCTCCTCCATTGCGGTGGAGACCAGTATAGCTGATGCTGGAGCAGAAAAAGGGTCCTCGGGAAGTACAGCTTTGATAGTTTGGTCATCCTCTGAATCCGGGGCTGATAACCATCCACAATGTACTGATCATGGAGATGAAGGGATAGCTGGAACAGGCGCTACCACTGGTAGTAGAGTCGGAGGTGTAGTAGGCGGAGTCATGATACTCTGAAAATAATATTATTTTAAATTTGAAGTAAGTATAAGCTTACCAACAAAAGAAAATATTATTTTTGGTTACAAGTTTTATGAAGTATATCCCTTTTAAACAATAATCGTAATGTTTTAAGGTTATATATATTAATACTTAATAATCGCAATGTTTTAAGGTTATATAATTATTTAACCAGTTTATTTAACAATCAATACACACTTAGTTCACATAGCAAAAAATGCCCTACGATCTACATGCTTAACTAATACGGTCCCCAAAAAAAAAATCCCAAAAGATTTTATAAAGTTATAATCCAGTTTTAAATAAAAGAAAAATTACTTTATTTTTATTTTATTTAAAAATTTATCTGGTTCTCTATAACTAAGGCTCTGATACCATTCTCTATGACACCCTGGGTAGGGTCAAAATATGCGGAATTATCCACGGAGATGTCACAAGGGTGGATCGATAGCACATAGTTCATAGAGCATAAGATAAGAGATTATTCAAAACATATTACATGATCATTGTACAAATTTATAAAATTGTCTTCAACATAAGAAAAGTAGATTGTTTATTTTCCCCAAATAGAACCCTTGACGAGTCCTACAATGCAGATTACAATAATGCTTGAGTCCATGCACACACCAGGTACTAACTTTATTTTCTTGAGAAAAACATGCTTAGAGGGTCAACATAAAGTTGATGAATTTACAGGTTTAGTAATAATTAGTTTGCACATACATCAATCATGGAAGTAACAATGCACAAAGCATTTTCACTAAAAGGTAGATACATTTTTTATTACTCGAAACTGAAGCTTAACCTTCCATAGTCCTCAAGAGATGAGAACGTAGCGTCCTACAAAAAGACACCCAAACCCAGTTCCAACATGGTATACATCTGTTGTCCCGACCAAGGCAGTGTGAGCATGACTCACCCAGATAGGGATGGTCAATCCCAAATAGATCTATTTATAGCATTCGGGCAATTTACAACAATTTAATAGTTTCTATAGTAGTCAATCGTAGTCAAGTTTATACAATTCCGTTATGTCCAATAAAATAGTTGCATGTTTTCTCCCCCGTAGAGGAAAAGTTTATCAATAGTTTATATGGGGTTGTAAACTCACCTGGGAGTTGGCAATAGCTGCATAATATGATTATCCAAATAATTCTCACGGCACAAGCTATGCCTAATCAAATAGTACAGTCTTAATAGATAATACAAGGAACGTATGTGTATGCTTATACAGATTTTTAATCAGTTTATTAATGCTACAATATTTATCTGAATGACTGTAGTACAAGTATTAACAATATCCATTTGAACTTGTATTTAAGTTTCATATTTAAGTAAACATAAAATGTTTTGCTTATAATATTAGTTTACGTCCGTGGTACATGTATTACTAATAACCATTTAAACTTACAATTAAGTTTTATATTTAAGTAAACATACAATGTTTTACTTATAGTATTAGTATACATACTTGCATTCAATTTATCTTACGTTCATATAATTTTATTTCCTAAAAGTATATGAGTACATGTATTAATAATACATATCCGTATTGTTTATACTATTTATTTCATAAAGCAAAATATAAATATTTTATTTTTGTAAAGTAAAAATATAAATATTTTTTTAACTTTAAAGTTCCCAAAGGGTGGTGTTCTAGTTCTCTCTCTCCCATGGGAGATTTCCAGCCGCCCCCTTATGTAAAATTTGCCAAATCACATCCTTAATCGCCTCTCTACCTTCTGATATTTGATGTTAGATGTTAGGGAACGTAGTTTCTTATGGTTTTGGATCCTTTTCACAGGTTTCCACGGTATAATTAACGTATGTTCTCCTTTTTCTAATTGGAATTATCTTGGGTATGCAATCGGTTTAGGGTTGTGGTACTTATACATAAGGGGGTGTGCTTGGTTTTGTTGTTTATCATCTTATGGAAATCTTTCTTTGGCAACCGTTACCACATTCTTGTTTGGAAGGTTGATTTCTATTGATCTTTTTTAGGGTTTCGGCTGTATGACTGCTTTGGTGGGTTGACGGCTGGTACACATGGAATCATTCAGGGGTGTGCTTTCTGGTTATTAGTTATATAGATTGATGGTGGTTTTAGGTCGTGGTGTTCTTTGATGTCATTTTTCTTGGATCCACGCATTTGACAGGGAGCCGGGTAAACCCTAATTGCTAGGGTTTCTTTTGTAGTGTTTAATTTTTTGGTTTCACTGGTCAAGGCTGGAGATTATATTTTTTCGGTTATCAAGAATACCATTATGTTGACTGATCTATGATTAGGGTATCATGATCCCACACGCTTAGGGTGGATACAAGTTTATACTTGTTCTTGATCATTTGTAAACCTTTAGGGTTTGCGTTCTTGATAATTTGGATCTGTTAAGGTCCCTATGATCTCGCAGCTTGTTCGTTGCTGTTCGCGTATGGATGGTGCCTTGTTGGGGCTTGTTGTGATGGTTCGTATGTATAGGGTTTGGGGAGAGATGGTTGTGCGACACCTTATTGAATGGGGGTGTGATTATCTTTTCAGCCGATTTAAGCTTGGTTGCTGTATATATGCGTGGTGATGCTTTTACATTACTACGTATGTTTGCTAATAACTTGTACTCGTTTGTGCCGATTATATTTTTACATGGATATGACGATGGGTTGTTGGCTTCATGGGTGAGTAGGTTTGTACTTGCTCCTCCTACATACGTGCATGTTATATGCATGTTTTGGGTATTCTTATAGCAATCACATGGGGCCTCTTCAGTGTTTAAGAGTTTATTCTCAATTAGTAGTGGTTGGTGTAAGATTGGAAGTATCGTGCTTATATTTGCATGATTTGGATTCTCTGTGGTGCGGTTTTCATAGAGGATTTGTAGCTCTCTCGTACGCTCGTGACTCGCTCTAATCTTGAAGTCGGAAAGATTGCTACACGGATTTATAAGTTGGAAACATGTGCACTATTTCTTGTTTAGCCTGATGTGCCGGATACTACTACGTGGTTGTATAAGTTTGGAACACATTATGGTTTGTTTATCAATTCTTGTTTCTCAACTTATTTGGTAGTTCTAAGAGTGGTTTGTCACCCTTAGATAGGATTTGAGTTGTTGCACGTGTTGTGTGCATGGTTGTAGCCCATGTAACGGGCCGTGATGTTAGGACTTCACCTACATCCGTTTGTACTTCAACGTTTTTTGGTGTAATATATCTTTTACCGGGGACAGTCCCCTTTACCCAAAAAAATTATTTAACATTTTTAAAATAATTTATAAATTGCAAGTTTAAGACTTTACCACTTAAATCCTTTTAGTTTAGGATTTATCTAAGTTTTACTAAATTAAAATAGAATAAGAGTTAGGGATTGTTAAAGTTTTGGAATATGGCAAAACTGGTCCCTCCATATTTTAAGTAAAGTAAAACTTTGGATTTTATACTTTTAGTACCTAGGGCTTGTTATACTTTTGGGTTATGGCATAATTAGTCCTCCTAGTTGTAACTAGGTTTTATAACTTTCATACAATGGCAAAAACAGTCCCTAGGGCTTCTTTAGGTTTCGGATTATTACAAAAGTGGTCCTTAGGGTTATGAAATGACAAAAAAACTTTTAGAAACTTTCCAAAATGGTCCCTAGGGTTTAATATGCCACGGATGGTATTTATTAAACCCTAGACTTTTGGATATTTACATTTTTAGTCCTTGTGTTTAATAGTTTATCAAAACAAGTTTCAAATGTCACGGTTTTAGTCCTTAAGTTTCATAAATTGTCATTTTAGTCCAAAAGTTTTTATAAGTTATATTTTATTATAAAAACATTTATTTAAATAATCCAAAACATTAAATGGGCTCATTAAATGGGCTAAAAGATCTAATAGGTCATCTAGTGGGCCTAAATACATTTTAAGTCCACTAATTTGTTAAATGAGCCTTTAAAATATTTATTGGGCTTAAATATATTTTCAAGTCCATTCATTAATTAAATGGGCCTAAGCACATTCTTATGATCATTAAGATACTAAGATTTGTTAAATGGGCTTATTGGGTCCATTAAGTCTTAGACTAATGTTGCATGGGCTTGATTAGTCCATCATTACTACTTTTTCATTTTATGTAAGTAATAATCTAGGATTTTCTTATAAGCTTATCATTAGCTTATCAAATTCAATTTATAAGTCCTAATAAAATAATAAAACCCATGGTTTGTTTTATTTGATGTACCAAATGAGATCTAGATGTGTTTCATGTTTGCATGTAGGTTATAAACCCTAATGTGAGCTTATGACTCACGACTATTTTGTGTTTTGGCTTATTCAGATAAGTCAAGACTTGTTTGAAGGTTACATGTAATTATAAGTGTCCCAAAATAAGATCTAGCTATGTACAAACCAAGAAACCAAATAATAAGTCCATGCATATACATATATAGCCCATGGCTATAATTTAATCTTGTGTTTCCAAGATGAGGTTTTTAGCTAGTTTTGTGTTTTATAATTATTTATAAAGTCCAACATAATTATCTAGGCTTATTGCATGTTTCCAAGGTTACCATGAATCCAAGAAAAACAACATATAGCCCACGGCTATATTGTTTTTCCCCAAATGTTCCCATAAGATCTTTATGCTTGTTTTATGTTTATTAGGTTAAGTTAAGTTCTTAACACTAGATCTAGGTTTTACATAGAGATGCATGTACATTTAAAATCCATCCAAGGATATATATAGCCCACGGCTATATTTATACACATAAAGTGTTTTAGTGATTTTTAGTAGTTCATTAAACATGTATAAATGCATATCCCATTATTTAAAACTTAGTACATAAATTATAGATGTCCATTTAATTATGCCATGACCTATAAGGTCATGGTTTTTCATGGTTTTGAGTTACACAAGTTTACTTATGAGATTTATGATTATTAGTTAACCAAAATCCCAAAAAGTGAGCTTTGTAACCCACGGCTACATTTAAATTCAAAAAATGATTCATATGATTTTTAATCAAGTTTAAACATAGAATACTAGTCATAGGTTTCTTTATCAAAAGTTTTTAACTATGACTAATGGTATTCCAAAATATGCCGCGACCTTAGATGGTCATGGTTTTATCAAATCTTGATTTTTAACAAGTTTGTTACATGGCAAAAATGACCATTAAAACTTTTAAAAACTAGTCATGATTAGTTAAAAACCCTAATTTTTCTCTCTCTTTTTGGTGATTTCCGACAGCTTCCACCATGGTTTCCGTTCATCTTAATTAAATAAACTGTCTAATTCCAATCTGTTTTCCACCTATCATAACCGTACCATTGTATTGATTTGTTTTCTTTTGAGACTCTTGATTATTTTAATTCAGTTGTCCAAACAGAATCCTATCAAAGCGTGGGACTGGTCCTTGGTTGGTTGAAAGATTTGATTCGTATTATGATCGGTTTTTTTGATTTAGTGATAAAACTCTTGGTAGCCGCCGTTTATTACTTTTTAAGAAATTAGGGTTTTTAATCTCTTATTATTTTATTATTAATGTATTAGGGTTTGGATTGGTGCGCTGTGATTGGTCCTTGATCTAGGGTTTCGATTGCCCTAGGTAGTCTTCTGTTTCGATTGATTGTTTTGTGTATTAGAGAGAGGTGTTTTCGATCTGGTTAATGTGTCATGGAGAAGAAGATCGCTGTTACGCCGATCGACTTGGACGGGTTACATGCGCGCATGTCGCGTTTAAAACAAGCGAATCACATAAATAGTCCTGACAAGACTTCTGAGGTGTCTAGGGTTTCCAATACCTCGTCGCGTCAGGATGGAGTCATGATTAATGATTATGAATCGAGTGGTGTTCTCTCATCGTTTGGGGGTGACACTACAGAAGGGTTGGACGGTGAGCCCAAACATGTATCGACCGAGATACATGATGGTGATGGGACAGAATGCTCCAACCAGGTACATACGGATGCAAGTTCACTCAAGCAGCCAGTATTGAAGGAGGTTGGAACGGCTAGAGAGTCTGATGCATTGCCTAAAGGTACGAGTATGGCTAATGATCATGATATTCAGAATGATACAAGGGTTTTTTTTTGGGTAAAAGGGAAATTTTTCCCCGGTAAAATATATTAATCACCCAAAACATTAAGTACAATGGAACACGGCAGAGATACCGAGTTAACCTCAAAGAAGACTTGAACTACCCGATTATATGACATGCCATATAATCACTACATAAAATAAGCTAAAACACCTATAGGAAAGAACCATCTATAGGAGCATGAACAAAAAGAACCCTCCATAAAGAAACTAGCTAATCAACTGAGCCGATAACCTCCATTTCTGCACCAAAGCTGAAACGCTCCGAGAATGTCTCCAACGGCAGGACATGAGCTTGAGCCGAATAGAATTTTCAATAACCTCAACAACTTGGGCAGCCGTCCTCTTAGAATTCTTAAAGAGTCTATTATTTCTCTCCTGCCATATAAAATAAGTAGTCGCAGCCAACACAAGCTTCGCTACAACACTTCGGGTAGATTTCTGATGAGCAATCGGAAGTAAAGCATGTACCACATCTTCTATAGCAACCATGGAAGAAGGAAATTCAGCAACTCTTCTAATTGTGTTCCACACTTGAATAGAAAACGAACACTCGAAAAATAAGTGCTCATGCGAATCATGCGTCGTCTCACAAAGGGCACATCTCAACGTAGACAAATCCACATTATCCCACTCCCTCATTCGATCTTGGGTCTTCAACCTACGCTTAATAATCAACTATAATGTAAATGCATGCCGTGGAATACACCCTAAAAACCAAACAACATGATACCATGCAACCTGAATCTCTCGGGGTCGTAACAAATTCCACACAGCGAGCGTAGAGAACGGTTTCGGATTCCCGTCTAAATCTCTCCATTCCAGAATATCGGCATTTCCTTCACGTAAAACTGGAACGGTAATATTGCTTAATAAAGGGTACTTATGCACCCATTCATTAGGCCAATTGAACTGCCCCGCATCAATAAGATCACGAACCTTAGTCTGTTTATTAAATCCCGATCGAAAGATGTCCCGACTAGATATAATATTAGCAAGAGGACTAAGGGAACACCAAGAATCATACCAAGCCAACATAGAATTACCATCCCCAACTTTATGCCATATTGAATAACGAAGCAACGGTCTCAATTGAAGAATTTTACGCCAAGCCCATGTCATGTTTCCACGAATAGGAACATCCCAAAAACTTCGATTCTTTAGCTTATACATATGCACCCATCTCACCCACAAAGAGTCCTTATTCGAAACAAGTTTCCAAACATGAGACACCATAAGAGCTTGATTAAATGGAGAAAGACGACGTATACCAAGACCACCTTCTTTCTTCGGTAAACAAACCATATCCCAAGCAACTTTAGACTTCCCAACACTCGACCCACCTTGAGACCATAAGAAACATCTCATATGTTGCTCAATATTCGCAAGGATTCTCGGGGGCAGAATAAAAACCGCAGCCCAGAATACATGAAGAGAACCCAAAACCGACTTAATAAGTTGCAAACGACCTGCACGGGAAAGAGCTTTATTCTGCCAGCCATCAATTCGAAGTTGGATTTTATCCACCAACTCCTTACAGTCCCCATACATAAGCCTCGACGAGATCAAAGGCACACCAAGATGTTTAACCGGCAGTTTACCTTCCTCAAAAGGCAGCAGTTGGAGAATAGCAGTTTTCACTGGGTTCGTGATGTTACAAAAATAAATAGTGCTTTTAGGTAAACTCGGAGATAAACCCGACATACTCTTGAACTCCTCAAGACACTCTTTAATCACCTTAGCCGAATTAACATCCCCGTAAGTGAATAGGAATAGATCATCAGCAAAACATAAATTCACCAATTCTAATCTTTCACAATATCGATGATAAGAAAATCTATCAACTTCTCTAACTCGTCTTCGAAGCATAAGAGTTAAAATCTCCATAACAAGAGTGAATAAATATGGAGAAAGAGGGTCTCCTTGACGTAAACCCCGCTTACCCTTGAAATGACCATGAAACATGCCATTAAGACTAATCGAGAATGAAGTCGTTGAAACACATTCCATAATCCACCCAATAAATCTTGCATGAAAACCAAATCCAACCAAAACCTCCTTAAGAAATGACCAATTAACCGTATCGTACGCCTTTTGAATGTCCACCTTGAAAGCACATCTAGGCGGACCACGATTCAAGTGATAATTATGCATGATTTCTTGAGTAAGGAGTATATTATCAGCAATACTTCTACCCGGGACAAACGCCGACTGATTCGGACTAATCACCTCTTTAAGACTATTCTTCATTCTATTAGCAAGTATTTTGGTTATACACTTGAACAGAACATTGCAACATGAGATTGGTCTAAAATCCGTTACCCGAGTAGGATTACTTACCTTTGGAATAAGAGCAAGAACGGTATGATTCACTTCCTTAAGGAGTTTCCCATTGACAAAAAATTCCCGAATAGCCAGAACAACATCATGACCAATAATATCCCACGCCCCTTTAAAAAAGCCCGCAGTATAGCCATCAGGACCCGAAGACTTATCATTTCCCATAGAGAAGATAGCATCTTTAATTTCACCATCAGAAACATGATTAATCATATCAAGAGCCAAACCCGCATCAATACGATTAACAAATAAATCTTGGTCATTTAAAGCCATCACCTCCTCCTGCTGCCCTAAGAAACCTTCATAATACTGCACAAAAGCATCAGCAACCCGATCATTAGCAAAAATTTCCCCTGTAGCATTCATAATAACGCCAATTCTATTTCGCTGCGTTCTATTCTTCACAACTCTATGAAAGAAAGCAGAATTATTATCACCATCCCTAAGCCAATTAATTTTCGCCTTTTGACGTAAAAAACGTTCCTCCATAAGACTAGCATGGTTAAAGGCTTGCAAGTATAACATCTGCTCCTCTTTAAGAACTTCATTAAACGGTTCTCTGTCAAGATCCTGCTGTACCAAATCAAGCTCATGTCTAAGGTGCTTCACATTTTCATGCAAATTCCCCTGATCATAAAAAAGACGACGAAGAGGCTTTTTAAGCCCTTTTAACTTTCGTACCAACTTGAACATATGGAATCCACTCCCGGGCATAGTCCATCCAGCAGTAACAGTGTCCTTAAAATGCTCATGCATCACCAAGCTATTAGGAAAATTAAAAGGTCGAGGTCTCTTCCTTACATCAGTAGGAATACATAACACCCCAGGGGTATGATCCGAGATGCAGTAAGGTTTAAATATAGCATGACAGCCCACAAACAAATCCAGACAAACCTCATTTGCCATAATCCGATCCAGTTTTTTCATCAAACCGTCACTACCATGAGGCTTCTGCATCCAAGTATAGTTCAACCCAGTATATTGCACATCCTTGACCTCCAACCTGTTAACACACTCACGAAATTCTCGCATAGAGAGATCAATATTAGAAGATCCCGTAACCACGTCAATAAGATTAAGAGCTGCGTTAAAATCTCCCAGCAAACACCATGGCCGTTGTCGAACATAAACCTGAAATTTAGCAAGATCATTCCAAAGTTCACGCCGGTGAGTATACAGGTTATGGGCATAAACAAAAGAACAAAATAATTCTTTTTTATCATGTTTTAACCACAATCGCGTGTGAATCACTTGGGCAGACTGAGTAATCACACTAACATCCACATCATTCCTATTCCATCCCAGAATAATCCGAGACCCCTTATTACACCAAACAGCATTAGAAGTCCAATCCCACTGCCGAAATAAATATGAACAAAGCTGCGTCAATTTAGAATCAGTAACATGCGATTCAAGGACTGCACATACAGAAAGATTATTATCATCAATCACTTGTCGAACCTCCTTTTGTTTAAGGGAGAAGTTCAGACCCCTTATATTCCATGCAGCAATGTTAAACATTGATCACCGAATTAACAGGAGCGCTTGCTCCTTTATTTGAACTTTGCTGAGAATTCTCCATGACTAAATGTTCATCAATGTCCTCGTCGTCACTGTCATCATTAACAAACCCATCCCCTAAATTATCTTTGCCTTCCTCATCAGATAGCACACCAAAAGAGTTCTTTAAAAGCACCTCTTTTTCAGGTTGCTTAGCCACCACATCCTTGTTACTCCATGTATGGCTGATAAGATTCCATCCGAGCAGAATGTATGGGCTCCTGCACCATCAACTGCTGTTCCAAAACCCTCTTTTGCGTCCATGTTACATGGTCAAGCTAAAAGAGTTGCACGTGTAAAAGAACTCCGTAATGGAGAACATGTTGAAGGGGCAGCGGTTACTCTTCCTCTCGATGTGGTTGATCAGGTTAGGGCA
Organism: Glebionis coronaria; assembly: GCA_025667525.1. Taxonomy (NCBI): domain Eukaryota; kingdom Viridiplantae; phylum Streptophyta; class Magnoliopsida; order Asterales; family Asteraceae; genus Glebionis; species Glebionis coronaria. The sequence continues at coordinate 336,092,269 of CM046878.1, read as the reverse complement.
CGATTGACGCATACGTTATATGGTCATTTTATAGGGAAGAGATTGGCGTTTCCTTTGGTTGAAAACTATGTTAAGAAAGCGTGGGCGAAATTTGGAATCAAGCGTGTCCAACTTCATGGTGAGTTCTTTTTATTTCAATTTGATTCTAAAGTTGGAATGGAAAGAGTTATTGAGAGTGGGCCATGGTTAATACATATGGTTCCACTGATTTTGAATATATGGTCTCCGGATTCTTTACTTGTGAAGGAGGAGATTAGGAAAGCACCGGTGTGGGTCAAATTGCATCATGTTCCCATAGTTGCATATTCGGAGGTGGGTCTTAGTCTAATCACTACTCAGATTGGGAGGCCTATTCTTCTTGATTCTTATACAAGTGAGATGTGCCTATCTTCATGGGGAAGGAGTACCTATGCACGTGTTTTAATTGAGATTTCTGCTGATCATCCTCCTAAGGATTCTTTAGTTGTTGCTATTCCTATTGGTAAGGATAAGGGACATACGATGGCTAATATTGGTATAGAGTACGAGTGGACTCCCCCCCCCCCCCCCCCCCCCCCGCTGCTCGATGTGCTGTATATTTGATCATCATGATGATGAATGTCCGAAATTGCCTAAGGATGTCATTAATACGATTGTTAATGTGGACGATAATAAGGTAGCTAATGAGATTGATAATGAGGGTTATGAGGTTGTGAACAATAGAAAGAAAAAGGGTAAGAATAAGCAACTCCAGGTTGCTGGTATTAAACTCACTAAACCACCTCTTAATCTTTATTACCGTGCTGTTGAGAAAGGGGATAGTTCTAAGGCGAATAAGCCTAAGAAAAATGATTCTACAGGTACTACTGTTCAGAATGCTCCTAAGAAAGCTGGTTCTATTCTTAAGCGTGGATTTCTTAATAACAAGTCTTTGGCTCTTGATTCTAGTCAACCGGGTACGAGCAACAAAAACTCTTTTGGTGCTTTGAGTGGTATGATGGATGATGGGACTGATTGGGAGGATGGCTTTGGTCATTCTAATGATGTGCTTAATGCGGATAGTGAGACTGATGAAGACATTGTGATTGATGATCGCCATGGAACTCGTCAGCCGGATACTCGCACTCCTCATTAATCATTATGTTTGCTTATTTTCATTGTTTATGTTCCTTTAGATGGTTCTTTCCTATAGGTGTCATTAGTTTTGTAATGTAATTATCATATGGCATGTCATATGATATAGTGGTTGTTCAAGCTGTGTGCTTGAGGTTAATGTAGCATTGCAGCTACATTCCATTGTACTTCAACGCTTTTTGGGAATATATTTTACCGGGATTGGAGTCCCTTTACCCAAAAAAACAAGTTTGTTACATGTGTTTATAGGTGGATGTTAATGCATGCAAGTAAAAATGAAGAAATCATAATGAGTAATACCTTTCTTGTTAAAGTTACCAAGGAAGATCTAGAGCAAAAAGGAGATCAGGGATCTAATCTTGATGAAGATGAAAACCCTAACTATCAACCAAGCCGCGACCCTTAAGGATTCGGCTAGGGATTGCTATAATGATTCCAAAGGTGGAGATACTACTAATTGATTAGTAGTTAAGATGAGACAAGGAAATAGTGAAGTTAATGTATGTTCTTGGATGTATTCGTATGATTTGAGATAGAAAGGAGAAGAGAGAAGTGAGATTGGATTTGCATGAGAGAATGAGAAGTGTGTGTGTGTGTGTTTTTGGCTTAAAGAAGAAGGAGAAGGCAAGGAAAAAGGTATGATTGCCTTGGTAAGAGTCATTGTGCCAAGTTTTGGCTTTTCCAAAACCAAGGCAACTCTTCTTCTTCCACATAGTAGATGTGTGTCGTGTAAGGCCTAACCAAAGGGAAGGGTGGGCTTGTTGTGGGCTTGTGTTGGGCTAGAACACAAAGAGAAAATGATCTTGGGCTAGTCCAAGATAGTGTAAGTATGCTTATAGTATGCATACATACATACACGGCTACAAATACATTGTGTAGCATGTTTTCCAAATTTGTTAAGTGTTGTATACTCAAATGTTGGTTATACATTTTATTACTTGTTCTTCTAGTTTTTAAGTACATGGTTTGAGTTATGTAGTTATCTACAACAAGGATGAATTTATAAGTATAAGTACATAATGGACAAGTTCACACACATCTTATAGAAATATAACACATGAGAGAGTGTTCTAGGATCATTGGGTGAAACGTTATAACATTCAATCATGGTAAAATCATGGATTTTACACCGTAAAAGAAGGATTGCCACTTTCGGAATTAGCCGAGAATCCAAGCACTTCTTGAGAATATTCCTTACAAGCAACATCAATCATATCATCTCGATTGATTGACTCCCCGAAATGCTCATAAGAATACTTAGAAACGTGCCCGATATCAAAGGTAACAGTCTCATCATCAAAACTTAAGGTCATTTTTCCACTTTTCATGTTAATTAAGGCTCTAGCCATACTAAAAAATGGTCTCCGTAAAATCAAAGGCACATGTGAATTTTCGGGGTAATCCACAACTACAAAATCCACCGGAAAATGAAGCATCCCTACCTTAACAAAGACATTCTCAGCTATACCTACCGGAAGGGTGGTCGATCGATCCGCAAGATCGAGAGTCATCCTAGTAGGTGTGAGCTCGGGAAGTAATAACATTTTCCACACGGAAAGAGGCATCAAACTAATGCTAGCGCCAAGATCGGCTAATGCTAAACATTCTTTCATTTTCGGAAATTCACAAGGGATAAGAAATCTTCCGAGGTCTACAAGCTTTTCGGATAGCTTTTTTGCGAGAACTGCCGAACAATTAGCATCAAGAGAATGATTAAGCTCTTCAAGCTTCCCTTTATCACTAATCAATTTCTTGAAAGTCGAAGAAAACTTAGGCATATAAAGCAATGCATCCGCGAAACTAACATTAAAGTGAAGTTGCTTAAACATTTTAAGAAATGTAGACATTTGAGCATTGGATATTTCGCGGAGCTTATCTTGGTTAAGTCTAGAAGGGCAGGGTAGTGTGGGTTTAGTCTTCGGAAGCTCGGGTTCTGTAATGGGCAATTGGTTTACCTTTGGTGGATTAAGAATTTCCTTTTCTTTAACCACCTCGGGTTCTTGCTCCACTTCCCTCACCGGAGAGGTACTAACATGTGGAAGCAAAGGTCCGTCTAAAGCTTTCCTACTACGTGTGGTAATAGCTTTCATCTCACCCTTCAGGTTTGGATTGGTGTTGCTAGGTAAGCCACCCGAAGAAGAGGAAGGTTTGTTCATTATCGCTTCAAACATCAAAAGAATTTTGTTCTCAAACTTAGCTTGATTCCCCTCAATACGGTTTTGGTTTTGCTCTAGACGAGTTTGATTAAGCTCAATCTTGTTATTTTCCCCCTTGATCGTATTTTGAAAATCGAGTTTCAAAGTGTTCATTTGTCCTTGAAGATTATTTTGAAAAGCTTTCAAATTTTCCTCATTTGTTTTGATGTAGCTTGAAAAATCATTTTGATTGTTGTTTTGAAAACCTTGATTGTTTTGACTGCCATGAAATCCATTTCCTTGATTAAAATTCCCTTGGTTACCACGATTAAATTTATTCCCATTGTTTCCATTGTTGTATCTATTTTGAACCTGTGGAAAACCCGGTGGAGGAAAATGGTTTTGACGAGGAGCTTAATCATTAGGGCCATAAGTTCCTGTCGCCGCAAAAGCACTAGCTTGATCAAACCCCGTGGTTGAACAAGCATATTTCGGATGTGCTCCACCACACGATACATAAAAATTCTAAACCGCATTAATCGATCCATGAGGATTCTTCCTAATCTCATTCAAAATCGTGTCAATCTTAGAGTCCAATCTAGCAATCTCAGGATTAGATGAATTCCCATGAGAAACAACCGGTGTGTTCCGTGAATGTTGAACTCTAGACTTATTCTCAATGATACCCCACGCGTCTCTCGGAGTTTTTCTTAAAAGATTACCACCCGCGGCGACATTTAAAGAATTTTGTTCAACCATATTAAGTCCATTATAAAAAGTATTTATTTGGTGTAACTCCGTGAAACCGTGGTGTGGACATTGTCTCAACAAATCCTTAAACCTTTCCCAAGCATCTCCAAACGATTCAAGCACTTTTTGTTCAAACCTAGTTATTTTATTCTTAAAGTGAGTTGTTTTAGATGGTGGAAAGAAATAATTCATGAACTTAGACACTAGATCGTCCCATGTCAAAATCGAACCTGGTGGTTCCTTTTCATACCAACGCTTAGCGTTTCCCTCGAGCGAGTACAGAAAAAGCATGAGCTTAACCACGTTATTCGGCACATCTCTAAACTTGAGAGTCGAGGTGATACGAAGAAAATTCCGAATGTGAGAATGCGGGTTATCCGTCTCATTGCCACAAAATTCGTCGGCACTAATGAGTGATAAAAGACCCGTCTTAATCTCATAATGATCCGCCAAAATAGCCGGCACAACGATTGCTTCCCCGTACCCTTCGGTGGGTGCACGGAGCAATTCCTCCATTGTTCGGTTATCAGCCATCTCTACAACAATAGTTGGAAGCTCGGGTTCCACTACTCGTTGTTGACGATTTCTATTTCTAAGAGGAATGTTTTCAAGTTTATCGTGATTAATCAAAAGTCGATTAGAACGTAATTGCATAAACTAAAATGACGAGAATTTACAGGGTTGAAGAACAGGATATAGATGAGAAGAAGATTATTTTTGGTATTTTTATTTTTCAAATCAATAAAAGATTGATAAAAACAAGGAGTAAGGATAATTACTGTGGAAGTAAACTACCCTCGGTCGACTTTGAAACGTAGGTGAAAACCTAAACGTCTCGAGGTTCAAGTAAACAACGACAAAATTAAGTATTATTACTACTTGAGTTGGCAAACCAATAATCGGTCGTCCCTCTCAATATACGTACAAGCAAGCGGGGAAACGAGGTGGCACAAGCACTTAAAAACCTTTTTCCTTAGACGGCATTTTATAGCTCATCGCCTTATACCCACCTTATAGTTTGTAAAAATCGAGTTCAAAATTTTTATTAGTATTTATCTATTTTGCTTTTTTTTTGGATTCGAATACAATAGTTAGGTGATGAAATCCCAACTAAGGTTTGCGTTTTCACGTTTTTAGAGGTAGGTGAATTTATTGTTCTACATAATATAATATATTAGCAACAAAAAACACGAAAAAAACGATATTTATTATATATATATAGAAAATAACAAAACTTTCCAATGATGGAAAGGGTCTTCAAATCAACGATCAAAAAATCGCCACAGAAGAATCGTACACAATTTTCCCGGCATCGGCGCCAAAATTTTTGATGTGTGGAAACGTGTCGGTGTATTTAATGTAATACGTTATAAAGCAAATTAAGGAAATTACGTTTAGGAAAAAGTAATAATCCAAAATTCACACGAGTGATCCCGGTTCGTTGTTCACGAAGAAATTGTGAATTTGAGACTTTCGATTTGATTAAGACAATTAATTTGAATTGATTCCGGTTTTTATCTAAAAATCCTACGAATTTTAAAAGTGCATGAATCGTTAATAATTCTACAAGACGAATTTAAATCTATAATATTTTTTTTATTATTTTTTTATTTTACTTTAAACTGATAATTTGCCAAATTAAATAAACAATTTATTTAAAAAAGAAATTATATATTTTATATTTAACTTTTAAACTACAATTTATAAAAAGAAACGTTTATTATTAAATTGACAGTTAAACAAAACGCTTTATAAACTACCAATGTAAAACTAGTAACAAAAAGTGAGCCCAGCTTAGTTGTAGAGGAGTTTGGCTTTGAAGGGCAGGTCTCGAGTTTGAGACCTGCTGTGTACAAAATTTTTTGCAATAATTTTATTGAACCATGAATTTTATATAATCCAACAAACCAAACACCACAACAAGTGACAGATTCACAAATGCAAATAACAATTTAAAACCAACAAATAAAATGATACAGCAACAAAACATATGCAGAATTTAAAAATCAGCTAAGAAGTTAAACAAGCAGAAATCATACAACAACAACATCAGGAAAATGCATAAACCACCATAATGCCAACATACAGTTCTATATGAAAACAGTATACACAATCTATAGCAGGGAAACTAGTGAAAGCTAAAACACGATGCACTTATCGAACTTATTATACGACTATTTTATACAAACTAGAGCTGGAATATCAGACACAGGAACGATCCAAACTCAGTTTATTATAAAACATAAATCCAAGTTAACCTACACTTATTAATTCAACTCGATCATCCAAACAGAAAATTCAACTCCTAATCTAACTTCTAACTTTCAGCAAAGATTTATAACAGATTTCTTCAAAAGTTCGCTTAATTTTCTACTAAATCTAATTTAATAGTTTAACACAACTATGGAAACAGTATGACGGCAACAAAACAAAATGACAGCCTAAAAACGAACTCAGCACATATCTAATTCAATAATTAACAACCTCGAACTCCAAAAATCAGAATCAGGTTCATAAACCATCAGATAACGAATACACTTTCAACAAATTCATCGTTAAAAATCATCAACAACAGATTTTATCATCAGATTTTATTAATAAACTTAAGCTTGTTAGAACATTTACTAAACAGATTCATAGAACAATAACTCGAAAACATTTAATCATAAACCATCAAATCCACATACAGAATAATCATTCGCAATAAATCACAGTAGATATACAACTTATACGGAAACTTAAACACGATTCAAACTACAAGTAAATTCGAAATATACAAAAGTGCTTAACCATTTCAATAGAAGATATCCTTTGATAAAGAAATCAGGTGCTGAGCCGACTTATCTAAAACGACACCAAAACGCCCAACCAGCTTATACAACTCTTTATCCACATCAATTTCTTACCATACACAAATTCTCGAACACAACTTCTTTATATTATTGTTTATTCAGTGGAATAAACATTTTTCCTTATTTTCCTCTTTAATTATCCATATAAGCTATGTTTTAACTTACTGAATAATACTTGATTATAACAATATTTATAGAACTTAATTGCAATAACTTTTATATAAATAACCAAACGATAGAAATAAAGATGATGAAACTGAAAATGAAATTTTATAAACTGAATCAATCATTACAACATTTATAAAAAAGAAATTACAATTATATCTAAAAATTATCATTATAACATTAAGTGGAAAAAAGGGATACAAAAAACTGAAGAAAGAAGGGGGTTTTTATAGCTGAATGAGAGGGTTGGGTGAGGTGGATGAATCGATCTCTAACCGTTCAAGTAGCATCTTCCCTTTCTCTTTCATCCCAATTTTGATCCAAGAGCTGATATGCACCCATCCTCACACGGATTACCACCGTGGACAAAGTTGTGCTAGTTTGCTGCTGAGGTGGAGGGTAGGGATTAGCCCTATGACTGAATCGCAGTCATCAATCCAATAGGAGATCTTTGGTGACGCAACCAAGTGCTAGGCTGACACTTGGTACTTGGTATCTTGTGTGCTATTCACGCTCCTTCTTCCCTTAATTTTCTGAATCAAACGTGTGTGCTTCAATCTCTTGATTAATTTGGAAAGCCCTAATTATTAGGGTTCTTGACTGATGTATGTTCTTCCCCATTTTTTCCTCTCGTTTTTCTTTCTTTTATTTGTTATTTTGACCGAAATGTTGACCACAGAAAGTTAAATAAACTTTCATCCGTTTATTCTTCCTTCTTGGGCCTTGACCAATTTTTGGACCCAAAAGTATGTAAATACTTCAATCCGTCTCATTTATTCATGGGCTTTGACCCAATATTTTAACTTGGACCAAATTAAATACTCCTTGGGCTTAATTCATACTTAGATAATATTGATGGACTTTTCAAGGCCCATTTAGCACATGTGGGACTCACTTGGCCCAAACTTAGAAAACGATCCCGTCTTTTGGCTTTTGGTGAAATCTTCAAACTCGTGTCGATTTTTATCGGTTTTTGTGAACTTGGTACCTACACACATGAAACAAGAAAACAATGCAAATACAATACAATATTCATATTAAATATGCATTTTATGTCGGTTTTATGATATAAATGATATGAGTAATTACACTCATATCACTTTTCTTCAACAACACGAATGCCACGTGATCGAGGTTCGGTTGTCAACACCTCAAGTTCATGATCCACTTGCCATGTATGCTTCTCAACAAATGACTCCCCAACAAAACATGGCTTACACTTATCAACAACCATCATACTTGCAGCAACCACCACAACACACCTATCAGCAACCACATCAACCATCTTATCAACCACTAATGATGCCACAACAAGCATTTCAACAAAGTGTTCTTCAACAGTCTTATCCACAGCAACCAACACATCAGGCATCACCATCACAAGCTATCACTTCTCTAATGAGCTATACTCCTCAGCAATGATATTTTCCAATTGAAGCACCACAAGCACAAGCCTTCTACTCCAGTGAACTTCCACCAATTCAAGGACCGGTCTTTACTCCAAATGATACACCTACTAATGTCTTAAACCATCTCACTGCCTACTTGTCAAAACTTGTTGCAACTAGAGGTTTTCCACCAACGAACAATCAGCTCCGCACTTCTTCAAATTCTCGACAATAAGCCACTATTCAAGACGGTCAAGTGGCGGTGCAATCCATTCAAGAAAGGAAAAATTCATATGGACCTACTACAAGGACCGTGAACACTCAAGCTGTGACTTCTCAAGCTAGTGAAATGGAAGCCCTATTGGTCCTCAAAAGGTTGTGACTTGCTACAATTGTCGAGGACAAGGTCATATGGCTAGGGAATGCACTCAGCCGAAAAGGAGAAGGGATGCAACGTGGTTTCGTGAAGAGATGTATTTGATCGATGCTCAATGTAAAACCCGTATTTAATAAATCAGAATATTTAAATACGCAGTTTAATTTTAATAAATCAGAATATGTAAATACGCAGAAATTAAATACGCAATCCCAGTTTATTTAAATACTATAAATATTACAGTTTATTCAGATAATAAGTATTCAGTCTCAGAAAATATTACAGATGAATTAATTATTTTACAGAACTAATTAAACGTTAATATTAAATACGCGTAGTCTCAGTTTATTTAAATATTACAAATGATTAATTATTCAGAAAATAATTATTAAGTTTCAGAATATATTACGTATGTATTATTACACGAAAAAAATAGTTATCGCGATTCAGACACAAAAACGCGAGAAAATAATGTATACAAGTACTTTAAAAATAAAAAAATAAAAAAAAATAAAAAAGAAAAAAAGGAAAGAGAAGGTTTTGGGCCGGTTTGTGTATAAAAAAAAGGAGAAAGAAACTTGGGCCAAGCCCATTTTAAAAAGAAATACAAACGGGGGTTTCCCTTTTACTCAGACAGCGAACAAAAAAAATAAAAATAACAAAGATTAGGGTTTTGGTGTCCTGCCGACACAAGAGACAAAAAAAAAAAAAGGATGGCCGCCGGCTGAAAAACCAAAGAAAGGAGGATTCGGGTTTCAATTTCTTTAATCATGTGATTTCATGTGTTTACCATTCGTTCTTAACCATCAAATTAAGGTAAATCATCCTTTAAACTTTCCTGTATTCACGAAAATTCGTTGATAGAAAGAAACGTGATTTGATTGTTAAACATGTTTAAAAATAGATTAAGGATGTCGGGTCTTGGTGGGATTCGCGTTTACCGAGACACAAAGTCTCGGTGGGTGCCCTTTTGATCAGCCGTGACACAACAAGGGGGGAGTTTGGCGTTTTGAACAGCAAAAACCAAACCAGCAGGGGTGTTTGGGTCTATTTCGCCCAGCAGGGTGTGTTTGGGTTTGTCAGAAACAAAAGCAGTGGGAACCACTGCATTAGCAGTGGTAACCACTGCACTAGCGGGGGGAACTCGACCAGCAGGGGGAACTAACAATGAAAACAGTGGGAACATTATATTAACAGTGGGAACATTATATTAACAGTGGGAAATATATGAATATTAAGGGGGTCACGTATAGAGTCGTTTTGGATAAACCGAGACGTGGGTGTCTCGGGAGAGTTTTAGCACGGGTTTTCGAGATAGCTTGTAATTATAAACGTGAGAAAATTATTATTATAGTTAAATCATTTTACAAGGAGCTTGATTAAAGATTTATTTAATAGTTAATTTTATTAATTTATTTAGTAAAATTGAATCGATATTGTTTTACCTTGTATTATTTTTAAAACGTGATTTAATTAATATTTTTAAAAGAAACGAATTTGTAGACCTTTCTAAATTTAGAAACTTTCTATTTAAAGCTATTTAAAGCAGGTTACTATTTATAGTAATATTACTTTATTAGACAGATATTACACAGTAATCAGGAGCACATAATATGTTTAATCTGCAATGTTTCAAACAATAAGAACTTATCAGATTGTATACGGTCATTATTTCAAGAACTTTAATCCAACGAAAACAGTCAAGAGCAGTAAAATAAATAAACATCAGTCAACTTATTTACGCGTCCGTTAATTTATGTAGTAACCGTGAAGTCGGAGTAGATCTTCAGCTTTCAGTCTTGTTTCATTTCGGGACACGAGGTACGGATTTTCCGTCCTTTCAGTAAGGATTTCTTTTCTATGCATGATTAGGATTCCCCATCTGCAGCCAAATGTTTTCCCCAGTATATGTTTAAACTTATCAGTAATCATGTTAATAATAAAATAAATTGCCTGAGCATTATATACAAGCATGATTAGTTTATGTACTAGTTACGGAGGTACCGTAACCACGACACTAGAGGCACCGGTGTCGTGACTCACATGCAGGAGAGTGATATCCTGCATCGTCCCACTCAGCTCAGCTTGGACATTTTATCAGTATTATTAGTGGGGCGTATGGATGCATCCTAGGCTACAGTTTACAGTTTAGCAGGTGAATGTGGTGTGTGCTCTACATCCTTCACATTGGAGCTGATCCCTCCACCCAGCACAGTTATTTAGAGGTCACCCCTCTACAGCATGACGAGGTCACCCCTCCAGTTATTCATGCAACGTTGTTACAGCACATGACCTATATAAGCTCTGGCAATTAAATTACAGTAAATGCATGTTTTCAAATTTAACAGATAACAGTTCAGCTCTATTATTTATAAATCAGGCTTTACAGATTATACACAGATTTCCGCTGCAACTTTACTTATCAGTCTTACAGCTCCAGTATTTTATCATCTGTTTCATTTTAGTAATTCCGTATCATGCTTTATATCCGTTCACTGAGCGTTATGCTCAGCCGTAGTTCCTTTCATGTTCTAACGGCAGGTACACCAGGACGCTTTTAGGATTCTAAGAGCATGTGCATTTGGATGGAAGCTATCCAGACTTCTTACTTTATGCATTTCTTACATTATCCTGCTTATTTGGACATTGTTTAGTCCTTTTCCTTCAGTATTTTACTTTTCATGTTTTGGGCTTATGTTTGGATTACCGATGTTTGATTCCGGTATTCCTTTATGGTCAGTTAATGTTCTAGGACATTTACCTTATGCTTTGATGACACGCCATAAATACACGTAACGCTCCACTTATCCAAGTGGGGTGTTACAATTATGGTATCAGAGCGCAAGGTTCGACCTGTAGGCTCTAAAACTTGACCTGTGACTAGTGGGTAGTCACCAAGAACTTCCCAGATTTTGGCGTTGTTATCTTTCATGTTTCTCGTGCATGTATCAGTCATTTTTCTTCAGTTATCAGTCAGTTTTCTTAAATTTTGACTAAGTAAAAGGTTGGTACAGGACTGGCCATACTTAGACGCATGTGCTTTTCTGCGAATTTTGTTTTGGTGAACCGACCCATAGGCGTTCACCCTTGCCCGTTCAGATTTTGTATTGATGAACTGAACCTAGGCATTCATCCTTATTCATGTCAGATTCATGTTGTCAGTCAAGTAATTCTTGGTGAACCAGCCATAAACGTTCACCATTGTTCAGGTCAAATTTCATGCTATTCAGTCGAATGTTGTTTTGTGAACCGATTCATAGATGTTCACCTTGTCATGTCAGGACATTTAATAAATTTAGACAAGTATGGGCTGGACTATAGCCAACCATATTTAGTCCCAGATTATGAATTTCTATACATGACATTTCTCAGAATTTTTGACAAGCATGGATCGAACCAAAATCGCCCATACTTAGTCAAATGTTTTGTTCCTTGAATTCTGTGGATTGAACCATAGCCATCCACACGAGTTGATGTTAAACCTCAGTTGATTTTCTTTTATGTTCTAGTAACAGTAAAATTTTCATATCCTCACGTTGATGTCGTCTTCAGGTTGATTCAGTTCATGTCTCCTTACGAGGATTATGTTTTCAGCAAAGAAAAGATGTTCTCATGTTAAGATACACAAGAATTTCAGTAAAACCCATTTCCATGATAAATTATGATTGGCCTTCATTAATCATGCTTCATCCTGATCCCTGTTGGGACTTCGATTATATCATACTTTCAGTCTTGATATAACTAGCAGTAAGTCGACGCAGGAATTACAGGCTATCATGTTACTTATTTCAGACCAGTTTACTACCGTTTAAATCAATCTATTTTCTAGATCACGTCAAACAAGCGACACCAGTATCGACCATCCAATAAAATTTCCACCAGTGCCATGAACAGTAGTCTATATGTACCCTCTGTATAGTGCCTCAGTTATACTCCTTGTATAGTGATACATGTGTACTCCACGTACAATGTCTCGATATGCTTCATGTGCAATATTCATTTTGTACTTCATGTACAGTAGTCCAGGTGTACACCAGGTACCCTACTCCATGGATATTGCTAATCGATCCTCAATCATCTCGGGCGTTTCCACTTGTCGATATTTTACCAGGTGCTGATGCTGCTCGTGAGTTGAAGATTTTACCAGATGCTGATGCTACGAACACTTTGAAGACCTCAAAATTGCTGATGATGCCGATACTTTGGAGATTTCTCAAGATGCTGATGTTGATGCTGTTATACTATAAAGACACCGTAGAGCAAGGACGAAAACTTTAAATTTGAACTTTATGTCAAGAAAAAATTTCAACCATCAGACACTACCATTCCATTACATACTTTTACCTTCTCAGTTAGATGTCACACTCTACTCAGTCAACCGTATATTCAAAGAGTAGGAACCGGAACTAAGCCGGCCACTCAGCAGAATAGTTACATGAATCAGGGTCATGATAATGATCGTCATAAATTGACAGACAAAGCAGTAGTGACAACCACCGTGCTTATAAGTAATCAGTCAGTAACCATCGGAACTCCGGAACGGACGTGACCAGAAATACAGAGGTCAGTAGTCTAACCGGTCCGCCAACCCTAGCAGTTACCAGAAATTCTTAATCTCATTCAGACTCACCCATTAAAATACATGTTCAGACAACAGTCAAGACGTAGGTCCCAAGTATCATTTCGGAAGACACATGTCAGGACACCAGTCATAGTACACGTTATATGAATGTCTCCTCAAAGTACGAGTCAGATTCATAACACCAGTATGCCTCCTAAATCAGGTCCTCAGAAATTCAGAGTACCCCAAGGGGGTATACCCGTTCTGTGATGCCACACATAAATTAGACCATTAAAATTCAGTTACCACCACTAGACTATTATTCATATTAAACACACGATATTCATTCTGTAAGGTTACAGACGAACCCACTCGCTGGAAGTCGCCACGTTACTCCACGTATTCCTATGTCAGCTTTATGTAAATCAGGTATTTACCTACCTCCCAGCCGAAAGAACTCCACGGAATCACCTCTTTCAGTTAACGATGAGATCCATCTTACTAAATAACGAATATATTCATTATATTTTCTGCCAGAAAAATCAGTACAAGTTGTTCTGCCTTACAAGCGCGTGACTTATCAGTCCATAGCTACGAAGATTCTCCAGCCACCAGTTATAATCCACTTCTTAAATTCTTTAAATTCATGATCAGCAGATTATACTAGAGTTTCCAGATGTCACTCCAGAAAGTTTTTTTTCAAGAAATTTCTTCCTAACCACGAGCAAGAGTTTAACACCGAGCTAGTCTCAAGAACAGAACCTATGTTCAGAGCTCTTGATCACATGGCTTCAGCTAAGTTAAAAGAGTTGCAGCAATTGCTGCAAGAGTTACCAAAACTAGGCTTTATTCGCCCTAGCGCACCATCGAAAAATTTATCAGATCACCATTCTTAATCGATATTCATTCCACGAATAGAAAGTTTAATTAACCTACTACGAGATGTTTTAAAACATTCTTCCAGAAAAATTCAAGATCATGCCACCATCAGTGGTGAGGGAAGAACATGATGTTCTTCAGACCGTTGTTGCACATATTATAGCCACTCTAAAAATTTTAAATTGTACTTCTGAGCTTCCTAATGCTCCAGCTATAGTATGAAAATTTATGAATAAAATGTTTCTCAACTTCGCAGACAAAATCGTCAGTATACTCTTTGATCACTTTCTGATCTGCTAAATTCTAGAGAAATACACGAGAATCATCTCCTCACAGTTGTACAGAATCTTCGATAGGAGAAAATTTTATTTACAGCTTTCCAGACATGAATTCCAATTGAACAAAGTGGCACTTCTGAGCCATTCTACCTTAGCAGGAAGAAATTTCAAACAATGCTGCGAAGGTGAAGGCCATCACCTGATGGTCCCGACTGACGACTGTGAACGAAGTATAAAATTTTCTAGAACTCAATTGCCTACTACCGCAGAAATTTCCGACAGTTCTCACTAAAAAAAATGTTTTAAGACTTTTCAACCAGATTTCCACCAGAATGTTCCATAATCCCAGACAAAACTTTGATAGAATCCGCATCACACATTGATGCAGATATGTTCATACCTAGATGCCTGACATAGTGCAGGTTCAAGATAAAACGCCGTCATGACAGTGAGTTACTATAATCCTTAGAAATTTCTGAGCAGAAATGAGACGAAATTCCACGAAATTTTGATCAGTTACCACATACTCAGAAAAAGTATAATACTATCTAAGTCACTGTCGACCATGTAATCAACCTACGCGTTTCCTTTCAACCGAAAGGATTACGCAGTAGCAGACCTGCAGAAAATTCAGCAGTAGATCATATGATTTCAAGGCATTCCATCGATCGTCATATCAGACAGAACTCATGTTCACGATCACGTGTACGTTCACATCCACGTTCATGTTTACTTTCACTTTCACGTTTACGTCTCATTCTTAGTATGATGTTGTTTCAGTTCATGTTTTGTGCTATCTCATGATTTAAGCTAACGTTAGCGTTCATAGCAGTATTCACGTTCAAGTTCGTGTGCCATTTCGCGATACACGCATTACAGTTACTACCGAATACGGTTACAAAAGCTTGAGAAACCAAACTCAAGTTTTTTTTTTGGTAAAAGGGTAACAATGACCCTGGTAAATAGAACCAAAAAAAGCGTTGAAGTACAATGAATGTGGCTGAAATACCACATTAACCGCAAGCTACAGGCAGCTTGTTAAACAAATGTTTATGACAGACCATAAACATTAACTAGTCTAGAATGATGAAAAATATAAGCTAGACAAAAACCAAGACGAAAACATAAAATTACGAAGAAAATAATAAACCATCAACATAGGATCAACCAGTTGGAGTGCTTGCCCCAATATGAGTGTTGAGAAGATTTACCGATTCATCATAGACAATCTCGACTTCCTCCTCATTATCTTCTTCGCTAACTTGAACCACTTCTTCCATTCCAAACTTGGACAAAGTTGAAAGTTTATTAGAGGTAGAAACAATGCTCATTGGATCCTTACCTTTATTCAGACCACTAGGGTTGCTAGACTGCTGTGACTGACTAAATTTAGTATTCAACTTTTTACCATTATCACCACTCTTACTTGTAGCATCCAAGTGATTTTTTGGACGAAAAGCAACAGACTTACCTGTTTGAAAACCCTTGCTCAATGGAACACCTCTTGGGATTTGATTCCCTAAGTTACCTTTGTTCTTCTTCCTCTTGCTTTGCACTTGTTGGAAACCATCACTATCAACATGAGTTGTCACATTTTCAACCATTTTAGGTTTAACATTTTTCGGACAAGTATCAAATGAATGGCCAAAAATACTACAAGTAGGGCATCTAGGAGGTTTCCATTCATACTCAACACGAATAGTTTCCTTAGTGAATCCAGGGCCTTCAAGATCGGGGACACCAATAGTAATGTTTTCCATGAACTCCGAATTAGCATTCATTCAATTAGACACCGGGCGAAACTACTACGTCCCCAAGACTCTTTACACATAGTATTAGTATAAGTGTCTATCATGATAAGCTTACCAAGAAACGAAGCAATTAAACTAATACCTTCCTCTTCAAACACCTGTAGCGGTACATCATGAAACTTAACCCATACCGGAATGCGAGTTAGTTCCTCTTTTAGAAGGTTCGTATTCATAGTCCATTTCTTAAGAAAGATAGGCGAAATCCTTACCATCCACGGACCATCTTCAAGAACCGCATTAAGCCCCTCACAAGTCCCAAATTGAAAAAAGAAAAATCCTTTTTCATTCATCATAATACGCTTCAGACCATGTTTGGCCCAGTTATTCTTAGCAAAATACTCCACCACAGGAAACGCTATCCTTTTACCAAGAAAATAACCATATAATAAAGTATTGTGGTAGCGAGTATTTACTTTCTCAACAACCTTCCTAGGGATCGAGATATTAACCCCTTCACAAACACTGTCACTAACACAATGAAAATTAGATGAAGATGAGACTCCATCAGAGTTAATACCTTGATTAGTGGATGTACCCATTCCAGCTTCAAACTTGCAAAGTAGATCCAGAATTTCTTTAGCACGATCTTGAGAAAGCAATGCCCATAATGGATGTTTATTCATCTTTAGTTCATGCATAAATACACCTGCATCACAAACCGTAAGAATCGTAACACCAAATAACTCCAAAACATCATGTAGATTACACGGATGCATTCCATTAATGGTGGCAGCTTTTTTAATCAAGTCAACGAAATCATCACTAGAAGAGGTTGCCTTAACCACATGGGGAAAAGCAATCATATCAGTTTCAAGTTTACACAATAATGCCACAATTTCCTTAGAACGCTCTTTAGAAATCAGTGCACACACAGGATCCTTTCTATCCTTAATTTCTTGCCCAACAGCACGAATATCTTCAATCTTGGTGTTAACAACCCCAAGCAATCCAAGCACCTTTTTAATGTCAAGTGGCTGCATAGCATTAATCTTAGATGCAATAGACTCAATTACCTCAACACTTGGTTTTGAAGACATGATGAATCTTAGACAAATTTGCACTGATTAAGTTGTTGCGAAGAGCACTGATTAATGCTGCAATGGGGTCACCGACCACTTAATTAATCAATGTCAAAAGTCAGCCGCCAAAGGCCAGCCGCCACAATGTCAAAGGTCAGCCGACACTTGAACTAATAAGGTCAGCCGACCCAACCGACCAATTACTTTGCAATAATGTCAGCCGCCAAGACCAATTACTTTGCAATCCAATCGAAGACCAATTACTTTGCGATGAACCAATATGGATTCTTAATGTCAGAAGACCAACCTTAAAAACATTAAATGCGTAACACAAAAACAAAAAAACTAAAACAACTTGCCAGGAGAACGTGATGCACCGAACAAAACAAGACAAGTAACCACCTACGAATGAACTAAACCAATCGCACAAAACAATGACGGCAAAAAAACTAAAATAAAACCAATTTAATTTACCCTAAAATCAATCAACCAAATAAAGACTTTGTTAACTCAAGAAGAATCAGTGATTATTCGAGAAAACAGCATCATTATAAGGTATTAGGATTAAAGGAAAAAGAAAATTAGGTTATGAGAATAAGGGATTTTTTTGCAGCCATTGATGTTTTAAGGTTTTTTGCAATGCTGGGTACTATATAAAACCAAACTCAAGTTTAACACAGCTGTTCCATAATCAGGTAGACGTTTCACGTCTCAGGCAGTGTCGTTTGGCATTCATTCCTCAGTCAGCATACGTTTGTAATATGTTCTAGTATCACGTTCACAGTATGATTCGTTTATCATATTCTAATTCCATGCCAGCGCCCCTCATATAATTATGAACCACGTTCACAATTGCTCACTTAGCATGTTCACAATTGTTCATGTAGTTCGTCCCTATATATATTCTCAGCAGCTTGCTCAGAGATATAAATGTTATCTTTTCAGGATAATTATACGTACCACTTCATGTATTCTACATGCTATAGCTTATTCACTCAGATTCAAAAAATCCATCTTAAGTATGGACCCAGAAACTATTCAGCATCGTTAGGACAGGGTCATCAGGACCAAGATTTTCATTATGTTTAGACCCTTGAAGGAATTGTTTCGAGCGGGAAGCTACTCGAAACGGAGGAGTCCATCTGGACCTCTCACCCCTTTCCTTCAATAAATCCAGTTAAGTTCTTTCAGTCATGTCACGTTACATGATCATGTCAGTCATGTCAGGTTTATACCTATCAGCAGCATTATGTCTTGATTAGAAGACAACTCATCCTTCAGCTTAATTGTCTTTCAGTCTACGTGTTCTTTCAGTTCTTATAACTTCATCAGCTTATTACCTTTAATTCGAGGACGAATTTCTCCCTTTTAGAGGGGAAGAATTGTAAAACCCGGTTTAACCGTGTCCTTAATTCGAGGACGAATTATTTTTTTTAGAGGGGAAGAATTGTAAAACCCGTATTTAATAAATCAGAATATTTAAATACGCAGTTTAATTTTAATAAATCAGAATATGTAAATACGCAGAAATTAAGTACGCAATCCCAGTTTATTTAAATACTATAAATATTACAGTTTATTCAGATAATAAGTATTCAGTCTCATAAAATATTACAGATGAATTAATTATTTTCAGAACTAATTAAACGTTAATATTAAATACGCGTAGTCTCAGTTTATTTAAATATTACAAATGATTAATTATTCAGAAAATAATTATTAAGTTTCAGAATATATTACGTATGTATTATTACACGAAAAAAATAGTTATCGCGATTCAGAAACAAAAACGCGATAAAATAATGTATACAAGTACTTTAAAAAAAAAAAAGAAAAAAAGGAAAGAGAAGGTTTTGGGCCGGTTTGTGTATAAAAAAAAGGAGAAAGAAACTTGGGCCAAGCCCATTTTAAAAAGAAATACAAACGGGGGTTTCCCTTTTACTCAGACAGCGAACAAAAAAAATAAAAATAACAAAGATTAGGGTTTTGGTGTCCTGCCGACACAAGAGACAAAAAAAAAAAAAAGGATGGCCGCCGGCTGAAAAACCAAAGAAAGGAGGATTCGGGTTTCAATTTCTTTAATCATGTGATTTCATGTGTTTACCATTCGTTCTTAACCATCAAATTAAGGTAAATCATCCTTTAAACTTTCCTGTATTCACGAAAATTCTGTTGATAGAAAGAAACGTGATTTGATTGTTAAACATGTTTAAAAATAGATTAAGGATGTCGGGTCTTGGTGGGATTCGCGTGTACCGAGACACAAAGTCTCGGTGGGTGCCCTTTTGATCAGCCGTGACACAACAAGGGGGGTGTTTGGCATTTCGAACAGCAAAAACCAAACCAGTAGGGGTGTTTGGGTCTATTTCGCCCAGCAGGGTGTGTTTGGGTTTGTTAGAAACAAAAGCAGTGGGAACCACTGCATTAGCAGTGGTAACCACTGCACTAGCGGGGGGAACTCGACCAGCAGGGGGAACTAACAGTGAAAACAGTGGGAACATTATATTAACAGTGGGAACATTATATTAACAGTGGGAAATATATGAATATTAAGGGGGTCGCGTATAGAGTCGTTTTGGATAAACCGAGACGTGGGTGTCTCGGGAGAGTTTTAGCACGGGTTTTCGAGATAGCTTGTAATTATAAACGTGAGAAAATTATTATTATAGTTAAATCATTTTACAAGGAGCTTGATTAAAGATTTATTTAATAGTTAATTTTATTAATTTATTTAGTAAAATTAAATCGATATTGTTTTACCTTGTATTATTTTTAAAACGTGATTTAATTAATATTTTTAAAAGAAACGAATTTGTAGACCTTTCTAAATTTAGAAACTTTCTATTTAAAGCTATTTAAAGCAGGTTACTATTTATAGTAATATTACTTTATTAGACAGATATTACACAATAATCAGGAGCACATAATATGTTTAATCTGCAATGTTTCAAACAATAAGAACTTATCAGATTGTATACGGTCATTATTTCAAGAACTTTAATCCAACGAAAACAGTCAAGAGCAGTAAAATAAATAAACATCAGTCAACTTATTTACGCGTCCGTTAATTTATGTAGTAACCGTGAAGTCGGAGTAGATCTTCAGCTTTCAGTCTTGTTTCATTTCGGGACACGAGGTACGGATTTTCCGTCCTTTCAGTAAGGATTTCTTTTCTATGCATGATTAGGATTCCCCATCCGCAGCCAAATGTTTTCCCCAGTATATGTTTAAGCTTATCAGTAATCATGTTAATAATAAAATAAATTGCTTGAGCATTATATACAAGCATGATTAGTTTATGTACTAGTTACGGAGGTACCGTAACCACGACACTAGAGGCACCGGTGTCGTGACTCACATGCAGGAGAGTGATATCCTGCATCGTCCCACTCAGCTCAGCTTGGCCATTTTATCAGTATTATTAGTGGGGCGTATGGATGCATCCTAGGCTACAGTTTACAGTT
This sequence comes from Glebionis coronaria, assembly GCA_025667525.1. Taxonomy (NCBI): domain Eukaryota; kingdom Viridiplantae; phylum Streptophyta; class Magnoliopsida; order Asterales; family Asteraceae; genus Glebionis; species Glebionis coronaria. The sequence continues at coordinate 336,071,478 of CM046878.1, read as the reverse complement.
TAGCAGGTGAATGTGGTGTGTGCTCTACATCCTTCACATTGGAGCTGATCCCTCCACCCAGCACAGTTATTTAAAGGTCACCCCTCTACAGCATGACGAAGTCACCCCTCCAGTTATTCATGCAACGTTGTTACAGCACATGACCTATATAAGCTCTGGTAATTAAATTACAGTAAATGCATGTTTTTAGATTTAACAGATAACAGTTCAGCTCTATTATTTATAAATCAGGCTTTACAGATTATACACAGATTTCTGCTGCAACTTTACTTATCAGTCTTACAGCTCCAGTATTTTATCATCTGTTTCATTTTAGTAATTCCCTATCATGCTTTATATCCGTTCACTGAGCGTTATGCTCAGCCATAGTTCCTTTCATGTTCTACGGCAGGTACACCATGACGCTTTTAGGATTCTAAGAGCATGTGCATTTGGATGGAAGCTATCCAGACTTCTTACTTTATGCATTTCTTACATTATCCTGCTTATTTGGACATTGTTTAGTCCTTTTCCTTAAGTATTTTACTTTTCATGTTTTGGGCTTATGTTTGGATTACCGATGTTTGATTCCGGTATTCCTTTATGGTCAGTTAATGTTCTAGGACATTTACCTTATGCTTTGATGACACGCCATAAATACACGTAACGGTCCACTTATCCAAGTGGGGTGTTACACTCAATCTAAAGGAAATATTTTAGATTCAGAAGAATTAGCATTTCTTGCAGACCTAGGGGCAGCAGATAATGAAGGCATTACAGTCGTCTCTACTTCTAATGTAGCATATCAAGCAGATGACCTTGATGCATATGATTCAGATTGTGATGACATTCACTCAGCCCAAGCTGATCTCGTTGCTAATCTCTCACTATGGTTCTGATGATGTTAGTGAGGTACCAACAACATCTAATATTGTTCATGATAATCCACATCAAGTTGAGCGTGAAAATGACAACCTCAAACAGCATTCGGGAACTAGTAACTCAAATGATGTGGTATCCAATCCAACATATTTGAGTGAACCTCAACCAAATGATACGACGGATATGGAATCTTATGATCAACATGATTTGGTAATGGTGCCTAAACATATTATTGATAACATGAATGTGATCGTCTTACAAACCATAGATTTGAATGCCAATCTAACCGCTGAGCTTGCGCAGTATAAGCAAAAGGTCAAAACTTTTGAAATGGTCCCTCAAGCAGAAAAATAACTTATTCTGAATTTGACCAATTTCATTTTGAAAGGATAGAACACTTAAATAAATAGAATCATTAAGAGCTAATCTTTCCAATAAATCAAAAGAAAAAGAGTCGGTGTAAATGATTTTCAAAAACTTAAAAAGGATTTCAAAACACTCTAGTCTAAAAAGTTTGAATCGAAAATTAATGCTACCAAACTTCTTAAATTCAAGGAACAACAGTTTTTAAAACAATACGCTTCCACAAAAAAGATTCATCTCTTAACTAAATCATTTAAAGAACTAGAACTTAAGCGTCTTCAAGTGTAACACCCCACTTGGATAAGTGGACCGTTACGTGTATTTATGGCGTGCCATCAAAGCATATAAGGTGATGTCCTAAAACATTAACTGGCCATAAGGGAAATACCGGCATAAAGCATCGATAATCCAACATAAGCTCAAAACATGAAAAATAAAATACTGAAAGAAAGGACTGAACAATGTCCAACAGGCAATATATGAATGGAGTGCATAAAGTATAGAAGTCTGGATAGCTTCCGTCTGAATGCACATGCTCTCAGTATCCTAAGAGTGTCCTGGTGTACCTGCCGTTAGAACATGAAAAGAACTACGGCTGAGCATAACGCCCAGTGAGCGGATATAAAACATGACAAGAAAATACTGAAATGAACCATATGATAAAATACTGAAGCTGTAAGACTGATAAGTAAAGCTGCAGCGGAAACCTGGGTAAAATCTGAAAAGTTTGATTCATAAATAATAAAGCTGAACTGTTATCTGTTAAATCTGAAAACATGTATTTACTGTATTTTAATTGCCAAGAGCTTATATAGGTCATGCGCTGAAACAACTGTTGCATGAATAACTGGAGGGGTGACCTCGTCATGCTGTAGAGGGGTGACCTCTAATTAAATGTTTTGGGTGTAGGGATCAGCTCCCAGGTGAAGGATGTAGAGCACACACCACATTCACTTGATAACTGTAAACTGATAAGCCTAGGATGCATCCATACGCCCCACTAATAATACTGATAAAATGGCCAAGCTGAGCTGAATGGGACGCTGTAGGATATCACTCTCCTACAGGTGAGTCATGACATCGGTGCCTCAAGTGTCATGGTTACAGTACCTCCGTAACTAGTACAACTAATTGGTCATGCTTGTATATAAGGCTCAGACAATATATATTAGAATAATTTCTGATAATTTAAAACATATACTGAGGAAAACAATTGGCTCCAGACGGGGAATCCTAATCATGCATAGAAAGGAACTCCATACTGAAGGACGGGAAATCCGTACCTCGTGTCCAGTAATGAAATAAGAACGAAAGCTGAAAGGTCTACTCCGACTCCACGGATACTACATAAATAACGTACGTGAAAATAAGTTGAGATATGTTTACTTATTTTACTGATCTTAACTGTTTCTCGTTATATTTATTTTATTCCAGAATTACTGTACTCATATTAATTGATAGTTCCGAGCCTTCTACTATTTCTTTTTATACATATTAACGTTCTACTATTAATTACAGTACAAAACGTATTCTGACGTTAAACTAATTCTATATTTGATAACCTGCTAAAAATAGAAAGTTACCTAAATTAGAAAGTTTCCAAAATAATTTAATTCCTATTATATAATTATACCCTTTTACAATTTATAAAACTAATTAATATTTAATTCATTAAATACATTTTTAAAACATTTATTTAAAGTAAAGTAATTTAAAAGATATAATTCAAAATCTTTATTTTTATTTATTTTAATTATATTCCGAGCCTACCGAGATATCCCTTTCGCGGTCGCACTAAAACAATTCAACAAATATATAAAATCTGCCTACTAGAACTAGCGACAAAAAAATATGTCGCTAAAATTGTGTCCATAAAAACTGTCCAAAAACTTTCCCACTGATCTCCTATACTTTTACCACTGATTTCATCACGTTCCCACTATGTCTGATTTCCCAAACACCCTCTTTTGTTATGCATTTATACCGAGAGTTTTAGCTCTCGGTTTCCCTTTGTTTTCACCACTTGCCTACTACCACTAGATCAACTCACCCCTGCTTTTTTTGTTCGGCCTGACTACAACACAAACTCATCAAGACCTTAGGGTCTCGGTTTCTTTACACAAGCAAAACCCGACACCCTTGATTGGGGTAACCTGCTCTCGGCAGGGCCAAGGAACACCACGCCGGGCTGCTTGGGTCACGACTGGCCTAAAGATAACACACCGAGACCTTAATGGTCTCGGATTTCGTGCAGCCACACAACCCGACGCCCCCTTCTTGTTTATTATATATTCACAACATGTTCAATTCTATTTTTACTTGCATAGATTCGTAATTAAAATTGGAGGAAGGATAAAAGAGTTCATGCACATTACCAATACATGAATAGAATTAGGGTGAGAACACGAACACGACCTTCCATAACTCGAGATCCAAGGCCATCTTTCTACCCCATTTTCTTTTGAAAGCCGGCGGCAGACACATGGGTGGAAACCCTAGGTTTTGTTTTCAATTTTTTTACTGCGAATGTGACAAGGGCAGAGGGTTTCCCCGTCTTTTTTTTTCTTTTAGTAATGGGCTGGGCTCCAAGCCCGTTCTTCCTTCCCTTTTATTCTTTTTAAACCGGCCCCAGTTGTGTATAACTTTTTTTTTGACACTTAGAATTTTTCCCGCGTTTTATTTTCGTATGCTAAATAATACATATATAGTTTATTAAAATCAAAACTGCGTATTTAATATGATCATTTTAAATACGGGTTTTACAATTCTTCCCCTCTAAAGAGAATTATTCGTCCCCGAATTAAAGATACGACCTTACTGGGTTTTACAATTCTTCCCCTCTAAAAAGGAGAAATTCATCCTCGAATTAACGGTAATTAAGCTGGTGAAGCTTATAAGAACTGAAAGGACACATAGGCTGAACGAACATGAGAGTTGAAGATCATATAAGGTGAAAGGATGATTCGTCTTCTGATTAAGACATAGTACTGCTGGAAGGTATAGACATAACTTGACTGAAGTGAAAATGTAACGTGACATGACTGAAAAGGACATGGAATGTGACATGACTGAAAAGGATATAACTGACCTATGAAAGAAAAGGATGAGAAGTCCGGATGGACTCCTCCGTTTCAAGTGGCCTCCCACTCGAATCGGTTCCTTCAACTATCTTGATAAAATGTAATTCTTGTTCTTAATGACCCTGTCCTGACAATGCTAAGGAGTTTCTGTTTCCATACATAAGATAGATTTCCTAAATCTGATAGGGTACATGAAACGGTACGCACGATATCCTGAAAAGATGATATTCATCTCTCCGTGCAAGCTGCTGAGAATATAGCGGAACGAACTACGTGAACAATAATGAACGTTCTACGTGAGCAATTGTGAACGTGGTTCGCGATCATAAAAGAAACGATGTTCTTGAAATATATCATGAATGTGATACGTGAAACATACTGTGGACGTGATACTATAACATATTATGAACGTATGCTGGCTGAGGAAGGAATACTAACGATACGGTCTGAGATGTGAAACATTTGCCTGGTTATGGAATAGCTGTACTAACTTGAGTCTGATTTCTCAAGTGTTCTATAACCAAATCTGGTACAAGACTTGGAACGTATCCACGGAGATGGAACACGAACCTGAACGTGAACAGTGTCAGGAATGCGAATCATGAATTTAAATCATAAGCTATCACAAAACATGAACTGAAACAACATCATACTGTAAATAAGACATAAAAGTGAAAGTGAAACAACCGTGAACGTAAGGTGAACGTAAACATACACGTGATCGTGAACATGAATTGTTTCTGATATGATGATCGGTGTTATTACCTTGAATTCGTATAATTTACTGCTAAATTTTCTGCAGGTCCGCTACTGCGTAATCCTTTCGGATGAGAGAAGACGCGCAGGTTGATTACATGGTTGACGATGACTTACATAGTATTATACTTTTTCTGAGTCTGTGGTAACTGATAACAATTTCATGGAATTTCGTCTCATTTCTGCTTAGGATTTCTGAGGATGGTGATAACTCACTAACATGACGGCGTTCTATCTTGAACCTGAGGTATGTCAGGCATCTAGATATGAAGATAGCTGCATCAATGTGCGATATGGTTTCTATCAAAATTATGCCTGGGATTATGGGACATTCTGGTGGAAATCTGGTTGAATAGTCATGGAAGAATTTTTAGTGAGGACTGTCAGCAATTTCTGCAGTAGCAGTCAATTAAGTTCTAGAAAATTTTGTACTTCGTTCACAGGCGTCGGTCGGGACCATCAGGTGATGGCCTTCACCTTTGTAGGATTGTCTGAAATTTCTTTCTGCTGAAATAGGGTGGTTTAGAAATGCCACTTTATTCATCTGTGATATACATCTGGAAAGCTGCTCATATAATTTTCTCTTATCTGAAAATCTGCATTTTCGTGAGAAGATGATCTCGCGTTCTTCTTTAGGATTTAGTAGATCAAAATGTGATCAATGAATTTCTTGACGATTTTGTCTGAGAACTCATGGAAAAATTTTATTCATAAACCTCATAATATAGCTGGAGTATTTGGGAGCTCAGATTTAAAAAAAGCAGAATTTGAGTGATCACAACGTGTGCAAAAGCAGTCTTGCAAACATCATGTTCTTACTCTCATCAATGATGGTTGTCTGATCATGAATTGTTCTGAAAAATGTTTAAGACATCGTAGCAGATCAAATGAAATTTCTATACGTGGAATGAATGTCGACAAAAAGGGTGACCCAATAGGTTTTCGGTGGTCGATATATGATCTCATGTTACCAGCCTTCTGTCTGATAGATACGAACGGTACACCTTCTGGTGGTGCTCTAGGGCGTATAAAGCCTTGTTCCGATAACTCTTGCAGCAAATGCTGCATGTAACACCCTATTTTGGTAAATGGAATGTCACACGTGATTATGGTGTATCATCAAAGCATACAAGGATAAATGTCTTGAACATTACATGACCATAAAGGAAATACCGGAAACAAACATCGGTACCCCAAAGTATAAGCTCATCACACACGAACATAAGTACTGTAAAGGAAAATGACTAAACAATGTCCATAGAAATAAGTAGCAAAATGTATGATGAAATGCATAAAGTAATGAAGGCTAGAAAGCTTCCAATCCATATGCACATACGCTTAGAGTCTACGAGCACCCTTGAGTACCTGCCGTCTTGAGAACATGAAAGGAAAACGGTTGATCATAACGCTCAGTGCACGGATATACAAGCATAGAATGAATAACATAAGTATATACAACATATAACAGCGGAATTGATTAAGTCCTGGAAAACTTGGTATAACTTTGTAAAATTAGTTTTATAGTTTGAAAAGCCTTATGTTTATCTTATAAAAACTTTTTAACATGTTAACCATTAAGCCAATATAGGTCATGAAATATCAACGTGCATAAATACTTGGAGGGGTGGCCTCATCATGCAATTAGAGGGGTTGCCTCTAATTAATATATGTTTGGGTAGGAGGGATCAGCTCCTTATGAAGGATGCAAGGCACACACCACATTCACCTAAATAATCTGTTAAAAACATGTAACCTAGGATGCACCCATACGCCCCACATGATAACATAATAATATGGCCAAAAGCTGAAAGGGACGCCACGAGCTATCACTCCGCCGTGGTGAAGTCATAACACTGGTGCCACCAGTGTTATTGTTATGGTAACTCCAAAACTGGGTGAATTGGTCATGCATGTATATGGATTAGGCATTTAAATTAAACATAAGCAAATCAAAACATATAAAACATATACTAAGAAAACAGTTGGCTACATAAGGGGAATCCTAATAAGGAAAGAATGTCCATACTGAAAGGACGGAGAATCCGTACCTTATGTCCAATGAACGAAGAAGTCGAACGGAAGAGAGTCCTACTTCGATCTCACTAATGCTACATAAACTGTATACGTGTATACGTATTCTGATTATTGAGTACATAACTGCTTTTATACAATGTCTTAGCTTGTTTTATATGTTCATGTCTTTTTACTGATTTTAACGTTATACTGTGTTTATCATGTATTATGGATATTCTTATTAAGTATTACTTGTATTTCTTGTATTATTATACTTGTTGTGAAATAACAAGTAACTTCCTAAAAATAGTGGGTTTCCTAAAATAGAATGTTTCCAAAAATAGAGTTTCTAAAATAGAAAGTTTCCAAAAAAATAGATTAACTGCTTAAAATAGATTAGTTCCTAAAAATAGGAAGCTTCTAAAAATAGTAAGTTTCCTAAATTAGAAAGTTTCCATAATTAGAAATAAGCTGGATTAATAAGCTAATAAGATAAGCTTAAGTTTTACTGATTAAATATACTAAGTCATGTGATTAATAGTATTGTTTATTAATTATAACATGTTAATTAAATAAACTATATGTTATACGATTTAATTAAATATAATCATGAATTAATTAAATTAAAGTATATATAATACCTAGGTTAAAACATGTATTAATATTTATATTAATATAACCTAAGTCATGAAAATTAATTAATTATATGTCATGTTTTAATAATCAATTAATTACTATAGTCTAAATTACATAAATAATTACTTAGGTTAAAATCATGTATTATTAAATAATAATAATAACCTAAGTCCATGTTTTAATTGAATTAATTATGTGCCATGTTAAATTAATTTAATTAACTTGTAAATAAATATACTTATAAAACTATTAAACTTATAAAAATAATAAACCGAACCTATGTATTATTTTTATTAAAACATGTCGTGAACCGGTCCGTGTACCCGTAAACCGGCCGAACCAACCCCACCGAAAACAGTGGCAAACCGGCCTAAGCCGGTTGCCCCTGCTCTCGGCAAAAGTGCCACTGACTGTAGCCGGTGGTCTTGTCCTCTCGGCCAGCTGCTGACACACAAAGGGTTCCCACCGACAGTTGCCGGTGGTCCCCCTGCTTGCTGCGGTTCCCCCTGCTTACCAAAAATAGCCACCGGCATTAGCCGGTGGTGGGGCTGTGTGGCTGCCGAGACCAACCGATCCACAAGACACCCTTGACGCATCTCGGGGTGTCTTGTTCCCTGCTGTTGACCGAAACCCACCACCACCGCGACATGTGTCTCGGTTGGGGTGTGAACCAACGACGCTGAGAGCCCTTGGCTCTCGGTTTATGTGGCCGCCGAACATCAAACCCGAAAACACCCGAATTGATTTTCCACACCATAGTTATTAGCATGTTTTAATCTTGTTTTTAAAACCTCCATGATCACATGTTCATAAAAACATAAAAAGAATTAAAAAGAAAGGTTTTCGGATTACCAAAACATGTGGAATAATTAGAGGATGAATACACAAACACGTTCTTATGATTTGTTAAACCAAATCAACCAATCACCCGTGTTTCTTGATGTAGCCGCCGACCTAAGGGAGCAAGGAGGAGGATTAGGGTTTTTGCTTTTCTAAAAATCTTATGTGAATGAAAACATGTTTTCCTTATTTTGTTATTTAGTAAAAGCAAATGGGTTGGGCCCCTCCTTCTCTTGTTATTGCGGCTTGTAGGGCCCACCAAGGGAAACCCGTAGTTTTTCCTTGTTCTAATAATTTACGTGTTCGTGTGCTCGTATTTATGATTCGTTATTATTAAATATTTGTGTTATTATATATACTTGTATGTAGTCGTAATAATAATTACGTAAATACATAATTATACGTTCGTGATTCTTACTTTCATGATTTCATGTTCGTTATTTAATTATTATTGATAATAATTATCGTGCATTTATACATACTTAATACTTATTGTGTAATAACACGTACGTAGTTCTTGTAATTTATATTCGTGAAACGTATTCATGTTATAAAAGGAAAGTTTTAATCATGTACGTACGATCATAAGTGTACTGTTCATGGTAAAAGCATGCGGGTTTTACAACTCTTCCCCTCTAAAAAGAATAATTCGTCCCCGAATTATAGATAAAGTAAACTGAAAAAGAGGAACATACCCGAATTCAAAACTTGAAATGAGGGTAATAAGTCCAGATAGACTCCTTGGTCTCCCAAGTGGCTTCCTGCTCGGTATGGTCCCTCCAAAGGATTTTGACAAATGGAATCGTCTTCTTCCTCATGACTCGTTCTTGCTTGTCAAGAACTCGTTCGGGTTCCTCTATGAAGGTAAGATCTTCACGAATCTATTCCAGTAGGAACTGAACCATGTGAAGGGGATGATACTTGTACCCTCTGAGTAAGGACACTTGGAAAACGTCGTGAACGTGAGAAAGCTGCGGAGGTAACGCTAAACGATAAGATACTTCACCGACTCGCTCAATGACATCAAACGGTCTGATGAATCGAGGACTGAGCTTCCCTTTGATTCAAAAACGCTTAACGCCACGTGCCGGCGGTACCTTAAGAAAGACGTGATCTCCTACGTTAAAATGTAAGTCCCTACGATGCTTGTCGGCATAACTCTTTTGACGTGATCGTGCTTCTTGCAATTTCTGCTTAGCTACAGCGACCTTCTCGTTGGTCAACTCTATCATTTCTGGTCCTTCAAGTGTTCGCTCACCAACCTGATCCCAGCAGATTGGAGCGCGGCACTTTCTGCCATACAATATCTCGAATGGAGCACACTTAATGCTAGCGTGCCAACTGTTGTTTTATGCGAACTCTACCAAACAGATGTAATCATCCCAATCTCCCGTCCATTCCAATGCACATGACCTCAACATGTCTTCTAATGTCTAAATCGTTCACTCCAATAGTCCTTCTGTTTGAGGATGAAAAGCCGTGCTAAGCTTAAGTTTTGTACCCCAAGCTTTCTGTAGACTCTTCCAAAATCACGAAGTGAAACGAGGATCTCTGTCCGAGACGATGCTGGATGGAGCACCATGAAGTCTCATGATCTCCTTCTTGTAAGAATCAGCGAGTTTACTGACCGGATCATCCTTGCGGATCGGTAAGAAATGAGCTAACTTAGTAAGTCGATCAACGATAACCCAAATCGCATCGTGCCTCCTCTTTGTCTGCGGAAGACCGGTAACAAAATCCATGGTGATCTTGTCCCACTTCCACTATGGAATATCTAACGGTTGTAGAAGACCGCTAGATTGCTGATGCTCGATCTTAACCTGCTGGCAGGTAAGACGTAAGTCACAACATCCTGTTTCATACCACTCCACCAAAAGTATTGCTTGATTTCGTGGTACATCTTGGTCGAACTAGGATGAATGTAGAATGCGGAGCTATGAGACTCAGCCAACAATGCTTCCTGGAGTTCTTGATCACCAGGAACACAAAGTGTCGTGACCTGCCATAAGATATCGTCTTCGTCTATACGAAATTCTGTCTGCTTCTATAAGTTCTAAATTATCGCCCATAGTTCACCGTCATCCTTCTGAGCTTCCTTGATCCTAGAGAGTAACTCAGGTTCCACTTTAAGATTATCCTAGTAACTGTGATGTCCACGTATGATGATCTCGATGTCTAGTCGCTCTAAGTCTCTTATAATTTCCTCCTTAATTTTAATACCGTTTATCATACCAGACTTTCTACTAAGTACACCTGCCACTACATTCGCCTTGTCGGGATGATACTGCAGATTAATGTCATAATCCTTCAACAGCTCTAACCATCTCCTTTGTCTCATTTTCAGTTCACGTTGAGTGAAGATGTACTTCAAGCTCTTATGGTCTGTGAATATGTTAAATGATTCTCCATACAAGTAGTGCCTCCATATCTTCAATGCAAACACGACTGCTGTAAGTTCCAAGTCATGCGTAGGGTAATTTTCCTCATAAGGCTTAAGCTGCCGTGAAGCGTACGCGATCACTTTCCCATGTTGCATGAGAACACAGCCAAGTCCCTTCCCTGAAGCATCACTATAGATTTGAAATCCACCTGTACTAGATGGGAGAGTAAGAATCAGTGTAGATACTAACTTCTGCTTTAGGTCTTCAAAGCTCCTCTCTTTTTCTTCAGTCCATACGAATTTCTCCCCTATCCGCATCAATTTGGTCAATGGTAGTGCTAAACGGGAAAAGTTCTCTACGAACCTACGGTAGTAACCAGCCAACCCTAGTAAACTGCGAACTTCAGTCACTGATGTCGGTCTTGGACACTTGGTAATAGCCTCAACCTTTGCTGGATCCATGTTGATTCCTTCTGCTGATACAATGTGACCTAAGAACGCCACCTTGTCTAACCAGAACTCACACTTGGAGAATTTAGCATACAGCTGCTTCTGGCAAAGAATCTGTAACACTGTACAAAGATGGTCTTCGTGTTCCTCCTTGGACTTAGAGAATATCAGGATGTCGTCAATGAAGACAATGACGAACTTGTCCCGAAATTCATAGAAGATTCTGTTCATCAAATCCATGAAAACAGCTGGAGCATTGGTAAGGCCAAATGGCATGACTACAAATTCGTAGTGCCCATAGCGTGTACGGAAAGCACTCTTGGCGATGTCCTGCTCTTTAACCCGTAGCTGATGATAGCCCGACCTCAGATCAATTTTGGAGAAATGTTTGGCCCCTTGGTGTTGGTCAAACAGATCGTCAATGCGTGGTAAAGAATACCTATTTCTGATGGTGATCTTGTTGAGCTCGCGATAATCTATGCAAAGACGCATACTGCCGTCCTTCTTCTTCACGAATAAGATCGGTGCGCCCCATGGAGATGCGCTTGGTCGAATGAAGCCTCGTTCCAGAAGTTCTTGCAATTGGTCCTTCAGCTCCTTCAACTCTATGGGAGCCATGCGATAAGGAGCCTTAGAAATCGGTGCAACTCCTGGGATGAGCTCGATATTAAACTCTACTTCACGTGCAGGTGGTATGCCCGAAAGTTCTTCTAGAGAAACGTCTAGAAATTCTGACACTATTGGCTGATTCAGAATTGATTGAGATTCAGCATCCATGTCATGAATAGTATCTAGATAGCCCTCGCAACCATGTGAAAGTAATGCACGTGCTTGCAAGGTTGATATGATTTGTACAGACCTTCCGGGTACAAACCGGTTGTGAATGTCCTCTGGTGCATTAGCATCACCGAAGATGACCCGATATGTATGACAGTATATGGTGGCGTGATGTTTGGATAGCCAGTCCATGTCCAATATCATGTCAAAATCACTCATGTCCAGAGGAAGTGCGTCAACATGACGAATCTTGTCGTCAAACTCTAGGGGAAGGCTCTTGTACACATGGGTTATGCGTACAGAGTCTCTTAAAGGCGTGGAAATGTTTAGTACATTCTCTAATGGCATAGGGGATATCCTAACATTCTTCGCATAAGCAGTAGAAATGACCAAATGAGTAGCACCCGTGTCAAAAAGAACACATGCAGCTTGACCATACATATACAAGATTCCAGTGATGGTACTTGTAGACTTGTTAGCCTGGTCGCGAGATGTTGTGTAAACACGTCCACTAGTAGGAGGCAGCTTGGAATCAGCATGTCCAGATGTGCCCTCCCTCTGGCCCTTGCGACAGTCCTTCATGCGATGACCACTAAGGCCACACTTGTAGCATGCGTCGCTGTCGCGGCGACATGGCCCTAGGTGCCTACGGTTGCAGGTAGTGCAAAGAGGGTGAGTATACCCTCCAGCAGGTGCCCTTGCTGGCTGAGAGCCTGTTAAGAACAGTATACATGAGACAAGGTTTATAGGTACAAAACGACAATGCGGAAAAATCGTAAGATGTAATACTAGTGATAGCTGGACGGTTAGGCTGTGTACCTCTTTGGTTCTGGTCCCTCTCGTTACCATGATTCCTGGTAGAAGACTGCTAATGTGTCAGGATTATGAATTATCACATGTAACATAAGGAAATGAGTAAGTGTAAGGACATGCTTCTATTGGAGTTTTCAACGTTGTTACGGTAATTATCATTACCGCCATGCCTATCCGTAGAAGAACGGTCTTGAGTCTGACCGTTTCCCTTGGGCTGAGTAGGCTGTTGCTGAGTAGCTGGCTGAGACCGGTCCCCAGTCTTCTGCCTGAAAGATGTAGTTTAAATAGAGATATAAATATTGGATAATACTTAAAGAATTCGGAATGGTCACCGCTGAATAACGAATATTACCTCTTCTCGGGTCTCTCTGCTTCCCCGAACTCTTCTCTTTCTTGCAGCATCTCCAGCTTACGTGCTGCATCGGACCGTGTTGAACGTAGCACACACCAAGTTGTTGGTGATCGATGTACGAAGAGCCCACCGGAAGTGGTATGCTTGCTCTTCGGAAGTACCTGCTGCTGCGCCAAGAAAACCAGCCAAACGAAGAAAGAGCTGCATGAACTCGTTGTTGTTCTCCCCAGCTCTCTGCCTGATTCCGTGGTACTCCCTCTTCAGCTTATCTTGCTCAGCCTTGGGGAAGAACTGTCCCATCACTAACTCCCTGAACTGAGCCCAAGTCAAACCAGCCACCCAAATGTCACCTCCCTTAGACTGCTTGACTGCCTTCCACCAACCTAGCACATCACCTTCGAACTTGTAACAGGCCAACCTCGACTTGAAGACGGGGTCACAGCCCATTGCATCGAATATCTTCTCAATATGAGCCAACCAGCTTTCAGCTTCACTGGGGCTATCAGTTCTCTCGAAGGATCAAGGACGTTGTTTGTTGAATCTCTCCAGCCATGTGACCAATGTTGCTGGAGGAGGAGGTACTGGGTGCTGTTGCTGATTGTTGGCAGCCTGCACCTCAGCCTTGATTTTGTTCCTCAGCTAAGGAAGCAAAGCTTGCATCGCAGCTTAGACTGCTGCATTGAGTTGTTCATGCTCGCGTGTGAGAACCATCTGACAGTATAACATAAAATACATGATTAAACTAATCAAAACATAAAATATATACATGAAAAAAATTTATACCAATAAATCATGAGAAAAATTTTTATGCAAGAAAACTAGTACATGAATGCATGATGCAGTTTTATGAAAACTTTTATATGCGCGAGAGTGAACGACTATGATCAGTTCACTCAAAACAAAAGACATGGCGAGGGGACGCCAATAGGTCGGTCCGAAAGTTAAAAGTTTCGATAAAAGCACATGCGATTAAATAGGGCCAGTCCGTTACCAACCATTACTTAGTCATAAACCTGCGACAATGACATATATATGAATGCATGAAAACAATGAATGCATGAAAACCGACTATAAGTTTTAGGAAGACCATAATGACTACCCACTAATCACAGGTCGTGTTTTGAGAGCCTACAGGTCGAAGCCTTGGCTCTGATACCAAAATTGTAACACCTATTTTGGTAAATGGAATGTCACGCGTGATTATGACGTGTTGATAGGTGTGTAAACACCCATCCTTTTAACACTTAATTACAATAATAACCACACTAAAATGTGTATTTAGTGTCGTAACAGTCGGAATTATGCGTGGTTTGTGTTTTTGTTGTGATTTAGGACCAAAATGTGAAAAGGGAAGAAAACACGGGCTTTCACGGGCTTTTATCGAAGAAAAAGATAAAAGACGAAGTCGAAAGATCAAGAGTGCAAAAAGAACGGAACTCCAAGACCTATTCTGAAGATTTATCGAAGAAAAAGTCTAAAGACGGAAGTTTAACGAAGTCGAAGAACTACATCTAATAAAAGAAGAAAGTTAGAAGACGAGTTCAATTCATATCGACAAATCCCGAGACAACGTCGAGAAAGACAAAGAATTTAAATCGAGTCGAGACGAGAAGAAAGAAAGAAGAAAACAAATCCTTCCATCTCCTCCTATAAATACCTCCTAATATGTCATTAGGAGGTAGTAGTTAGCTAGTAGTTAATTTTTAGATAGTTTAATTTTTGTTTTAGGAGTAGATTACATTTACTTCCTCTCCCTAGATTAAATTTCATGTTTTTCAAGCTTATATAATTTTAATCTTGTATTTGAATCTTAATCATCTTTAATTGAAGCTTTTTCAATAATCATTCTCATTCTTCCTTTCTTTTTAATCTATTGTATTTATTTAGTTAATCATGTAATTTCTTAATCTTGATGCTTATTAATTGATTGATGTTTTTGATTGATTATGCTTATTGGTTTTGATGTGTTTGATTTTTATAGCTTATTGTGTTTGGTGCTTATTGTTTGATTTTGCTTATTTTAGATTAAGTGTTTTAATAGATTAATTTTATTAATAGTTGATTTTTAATTTTTTAATTAATTAGTGTTTTCAAGTTTTTGATTTGTTGTTTAATTAACTTTTCTTAAAACTTGTTTAGATTAAGTTTTGGTTAATTGCTTGTTTGATTTGTGCATATGCGTAGTTTATTTCCTAGATTTTAGATTATACTGTTTATGTTTATCTGTTTCAAAACATCTTCGCAAAAGGGTTTACAATTCCGAAATATACCCCTTTTTCCTAATTAAGTGTTATCCGAACTTTTACTTTTTATCTGAAATTCTTTCAATTTCGAAAAAAGCACATTTATTCGAAGTTTTTGTTTATTTCGAAATTTTTTCCTTTTTTCCGAAATAACTGATTTATCCGAAATTATTAGTTAATCCGAAATTATTAGTTAATCCGAAGAATTTCCATTTTTTCCGAATTTATGCCATTTTTCCGAAGAATTTAGTTTTTTCCGAAATATTCCTTTTTTCCGAAATTTTCCCTTTTTCCGAAATTTTCCCTTTTTCTGAAATAGTTGTTTTATCCGAAGATTTGTATTATTCCGAAAATGTAAGAAATTCTGAAGAAGTAGCTTATTCCGAAGATAGGTATTTTATCCGAAATTTTCTATTATTCCGAAAGTTTGTGTTTTATTTTTTAGTATGAGTGGACTCCTCCTAGATGCTCTACTTGTCTCATTTTTGATCACATTGATTCTAAATGTCCTAAGTTGTCTTTGGTTGTCAATAGTGAGGTTGCTACACAGGTTGTTGATGTAGATGAAGCTCGTATGGATAATGATAATGATGGTTTTGTGGTAGTGAATAATAAGAAGAAGAAGAAGGGTAAGAACAAGCAACATCAGGTTGCTGGGATTAAATTAACTAAACCGGCTCTTAATCTTTCTTATCGTGTTGTTGAGAAAGGGGGTAGTTCTAAGACGAATAAACCAAAGGAGTCGTTAGGTACTTCAGTTCCGGCTGCTCCAAAGAAGGATGGATCTATTCTTAAGAGGGGTTTCCTTAATAATAAGGTTTTGGCTCCTGATTCTAGTCAAACGGGGACAAGCAACAAGAATTCCTTTGGTGCTTTGAGTGGTATGATGGAAGATGGCACTGATTGGGAGGATGGTGGTGGCCCAACAGATGATGTGGTGAATGCTGATAGTGAGACTGACGAAGATATAGTGATTGATGATCGCCATGGAACTCGTCAGCCGGATATTCGCACTTCTCACGCATCATGATGATTTCATTTTTTCATTGTTTATGCACTTTTAGGTGGTTTTTTCCTATTGGTGTAATTTGTATTGTAATTGTTTGTTAGAGATCATATGGCATGTCATATGATTTAGTGGTTGTTCAAGCTGGTGAGCTTGAGGTTAATGTAGCATTTCCGCTACATTCCATTGTACTTCAACGCTTTTTGGGAATATATTTTACCGGGGATGATGCCCTTTTACCCAAAAAAAGTTTGCGTTTTATTCCGAAAATCTTTGTTTTTTTTATGTAATAGTTAATTTTTCTGTTATATTTTATTTTAAGTTTTATTTTAGTTAAAGTTTTAATCTTTTGTCATTTACTTTTTAAGTCTTGAATTTTTAGTTTAATATTTACAAGCTTTCATTTTTACTTATTTTTACCCTTACTCAACGACATTTACATTTTACTTTCAGTTTTAAAATAGATAATCACATTTCCTTTATTTTTCACCAAGAGCAACTGAGTCACACATTCAACCGTGATCAATTCGTTAAGACCGATTTCAACGAACAATCTTTTTACATACAAAATCTCTTGTATTAAATGGCGCCGCTGCCGGCTCTTTTCGTGAAGATAAACGGTTTTTTGTGAGAGACACGTTAAATTTTGGGATCCGTTCACTTTTGAACGTTATTTTTCTTGTCAAATTTTCAAAATCTTTTAAAAATCCATAAAAATTAAAAATTTCAAAAATCCAAAAACATTTGAAAAATCATAAAAAGCATTTCTTTTTCAAAGTTTTGCACCAAAAATATTTTCTTTTCACATTAATTTTATTTCTTCTATTTCTTTGCTATTGTTTTTCTTTTGCAGGTGTATGCGTACTCGTTCACGCAAAAGGAAGTCCATTCAAACCGCTATTATTGATCCTCCTGTTGTAGAGCCTCCCGTTGTCAACACAATGGAGAACCGTCCAATGATCGAGCTCTTGCAATCACACGTCGAAGGCAACGATGATGCGATTGTGGTGCCGACTATTGACGCCAAAAACATCGAGCTCAAGTACGGTTTCATTCAAATGGTTTCCGCAACACCTTTCTTAGGTCGCACTAATGATGATCCACACGATCACATTAAAAGGTTCGTACACTTATCCAATATTGTTAAATACAATGGGGTTTCACAAGAGGCAATTCGTTTGGTCCTCTTTCCTTTCTCCCTTGAGGGACAAGCCCCAGAGTATTGTCACATGGACGGACCTTGAGACCAAGTTTATCAATTATTTTTCCCACCCTCACGTACTACCGCTTTGCGGAATGACATTATCAACTTTGAATAAAAGTATGGTGAGACGTTTAGTGAATCTTGGGATCGTTTTAAGGAACTTTTAAGAAAGTTTCCACAACACGGTTTTACAAAGGTACATCAAATTAATACTTTTTATAATGGATTAACTTTGAGTGACCAAGATTCACTAAATAGTTCTTCGGGGGAGGGGGGTAATATTCTTGTCAAGACTATGAATGAAGCTTGGGCTATCATTGAGAAAAAGGCCAAAGTCCAAACCAAGAGTGTTAGGGCTACTATGGCTAGGGCTACTATGGCTAGTGCCAGTGAGAGTGAGTTGACCAATCATCTTAAGGAACTTACTTCAGCTGTAAAAGCAACTTGTTTTAAGAGATCACCCTCCTAATCAACATGCCCATGCTCTTAATATATCTTGTGAAACTTGTGGTGGACCACACTCTTATGCTAATTGTGATAAAGCTTATGATCAATCTCACGGGGAAGTGTATGCTTACAACAACACCGAGAGAGTTCATTTCAATCCTAATGTCGATGTTAATCACTTGTCTTACAACTCGACAAATTACTTTGCTCCACCCGGTTTTCAACAAAGACCTCACCCACCCACCCATAACAACCAAGGGCCACCAAGAGCAAATGTTCAACAAAACGCAAATGTGAGGGGCTACAATGCAAACCAAGGCAATTATCAAATGCCAAATCAAGGCTTTCAAAACCAAGGTTTCAAAACCAAGGTTTTAATGCTCAAAGTTTTCAACCATATAACCAATACCCAAACCAAGGTTTTCAACAACAAGGGTTCAATTTACCTCATCCGCACATAGACTTGATTCTACAAAAATTAACCAATCATGAGAAAACCATGAAGGAAATGCAAGAGTCCACGGATAGGAAATCCGTTCAAATGTTTCAAACCCTTCGCCCCCAAGGTGCTCTTCCTTCTACAACTGAAACAAACCCTAGAGCTAACGTGAGTGCTTTTTTTTTGGTAAAAGGTAATAATGACCCCGGTAAATAGAACCAAAAAAGCGTTGAAGTACAAGGAATGTGGCTGAAATACCACATTAACCACAAGCTACAGGCAGCTTGTTAAACAAAATGTTTATGACAGGCCATAAACATTAACTAGTCTAGAATACTGGAAATATATAAACTAGACAAAAACCAAGACGATAACATAAAATTACGAGGAAAATAATAAAATATCAACATGGGATCAGCCAGTTGGAGTGCTTGCCCCTATATTAGTGTTGAGAAGATTCACCGATTCATCAAAGACGGCCTCGACTCCCTCCTCCTCCTCCTCATTATCTTCCTCGCTTACTTGACCCCCTTCGTCAATACCAGGCATGGACAAAGATGAAAATTTATTAGATGTAGAAACACTGCTCATTTGAGCCTTACCCTTGTTCGGACCATTAGGATTGCTATACTGCTGTGACTGACCAGATTTAGTATTCAACTTTCTACTATTATCACCACTCGTACTTGTAGTATCCAAGCGAGTTTTTTGACGAAAAACAACCGTCTTTCCTGTTTGGGAACCCTTACTCAATGGAACACCTCTCGGAACTTGATTCCCTAAATTACCTTTGTACTTCTTCCTCTTACTATGCACTTGTTAGAATCCATCATTATCAACATGAGTTGTCACATTTTCAACCGTTGTAGGTTTAACATTTTTCGGACAAGAATCAAAGGAATGACCAAAAATATTACAAGTACGACATCTAGGCGGTTTCCATTCGTATTCAACACGAATTAATTCCTTAGTACAACCAGAGCCTTCAAGATCAGGGACACCAATAGTAACGTTATCTATAAACTCAGCATCATCATTCATCTCAATAAGACAACGAGCAAAACTACAACGACCCCAAGACTCTTTGCACATATTATCAGTATAATTATCCATCATAATAAGCTTACCAAGAAACGAAGCAATTAAACTAATACCTTCCTCTTCAAATACCTGTAGCGGGACATCATGAAACTTGACCCATACCGGAATACGAGTTAGTTCCTCCTTTAGAAGATTCGTTTTCATAGTCCATTTCTTAAGAAAAATTGGTGAATTACGAACCATCCACGGACCACCTTCCAGAACCGCATTAAGACCCTCACTAGACCCGAATTGAAAAAAGAAAAAACCTTTCTCATTCATCATGATACGCTTAAGACCATGTTTTGCCCAGTGATTCTTAGCAAAATACTCAACCACAGGAAATGCAATCCTTTTACCAAGAAAGTAACCATATAAAGTGTTGTGGTAACGAGTATTTACTTTTTCAACTACCTTCCTAGGAATAGAGATATTAACCCCTTCTCAAACATTTTCAGAATTAAACGAAGAAGAGACTGCATTAATACCTCCATTAGTAGACGTAACCATATCAGCTTCAAATTTGCAAAGTAACTCCAGAATTTCTTTAGCACGGTCATGTGAGATCAATTCCCACAAAGGATGTTTCTTCATTTTTAACTCATGCATAAATTCACCCGCATCACCAACCGTGCGAATCGTTACACCAAATAATTTCAAAACCTCATGTAGGTTACACGGTTGCAACCCATTAATGGTTGCAGCCTTAGCTGCAAGGTCCAAAAAAACATCACCAGAAGAGGAAACATTAGTAATAGGGTCATCTGTTTTCTTAGCCACATGTGCAGAGTGCACACTCGAACCACCTGAACTGAGTGAAGAAATGCTGCTAATTAGATTCTTATGGCGTTCACACAGAACTTCATAATAAAACATAGTGGTCTCCATAGGTAAAGTAGACCATTTAGGAAATTTGTTTGCCTTAACAACGTGAGTGCTATTACTACACGCAGTGGAGAAACTCTAGTAGGACCATCTATCCCTCCCCAAGTTACTCCATCTACACCTCCTCCACCCCCATTTATTCCACCTACTTCCATGCCTAGTACTAGTTCTCCATTACCGTCTCCACCTCTTACGGAAGAAGTACCCAAGAAAAACCCTTCACCAACCCCACCTTCCACCTCTAAACCATCTACTTCTCAACCTTCAACATCTCAACCTTCACCTTCTACACCTACACCACCTAAACCCAACATCCCTTATCCTTCTCGGTTAGACAAGTGCAAATTGCTCACTAAAGAGGATGCTCAAGTTACTTCTTTTTTGAAGATGATCTCCCAAATGAATTTCAACATTAGCCTTGTTGAAGCACTTTTCCAAATGCCGAAATTTGTCAAAGCATTCAAGGAATTGCTTAATAAGGAGGAAAAGATGGCTGAGTTTGTTAATACTCGATTGAATGAGAATTGTTCTGCAGTCCTTCTTAAAGAACTTTCAGAAAAACTTGGAGATTCCGGTCGTTTTGTGTTGCCTTGCATTTTTAACAAAATTGAAGAATTTACTGCCTTATCCGATCTCGGGACAAGTATTAATTTAATGCCATTAAGTGTTTGGAAAAAGTTATCATTACCCGACCTTACACCAACAAAGATGACTCTTGAGCTAGCAAATCGAACTCTCGCTTACCCCGTTGGTATTGCCGAAGATGTTTTCGTTAAAGTTGGTACCTTCACTTTTCCGGTCGATTTTGTTGTTGTTGACTACGAAATGGACCCTCGTATTCCGTTAATACTTGGAGGGGCATTCTTGAGAACCGGAAAAGCTTTAGTCGATGTTGTCGAAGGTGAATTAATCTTAAGGGTCGGGAATGATGCACAAGTCTTTAAAATGGGGAAGATTACAAGTAAATTAAATGGAAAAGAATCAGTGAAAATGATTGATGTGCTTCAAGAAGAGCTTACTACTACTTTGGAAAGTATAAAGCTTGATGATTTTGTTGTATATGACAATCCTCTTTTCGAGTCTTGCTATGATAATCCACTTTTTCAAGACCATGTGGATGATTCTAATGATTCTCTCTCCAATTTAGATCCCCCACCAATTTATGATTCTCCACCAATCTATGATAATTATGATGATGATTCTAGTTCCGATGTGGATAATTATGACAATTTTGCTTAAGAGTATAAAGACATGCCAACTTATGATGACTTTGATGATGTTGATACTCTTTCGAGTGATTCTTCACATGATGACCTTGTTCCTACTTTTGATGAAGATCCTCCGCCAACATTGCTTGACCCTACTTTGGATGATTACTCATTTGAGGAAGATTTTGCTACTTTACTCAATACATACTTCCCCAATGAGAATGATTCTCCTCCTTTGGACTTTGATTATGGTCTTTATCCTCCTTCAGATATTAAGAAACCCGTTTCAAAGGAGAAGAAACTAGAGACACCAATATCCGTAGTACCTATGTCTTAACACCTCTCTTTCCACCTTTGTCGGATGAGATTGTGCGGTTTATGGGCGAATCTTCAAGGTCTACTGGGTCAATGTCTTATTTTCCCCTAAAGGAAAAGGTGTTCGATCCAGGTATCACAATTTTTAAGCCATCTCAGTATCCGTCTGATGAAATAAAAGGAAAGATTTTTAGAAACATTGGAGATATGCTTGCACTTTATCATACTTTCTACCACCGTGCTCAACAACTACTTAAGGGAACCTCGCCTACTCTTCTTTGGCTTGTCTTGTTCACCTTAAGCTTATGCTATTTGATGGACGAAAACCATGTATTTGACCCCGGTGGATGTTCTTCAAGGTTCTTACCATTCTAATCAAGGTCGATTTAGGCTCACGACTCGGTGAACAAAAACAAGCGCTCATCGGGAGGTAACCAGAGTATCTATCCTTTTTATCCATTTTTATAATAAGTGTAGGGGGGACCCTCGTATGTGTTTGTTGTTTTCCTTCTTATGATGTGCAGGGATTCGAGCTTTCAAAGATCCATTCTTGATGACTTTTGACGATCCGTTATTCCGTGTCCCATCTTTCCGGTTCTATCCTAAACTCTTTTGATTCATAATTTTATATTCTTCAATATTAAAATAGGAATCACTTTAGTTGTCTTTTCCTTAGCAAGATTTAAATAACGTGCACAATGTCCTAGGTGTAGGGGAGTTTACTTCCAGATGCTTAAACATTGAGGACAATGTTTGTATTAAGTGTAGGGGGGACTTCTATCGAAGTTAAGTGGGCTTTTCCTTGTATTTGTCCTCATTTTAACCGGAAAAATTGATTTTTCGACATTTTTCAAATTTTTTGATCTATTTTGGCCTAATAGTATTATTCTTTGTTATCGTTAATTTTCTTTCATTAGAATAAATTTTAATAAATGGTTTTAATAAGTTTAGATGTCTTTGATATATTAGGCCTGTCATGAATATTTTGACTCAACCCGAGTTTACTTATTCAAGTCTACTCTAGCTAGTATCCTTAACGTGTTTAAGTCAAGTTTTTCTAGGCTTTTATATAGAGAACTTTAAAACGCGAAAGTCTTAACTCTTACGGGTTAAGAACAAGAACTTTTCGCAAGTTCCTTTAATTGATCCTTGAAATTCGTTTATCAAGGGAACTTTAAAATGCGAATTCTAAACTTGAAAAAGTCTAAGAAGTTCCAATATCCTATAGATGACTTGAAAACCCAAAAATTTGATTTAATAGGCTAAGCATCCACGAGTCTCATTCATTGAGATTTTAAATTGTGGAGAACGAGAGATAATAGAGTCAATTATAAGTTTGGTATTCTTTCGTGAATTTATGTGAGTTAATTATGAGCTTTTTCTCCTATCGCTTGTTAATAAATTTAATTGCAATAAGTAAGGTTGTACGATTTGAAAAGTTACTTAGCTTCTAGCACAAGATCGTTTAAAAGTTGCTCGGTATTTATTAGAGTTCATAGCCAAGGCATAACTTATTGAAGCGGGGTGCGAAGATCGGCGAGTCCGAAAAGGCCCTAGCAAGGCATGACGGCTACATTTTGTTGCTAAAGATCCAAAGTGATGTGAAGAATCATTTATCAAAAATCAATATGAAGGATCAAGACACGACGAAAAGTAAATACTCCCTTATAGATCATGGAGAAGTCTATCCGAAAAAACATTAGCAAGGTATGAGGATAAATAGATCCAAGTCCTAAAAGGAGACGGATCGTTTTATATCAAAATCCCAAATAAAGAATGGAGAAAAATGAAGAAGTCGTGGTCCAAGTATGAAGAATCTCTCAAAAACTTCAAGTGAAGAAATTCATATTATGAAGAGAAGACCATTATTTCAAGATCGTCTCTCAAAATTTGAAGTATGAAGTCAATGCCAAATATCGATTCGAGAAAGGTCTCAAATCGTGAAGCAAGTTATGCCAAGATATGAACTTTATGAGGTCTCGAGAAGCAGTTTTATAAGATTTTGTCCTTTAGCTAACCATTGATTAAATCGTCCTATTTTATTTTCAGCCTAATAAATTATCGAAATAAGTCAACAATGCATCGTCGTGATCATTCAAGACAACAATAAAATATAAGAGATACACCTAGGAATAAGGGAGTCTAAGTGAATAATTGGGCCACATGAGTTTGAGTTAGTTTGCTAATTTATAATAACAATGATCTTGTTTTTAAGCTTGGTGTGGGGAACGTGAAACTTGAGGGTGATAAACATTCATGACAAACCAAAAGCCCTAATGTAAGTTTTTGATCTCTTTACTTGTTTTCTTCCTTTAAATGATTTGCAATTTTCTATCTCTTTAAGTTTCCTTAATGTCTAGTGTTTAATAAAGGCCAAGGTGGGTTAATTGTGATGAAAAATGTTAATCTTGCTTTGTAACTAATGCATTGCATTAGGGCATTGCAATGGTCAAGTGTACGGGATTTGATAGGTGTGTAAACACCCATCCTTTTACCACTTAATTACAATAATAACCAAGCTAAAACGTGTATTTAGTGTCGTAAAAGTCGAAATTATGCGTCGTTTGTGTTTTTGTTGTGATTTAGGACCAAAATGTGAAAAGGGAAGAAAAAGACAAAAGACGAAGTCAAAAGATCAAGAGTGCAAAAAGAACGGAAGTCCAAGACCTATTTTGAAGATTTATCGAAGAAAAAGTCTAAATACAGAAGTTTAACAAAGTCGAAGAACCAAATCTGATAAAAGAAGAAAGTTAGAAGACGAGTTCAATTCATATCGAAAAATCCCGAGACAACGTCGAGAAAGTGAAAGAATTTAAATCGAGTCGAGAATAGAAGAAAGAAAGAAGAAAACAACTCCTTCCATTTCCTCCTATAAATACCTCCTAATATGTTATTAGGAGGTAGTAGTTAGCTAGTAGTTAACTTTTAGATAGTTTAATTTTTGTTTTAGGAGTAGATTACATTTACTTTCTCTCTCTTGGTTAAATTTCATGTTTTTCAAGATTTTATAATTTTAATCTTGTATTTGAATCTTAATCATCTTTAATTGATGCTTTTTCAATAATCATTCTCATTCTTCCTTTCTTTTTAATCTATTGTATTGATTAGTTAATCATGTAATTGCTTAAGCTTGATGCTTATTAATTGATTGATGTTTTTGATTGATTATGCTTATTGGTTTTGATGTGTTTGATTTTTATAGCTTATTGTGTTTGGTGCTTATTGTTTGATTTTGCTTATTTTGGATTAGGTGTTTTAATAGATTAATTTTATTAATTGTTGATATTTAATTTTTAACTTAATTAGTGTTTTTCAAGTTTTTGATTTGTGGTTTAATTAGCTTTTCTTAAAACTTGTTTAGATTAAGTTTTGGTTAATTGCTCGTTTAATTTGTGCTTATGCGTAGCTTATTTCCTAGATTTTAGATTATATTGTTTCTGTTTATCTGTTTCAAAACATCTTCGCAAAAGGGTTTACTATTCCGAACTATACCCCTTTTTCCGATTAAGTGTTATCCGAACTTCTACTTTTTATCCGAAATTCTTTCTTTTTCGAAAAAAGCACATTTATCCGAAGTTTTTGTTTATTCCGAAATTTTTTCCTTTTTCTGAAATAACTGCTTTATCCGAAATTATTAATTAATCCGAAGAATTTCCATTTTTTCCGAATTTATGCCATTTTTCCGAAGAATTTAGTTTTTTCCGAAATTTTGCTTTTTTCCGAAATTTTCCCTTATTCCGAAATAGTTGTTTTATCCGAAGATTTGTATTATTCCGAAAATGTAAGAAATTCTGAAGAAGTAACTTATTCCGAAGATAGGTCTTTTATCCGAAATTTTCTATTATTCCGAAATTTTGTGTTTTATTCCGAAAATCTTTGTTTTTTCTATAATAGTTAATTTTACTGTTATATTTTATTTTTAGTTTTGTTTTAATTAAAGTTTTAATCTTTTGTCATTTACTTTTTAAGTCTTGAATTTTTAGTTTAATATTTACAAGCTTTCATTTTTACTTATTTTTACCCTTACTCAACGACATTTACATTTTACTTTCAGTTTTAAAATAGATAATCACATTTCCTTAATTTTTCACCAAGAACAACTGAGTCACACATTCAACCGTGATCAATTCATTAAGACCGATTTCAACGAACAATCTTTTTACATACAAAATCTCTTGTATTACGTGTCATCAAAGCATACAAGGATAAATGTCTTAAAGATTACATGACCATAAAGGAAATACCAGAAACATACATCGGTACCCCAAAGTATAAGCTCATCACACACAAACATAACTACTGTAAAGGAAAAGGACTAAACAATGTCCATAGAAATAAGTAGCAAAATGTATGATGAAATGCATAAAGTAATGAAGGCTAGAAAGCTTCCAATCCATATTCACGTACGCTTAGAGTCTACGAGCGCCCTTGAGTACCTGCCGTTTTGGGAACATGAAAGGAAAACGGCTGAGCATAACGCTCAATGCACGGATATACAAGCATAGAATGAATAACATAAGTATATACAACATATAGCAACGGAATTGATTAAGTCCTGGAAAACCTGGTATAACTTAGTAAAACTGGTTTTATAGTTTGAAAAAGCCTTATGTTTATCTTATAAAAACTTTTTAACATGTTAACCATTAAGCCAATATAGGTCATGAAATATCAACGTACATGAATTAGAGGGGTTGCCTCTAATTAATATATGTTTGGGTAGGAGGGATCAGCTCCTTGTGAAGGATGCAAGGCACACACCAAATTCACCTGAATAATCTATTAAAAACATGTAACCTAGGATGCACCCATATGCCCCACATGATAACATAATAATATGGCCAAAAGCTGAAAGGGACGCCACGAGCTATCACTCCGCTGTGGTGAAGTCATAACACTAGTGCCTCCAGTGTTATGGTTATGGTACCTCCATAACTAGGTGAACTGGTCATGCATGTATATGGCTTAGGCATTTAAATTAAACATAAGCAAATAAAAACATATAAAACATATACTGGGAAAACAGTTGGCTGCATACGGGGAATCATAATAAAGAAAGAATGTCCACACTGAAAGGACGGAGAATCCGTACCTTATGTCCTGTGAACGAAGAAGACGAACGGAAGAGAGTCCTACTTTGATCTCACTAATGCTACATAAATAGTATACATGTATAAGTATTCTGATTACTGAGTACGTAACTGGTTTTATATCATGTCTTAGCTTGTTTTATATGTTCATGTCTTGTTTTACTGATTTTAACGTTATACTGTGTTTATCATGTATTCTGGATATTCTGATTAAGTATTACTTGTATTTCTTGTATTATTATACTTGTTGTGAAATAACAAGTAACTTCCTAAAAATAGTAGGTTTCCTAAAATAGAAAGTTTCCAAAAATAGAATGTTTCCAAAATAAAAAGTTTCCAAAAAATAGATTAACTACTTAAAATAGATTAGTTTCTAAAAATTGAAAGTTTCTAAAAATAGTAAGTTTCCTGAAATAGAAAGTTTCCATAATTAGAAATAAGCTGGATTAATAAGCTAATAAGATAAGCTTAAGGTTTACTAATTAAATATACTAAGTCATGTGATTAATAGTATAGTTTACTAATTATAACATGTTAATTAAATAAACTATATGTTATACGATTTAATTAAATATAATCATGATTTAATTAAATTAAAGTGTATATAATACCTAGGTTAAAACATGTATTAATATTTATATTAATATAACCTAAGTCATGAAAATTAATTAATTATATGTCATGTTTTAATAATCAATTAATTACTATAGTCTAAATTACATAAATAATTACTTAGGTTAAAATCATGTATGTATTAAATAATAATAATAACCTAAGTCCATGTTTTATTTAAATTAATTATGTGCCATGTTAAATTAATTTAATTAACTTGTAAATAAATATATTTTTAAATAAAAAACACTCTAACCAAAAAAAAAACCCTAAAAAATTCTCTCCCTAGGGAGATATCCAGCCGCCACTTTTTCTTTATTATCCGGCTAAATCTTTCTTATAAACGATTCTATATCTATGATTCATCATACTAGTTTGATTGGGATATTGTTTTTTGTTCTCCTTGCGGATTTCAATTAACATTTACTTGATTAATCTGGTTTGATTTCTTGTGGTATATAATTGGGTATAAGTAAGTGATTGTTATGAAAAAGTGGTGTGCGTCTTTTGATATCTCCCTATCCTACCGAAATCATTGCCCTAATTTTTTAGGGTTTCATTATTATTGCTGTTCATTATTAGGGTTTCGTGGGTTGCGTGTTGCGAGATCTAGGCGGTTCATTGATTGATATTCATAGATCTGTATGTGGTTAAGGGTGGCGGCCTGTTTTTTCATTGCTTAGCCTGGTTAGGGTTTTCATGCCGTCAAGATGAGTGTGCTGGGTAAACCCTAATTTTTAAGGTTTCTTTTTTCATGTTTAATCTATGGCCACTGATCTAGGCTATGAGGTTGTATGTCTATGTCATCAAGATCACCATGAAGCTGACTGGCGTATGTTTAGGGTATGTGATCCCATCAGTTCGGTGGTTACAAGTTTTTACTTGTATTCGATCATTTGTAAAGCGATTAGGTTTACTATCTTGTTTGATTGGATCTGCGTGGGTCCTTATGATCTCATAGTTTGTTGTTGCTTTGGATGGTGCCTCGTTGAGGCTGTGATGTTTTGGAACGATGGGTTGGGAGAGGTGGAATAGATTTTGTATTGGATGTATCGTGGTTCTTATCAAGATTATTTGGGTCTTGTTCGCAGATCCCAGGTGCAGCCGAGTTCTTTTCACATGGCAGATCAAGAGCCCGGGTTTTAGGGTTTTCCGTTGGAATGCTTATTATTACTGGTCTTGCCGAGATTCGGTATCATATATGCAGGTTGGCTGCTTGGAAGTAGCGTATTTAATAATACGCTTTGTGTTCACATCTTGCTTTCAAGATTGTTTTTCTCGGAAGTATAAGCTAGAAACATGTACCATATAGTTTTCTTTATTTTATTGTTTTGTTTTCTAAGTTTATTTGATAGTCATAAGAGTGGCATGTCACTCTTATGTACGATTTTGGATCATTGCACGTGATGTGTGCATGGTTGTAGCCCATGTAACGGGCCGTGATGTTAGGACTTCACCTACATCCGTTGTACTTCAACGTTTTTTTGGTGTAATAAATTTTACCGGGGTCAGTCCCCTTTACCCAAAAAAAATATATTTTTAAAACTATTAAACTTGTAAAAATAATAAACCGAACCCATGTATTATTTTTATTAAAACATGTCATGAACCGGTCCGTGTACTCGTGAACCGGCCGAACCAACCCCACCGAAAACAGTGGCAAACTGGCCTAAGCCGGTTGCCCCTGCTCTCGGCAAAACTGCCACCGGCTGTAGCTGGTGGTCTTGTCCTCTCGGCCAGCCGCTGACACACAAAGGGTTTCCACCGGCAGTTGCCGGTGGTCCCCCTGCTTGTTGCGGTTCCCCCTGCTTACCAAAAATAGCCACCGGCTTTAGCCAGTGGTGGGGCTGTGTGGCTGCCGAGACCAACCGAACCACAAGACAACCCCGACACATGACGGGGTGTCTTGTTCCCTGCTGTTGACCGAAACCCACCGCCACCGAGACATGTGTCTCGGTTGGGTATGGACCAACGACGCCGACAACCCTTGGCTCTCGGTTTATTTGGAGGCCGAACACCAAACCCGAAAACACCCTAATTGATTTTCCCCACCATGATTATTAGCATGTTTTAATCTTGTTTTTAAAACCCCCATGATCACATGTTCGTAAAAACATAAAAAGAATTAAAAAAAGGTTTTCGGATTACCAAAACACATGGAATAATTAAAGGATGAATACACGAACACGTTCTTATGATTTGTTAAATCAAAATCAACCAATCACCCTTGTTTCTTGATGTAGCCGCCAGCCTAAGGGAGCAAGGAGGAGGATTAGGGTTTTTGCTTTTCTAAAAATCTTCTGTGAATGAAAACATGTTTTCCTTATTTTCTTATTTAGTAAAAATAAATGGGCTGGGTCCCTCCTTCTCTTGTTGCCGCGACTTGTAGGGCCCACCAAGGGAACCCCGTAGTTTTTCCTTGTTCTAATAACTTACGTGTTCGTGTGCTTGTATTTACGTTTCATTATTATTAAATATTCGTGTTATTATATATACTTGTACGTAGTCGTAATAATAATTACTTAAATACATAATTATACGTTCGTGATTCTTACGTTCATGATTTTATGTTCGTGATTTAATTATTATTGATAATAATTATCGTGCATTTATACATACTTAATACTTATCGTGTAATAACACGCACGTAGTTCTTGTAATTTATATTCGTGAAACGTATTCATGTTATAAAAGGAAAGTTTTAATCATGTACGTACGATCATAAGTGTACTGTTCATGGTAAAAGCATGCGGGTTTTACACTGCAGCTCTTTTAACTCAGCTGAAACCCTGCAATAAAGAGTTTTGAAAATAGGTTATGTTCTTGAGACAAGCTCGATGTTAAATTATGTCTCGTGGTTAGGAAGGAATTCCTGGAAAATCTTCTGGAATGACATCTGAAAAATTTAGGATATTTTGTTGATCATGAGTTTAAGGAATTTCAGAAGTAGTATCGTGAATGGTGATCAGAAGTATTCACAGCTAAAAGATAATAATTCACATGCTTGTAAAGCTGAAACAATTTATACTGATTTTTGGCAAAATATAATGAACAAATCAGGAGTTAGTAAGACGAATCTCGTATTCAACTGGAAGAAAAGCCTCTATAAATATGGTGATACTGTGGAGTCTATTCTGGATGGGAGGTAGGTAATACATGATTTAAGATAAAGCTGACATAAGAATACGTGAAGTAAACGTGGTAACTTTCACTGATTTTGTTCATCTGTAACCTCACAGAATGAACACTGCGTGTCTAACTTGAATAATACTCCAGTGGTGGTAACTGAATTGTAATGGTTTGATTTATGCGTGGCATAACAGAACGGGTATACCCCCTTGGAGGGTACCCTGAATTTCGGAGGAACTGGTTTAGGAGACATACTGGTGTTATGAATCTGACTCGTACTTTGAGAAGGTATTCGTATGACATGTATCGTAACTGGTGTCCTGAAAGTGTCTTCCGAAAGGATACTTGAGACCTAAGTCTGGGCTGATGTCTTGACAGGTGTTTTAGTAGGTGTATCTGAACAAGGCTGAAAATTTGATAACTACTAGGGTTGGCGGACCGGTTAGACTGCTGACCTCTGTATTTCTAGTCACGTCCGTTCCGGAGTTCCGATGGTTACTGACTAGTTAAAATAAGCACGGTGATTATCATTACCGCTTTGTCTGTCAGTTTCATGACGGTCATTATTACAACCGAGATTTCTGTAACTATTCTGCTGAGTGACCGACTGGGTACTGGTTTCTACTCTTCTGAATGAAAGTTAGCTGAGTGATGTGAGATATCTAGCTGAGGCGGTAAAGCATGGAATGGGATGGTAGTATCTGGTGGTTGAAATTTATTCTTGTCAGAAGTTTCAATTTTATAATTGTCGTCCTTGTTCAGTAGGGTCTTCGTAGTATAAACAACATTTAACGTCTTGAGAAATCTCCAAGTATCTGCAACATCCGCATTCGTAAGGTCTTCAAAGTGTTAGCAGCATAAGTATCTGGTAAAATCTTCAACTCACGAGCAGCATCATCATCTGTTAGAATATCGACAAGTGGAAACGCTTGAGATGATTGAGGATTGATTAGAAATATCCATAGAGTAGGGTACCTGGAGTACACCTGGACTACTGTACATGAAGTACAATGTGAATACTACACATGGAGCATATCTGAGACAATGTACGTGGAGTACTCATGAAATACCGTACGTGGAGTATAACTGAGACATTGTACATGGGGTACAGATGGAATACTGTACATGGCACTAGAGGAAATTTATGGGATGATCGATACTAGCGTCGCTTGTCTGACATGATCAAAGAAATAAATTGATTTAAACGGTAGTAAACTAAACTGAAATGAGTAACATGATAACCTGGTAATTCCTCCGATGACTTAAAGCTGGTTGTATAGAGTTTCAAGAATATGATTTAAACGGAACTTCACCAATGGTCAGTACGAAGACATGACTGATGAAGATCAAACATGATTATTATGAAAACATGATTTTACTGTAACCCTTTCTGTATCTTAGCATGAAAACATCATCACCTTGCTGAAAAACATAATCCTCATAAGGATGCATGAACTTAGTCAGCATGAAAATGACATTCACGTGAGAGTATAAACTTGACTGATACAAATAACATAGAAGAATAATCAACTGAGGTTTAACATCAACTGATGTGTATAGTTATGGTTTAATCCACAATGTTCATAGTAGGAAGCATGTGACTAAGTATGGGTAATTCTGTCAAATTTTCTGAGAACTGTCATGTATAGAAATTTACAATCTGGGGCTAAATGTGGTTGGCTGTAGTCCATTTTATATTTGTCAATATTTTACGAAATGTCATGATATGACAAATGTGAACAACTATGGATTGGTTCATAAAACAACATTTGACTAAAAAGCATGAAATTTGACCTGAGTAATGGTGAACGTTTATGGCTGGTTCACCAAGTAATATTTGACTAAAAACATGAATCTGTCATGAGTAAGGGTAAATGCCTATGGTCGGTTTACCAATACAAAATCTGAACGGGCAAGGGTGAACGCCTATGGGTCGGTTCACCAAAACAAAATTCGTAGAAAAGCACATGTAACTAAATATGGCCAGTCATGTACCAACATTTTACTTAGTCAAAAACTTTAAGAAAACTGACTGATAAATGAAGAAAACTGACTGAGAAATGCATGAGAAATAAGAAAGCTAACAACGCCAAAATCTGAGAAGTTCTTGGTGACTACCCACTAGTCACAAGTCAAGTTTTAGAACCTATAGGTCGAACCTATATCTCTGATACCATAATTGTAACACCCCACATGGGTAAGTGGACAGTTACGTATATTTATGGAGTGTCATCAAAGCATATAAGGTAATGTCCTAAAAATTAACTAACCATAACGGAAATGCCGGCATAAAACATCAGTAATCCAACATAAGCTCAAAACATGAAGAATCAAATACTAAAAGAAAGGACTGAACAATGTCCAACATGCAATAAATGAATAGAGTGCATAAAGTAAAGAAGTCTTGATAGCTTCCGTCCGAATGCACATGCTCTCAGTATCCTAAGAGCATCCTGGTGTACCTGCCGTTAGAACATGAAAAGAACTACGACTGAGCATAACGCCCAGTGAGCGGATATAAAACATGATAAGAAAATACTGAAATGAAGCAGATGATAAAATACTGAAGCTGTAAGACTGATAAGTAAAGCTGCAGCGGAAACCTGTGTAAAATCTGAAAAGTTTGATTCTTAAATAATAAAGCTGAACTGTTATCTGTTAAATCTGAAAACATGTATTTACTGTATTTTAATTGCCAAGAGCTTATATACGTCATGTGCTGAAACAACTGTTGCATGAATAATTGGAAGGGTGACCTCGTCATGCTGTAGAGGGGTGACCTCTAATTAAATGTGTTGGGTGGAGGGATCAGCTCCAATGTGAAGGATCTAGAGCATACACCATATTCACCTGATAACTGTAAACTGATAAGCCTTGGATGCATCCATAAGCCCCACTAATAATACTGATAAAATGGCCAAGCTGAGCTGAATGGAACGCTATAGGATATCACTCTCCTACAGGTGAGTCATGACACCGGTGCCTCAAGTGTCATGGTTACGGTACCTCCATAACTAGTACAACTAATTGGTCATGCTTGTATATAAGGCTTAGGCAATATCTTAGTTATTAAAACAATTTCTGATAAATTAAAACATTTACTGGGGAAAACATTTGGCTGTAGACGGGGAATCCTAATCATGCATAGAAAGGAAGTCCTTACTGAAGGACGGGAAATCTGTACCTCGTGTCCAATAATGAAATAACAACGAAAGCTGAAAGGTCTAGTCCAACTCCAAGGATACTACATAAATTAATCTTAACTGTTTCTCGTTTTATTTATTTTATTCCCAAATTAATGTACTCATATTAACTGATAGTTCCGAGCCTTCTACTATTTCTTTTTAAACATATTAACGTTCTACTATTAATAACTGTACAGAATGTATTCTGACGTTACACTAATTCTATATTTGGTAACCTGCTAAAAATAGAAAGTTTCCTAAATTAGAAAGTTTCCAAAATAATTTAATTCCTATTTTTAAAATTATACCCTTTTACAGTTTATAAAACTAATTTATATTTAATTCCTTAAATGCATTTTTTAACCATTTATTTAAAGTAAAGTAATTTAAAAGATATAATTCAAAATCTTTATATTTATTTATTTTAATTAAATTCTGAGCCTACCGAGATATCGCTTTCTCGGTCGCACTAAAACAATTCAATCAAATATATAAAATCTGCCTACTAGAACTAGCGACAGAAAAATCTGCCGTTAAAACCGTGTCCATAAAAACTCTCCAAAAACTTTCCCACTGATCTCCTATACTTTTCCCACTGATTTCATCATGTTCCCACTGTTTCTGATTTCCCAAACACCCTCTCTTGTTATGCATTTATACCGAGAATTTTAGCTCTCGGTTTCCCTTTGTTTTCGCGACTTGCCTACTGCCACTAGATCAACTCACGCCTGCATTTTTTTGTTCGGCCTGACCATGACACAACCTCATCCAGACCTTGGGGTCTCGGTTTCCTTACACAAGAAAAACCCGACACCCGTGTTTTGGGGTAACCTGCTCTCGGCAGGGCCAAGGAACACCACGTCGGCCTGCTTGGGTCATGGCTGGCCTGAAGATAACACACCGAGACCTTAATGGTCTCGGATTTCGTGCAGCCACACAACCCGACGCCGCTTCTTATTTATTATTGACTCACAACATGTACATTTTTATTTTTACTTGCATAGATTCGTAATTAAAATTGGAGGAAGGATAAAAGGGTTCATGCACATTACCAATACATGAATAGAATTAGGGTGAGAACACGAACACGACCTTCCATAACTCGAGATCCAAGGCCATCTTTCTACCTCATTTTCTTTTGAAAGCCAGCGGCAGACACATGGGTGAAAACCCTAGGTTTTGTTTTCTATTTTTTTACTGCGAATGTGACAAGGGGAAATGGTTGCCCCGTCTTTTTTTTTCTTTTAGTATTGGGCTGGGCTCCAAGCCCAAATTCCCTTCTATTCTTTTTAAACTGGGCCCCATTGTGTATAACTATTTTTTGACACTTAGAATTATTCCCGCGTTTTATTTTCGTATGCTAAATAATACATATATAGTTTATTAAAATCAAAACTGCGTATTTAATATTATCATTTATATACGGGTTTTACATCAAGATTTACCACCTAATCCCGTTTATGCAAAACAAGATCAGGAATATATTCCTTGTCTTTATGATGTGACCCTAATTAGCAAATCGAAAGAAGCACCTTATGTTCGTGATACTGAGGAGACAATGTCACTTGCGGAAGAAACTCGATCTAAAATGCTTTCAACATTCCATAAGCTTGATTATGTTAAGCATAATAAAGATCAATTTGATAAAAAGACCCGTATTCGATTACAAAAGGAATTAGCTCAATTATCAGCTTTTGTGCCCCAAAGTTTGTCAAAGGAAAACCTTCCTAGTACGTCTCCTACACATGTCAAAAAGGATTTAACTGACTTAATTCCACCAGAAAGTAAGGTGTCAGATAGCTTAAATGCATTGCACAAACACTTTGCCGATTTTGACACGGTTATTAAGGAACGTATGACGGCTTTGGCCATAGGTGAATGGAATTTTGAGCACACTAGAGCTACGTTTCGAGACGAAATTGTTCCGTTTGTAAACAATATTAAAGAGTGTTTTAGCAATATTGATCAAGATTTGGTTTTGGAATTAGAAGAAGTTAAACGCGTTTTCAATGAAATGGATGATGCTTATGAAAACGGTTTACTTGAAATAGAACGAATTTCGCCAAAATGATGAGCTTCTGAAGCAAGTGATGTCGCATGATATTGTTTCCGTTTGTGTAAATAATAGTGTTGATAATGATTCTATTGTGCATAATGTTGAATCTGTGGATAATGTGGTAGATAGTACTTGTCATAAATCTGACGCTGAATTTTTAAAGCTTCAAGATTCTTATTCTTTGCTTTCAAAACGTTTTGATGAGATTCAAAAACATTGTATTTCGCTTGAATGTAAACAACAATTTATCCAAGAGATTTTTGAAACGTCATTCGAAGGTGTTAATATAGATGATGCAAATTTTCAAAAGAATTTTCGATTGGATTTACAATCAAAACAGCGTCAGCCAAGTGACAAGGTTGCTAAATCATTGCCGATAGACATAGAGAAATGTCAGGAGATTAACTGTAGCACCCCATTTTGATAAATAGAATATCACAGGATATTTATGGCGTTTCATTAAAGCATGCAAGGTTATATGTCATAAACATACATGACCAAAGGGATAACCGGAATCAAAATCGGTTCCCAAACATAAGCCCAAAATATATATAAAATAAATGAACTAAAGGAAGACTAAACAAGCATAAATATATGAATGCAAGAGGAGAAGAAGTCTAAGGTAGCTCCCATCCTATGCATGTCCTCCAAATGCTCCAGTCTAACCTTGGGTACCTGCCGTTTTGGGACATGGAAAGAAAGTAACGCCTGAGCAATACGCTCAGTAAACGAATATATGACATAGCATGAACGACATAATATAGGAAAGAAATGTAAAGCATGAAAAGCAGCATAAATGAATAAGTCTTGGAAAACCTGGAACATGTTTATAATCTGGTTTTATATTCTGGAAATATAGCTTATGTTTACTTATGAAAATCTGTAATAGTTTAATATACCAAAAGCCAATATAGGTCACGAGTTCAACAACGTACATGAATACTTGGAGGGGTAACCTCGTCATGCAATTAGAGGGGATGCCTCTAATTAATATAGTCTGGGTAGGAGGGATCAGCTCCTTGTGAAGGATGCAAGGCACACACCACATTCACCATGAAATCCTGACTGACACTTTAACTAGGATGCACCCATACGCCCCACATGATAATAATAATAATAAAGGCCAAATAACTGAATGGGACACCACGAGTTATCACTCCGCCATGGTGAAGGCATAACACTAGTGTCTCTGGTGTTATGGTTATGGTACCTCCATAACTAGCTGAAATTGGCATGCATGTATATGGCTAAGGTAACTAATAAAACATAAGCATTTAAATCTGTAACTACTGGGAAAACAGTTGGCTGCATATGGGAAATACAAATAAAAGAAGAGATTGTCCTTACTGAAGGACGGAAGATCCGTACCTTATGTCCAGCAAAAGCTAACGGAAACGTTAAAGAACCTACTCCGCCTTGACGGATAATACTACATAAGAATAAGGGACGTGTATGAGTTGTCTGAGATACGTGTATTTTACTGGTTATGTGTGTTCGTTAGCTTGTTATACTTATTCTATCATGTTTTACATGTGTTACTGTGTTATCTGTAGTTATTCTTGTATTCTGATGGTATTAATCATGTATTAAGGCATTATAATACTTGTATTGTAATACTAGGTAACTTTCTAAAAATAGAAGGTTTCCTAAAATAGAAAGTTTCCAAAAACAGAAAGTTTCCAAAAATAGAATAAGTTTCCAAAAATAGAAGGTTTCCATAAATAGGATAAGCTAGATTATTAAGCTAAAAATATAAGTTAAGCTTATAAGTGAAATTACAAGTCATGGATTAAAATGATATAGCTTATTAAATGAATAACATGGATGATTTAATAAAATATAGTTTATATGAATTTAATTAAATAAAGCATGATTTAATTAAATTAGGCTAATTAAATACTTAGGTTAAACATACATTAATAATTAAATAATTATAACCTAAGTCTTGATTTAATTAAATTAAATGGACATGTTTTAATTTAATTAAATAAATCATGAAAATAATTAAATACTGATTTTAAAGTGACCCGAACCAGAACCCGTGAAAATAATAAAAACCGGGTCGAAAACACCTAGCCGACACCACTCAGCCGGCGGCTGGTGGTGTCAGTCGGCAGCTGCAAACCAAACGCAACCCATCAGTGGCTAGACCAGCTAGCCGGTTGCCAATGATGGCTAGCTTTTCCCCCCTGCTGGCCTCGGTTGGCTACCCACTGCCAAACCAAAACACACCCCGACTCAAGCCGGGGTTCCCACCGTTGCACCATAAGTCCCACCGAGACATTATTGGTCTCTATTGACACTAAACCCAAATCAAGCACACCCCGACGCCATGTCGGGGTTCCCTTGCTTGAGGCCTAACAAACCCAACCCATACCGAGAACATGAGGTCTCGGTTGGGGGTAAACAAATCAAGCCGAGACCCCTAGTGGTCTCGGTTGAGTGTTAGCCGATCAAAACCAAACCAAAACAAACCCTAAAACTTGGTTCTTGGTAAATCTAACATGTTTTCACACTTATTTTTAAGATGTAATATCACGAAATCATGAATTCAATAAAAGAATAAAAATAAAGAGGATCAAGGTGTTACCGATTGCTTGGACGAATAAGAACTAATAACACAAACGCGTACCGAATTCAACAATCAAAATCAACCAACACCCTTGTGGTGTTCTTGTTTGGCCGGCGGTAAGAGAGAACAAGGAGGCTAGGGTTTGTGATATTTTTAATAAAGCTAGATTATGATTAATCCCCTAGCGTTTGTTTAAGACTATAATTGGGTTATGGGCCAAAAGGCCATTTCCTTCCTTTCCCTTTGTCTAGCCGCAGCTCACTAGGCACAAAAGGAAAAACCATTCGATTTTCTAAGTTGAAATTATATTCGTGTAGTATCGTGTTTAGTTATCGTGAATTAAATGTCGGTTCATGTTACATCTATAATATATTTAAATACTTGTTATTTAATGTCGTAACACGTGTTAGATACTACAAATGGAAAGTTTTAAATTAATCGTATTTTCGTGTATTTACTGTTCTTGTTACTATTCATAGTATTTTAATGCGGGGTTTACAACTCTTCCACTCTAAAAGAATTATTCATCCTCGAATTAGGGTCGTGACAGTGTGGTGGATATTGTAATTCTTCCCCTCTAAAAGGATCGTTCGTTCTCTAATTAGAGATACAAGAAGCTGTAAAGGACGTGACATGACTGGAAAAGACATGGAGCATGACATGACTAAAGAGGACATGGAACGTGATGTAATTGATAATAATATACCTCACTTATGGATAGGAAAGGGGATAGGGATCCAGGTAAACTCCTCTGTTTCCAAGTGGCTTCCCGCTCGGAACGATCCTCTAACCATGTCTTGATGAAAACAAGTAAACCTTGGTCTTCATGATTCTGTCTCGATGATACAGAAAGTTTATGGTTCACCAACGTGAGATGGGTTCTCATGAGACTGATCGAATGGCTAAGAAATAACGTATAAGGGTAATAAAACGTTACGATACGAAATAATCTGGAATAATGACATAAGAAACGTCTTAGTAAGGATGTACGAGACACACTGAAACGTAATACGTGAACAATTGTGAACGTGATACGTGAGCGATTGTGAACGTGATACGTGGAGATATGGTAAATGTAACATGGATAGACTATGGTGGACGTGACACGTGCAACATATCGTGAACGTGATATGAGCAATGTAGAATGAACATGACATGTGAGACATATCGTGAACATGGAACCACTGAGGCGGTAACGTCAACCGGTAAGAGGTAAGACGCGAAATGTGACGTGAAGCACCAGCCTGAAGATGGAAAGTTTATTAAACTCGAGTTTGGTTCGCCAAGCTTGCTGTAAACTTCTAGAACAAAAGCAAAACTTAAATCGCAAGCTAGAATATGATCATGAACGGGAATAATGTCATGAACATAAATGCGAAAGAAAAAACGTAAAATTTAACAAGGACGTGAACGTAATGATGAATGCGTATGCGAGCCTTCATTTGAACTGATAGTTGAGAAGGTGCCCAGTGATCGTACGATCTCTGGCTGGGCAATGTCTGATAATCTGCTAGTTGTGAAATCCCTACTAATGAAAGGATTTTTCAGACTTGGTCAAACGGTTGAAAACAATCCAGATAGCATCATGCTTCTTCTGGGCTTGTGATAGTCTGGTAACAATTCCATGGAGGTCTTGTCCCTTCTCTGTTTCAAAATTTCCAAGGGTGGAAATAACTCCTGACCTGTTGGTGTTCTATCTTAACCTGTCGGTATGGCAGATTCTTAGATATGAACTTAACTGTATCTTGCTTAATAGAAACTGGATACATAAAAACTACAAAACTACGAGTATCCGAAATTTGAATTTTGTTAGCGTAGGATTCTCTAAAACATTCAATTTAGTGTATGGTTCTCTCCTTTACGCTAAACCGCGTCATGGTAAGATTAACCATAAGAGTCAACGTGATTCAGATTGTCACTGTAATCACCCGGAATTCTTACTGGCAAAATTTCAGGTGAAATTTCTGATGTCATATAATTTGCAACATAGTGCGAATATGTTCTTCAGGCTCTTCTCTAGACTTAGAGAAGATCAGGTTGTTCTCGATGAAAGTACTAACGAACTTATTTATGAGTTCATGGAAACTTAATCTATCAAACCCATAATTCTGCGAAGCATTCTTGAGACTAAAACAAAATCGTGGATTCAACATGATCAAATCGTGTGCAAATAACAGTCATGGAAAGGTCCTGCTCTTTCACTCGCCGACGATGACAACATGATTGTAAATTGTTCTTGGAAAAGTGCTTTGTACTCTGTAGTCGATCGTATACGTCATCAACACGTGGAGGGAATTAATGGTCATGAATGGTGATTTGTTTACATCGACAGTGGTCAACACATAATCTCATGTTACCGTCCTTCTTCTTGATGCAGAGCCGATGCACACCAGGGTGATGCGCCTGATGGATGAACCTTGTTCAGGTATCTCTGCAGCCGATCCTTCAACTCTTCTAGCTCAAGAAGGCCATGCGATGAAGAGCCTTGGAAAATGGTTCTGCTCCCTAATCCGCTTTATGTTATATTTCACCTGGCAAATAGGAAGTATATCCGGAGGTTCTTCTGAAATCTTATCTAGAAATTCTTGAAACCATCAGTTGATTCTGGATAAAAGGAGTTTCAGAAGTCTTATCATAATGATAGATAGAAAAATCTTCGCATCCATGGAATGTTAATCACATGCTAATAAAACATAAATGACTAGTACAGATTTTCCTGATGGAAAACCATGCTGAATGTTTTCAGGAGCCTGAATATCACTGTACATAATCTGATATGAGTGGCTGTATTTCGCAGCATGGGTTACTATTCATAGTCCATAAACAAGAATCATATCTAACTCACCTCCATCCGAGGGAAGTGCGTTAGCTGATTGGATCTTATCGTCCTACTGAAAATGAATGAGTTCGTACACACGGATGATACGAATGGCGTCTTTATGGACATGGATATATGAAATATGAGACCAGAAATGAAAGTGACATGGTAATTATATGAGGTAAAAACGTTACAGGTTCCTACTGAATGTGCTTCACCTGCCTCCCGCAGAACGAATACTGCATGTTCAAACGTGAACAACACTCCGATGATGAGGCTGAAGTTCTTATAGCCTGATTTATTCATGGCACAAAAAAATGTTATAGAGGGTATTCTGAATTACGTAGGACTATTCCAGATGGTAAACGTGAGTCATGTGTCCTGACTCGTGTCTTGAGAAGATATGCGTATGACATGTGTCTTGACTGGTGTCTTGACATGGGTCTAGAGATGTGAAACAATGAAATTTAAATTCTTAGGTCATCATGTCAGAATTTGGCGGATCGGTTGGACTGCTAATACTTTGTATTTCTGATCATGTCCATAAACGGAGTTTCTAGCGTCATTGTCAGAGTATTTGCTGTCATGGTAGTTATCACTACCTCTTTGACTGTCAGTTAAATGACGGTCAATATCATGAATATGATTCATGTAACCATCCAGCTGAGTGGCCGGCTGGTACCGGTTCCCACTCATATGCTAGAAAAGACAACTGAATAATCATGTGACATACAATATGAAAAGGTAAGAATATGGAATAAAACGGTACATCTGGTGGTTTAAATAAAATTCTAGTTTGGTTGCTCAATTCTATCGCCTTCGTCTTTGTTTTGTAGGATCCCCAAGCTGAGAGCGGTATTATCCTTTAAACCAATTGGTGAAAAAAAATGTCTGAGAAAATTGAAAATGGATTAGTCTCACACATGGAGTGCGGTAATTGGAATACGTCTGGTGTATGGTACATGAAGTAAACATGGAACATGGTACATGGAGTACACATGGAATTCACATGATATGATCGATCGATGTCAACCATCTGACATGATCAAGGAACACGCAATAGCCTAGCTAATTCAGCGTAGACGTAATTCTAGTTGTATAAGAGGCACAAAACACTATTAAATGGAATCGAGTGATCGCCAGCATGAAAACATGATCAATGAAAACCAATCATGACTATCATGAAAGCATGATTTAAATACGGTCCGTTAATGGCTAGCATAAGGGTGAATTCAACTCGAGGAAACATGAAACCGAAATTTTCATATTGGAACCTGAATCATAATCAGCATGAAAACAAGGTTAACCATGATAGTATGACAACATAATTGACATAAGGAAACGTAACAACAAATGAGAGTACTTGAAAAGTTATGACTGAATGAAATACATTTTGAGAATCGATATAGTGGACGACTATGAGTCATTTCACAATGCAAAACAATGCAACATAAATGGTAAATTTGACACAATATAACATGACCTATACATAAAAGATGCATGAAATAATTTATAAATCATAAAACAGTTTATATTGAATGAAACAGTTTACAAGGCATGGTTAATCAATATGATGATATGTACATGAGTGAACGCCTATGGGTCGGTTCACAAAAAAAAGGCAAGTGTGGACGCCTATGGGTCGGTCTACTAAACAACAAAATTTTCGATAAACGCACGTGCGACTAAATAGGGCCAGTCCTGTACCAACCATTACTTAGTCATAAATCCTATGAAAATGAGATGAATGCATGAAATGAAGACATGAAATGAAAATGAAATGAATGTATGAAAACCAACTGTCTAAACCTAACAGAAACATGCGACTAAGTATGAACTACTGTGATTCAGTTCATACTAGTCTACATTCACAAGAAACATCATGCATAAAACAATGACATGTAACTAAGTATCGATGACGGTGTGTTATCCATATTAGTAAAACAATTCCAAAGAAAACATCATGGTTAAAACAACGAGGTTCTAAAAATATCAATACGTGGAAATCAGACGTCGGCTTGGAAAGATCTTGGTGACTACCCACTAGTCACAGGTCAAGTTGAGAGCCTACAGGTCGAAATCTTGGGCTCTGATACCATAATTTTTTTTTTGGGTAAAGGGGATAAACCCCGGTAAAATATATTACACCAAAAAATATCAGTTAAGTACAATGGAATGTGACTGAGTGCCACATTAACCTCAAGCATAAGCTTGAACGACCTCTACTCATATGACATGCCATACGAGAACTACCTAGCCATTACAAAACTAATGACACCCACAGGAAAGTACCACCGAATAATACAAAGCCAAAAACACATCACTAACGAAGAACAGAATCCGGCAACTCCCAAAGCCGAACATATTTTAACCCATCCATCGACCTCTTGAAATGACAAGACATAAGTTTAAGACGAACAGACGCCATGATGCACACAATGACCTCGTTCACCGTTCTTTTCACTTGTTTAAACAATCTCCTCTGATACCATAATTGTACCACCCAATTTTGATAAATAGAATATCACATGATAATTATGGCGTGTCATCAAAGCATGCAAGGTAATATGTCCTAAACATACATGACCAAAGGGATAACCGCGATCAAACATCGGTTCCCAAACATAAACCCAGAACATAAATAAAATAAATGAACTAAAGAAAGACTAAACAAGCATAAATATATGAAGGCAAGAGAAGAAGAAGTCTAAGGCAGATCCCATCCTATGCATGTCCTCCAAATGCTCTAGTCTAACCTTGGGTACCTGCCATTTTAGGATATAGAAAGAAACTAACGGCTGAGCAATACGCTTAGTGAACGGATATATGACATAGCATGAACGACATAATATAAGAAAGAAATGTAAAGCATGAAAAGCAGCAGAAATGAATAAGTCCTGGAAAACTTGGAACATGTTTATAATCTGGTTTTATATTCTGGAAATATAGCTTATGTTTACTTATGAAAATCTGTATTAGTTTAATATACCAAAAGCCGATATAGGTCATGAGGCCAACAACGTGCACGAATACTTGGATGGGTGACCTTGTCATGCAATTAGAGGGAATGCCTCGAATTAAGATGGTCTGTGTTAGCCTCAAAATATTTAGTCAAACAAGAATGTTCGGTCATATGTTTATTATGTATCGTATTTAAGAACGTTGTAATAGGTAGTTGGTTAGTCTTGTTTTACGGGCTTAACTTTAAGCTAAAGTTCATTCATAAGTAGCTAAAGCCTAAAAGGAAAGCCCGGCCCAAACATATAGTCCATAATAAGGCCCACATGTAGGGGGACTACAAATACCCTTCCTAGCAGGTTAGGAAGGGTGTTGGTTTATTGTATTCATTCTCTCTTAATCTAATATTCACCAAGTTCCAACTATTC
This sequence comes from Glebionis coronaria, assembly GCA_025667525.1. NCBI lineage: Eukaryota > Viridiplantae > Streptophyta > Magnoliopsida > Asterales > Asteraceae > Glebionis > Glebionis coronaria. The sequence continues at coordinate 336,026,482 of CM046878.1, read as the reverse complement.
TCTCTCTTTTCTCTCTCTACTTTCTCTCACCAGAATTCATCTATCTTCTATCTACTTTTCTTGTTTAATTATCACATATTATATGGGACAACAATTGGTATCAATCGTTATGAGGTAGATTTGTGATTGGTTGTTGTTATATCATTTGATTCGTTTGATTTAATCCATAAATCATCTCGGATTCAATTTTTTTTTTGTGTTTTTCGTGCTCTAAATCTTGATATCTATCTCCTACATAGTTGTGGTAGGGATTTGGGTGCTTTGGATTGGTTAAAATCACGTTTTTCTAGGAAAAAATCTCATCTTTTTACTCAATTTTTTCGGAACTGTTAACACATTGCGAAATATTTGCTAAAATTCCATCGCAATAGACAAGGGTTTCAATATTGTGATACTTATTCCGATAGACATTGTGATAGGTCTTGGCATTGTTACAGATTTGAAAAGTTGATACATTGCGACAGGTTCAAAGTTTTTACATTGCGACAGGTTCAAAGTTGATACATTGCGACAGGTTTAAAGTTTTTACATCGCGACAGGTTCAAAGTTGATACATTGCGACAAGTTCAAAGTTTCTACATTGCGACAGGTTCAAAGTTTATACATTGAGACAGGTTTGAGTTAAGACATTGCGACAGGTTCAAGACATTGCGACAGACTTTGCATTGCGATAGATCTTTTAATTGGAAAATCTAAAATTCCAAAAATACACATCGTGTGTTTTTTGGTCTTGCAGAATTTTTGGTTTTTCGAGAACATTTTTTAAGGGATTTCAACAATTTTTCACGTCAACAACAATCACTATAACATCTACTTAAGATCCATATTCACTTCATCATTTCAGAGAATATTGAGATGGATTCTACTGCAGAATATCGTGTGACGAACAACAACATCATGGTGACGGGTAACAAAGAGAGACCACCAATGCTTGTGTCGGGTCGATATGACCAATGGCAATCCTGTTTTCTACGTTATCTTGACACAAAACCTAACGGTAATGCTTTAAGGCAATGCATTTTTGATGGACCCTATAAGTTATCAAGTATATAAGTTCCTGCAGTACCAACCACAGACACAAGTGATGAACAACCCGCATATGAACGTGATGAAAAGAGAAACGACCTTACACCAGAGAACCGTGCTTGGTTTGATGCAGAGAAGGAAGCAATCTACTTAATTCTCAATGGCATTGGAGATGATATTTATTCCACGGTTGATGCATGCCCTACTGCTAAAGAAATGTGGTCGGCTATTGAAAGATTGCAACAAGGTGAATCACTTAACAAACAAGATATGAAAACTAAGATGGTTTGGAACTTTGGCAAGTTTACTTCAAAGGATGGGGAATCAGTTGATTCTTATTACTCCCGATTCAACAAAATGATGAATGACATGACCCGAAACAACTTGCAAGTTTCCACCATGCAAATCAATGTCCAACATCTACAACAACTTCAACCCGAGTGGACACGGTTTGTCACCTTGGTGAAACAACAAAAGTTATACGAAGTTTCATATCACATGGTCTTTGACATTTTGAAACAATTTCAAAATGAGGCAAATGAACTTCGAGCTGAACGAGTTGCAAAGGTTGCAAATCCATTGGCTTTGGTGTCTACCACTCAACATTATCCAGATTATGGCTCTCGTACTCAAAAGACCTACTCTACTCAATCATCATCACCACGATCATCCACTGTCTCTAAGTTACATGCTACAATAAGATCCCGAGGCAAATAAGTTACAAGAGCACCATCACCCACACCTGAGCAATCATCCAAAGAAGAAAGTGATGAAGAACTAGCTCAAAAGGATAGGGAATTCAAGCAACAAATGGCTTTCATTATGAAGCAATACTAGAAAATATACAAACCCACCAACAACAACCTTAGAACATCATCTAACACGAGGAACAACTATGCTTAGAGTCCTCCAAGGAATGACACATGAAGGCGTGCTGAGAGTCCTCCAAAGTATGATCGACAACCCGCGAAGTATGATAATCAGAGGATTGCTACTGTTGTTGGAAATAGGGAAACTGTTGGTACTCAAGTTGTGCAACAAAGTGGGATTCAATGTTTTAACTGCCGAGGTTATGGGCATTTGGCTAGGGAATGCAGGCAGCCAAAGAGGGTTAAAGATTATGGTTATCATAAGGAAAAGATGCTGATGTGCAAGAAGATGGAAGCTGGGATCAAGTTATTAACTGAGGAAGGAGAAATGCTTGACGACACAAATGATGAACTCTCCGACCAAGAACCCGAGGCACATTATTCATACGTGGCAAAGATTCATGAGGTCCTTAACGTCACTGAAGATGACAATGGTCCTATCTTTGATACCGAGCCAATTTATAAGGTACAACATGATGATGAATATAATGTGTTTGATGATACACATGAGCATAATGATCTGCCAACAACAATTACTGACACGTGTATGATGGAAATGGTTGATAGCAATACCACACCCGATTCATCAGACATGTGCAATAATGAGTTTGAGGATGATCAACATGCAAATGAGTATGATGACGAGGAGCGTGTCGCGCTTGCTAATTTAAGTGCTAGTTGACAAAAAGATGTCAATGAAAATAGAAAGAGTTAAAAGCAATTAAAGAAGGCAAACACAACGCTCACTCAAAACTTTGAAGAAAGCAAAGCCACTCTTATAAAATCTAGTGAGACCATTGATAGTTATAGGGATCAGCTTCTTCAAAGAGACAAAGAGATTGAGGGGTACAAAAGTCGTTTAATTAACGTTAAAAAGGACGATTTTGAAAATAAATACAACGAAGCTCTTGCTTTGTTAACTAAAGAAAAACGTCAATTTAATGTTTTATTAAGTGATGAACCTCAAAAAAGTACCTTGCCACAACAAAAGTTAATGAACTTGAACAGAGACTTTCTATGAATACCGCCGATTATGTTAAAATTCTTGACGAAAAGAACCAAGAGGTTGAAAAATTAAAACAAGATTTCAAAAATAGACAAGGCAAAGATACTGAAAAAGTAAAGGATCTCGAAGAACAAGTCGATTTTTTGAAAAAAGTTGAATATAAAACTCATGACTCTATTCAAACCGTTAGAATGATAGCACCTCTGTCGTTTTTCAAGGGTCAAGCCAGTTTTGCTAGTCCCAAGTACCTCGAACAAGCTCAAACTGCAAACCCTCACTTATATCTTGATGAGTCCGAATGGATCGATCATGATTACCTAGTAGTTAGCCTCGATAGTGAAGAGACGTCCCTTTGGGATGAGGAGCGTAGATCACCGGTCAATAAAGATTTTATGACACCATATAATTATGCTTATAAAAACAGTCTTTATGGTCTTTTACTCCACCAAAATAGAAGTCTCGAAAGGAATTGTTTCTTGAAAGCAAACAACGAAGAATTCAATGGAAGAAAATTTTTGCCACTAAGAAATCAAATGTTCTTAAATATAATAACTATTTTCCTCTTGATGTGTCTAAAAGCAAAAGCAGAAAAACACTTGGTATTCTTAAACATCACATTGATAATGTTCAATCAATTGTTGAAAGCGATTGGCAAAAACGTGAAAAGGATAAGTGGGAAACAGAGATTCCTCACGACATAACTGTGCTTGGGAAAGAACTTTTAATACCAAATACGAAGATAATAAAATTAAATGTTCTTGCGTTTGAAAAATTGATTCAGTTTTAAATGTTTGATGATTTGAAATATGTTGAGTCTCTTGAAAAAGAAATTGATGAACTTCAAAATGACAAATCAGATTTTTTAAAAGAATATGATCTACTCTTAGAAGAATGTCTCTCCAAAGATATTTTGTGTGTTACTCTTCAATCTTGTGATGATATCGATGAATATTCTGATGTTGCATGCAAATATCTTGATAAGATCAAAGAGTGTGAACGACTTGAAACTGAGATTTCGAAACGTAAAGAAAATGTTGATAAAAAGGCTTTTGAGTTACTTCAACACAAAACTGATTTCCTTCAAAATCATTGTCATTCTCTTGAACTTGCTTTGCAAAAAGACATCAGAAGTTTTCCACATGATAATAAAATGCAAGAAAAACATTCCCAAATGTGTCGAGAAATGAATGAAAAGAGTTTGGAAATTAAAGAGTTGAAAGCTCAATTACAAGACAGGGAAATAGCGATAGCAGAGTTGAAGAAAATTGTTGCTAAGATGGGTGGGAAAATTGTGGAACCTAGCGTTAAGAAACCTGTTGTTAGACAACCCAATGCGCACAAAGTGACTAAACCCTCTGTCTTGGGAAAACCATATGTTCTCTCCAATTCTGCATTTGCAAAACCTGGGTTTGCCCCCAAGACGGTTGGGAAGGATAGGTTATCACAAGTTACTCCCAAAACACATATTCGATCACAAAGCATTAAGAACACAAATGTGATTAAACAAGGCATGTATAGATTAGCCACTAAACCCACACACAACAAAGAAAGTCAATCACCTCAGACTTCTAGAAACACTAATAGACGTGTGTCGTTTACTACAGGAGTAGTCCCCGCTGCTAGTTTTAGCCAGCCTCAGCGTAAGAGCACTCAAATGAATGAAAAGGTTTGGCAAAATAAAATTCAAGGGAAGATGAAGAAAGTAGAAGACCACCCTATGAATTTCAATGTTTCTAAGAATAAAACGTCTGTAATCGCGTGTAATGACGATTTGAATGATTCGACTTTGAATGCTTTGAATGTTAAGTTTGTTTATGTGAAATGGAATATGTGCCAATGCTAATCATGCTATGTGTCTTTCGAATAATGTTAAAGGCGTAGATACTAGAACTAAGAAGCAAATTGCGATGCCTATTAGTGCTAGAAAACCCAAACGCAAAGTGAACCATACTGGTGCAACCCCCCAAAGAAAAGTATTGCATCAGACTGCACCACTAAGAACCCTAGAAGCAGAATTAGGGAATTATATGAGTCTGCTAGCAAGTCTTGGAAATGGTGGTTTGCTAATCAGTGTCCTCCAGGATATAAATAGATGCCTAAGGTTAGGAAAGAAGACGTGACAACGATTGTTAGTGTGCCTTTAAGTGCTGAAACTAGGGAAACTAATGAATTGGAAATCACAACTAACATGGAATCTAATTTAGCAAATGCTCCATCGTGTTCTAATTCTTCTGCAGGTGATCGAACTAATCCTCTTCATACTGGACTCCGGATGCACGAAGCACATGACGGGGAATCTCAAGCTTCTAATTAAATTCGTGGAGAAGTTCCTGGGTACGGTCCGATTCGGAAATGATCAATTTCCACTGATCCTAGGCTATGGAGATTTGTTTCAGGGGAATATAACGATAAAAAGGGTATACTACGTCGAAGGGCTCAATTACAATCTTTTCTCGGTTAGTTAATTATGTGATGCGGATTTGGAGGTTGCTTTTAGAAAGAAAACATGTTTTGTTTGTGATTATGATGGGAATGACTTACTTACCGGTTCACGGAGTATTGATCTCTACACTATTTCACTACAAGACTCCACTTCTTCAACTCCAATCTGTTTCATGGCTAAAGCTTCAACGACTCAAGCTTGGTTATGGCATCAACGATTATCTCATCTTAACTTTGATACCATCAACTTGCTTTCCAAGAAATATATTGTGAGAAGCCTTAATAACTTGAAATTCATCAAAGATCATCTTTGTTCTTCTTGTGAGCTTTGTAAAGCTAAACGAAGTAGTTTCAAGACAAAGACTACGCCAAGCTCTAAAGGACGGTTAGATCTTCTTCATATAGATTTGTGTGGCCCCATGGTGTTCAAAGCATTAATGGGAAGAAATACGTTATGGTAATTATCGATGACTACTCAAGGTACACGTGGACTCACTTCTTGAGGTCTAAGGATGAAACACCCTGACGTTCTTATCAACTTCCTTAAACTGATACAACGTGGTCTTCAAGCTCAAGTAAAATTGGTACGTACTGACAGAGGCACATAATTCTTGAATTCAACTTTGAAGAATTATTTTGAAGCTGAAGGGATTGAACATGAAACATATATTGCTCGAACGCCTGAACAAAAAAGAGTTGTTGAAAGACGAAATCGTACATTAGTTGAGGCTGCTCGAACATTACTATCCGCTTCAAAACTACCACTATTCTTTTGGGCCGAATGTCAACCGCATGTTACACACAAAATCGTTCCTTAATTATTCCAAGACACAAAAAGACACCATATCACATAATTCATGATCTCAAACCTTCACTAAAACACCTTCATGTTTTTGGATGTACATGTTACATAATTCGAGATGGTGAAAATCTGGACAAAATGAAAGAGAAAGGTGATGCATGCATTCTAGTGGAATGTGCAACTCAGTCTAAGGGATATAGAGTGTACAACAAGAGAACAAAATTGATAGTCGACACTATTCATATCAGATTTGATGAATTACAAGAGATGGCACTTGAACAAAACAGTTTATGTCCCGATCCACAAAGACAAAAGACTTTTGTGCATAACTGCATGGAACTCGGAATTCAAGACCACATCAATGAACCGTCAAGTTCTAAGATGGTTCCTGAACATGTTCCAAGAGCAGATATGACAGTGGACACGACACTTTAAGAGTTGGAAATGTTATATGGACCAATGTTTGATGAATATTTCACTGGTGAGAAACAAGTTGTATCAAAGTCTTCCGCTGTCACTCATGATAAGACTGATGATATCGATCATCGTCAACAAAAGGATACAACTTCATCTACTTCAACATGGGTTGCTGCAGATTTACCTCCTCAGAATATCACTTCAACAATCAATCCTACGACATTCACAACTACTGTCATTGCTCTAGAGAACACAAATCAAGCAGACGATGCATTATCTGACGATGAATATTTTCAGAACCCATTCGGTATATCGGTACACGAAATTGGAGAGTCTTCTACTCGCCATGTTGATCCGTCAAATATGCATACGTTTTATCAACGACATCCTTCTACACATCATTGGACCCGAGATCATCCTTTGGTTCAAGTAATTGGAAACCCTTCACAGCCCGTTTGTACAAGACGACAATTAGAAACCGATGGTGATGTTTGTATGTTCGCACTCGCCGTGAGTACAACTGAACCGAAAAACATCAAAGAAGCCATGGCTGATCATGCTTGGATTGAGTCGATGACGGATGACCTTCAAAAACTTGAAAGACTTAAGGTTTGGGAACTTGTTGCCAGACCATATGATGTAACACCATCAAATCTTCGATGGATCTGGAAAAAGAAGATGGATGAAGAAAACACGATCATCAAGAACAAATCTAGGCAAGTGGCTAAGGGGTATGGCCAGAAAGAGGGAATCGTTTTTGAAGAATCATTTGCACCAGTTGCTCGTATGGAAGCGGTGAGGATTTTCCTTGCGTATGCTGCACATAAGGGATTCACTGTTTATCAAATGGACGTGAAGACAACATTTCTTAACGGTCCTTTGAAGGAAGAAGTCTATGTCACGCAGCCGGAAGGATTCGCCAATCCTCATTATCCTGACAAGTTGTATCATCTCCAAAAAGCACTTTATGACTCAAGCAAGCTCCAAGGGCGTGGTACGATGAGTTCTCGAAATTTCTAGTATCCACAGGTTTCTCAAAAGGTTCCATTCATCTAACTTTGATCACTTATAAATATGGGGATGACATTTTTCTTGTGTATATTTATGTTGATGACATTGTTTTCAGGTCTGCAAACCCAAAACTTTCAAAATGGTTTGAAAAAATAATGCACAACAAATTTGAAATGTCAATGATGGGCGAACTAAAATTCTTCTAGGAATTCAAGTTCATCAATCCCCAAGTGGTATCTTTATTAACCAAGCTAAGTATTGTCAAGAGATAATCAAAAAGTATGGTATGACTTCACGTGACACCGTTGGGACACTATTATCAACCACATCGCTAGATGCTGACTTGGAGGGAAACGCCATAGATCAAACGAGATATCGTTCCATGATCGGCTCCCTCATGTACTTGACAGCAAGCAGACCCGATATTTTACATGCTACATGTTATTGTGCATGATATCAAGCACGACCCACTAAAAAGCACCTCAAGGAGGTTAAACGGATCTTTCGGTACCTTAAGAATACCATTCATTTAGGACTCTGGTATCCGAGGGAAACTAATTTCTTTCTAAAGGCCTATTCAGATTCTGATCATGCAGGGTGTCTTGATACACGAAAAATTACTTCTGGTGGTGCACAATTTCTAGGTCAAGATAAGCTCGTGGTATGGTCTTCTAAGAAGCAGGATTGCACGCCATTGTCATCAGCCGAAGCGGAGTATGTGTCTCTATCTGCGTGTTGTGCTCAAGTTCTTTGGATGAGAACACAACTCACAAATTATGGCTTCTACTTTGACAAAGTACCTATGTACTGTGACTCAAAATCGGCCATAACCATCTCATGCAATCAGGTACAACATTCACGCACGAAGGACATTGATGTCCGATACCACTTCGTAAAGGAACAAGTTGAAAGAGGTATCGTTGAACTATACTTTGCTGGAACGGATTACCAATTAGCCGACTTGTTTACGAAAGCTCTGTCGAAAGATAGGTTTGAGTACCTCGTTAGGCAAATTGGTATGAGATGTTTGACTCTAGCAGACCTAGATATTCTGGCAAAGGTTCCTGCTTGATTCGTCTATCAAACATCTACATGTACATATCTTTGAAAAGGCAAAACACAAAATTAAAAATCTTTGAAAATCCAAAAAGATTCTTCTCGACATGTCTTTCAGTATCGATAATATGGACGTGCCTAGAAATGTCGCTCAATAACGACACGGGTGTGTACATAAAGCTCGAATGAAAGTTGTAAATATTTTTCAAAACATGTCATTTATTCGTTTAATAAAGGAAATTGTCTATTTTGGACAATATTTCCAAACAACGGGTAGAGCAATCTATCTTGGGTTGAGCTTGTCACAAAACATTCAACATTTTGAGCTCAACACAATGGCTTGTAATCACTTTTAGGTTGCAACCCGGATCGATATTGACGGGGGAGTGTACGATTTAGTGCGCTTACCCTCAGCAAAAGAAGAGAAATCTTCTTACACTTGAGTGGATTCTGTTAGGACCTATGTAATAGATATTTGTAATAGATGAGCTAGGAGGTATGTAGTTCCTCCTGGTCCTAGTAGTAGTAGGAGCAACACGTGCTCCTAGTCTAGTAGAAAGTCAAACAATACTATTCTTAGTAGTTTGTTAGGATATGCATGAGATATCTTAGGAAAGGATATGCATATCAGGAGTTACGCGTTTATGTTTAATGTAGTTTTAGAGTTTCCTTGTAGTATAAAAGGAACCCATTGACAGAAGGGTTAGACACACCTTTCACCAGTATTCATTTCATATTAATAGTAGAAATCCTTAGTAAGGATCAAGTTATTTAGTTATTCTGTTTCTTCTTGATCTTAGTATTTGTATTCCGCTCTTATACTTTATATTACATTAAGAGTCTCTCTGTGAATAGACTTGTGATTACAAAAGTCGTTCACCATCCTTAACAGGCTACAGGATCCACAATCGATGGACCCAACAAGTGGTATCTGAGCCTGGGAGAGTCTCTGAACAAGAAGAACGACATTTTTTATTATTATTAACATCTTTGTCTAATCATGTCTGCTTCTAGTTCTACTCAAACATGAGAACCAAGCACCACAAAAACACAGCAAACACAGCAAATCGTTGCTACTGTTTCAAATACAAATGGAAAATTCCCACTCTTGAAGAAGGAAGAGTATGATAGCTGGGCCATGAAGATGGAGTGCTGAATCACCAACACTGATCTAGACCTTTGGAAAATTGTTCAGAATGGCAACAGTAAGAAGACTACTGGTAGAGACATGAATGGTAATATCACCATTCTAGATCCTAAAACTCATGAAGAAATCACTACTGTTTAGAAGGAAATCAAAGCAAAAACTATATTGCTTCAGTCTCTTCCATATGATCATATGGGTGATTTCTATCACTTGGATGATGCTAGAAAGATTTGGAATAGGATCAAGGTAAGATTTGGAGGGAATGAGGGATCCAAGAAGATGTATAGATCAATGCTCAGAGATGAATTTAAAGAATTCAAGATTTCTGAGACAGAAGGTCTCCATCAAGGTTTCAAAAGATTCCCAGCCAATTGAATCAACTTCGCTCAAAACCTGAAAATGAAGATATCAATGCCAGGTTTCTTAGAGCCCTGCCTCATTCATGGAACCAGGTAGTCATCTCTCTGAAGGCTAAAGGTGGACTTGAATATCTTTCTTTTAATGACTTGTTTTACAAACTCAAAACTTTTGAGTTTCATGTAAGAGGGTACTCAAGTGATTCCTATTCCACTCCTGCTAACTCTGCATTTGTGAGTTCCATGGGCTCTAGTCTAATGTCTTATGCCAGTAGCCCAAGCTATACTTTGTCATCCCAACATACTACTACTCCTGAATCAAAAGCCAAGACTAGTAGCATGGTAGAAACTGTTCTTCACTCTTTTGTTGCTGATGTTGATCCACAACAGCAGCTAGCTTTTGATGATTTCAAACAGGTTGATAAACTTGACTCGGATGAAATGGACCTTAAGTGGCAGATGGTTATGCTCTCTGATGAGACTGCTTTTATACATAGTCTCGTCGTCCAAAATGGGCTTAAAATGCATTAAGTATCATGAAATATGCCAAATATATGCTTGTGTTTGTTACGTGTGTATTTTAGGTACGGATATTGAGAAAATGACAAAAGATCACAAGAAACAAGGAAAAACGAACACGAGAAACGAAGCCGCACAATGAACCAAGCCCTAATGGTGATTTCCCAAGAATAACCCTTGAAGATTTGAAGATTGTACAAGAAGGGTCCTCCAATATTGAAGAATTGATACTTTAAACCCTTGTTTATTCATAATTACATGTTTGGTCCTTAAAGTATGTCAAATTTACAAAAAGGGCCCTCCACTTTGAAAAACTTGCAAGAATGGTCCCTCAAAAATGAAGACTTGTCAATATTAGTCCTCCAAGTAGTCAACAACACAATTCAAGACCATAAAGTTTGAAGAAAATACCAAAACAGCCCCTCAAGTATCAAGAATTGGCAAGAAATACCCCTGAAATTACCTTTGCAAAAGTTTTGGGGAAAAAGTCTAAAAACCAAAACTTGGTTTATAAATGAATTCGGATTTAAGCTTATTAAACAAAGAATGAAAGGGAATAGAAAGATTGAGGGCTAAAACTGGCAGACAAGGAAAGTAACCTAGACCAACCACACCTCTACACGTGTCCTACTAACCTAATTCAACCAATCACCACTCAGCTTTTCTCCACCTCATCCTCCACTCACAACTAAATTTAACTAACCTAATAAGTTATTTAATTAGGGCAGTTAACACATATTTAAATGCCAAAATAAATCAAAACCTGTGTTCATAGTGTTCTTAGCAAAATTGAGCATTTGCTAATGACTTGTAATTAGACCCTATAAACCTCCAGAATTAAGATTAGTGTGACACTAAACACATGCCAACTCTTAAACCTTGTGCCACATCATCCCAATGCTCACATGATACTCACCTTGTCTCACTTTTGGAGAAGATGCCAAAAATAGTGCCAGTAAATCTACTACCTACAAATCTGCTTGAAACATAAGCTCATTGTGAGCGCTTGATCAAATTCCAACAGCTCACAAGTCCACAAACTGCCAAAGAAACTTCACATGATATCAAGATAAAATCAAACTCAAATGGCATTTCAGTAACCTCAAGACATTAGGGTTTACGTTTTTATGCTTTCTAGTTCATCCATGTAGCCTATATAAGGCATAGGACCTGCTTCATTTAACTTTTGCTCTTGGTTTTTCCTTTATCACAAATCTGTAAAGCCTTGTACATTTTAATGAAAAGTGTTTGATATTGCTGATGAAATCCATGTTCCAACTTAATTCATTGCTTATTATTGTTACATGTTTGTGTTGTTTGAATCTTAAAACCTGTTTTTAAACCTTATGCAAGAAATTGCCAAGTTTTCTCAAGTGATCTAAACACCCTGATAAGAAGATTATCAAGGTGTTGGGAGCTTGTGGTTTGGGGATAATCAAGAAGTGGGTATAAAGGTTGCATTAATCAAGATTTTTCATCTTTCTGTTTTATATGAATTGTGCTCTAACCTTTTTGAATCTTAGCAGGGTTGTTGTGGAAGCTTGTGCCTTGTTTTGCTAGGTACATAAGCTTAAAAATTCGTGAGTGTGGATGTACATTCATGAGGTTTGAGTCCTTTTCTCAAAAATCTGATAAAAGTCTTGATTTTTGGTAAATTTGTGTTCTGCTGTTATACTTGTTGTTCCGTGGCTTAAAATTGCTTGATACTGCATAATATTGTTGTTATTGTGTTAGATTGGGCTTTGGTAACACTAAATCACACACTTACTTTATTAAATCTTGGATTGAAAAAGTTAAGGGGTGTTTGGGTTAACATGTTTAAGCTTGCAATTTATTTTTGAGTTATTGGAAAGTGTTGTTTATTGTTGGAATCTGAGAAACACTTGGTTGAGTGTTATTATATGCAAGTCTTTGGCTTTTGAACATCAAATTCTTAGTTGTGCTATAAAAAGTTGTAATCTGCTTGTTTTGACCTAAGATTTTGGAAACACATAGATTGTATGCATGCTTAGGGATAACAAGTGATTAATCAAAGTTTATATAACATGTTAAGAAGATTTGATGGTTTGAAATTGGATTTGTGGTCAAGTATATCAGCAAAGTACCAAATCTGCTTGTTCTTTGTTCGTCAGTAACAATTTTTGGCTTGAATCTTTGTCTAAACCTTGAATATTTGCATGAAACCTGTTTATTTATGTTCATTTGAATTAATCTAAGCTGTTGTGTGCATTTGGTTCAATTTGGGTGGCTTAATCTTGCTAAAATTGCTTATTTGTTGAAAGCTGCTTATTGTTCATGTCTGGTGCATGTCTGGTGATCTTTTGATTAATCTGTGCTAATTGGCTTGGTGGAATTGTGATATTATTGTTGTTATTGACTCCTTGTGATCTACTGATTACTTGGGTGCCTTTGCTTAATTTGAATCCAACAAAAAGTCACATAAGACAAAAAGTCAAGGAAGTCAATCACTGGGAACTCCTTTCCCCTGAAACTAGCCACTGCTAGTGTTATTTGATCATCAGCTTATTCATAAGCTATTCTAGCTTATTTGGACTTGCAAAAACTTACTTTTTGTAATCAATCTTACTTATTTGACCCATTGACTTGAACTGGAGCATATTAGGGTTTGACTTTGAGCTTTGACTAGAAAACCAAACAGTTTGACTTTTACATAAGTGCTTATTTGCTTATTTTAGCTTATTCAGTGTGCTTATTGGAAAAATTTTGGATTATTTTGCTTAATTAAGTCATTTAAAACATTTTGCAACTTGAATCAGCACTTGAGGTATCCTAGAACTCAAAAACGACTATTTTGTCGTTTTGTGAAGAGAGCTTTTATTTATTTCAAGCTTATTTCTTGGGCTTTTTCAAAATTTCTTTTCACAGATCTCTTAAGTATCCCAAAAGAAGCTTGTGTGTCATATTAGAGCTTATGGCATTAGCTTATGGCTTAATGGGCCAAAAAGCCCATTAAGAATAAGTTGTTGACTTATTAAGCTGTGATAAGCACATTTTCAGCTTTTGGGCCTTCAGAGTTTTGTTCTTAAAATCAATTTTTGAGTCAGATAGGAAGTGTTGGGCTTAATTGGACAACCTTTTTGCTTATTGGGCCAAAAAGCCCAATATAGTGGACTGTTTTTTATTTAGGCCCATTTTAAGGCCCATTAGGGGTATTTAGGTAATTTCAAGTTCATTTATATGTTTATTAGGTTAAAATAAACTAGTTTGCAACTTTTTAGATTTTTTATAAATTTTGGATTTTTAATATTATTTTATTATTATTTTATTATTAAAAAATAAATTTTAGATTTTTGCAAGTTTTTCATTTTTCCTAGTTCAAATACATTAAGTTAGGAATTTTAAAAATTTTATATTAATTTTAGTGTCATTCAATTAATTTTTAGAATTATTTTAAGTTTTTATAGTTTTTAATTGTTTTAAATAGTTTTAATTAATTTTAAAATTTTGAAAAATAGTGTTTAATTTAGTTAAGTCATTTTAGAGGTTTACAAGTTAAAAAATCTCATTTTGGACTTTTTGTTAATTAAATTGATTTTTTGGGCTTTAATTAGCATTAAAAAAATCAGATATTTAATTAAATAAAAGGTTTGAGTGATTTTTAATTTTTTGTAAACTCTAATTATATTGTTTAGGATTTATTGCAATTTTCAAGGAATTTTTGATAATTTTTAAATTTCGTCACTTTTTACGGTTTTACGTGCACGACTTCGTCTTAGTGTAATTCATAATCGTAACCGTCATCCTTTTCTACTCATCTTTTCTCTTTTCTTTTTTTTTTCATAAATATAATCTCAAACACTTAATCATATCTTTACACAACACACTTGCCTCCTTAGGAAACGAACTTTGAACTTAACTTGGTCATTAGTGCTTGGTTTTCCTAAACCGACACTTAATACTTGCCACTTTTACGCTCTTTTTCTAAAGAGTAGTAAAATCACTACATCAATTTTGGCGCCGCTGCCGGGAGGCTTGTTGTATTTTGTTTTGAACAATTGTTGTTTTTATACTAGCCATAATAGCTAATTGTATTAGTAGCACTCTACTAATATGTATTATCGGTTTTCGTTTTTTGTGTGAATATTACTATATTGTATACGTAGAACAATAAATTCACAAGTACTCCAAAAGTGTGAAAACACAACCTTGATTGGGAGGTCATTACTCAATCATTGTATTCGAATCTCAAACAAGAAAAAAAGACAAAATAGATAATTACTTTCGCGAAGCTTAATTTTGACAAACACAAACTATAAGGTGGGTATAAGGCGGGTATTATAAAATATACCCTAAGGAAAAAGGCTCTTAAGTGCTTCGCGCCGCCTCGTTTCCCCGCTTGCTTGTGTGTGTTTAGATAAAAAGGGCTAATCGAGGGTTTGCCAACCAAAGTATTATCTAAGTATCATATATATTTTCTTGGTTTCATTTGATTAAACCCTCTTGAACGTTTTGGTGTTCCACCAACGTTCTAAAGTCATCGAAGGCGTTCACTTCACGTGATCGTTTTCATTCCTTGAGGCTCCTTTAATCAAGAGATTTGACTTAAGGGAGAGATTTTTAGATTTTTGTCTACTTAATACATTTACCAAAATAAAAATAAATAAAATAAAAAGAAACAAAAACCACGAAAAAATTGGAAAAATTAAAGACACCAAAAAGAATCTTCTTTGCTCATCCCCACGTTGTACGTGACGTTTATGCTTACTCGTAATCAAGCAAGACGTGCACGTAAACGAAAAAAAAAGGAGACCACACCTAACCTTTCTAGTGAGGAGTCTCCTATTGACGAACCTATCATAGAAGAAGAACCAACCATGGCGAATCGAACTATGATGGAGTTACTTCAAGCACCCACCGAGGGTTATGGAGAGGCTATTGTGATTCCTGCCATCCTTGCGGAGAATTTTGAAGTGAAAACGGGTTTGTTGTCGATGATCCAAAACAACAAATTCCATGGTGATGAAAAGGACAACCCGCACAACCATATCCGCCAATTCAATCATCTTACCGCCACTTGCAAGTTTAAGGATGTTGCTAATGATTCGATTAAGATGATGATTTTTCCGTATTCCTTAGCGGGGCCCGCTAAGATTTGGTTAGAGAAAGAGCCACCCAATTCTATATTGACGTGGAAGGATCTCGTTTCAAAGTTTGTGAACCAATTTTTCCGGCCCTCTAAGACTACGCATTTGAAAAACGAGATTTCAAAATTTTCACAAGAATTTAATGAGAGTTTTTCTACTGCTTAGAATCGGTTTAAGGAAATGTTACATGAGTGTCCTCATCATGGTTTTTCCGACTTGCATCAAATTGACACGTTTTACAATGGATTGAATGATCATGATAGGGATTATCTTAATGCCGCCGCGGGTGGTAATTTTTTGTGTTAAACGGTTGAGGAAGCGTTGTTGATTATTGAGAATAGATCTAAGGTGTATAGTCCTCGTAACACATCGAGTGTTCGTAAGGCTTCGTCTTCGGCTTCACCTTCATTGTCCAATACCATCGATGCTTGCCAAATTGAGGCAAATTTGGAAAACAAAATCTTTGATAACCTTAATGGTCTTTTAATTGAATTCAAAGTTGGTGAACAAAGTGCTCCCGCTACGGCTAAAGTGATTGAGTTTTCTTTCATGTATTGTGGTGGAGGTCATGATTTCTCCGAGTGCATTACCAACGGTGGTAACACTTCGAGTGCCTACGCGGCCACGGGAACTTACAACCACAACGGTCAAGTTACCCGCTCTAATCAGTTGACTCCACCGGGTTTTGCTCCCAATCAAAATGCTAACAACAACTATCAAAACAATCAAGTTGGTTACAAAAACAATTACAAGGGTAACAACTATGGGAATCAAGGGGCTAATAACAATCAAGTTTCAAACAAAAATCAAAACAATGATTTTCAAAACAATAACAAAGGTTTGCAAACTTTGAAAGATCTTCCAAATGAATTTGTTGAATACGCAAATGGAAACAATGCTAGGTTTGATAATATTCAAAGAGAGATAATTAGCCTAAGATCCGAGTTTAAGAATGACTTGAAAAAGGAGTTGAAAAATGAGTTAGCAAATGAGCTTAAGATCCACACCAACAAGATAGAGGGAAATGTAACTACATTACAACAAAACCAACAAAAAATGGAACAAGGGCAACATGAAATAAAACAAGAGATGTTTAAGGACGATAAGAGGCAATCTATGTTTGAGGATAAAATTTCATCCATGTTTGAGGATATAATGTGTAAACCGTCTTCGAGTAGTCTTCCTAGCAATACCATATCTAACCCTAAGGGAGAGATGAAAGTGCTTACCACACGAAGTGGTAAGACACTTAAGGAACCGACTCCTCAACCAATTACTCCAACGGTGGAGGAAATTAAGTAAGAACCCGAGGTGGTGGTCGAAAAGGAGCATGTCCCAATCCCACGAAGTACCACTCATGCAACACCTACTATTGACCCATTACCACAATTGGAACCCGAGATTCCAAAGGCTATGCCTATGCCTCAACCCACACCACCTTTACCCTATCCATCGAGACTTAGAAAGGAGAAACATCAAGAGCGCGACAATTACCAATTTGAGATTTTTATGAAAATGTTATGTGACGTGCATTTTAAGGTGAGTTTTGCCGATGCTTTGGTCATGATACCTCGATTTTTCGCTAACTTTATGAGTATGTTAAACAACAAGGAGAAATTGCAACAATTATCTAGTTGTTCATCGGTTTATCTTAACCGCATACCTCAAAAGTCTGTGTTCCCGGTAAATTCTTTATTCCATGCGCAATTCAAGATACGGAAGAATGCTATGCCTTGGCCGATCTTGGTGCTAGTATTAACTTGATGCCTCTTGCAATCTTCAAGTCGCTCAATCTTCCTAATCTTACTCCTTCACTAATGTCTATCGAATTGGCCGATCATTCCACGATTCCCGCATATGGATTGGCAGAAGACGTTTTTGTGAAAGTGGGAAAGTTATATTATCCGGTAGACTTTATCGTTGTCAATATTCCCACGGATCCTCAAGTTCCTCTTATTTTAGGTCGTTCGTTTTTAGATACGTCTATGGCGTTGATTGATGTGCATGCTAGAAAGATCACCTTACGTTTCAACGACGAGGAACTTGTTATAAACGCAACTCAAAATTCTTCAATTTCTCATGTTTATTCCGTCGCGACCATAAACCTCGTTGATATGATTGACGTTGTTTGCGATGAATTTTCACAAGAAGTTTTAGGTTTTGGTGACGATGAAAATAGTGGCAATCCCACTATGCTTGATCCCATTCTTGATAATTCGACACCAACCTTCACTCCATTTGAAAGGGGTGGTTTTACGTTGGTATAATTTTATGTTCCACGTACTTGTGACGAAGACCTCGACAGCGATGAGGACTTCTCGATTATCAAGGGTTTTCTTAACGATTTCCCATTTCCTCCACCCGAGGAGGTTATGAGTATCGAGCCCAAATATTCAATTAAGGAACCACCAATCCTCGAGTTGAAAGATTTACCTCCTCACCTTGAATATGTATTTTTGGAGGAGGACGATAAGTTTCCGGTTATTATTTCAAAAGATCTTTCGGATGATGAAAAAACCGCACTTGTCGATGTTCTAAAGGATCACAAAGGGGCAATTGCGTGGAAATTATCCGACATTAAGGGGATCGATCCCAAATTTTGTACCCACAAAATCTTAATGGAGGAGGACTACAAACCCGCAATCCAATGTCAAAGGAGGGTGAACCCCAAAATTCACGATGTCATAAAAAAGGAAGTCCTTAAACTCCTTGACGCGGGAATGATTTACCCTATATCCGATAGCCCTTTGGTGAGTCCTATTCATTGTGTCCCTAAGAGGGGAGGAATGACCGTTGTGCCAAACGATGCCAACGAGTTAATTCCAACTCGAGTCGTGACCGGTTGGAGGGTGTGTATTGACTATCGTAAGTTGAAAGACGCCACTCGTAAAGACCATTTTCCCTTACCCTTCATGGATCAAATGTTGGAGCGTCTTGCGGGAAACAGTTTCTATTGCTTTTTAGATGGTTTTTCCGGTTACTTCTAAATCCCCATCGATCCTCGTGATCAAGAAAAAACTACGTTTACGTGTCCATATGGAACGTTTGCCTATCGTAGAATGCCATTCGGAATTTGCAATGCACCGGGAACCTTTCAAAGGTGCATGGTGGCTATTTTTCATGATATGATCAAGAAGACGATGGAAGTCTTTATGGATGATTTTTCCGTGTTTGGTTGTTCGTTCACTACGTGTTTGTCGAATCTTGAGAGAATGTTAAAACGTTGTGAGGAAACCAACCTTGTGCTAAATTGGGAAATTTATCATTTCATGGTTAAGGAAGGAATCGTCTTACGGCACAAGGTTTCGAAAGCGGGGATTGAGGTAGATAAAGTCAAGGTACACGTCATCGCCAAATTACCTCAACCCAAAACCGTCAAGGGAGTTAGGTGTTTCCTAGGCCACGCGGGCTTTTATCGTTGATTCATCAAGGATTTTTCAAAGATTTCTCGACCTATGACACATATCCTCGAAAAAGATGCTCCTTTTGTCTTTAACGAAGATTGTGTACGAGCCTTTGAAATCCTTAAGAGGAAACTTACCGAAGCTCCCATTATTGTTGCTCCCAATTAGAACCTCCCCTTTGAGCTCATGTGTGATGCTAGTGACTACGCTATTAGGGGCGTTTTGGGGCAACGTCATGAAAAGCACTTCTTGCCTATTCACTATGCTAGCAAGACGATGACAGAGGCTCAACTTAAGTACACTACAACGGAAAAGGAATTCCTTGCCGTGGTATATGCTTTTGAGAAATTCCGACCTTACCTCGTCTTGACTCGATGCATAGTGTATACGGATCATTCGGCAATCAAGTATCTCATGGCTAAACAAGATGCAAAGCCGAGATTACTTCGTTGGATTCTCCTCCTACAAGAATTTGATGTCGAAATCCTTGACAAAAAAGGAGCCGAGAATCTAGAGGCCGATCATCTTTCTCGTTTGGAAGATCCTCACCAAAGTGTTTACCAGCCAAAGGAAATTGCCGAAACATTTCCTCTCGAGACACTTGGTGTAGTGAATTCTAAGCTTGATTCATCCTCCCCATGGTTTGCGGACATCGTAAGTTACCATGCGGGCAACTTCATCATTAAGGGTATGACGACTCAACAAAAACGAAAATTCTTTCGTGACGTCAAGTTCTACTTTTGGAACGACCCTTATCTATTTCGGACTTGTGCGGATCAAATCATTTGACGTTGTGTCTTTGGCACCGAAGCTTATAATATCCTTAGAGCTTGCCATGAGGGACCCGCGGGTGGTCACCACAGTGCTAATCTCACGGCTAAGAAGGTCTTTGATGCCGGTTTCTTTTGGCCTACTATTTACCGAGATGCACATGCACTTGTGAAGTCGTGTGACTCATGCCAACGACAAGGAAAAGCCTCACAGAACGATGAAATGCTACAAAACATCATCCAAGTGTGTGAGATCTTTGACGTTTGGGGAATTGATTTTATGGGGCCGTTCCCATCATCTCATGGTAATAAGTACATCCTTTTCGCCGTTGATTACCTATCTAAGTGGGTGGAAGCTAAGGCTTTGCCTACGAACGATGCTCGTGTGGTAGTCAAGTTTTTGAAAAGCTTGTTTTCTCGGTTTGGAACCCCTCGTGCGATCATAAGAGATCGTGGAACCCATTTTTGTAACGACCAATTCGAAAGGGTCCTAAGGAAATATGGGGTTACACATCGGCTTTCTACGACTTATCACCCACAAACGAGCGGGCAAATCGAGGTTTCAAACCGAGCGTTGAAGAGGATCTTGGAGAGATCGATTGGAGAGAACCGAAAATCGTGGTCGGATAAGTTGGACAATGCTTTATGGGCCTTTTGGACCGCTCATAAGACGCCCATCGGGTGCACTCCTTATAAGCTTGTGTATGGGAAGAAGAATTGCCATCTACCAATTGAACTCGAACACAAAGCTTGTTGGGCCCTTAAGCATTGTAATGATGATATTGAGACAGCGGGAAAACACCGGAAAATGCAACTTAATGGATTGGATGAATTGAGGGACATTGCTTATGAAAATTCATTAATTTACAAGGAAAAAACTAAAAAGTTTCATGACCTAAAAATTAAAAACCGGGTTTTTAACATTGGAGATCAAGTGTTGCTTTTTAACTCACGTTTGAAAATATTTTCCGGCAAGTTGAAATCCCGTTGGTCCGGTCCATTCACCGTTACCCAAGTTTTTCCTTATGGGACCATCGAGCTAGCTCAAAATGATGGCCCCAATTTCAAGGTGAATGGACATAGGTTGAAGCACTACTTTGGCAGGGAAGTTCCATCCTTGAACTACCTCGACCAAATCACCTTCCCCAATGATAATTAGTATTGAGGGATCTAGTCGAGCTCATGACTCGGTAATCAAAAACGAGGTGCCTCGTGTGGGAATCCCATGCTTATCCCACGTACATATTATCGCTTTCTAATATAGTAACGTGAGGGGATTTTTGCCCTTCCAACCTTTGTTCCGTGGTTGTTTGTGATATGTGGTTTTTAGATGATCATGATCTTCACGATTGGAGCCTCTCGTGTTTGTTTTATGGGAGCACTCGATCGTTTTCTTTGAAAAATTTCTCAATATCCATGATATATCCTTTGATGTTCTAACCTTAGGTTTATAGCACACTTCATAAACGGATATTGATTTAATGGTTACACCCTTTCCATGCTAGATTATGCATTCGACTACGTCTCTAGTATGGGGGTATCCTACCCTTAGACTCGAAACATTGAGGACAATGTTTAACTTTAGTATGGGGGGTGAATAAGGCTAAAAATGACCAAATTTTAAATTTTTTCTCATGTTTTATAAGTGTTTGAAGACACGAATGTAGATTTTCCGATGGCGAGAATAAGAGTAATTTTTGACTCGACCGTGCGTGTTGAGCACTTAGCTTCGATTCCTTAACTTTATATTAGGCCAAGTCTCTTAAACGAGGACAAGAAATGATAGAGTTAATTATAAGTTACTATGCTAAACGTAGAGTACTCGTATTCTTTCAAAAACTCATGTGTTCTCGTTGTTTGCTTATTCTCCCTTCGCTTGTATATATATTTTGCTTAATAAGTATTGGCTTAGCGGTTTAGTCTTGATTGTTGGTTTCTAGTCTTTTCTAGTAGCTTCTATGTAATTAAATTGGGAAGACATTAAGGTATCGCCAGCATCACAATTTTGAAGTATTGGCAACCCGAATAATCGAAAACTTCACCTAATAATAAGATTTCAAGTGCTCACCTAAATGAAGCAAACAATTTGAAGCTCACAAGGTCGAAAAATCTATGCAAAATTAAAAGTGAATTATGCCTTAATCTTTGAAGCTTTAAAGATCCAAAATTCGCTTTTAGCGTGAGGATATACGTCTTTGGCCATAATAAACACCTCATGGCGAGGTTAAATAAAAGGCAAGGCAAGATCGAAGTCATAATAATAGCTTCATGGCGAATTGAATAAAAGATGGAGGTAAACCTATGATAATAAGGCCCATCCGGTAGGGGGAGTATAAAAGTATTGGTAATAAGTCTCATGTTCAAAACCGTTATAAAACCGTGTTTATCGATCCTTCTTGTTGACTTAATTTTTTGACATTGTTTTCTATTAGGGAGGTTTATTAATTCGATGGTCTTGGTTACACCGTTATGACTCTATTTTTAGACCTAAATCTCTATCATCGCATAAGTCAAAAATGTATCCTCGTGAACATTCAAGACAAAAATAAAATATAAGAGATACAACTTAGAAAAATGGGAGGATAAGTACGTGATTAGGGCATATGAGTAGTGTTAGCATTACTAACTTATAATGACAATGATCTCATTGCACGCTTAGCATGGAATTGGGGTGAAAATCGAGGACGACAAAATTATTTCTAACGAAGCATTCACGTGTTCTTGTTCTATGAACCTAAACGTCCTATTTTGCGATGAAAATCATACATTATGTCTAAAACGCAAGTAGTAGTAATAGTAATAAAAGTGCATAAAAATGCGATGAAAATCATACATTATGTCTAAAACGCAAGTAGTAGTAATAGTAATAAAAGTGCATAAAAATGAATTTTGGAGATGCTACGATACTTTATTCTAGCATTACGTGAGGGCACGACAATGGTTTAGTATGGGGGAGTGATGAGACTGCTTTTATACATAGTCTCGTCGTCCAAAATGGGCTTAAAATGCATTAAATATCATGAAATATACCAAATATATGCTTGTGTTTGTTATATGTGTATTTTAGGTACGTAT
Organism: Glebionis coronaria; assembly: GCA_025667525.1. Lineage (NCBI taxonomy): Eukaryota > Viridiplantae > Streptophyta > Magnoliopsida > Asterales > Asteraceae > Glebionis > Glebionis coronaria. Next base: position 336,003,477 of record CM046878.1, on the reverse strand, counting down.
ATTGAGAAAATGACAAAAGATCACAAGAAACAAGCAAAAACGAACACGGGAAACGAAGCCGCACAATGAACCAAGCCCTAATGGTGATTTCCCAAGAATAACCCTTGCAGATTTGAAGATTGTACAAGAAGGGTCCTCCAATATTGAAGAATTTACACTTTAAACCTTTCTTTATTCATAATTACAAGTTTGGTCCTTAAAGTTTGTCAAATTTACAAAAAGGGCCCTCCACTTTGAAAAATTGGCAAGAATGGTCCCTTAAAATGAAGACTTGTCAATATTAGTCCTCCAAGAAGTCAACAACACAAGTCAAGACCATAAAGTTTGAAGAAAATGCCAAAACAGCCCCTCAAGTATCAAGAGTTGGCAAGAAATACCCCTGATGGTGAGTTCTTTTTATTTCAATTTGATTCTAAAGTTGGAATGGAAAGAGTTATTGAGAGTGGGCCATGGTTAATACGTATGGTTCCACTGATTTTGAATATATGGTCTCCGGATTCTTTACTTGTGAAGGAAGAGATTAGGAAAGCACCGGTGTGGGTCAAATTGCATCATGTTCCCATAGTTGCATATTCGGAGGTGGGTCTTAGTCTAATCACTACTCAGATTGGGAGGCCTATTCTTCTTGATTCTTATACAAGTGAGATGTGCCTATCTTCATGGGGAAGGAGTACCTATGCACGTGTTTTAATTGAGATTTCTGCTGATCATCCTCCTAAGGATTCTTTAGTTGTTGCTATTCCTATTGGTAAGGATAAGGGACATACGATGGCTAAGATTGGTATAGAGTACGAGTGGACTCCCCCCCGCTGCTCGATGTGCTGTATATTTGATCATCATGATGATGAATGTCCAAAATTGCCTAAGGATGTCATTAATACGATTGTTAATGTGGACGATAATAAGGTAGCTAATGAGATTGATAATGAGAGTTATGAGGTTGTGAACAATAGAAAGAAAAAGGGTAAGAATAAGCAACTCCAGGTTGCTGGTATTAAACTCACTAAACCACCTCTTAATCTTTATTACCGTGCTGTTGAGAAAGGAGATAGTTCTAAGGCGAATAAGCCTAAGAAAAATGATTCTACAGGTACTACTGTTCAGAATGCTCCTAAGAAAGCTGGTTCTATTCTTAAGCGTGGATTTCTTAATAACAAGTCTTTGGCTCTTGATTCTAGTCAACCGGGTACGAGCAGCAAAAACTCTTTTGGTGCTTTGAGTGGTATGATGGATGATGGGACTGATTGGGAGGATGGCTTTGGTCATTCTAATGATGTGCTTAATGCGGATAGTGAGACTGATGAAGACATTGTGATTGATGATCGCCATGGAACTCGTCAGCCGGATACTCGCACTCCTCATTAATCATTATGTTTGCTTATTTTCTTTGTTTATGTTCCTTTAGGTGGTTCTTTCCTATAGGTGTCATTAGTTTTGTAATGTAATTATCATATGGCATGTCATATGATATAGTGGTTGTTCAAGCTGTGTGCTTGAGGTTAATGTAGCATTTCAGCTACATTCCATTGTACTTCAACGCTTTTTGGGAATATATTTTATCGGGATTGGAGTCCCTTTACCCAAAAAAAAAAGAAATACCCCTGAAATTACCTTTGCAAACGTTTGGGGGCAAAAGTCTAAAAACCAAAACTTGGTTTATAAAGGAATTCAGATTTAAGCTTATTAAAAAAAGAATGAAAGGGAATAGAAAGATTGAGGGCTAAAACTGGCAGACAAGGAAAGTAACCTAGACCAACCACACCTCTACACGTGTCCCACTAACCTAATTCAACCAATCACCACTCAGCTTTTCTCCACCTCATCCTCCACTCACAACTGAATTTAACTAACCTAATTAATTATTTAATTAGGGCGGTCAACACATATTTAAACGCCAAAACAAATCAAAACCTGTGTTCATAGTGTTCTTAGCAAAATTGGGCATTTGCTAATTACTTGTAATTAGACCCTATAAACTTCCAGAATTAAGATTAGGGTGACACTATACACATCCTAACTCTTAAACATTGTGCCACACATCCCAATGCTCACATGATACTCACCTTGTCTCACTTTTGGAGAAGATGCCAAAATAGTGCCAGTAAATGTACCACCCACAAAGCTGCTTGAAACATAAGCTCATTGTGAGCCCTTGATCAAATTCCAATAGCTCACAAGTCCACAAACTTCCAAAGAAACTTCACATGATATCAAGATAAATTCAAACTCAAGGGGCATTTCAGGAACTTCAAGACATTAGGGTTTACGTTTTTATGCTTTCTAGTTCATCCATGTAGCCTATATAAGGCAGAGGACCTGCTTCATTTAACTTTTCCTATTCGTTTTTCCTTTATCACAAATCTGTAAAGCCTTGTTCATTTTAATGAAAAGTATTTGATATTGCTGATGAAATCTAAGTGCCAACCTAATTCTTTGGTACATTATTGGAATTTTTGGATTACTAGTGATCTAAACACCCTGATAAGAAGATTATCAAGGTGTTGGGAGCTTGTGGTTTGGGGATAATCAAGAAGTGGGTACAAAGGTTGCATTAATCAAGATTTTTCATTTTTCTGTTTTATATGAATTATGCTCTAACCTTGTTGAATCTTAGCAGGGTTGTTGTGGAAGTTTGTGCCTTGTTTTGCTAGGCACATAAGCTCAAAAATTCGGGAGTGTGGATGTACATTCATGAGGTTTGAGTCCTTTTCTCAAAAATCTGATAAAAGTCTTGATTATTGGTGAATTTGTGTTCTGCTGCTATACTTGTTGTTCTAGTGGCTTAAAATTGCTTGATACTGCATAATATTGTTGTTATTGTGTTAGATTGGGCTTGGGTAACACTAAATCACACATTTACTTTATTAAATCTTGAATTGAAAAAGTTAAGGGGTGTTTGGGTTAACCTGTTTATGCTTGCAATTTGTTTTTGAGTTATTGGAAAGTGTTGTTTATTGTTGAAATCTGATAAAGACTTGGTAGAGTGCTATTATCTGCAAGTCTTTGGCTTTTGAACATCAAATTCTTAATTGTTATATAAAAAGTTGTAATCTGCTTGTTTTGACCTAAGATTTTTGAAACACATAGATTGTATGCATGCTTAGGGATAACAAGTGATTAAACAAAGTTTATATAACCCGTTAAGAAGATTTGAGGGATTGAAATTGGATTTGTTGTCAAGTATATCAGAAAAGTACCAAATCTACTTGTTCTTTGTTCATCAGTAATAATTTTTGGCTTGAATCTTTGTCTAAACCTTGAATCTTTGCATGAAACCTGTTTATTTATGTTCATTTGAATTAATCTAAGCTGTTGTGTGCATTTGGTTCAATTTGGGTGGCTTAATCTTGCTAAAATTGCTTATTTGTTGAAATCTGCTTATTGTTCATGTCTGGTGCATGTCTGGTGATCTTTTGATTAATCTGTGCTAATTGGCTTGGTGGAATTGTGATATTATTGTTGTTATTGACTCCTTATGATCCATTGATTACTTGGGTGCCTTTGCTTAACTTGAATCCAAGAAAAAGTCACATAAGACAAAAAGTCAAGAAAGTCAATCAGTGGGAACTCCTTTCCCCTTAAACTAACCACTGCTAGTGTTATTTGATCATTAACTTATTCATAAGCTATTCTAGCTTATTGGGACTTGCAACAACTTACTTTTTGTGATCAATCTTACTTATTTGACCCATTGACTTGAACTGGAGCATATTAGGGTTTGACTTTGAGCTTTGACTAGAAAACCAAACAGTTTGACTTTTACATAAGTGCTTATTTGCTTATTCCAGCTTATTCAGTGTGCTTATTGGAAAACTTTTTGATTTTTTTGCTTAATTAAGTCGTTTAAAACCTTTTCCAACTTGAATCAGCACTTGAGGTTGCCTAGAACTCAAAAATGACAATTTTGTCGTTTTGTGAAGAGAGCTTTTGCTTATTTCAGGCTTATTTCTTGGGCTTTTTCAAAATTTCTTTTCAAAGATCTCTTAAGTATCCCAAAAAAGCTTGTATGTCAAATTAGAGCTTATGACATTAGCTTATGGCTTAATGGGCCAAAAAGCCCATTAAGAATAAGTTGTTGACTTATTAAGCTGCGATAAGCAAATTTTCAGATTTTAGGCCTTCAGAGTTTTGTTCTTAAAATCAAATTTTGAGTCAGATAGGAAGTTTTGGGCTTAATTGGACAACTTTTTGCTTATTGGGCCAAAAAGCCCAATATAATGGACTGTTTTTTATTTAGGCCCATTTGAAGGCCCATTAGGGGTATTTACATAATTTCAAGTTCATTTATGTGTTTATTAGGTTAAAATAAACTAGTTTGCAACTTTTTAATATTATTAAAAATTAAATTTTAGATTTTTGCAAGTTTTACATTTTTCCTAGTTCAAATACATTAAGTTAGGAATTTTAAAATTTTTAGATTAATTTTAGTGTCATTCAATTAATTTTTAGAATTATTTTAAGTTTTTATAGTTTTTAATTGTTTTTAAATAGTTTTAGTTAATTTTAAAATTTTCAAAATAGTTTTTAATTTAGTTAAGTGATTTTAGAGGTTTACAAGTTAAAAAATCTCATTTTGGGATTTTTGTTAATTAAATTAATCTTTTGGGCTTTAATTAGCATTAAAAAATTAATATTTAATTAAATAATAGGTTTGAGTGATTTTTGATTGTTTGTAAACTCTAATTACATTTTTTAGGATTTATTGCAATTTTCTAGGAATTTTTAGGATAATTTTTAAATTTCGTCACTTTTTACGGTTTTACGTGCACGACTTCGTCTTAGTGTAATTCGTAATCGTAACCGTCATCATTTTCTGCTCATCTTTTCTATTTTCTTTTTTTCTAAATATAATCTCAAACACTTAATCATATCTTTACACAACACACTTGCCTCCTTGGGAAACGAACTTTGAACTTAACTTGGTCATTAGTGCTTGGTTTTCCTAAACCGACACTTAATACTTGCCACTTTTACGCTCTTTTCCTAAAGAGTAGTAAAATCACTACATCACTCACTCTTCGAGTTCATAAGTTTGAAAAGAAGTCTGGTAGAAAATTCAGCTACAACCCAAGAGAGCCAGCCAGGTTTGATACGAGCAAGGTCAAAGTTATAACTGTCAGCAGCAAGGACATTTTGCTAGGGAGTGCCCTAACAAAAATGACCAGGAGAAGAACAGGTATTCAGCTTTTAAGGTTCAAGATCTCAAGGAGGAAAAGAAATCTTTGGTGTCGGTTGATACCATGGTCAATTGGAATGAGCATGAGACTCCAGCATTGGAATCAGTTGAATCTTCTACTGATGTGTTTGCTATGATTGCTGGTCACATATCTGATGCAGAGGAAGCAGAGGAATTTGCTCTCATGGGAATCACTCCTCAGGTATAAAATTTCCCTCTTGGGTGTGATGATAAATACTCATACCTCTTAACTCAATGCAATGAACTAAATGCTCAAAGTGATAATATTTTTTAGAAGTTCAAGCTTATAAGAGTTCTCTAAAAACTTTAGAAAAACAAGAGAAGTGGCTTCAAAATACTCAACTTGAGTATGAGGATAAGATTCGAGTGTTAAGCATTGATTTAGAGAATACCACTAACATGCTTAAATATACTGAAAAACTTAACACTAAGAGTATTCAGGCAAAACAAGAAATGCAAAGAAAAATTGGATGCTACACTATTAAGATTTGATAAATGGCAAAAAGCACCCAAGAATCTTTCCAAACTAATAGATAGTAGCATGTCTAGTAAAACCAAGAGAGGGTTAGGTTTTGACAAATTTATTGGTCCAGATGATGTTTTTTATTTATCCATTCCAAGTGTCTTTGATCCTGACAAAGAGGAGTAGGGAAAACCTAGTTACAATAGGTTTAAACCAGCTGCAGCAATGCATGCTGTTCCTCCACCTCTTAAAGGAACATTTATACCCACATCCATGCATACAGACTTGGATGGAATACAAATGCATGAGTCTCCCAAAAGCTCTACTAATACTAGTGACTTTGTCTCTTGTACTTTCAATGATAAGGCCAGTGACTATGCATCATGTGGTTCAAGTGAAGAGTCAAGACCTTTGAGTCCCAAGACAAATGACCCTGCTACTACTAGTGCTAGGATGAGTGATGATAGAGTTGCTACTACTTCTACTTCCATTGTTTTTAATTCTAGTTTGTTGAAATCTAGGAATGTTGATTCTCCTAGACTGGTTTCTAATAAGAATAGCAGTTTAAAACAATGTCATTTGAATAAAAGGTCTCTTAAAACATGCTTTGTTTGTGGTAGTAAATTTCATTTGATTAAGGATTATGATTCTTATGATCAGAAGCCTCTTGGTTTTCAAGCTTATGCTACTCCTGGTCCACCAGGAGTTGCTTCCATTAGTGTGGGTTTTGCTTCTAGAAGATTGATAGGTGTGAAAACACCCATCCTTTTACCACTTAATTATAATGAAAACAAGACCATAACGTGTATTTTATGTCGTAAATGTCGGAATTATGCGTGGTTCGTGTTTTTGTTGTGTTTTAGGACCAAAACATGAAAAGGAAGGAAAACACGGGCTTTCACGGGCTTTTATCAAAGAAAAAGACAAAATACGAAGTCAAGAAATCAAGAGTGCAAAAAGAACGGAAGTCCAAGGCCTATTCTGAAGATTTATCAAAGAAAAAGTCCAAAGACGGAAGTTTAATAAAGCCGAAGAACTCAAGTCTTATTTATGAAGAAATTTCAAGACAAGTTTAAAGAAATCCCGAGCCAAAAGTCGAGACTTTAAAGACGAGACGGAAGAAAAGAAAGAAAAGAGGAAGCCACCAACACTCCCCTCTCCTATATATACCACCCTCATTTGTTAGGAGAGGGTTGGTTAGTTTTAGGAGTAGATTAGGAGTAGGGTAGATTCATGTTTTCTCTCTGTATGTTTTATGCTTTCTCTCTCTAGATTAATTTGTGATCTTTAATCTTTAAGTTCTTGTTATTGAATCTTTACATTTTAATCAAACTTTTAATTCATTTTCTTCTTCCTTTCTTGTTTAATCTTTCCTTATGTTCATGGTTGTGTTCTTGAGTTTTTATAGTTTTAATCAAGTGGGTTTTGATTGTTTTGGTTATTATTGTTAGTTTTGTTGATTTGTTTTGATTGATTATTGTTAGTTGATCATTAGTGGTTATTTTGGTTTAATCTTTCAGTTGATTATGGAAGATTTTGTTTAAATTCGTATCTTTATTATTTCCACTGTTCTTCGTGTTCTTCATTTTCCCCAGATTCCGAACCAACAAGTTATTCCGAACCAGCGTTTTCTTATTTTCTATTCCGAACGAGCACTTTTGTTTTAGATATTCCGAATAAGCAATTTTATTCCGGATCATCAAATATTCCGAACCAGCTAAACATTCCGAATGTACCTTTATTCTGGATGAGCAATTATTCCGGATGAGGGGAATATTCCCGCTGAACCTTTTCATTCCGAATGAAGTATTTTTCTTTTATTCCGAATCAGTTTTCTTGAGTTAAACATTCCGCATGAACTGTTTTATTCCGAGTGAGTGTTTATTCCGGATGAGCAACGTATTCCGAATAAATGTTTATTCCGGATGAACCTTTACTCCGGATGAGCAATTATTCCGGATGAGGGGAATATTCCGGATAAACATTTATTCCGAATGAGCTGTTATTCCGGATGAAAGACTTATTCCGGATGAATCAATTTATTCCGGATGAAAGACTTTTTTCGAATGAGCAGTTTTTCTTAGTTTAGTAAATTTTGTTTTTTTATTTTACAGAAAAGTGACAGTTTTCTAGTGATTGTTTTTAGCTTATTTTTATTACTTTGCGCATTTTATTTTTCAGTCTTTAGTTAATTTCATCTCTTAGATTTATTTTTATTTATCGTTTCGCTTTAAGTTACGTTTTATTATTTGCACTACTCCTTTATTATTGTCTTTAGTTTATTTTTTTTAATTTCGCTTCGCTTTTACCTTTTCAAGTAGAATAGATAACCAACTTCCCTTTTCGTTACCAAGAACGACTGAGTCACACTTAAACCTTAATCAATTCGAGAAGATACCGAGAACTTAATTGAACCATAACAAAAACCAATTTCAAATGGCGCTGCTGTCGGCTCTTTTTGTGAAGATTAACGGTTTGTAGTGAGAGACGCATTGGATTTTGGGATCCGTTCACTCGTGAACGTTATTTTTCGTGTCAAAAATTTTCAACAAAAAATAAAAGAATAAAAAAAATCCAAAAAACATTTGAAAAATCTTAAAAAGCATTTCTTTTTCAAAGTTTTGCGACCAAAAATATTCCTCTTTATCCTCTATTGTGTTTAATTCTTTTTCTCAACCCCTCTTATTTTCTAATTCTTCATGGATTCGTCTTGCGTTCGGTGTGGGAGACCATGGCTTGGTTTTCCTATATGTCCATGGTGTACTTGTGCGAGGTGTGGTTCTGATATCGACAATACACAAGTTGGATTTTGTCCATTTTGCAATTCAAGAAATTCGTACTTCTCCTCTTACACTAATTTCTCCCCCCCCCCCTCCAGTCTATGACATTCCCTATCCTCAACAAGCACCGGATTTTTCTCAGTACCCGTGTTGCAATCATTGTGGGGGCCCTCACGATACATCTTATTGTCAGCCAATGAATTATTATGAGCCAAATCCGTGTCCTCATTTTTCTTCACCGATGGATTATTATGAACCAAATTCGTGTTCTAATTCTTCTCAACCAATGACTTACTATGAGCCACATCCGTGCTATAATTCCGGTATGTCTAACTGTGAACCCCCACATCCCACCCTAAATCATCAATCCTTTCAGGGAATTCGTATTGCCCAACAACTCACTAATCTTAATGACGAAAGACAAGCCATTCTTTTGAAACTTCATGACGGCTTAATTAAACTGACCGAGGCATTGAAGGAGCGACAACGACAACGACAAGAGCAAGTATCTAATCTTAGTGATTATACTCCGCCTCTTGTGCGTCCTTACTATTATGATGATGATGACGATGAGAATACTATTTCTTGGAATGATCTAGTTGCTCAATGCCCTAGCGCAATTGCACTTCTCTCTATTAATATCCCCAATGCCTCTAAGGATTGTGATACATCGAGTGAGATTAGTGATTTTGGTCTTGATAAATTCTTTGATGAGGTTTGTGATGTGCTCACTTTTGAGGAGCTTACGGAAGAGGTCACTCTTAATGATGATGTCACTTCTACCAACACTTTGGGAGATGATTCTTTGGCTTTCTCTAATCCTCTTTTTGATCAAGATGATGATTTTACTTCTAGTGATGACGAGTCACTATCTGATGAAGACGTTCCGAAGGAAACTTTCAAGATTTATTCGAACCCTTTATTTGATTCTGATGACGCTTAATTATCTAGTGAGGTGAATCCTCTCTTTGAAGAGGGGATTGAGGACATTGATAGCTCCGACTCTCTTGCTATTGATGAGTATTCTTTGTTAGCCATGCCACCTCCCATCGTAGAGGAGGTGGAAAGATTTGACCCTACCTTCCGTTTGATTCGGTCTGGTGAGGTGACGCGGGTGGTAGATATGTCTTCTGATATTTCTCATATTATGTTGCCACCCCGTCCTACCGCGTGCACACCCAAGCGGGTGATGTATTGCTTTTACTCTCCTCGTTTCATCCCGGGGAATGAGGATGAGTGCTTTGACCCGGGAGGTGACAATGACCATTCTATGATTGATACCTTTACGGCTTTGCCGAATAGTGACCATCCATTGTCTTTGGGGGATGACAATTTGTCTCTTTTACCCACCCCACCTCCCGTGGATCATGATTTCACTTACTTTTCTTATATTGAGAGGACTTTTCTACCATTCAAAACTTATCCTCCAGCCTCTCCTTTATTATTTTCCTCTAGGAACGAGGACAAGGTCTTTGATCCCGGTATTACATTCGAGGCTTCCCCATGGACCATTTAATTCGGGGACGAGTCAGGCTCGTGACTCGGTTAACATAAACAAGCTCTCTTCGGGAGGAAACCCGATTATCTATCTTTATCTGTATTAATCATAAGTGTAGGGGGAGCCCCGTTGGTGTTTCTTGTTTTCTTTCTTATCATATGCAGGGATTCGAGCGTTCAATGATCCACTCTTGATGATTTTTGACGACCCGTGATTCCGTGTTCCCGTCTTCCCGGTTCTATCCTAAACTCTTTTCGATTCACTATTTATATTTTCCAATATTAAAATAGGAATCCCTTTAGTTGTATTTTCCTTAGCAAGATTTAAACAACGTGCACAATGTCCTAAGTGTAGGGGAGTTTACTCCCACATGCTTAAACATTGAGGACAATGTTTATATCAAGTGTAGGGGGACTTCTATCGAAGTTAAGTGGCCTTTTCCTTGTATTTGTCCTCATTTTTACCGGAAAATTTGATTTTTCGACATATTTCAAAATTTTTAATCTATTTTGGCCTAGTTGTATAGTTGTATTTTCTTTTGTTATGGTTATTTTCTTTCCTTGCTAAAATAAAGTTTAATAAAGTGGTTTTAAAATTTTACAAAGTCGTGAATATTTTGACTCAGCCCGAGTTTACTTATCTAAGTTTACTCTAGCTAGTTTCCTTAACGTGTTTAAGTCAAGTTTTGCTAGGCTTTTATGTAGGGAACTTTAAAACGCGAAAGTCTTAACTCTCACGGGTTAAGAACAAGACCTTTTCGCAAGTTCCTATAATTGATCCTAGAGAGTCGTTTATCAAGGGAACTTTAAAATGCGAATTCTAAAACTTGAAAAAGTCTAAAAATTTGCAAGATCCTATAGATGACTCGAAAACCCAAAACTTTGATTTAATTGGCTAAGCATCCACGAGTCTCATTCCTTGAGATTTTAAATTGTGGAGAACGAGAGATGATAGAGTCAATTATAAGTTTGGTATTCTTTCGTGAATTTATGTGAGTTGATTATAAGCCTATTCTCCCATCGCTTGCTAATAAATTTATCTGCAATAAATAAGGTTGTACGATTTAAAAAGTTACTTAGCTTCTAGCCCAAGATCGTTTAAAAGTTGCTCGGTATTAATTAGAGTTCATAGCCAAGGCATAACTTATTGAAGCGGAATGCGAAGATTGGCGAGTCCGAAAAGGCCCTAACAAGGCATGAGGGCTACATTTTGTTGCTAAAGATTCAAAAGTGATGAGAAGAATCATTTATCGAAAATCAATATGAAGGATCGAGACACAACAAGTACTCCCCAAAAGATCATGGAGAAGTCTATCCGAAAAGACCCTAGCAAGGTATGAGGATAAATAGATCCAAGTCCTAAAAGGAGGTGGGTCGTTGTATATCAAAGTCCAAAATAAAGATTGGAGAAAAATGAAGAAGTCGTGGTCCAAATATGAAGAATGTTTCAAAAAGTTCAAGTGAAGAAATTCCTAATATGAAGAGAAGACCATAATTTCATGAACGTCTCTCAAGATTTGAAGTATGAAGTCGCTGCCAAATATCGGTCCGAGAAAGGTCTCAAATCGTGAAGCGAGTTATGCCAAGATATGAACTTTATGAGGTCCCGAGAAGCAGTTTTAAAAGATTTTGTCCTTTAACTAACTATTGATTAAATCGTCCCACTTTGTTTTCAGCTTAAATAACTATCGAAATAAGTCAAACAATGCGTCCTCGTGATCATTCAAGACAACAATAAAATATAAGAGATACACCTAGGAATAAGGGAGTCTAAGTGAATAATTGGGCCACATGAGTTCGTGTTAGTTTGCTAACTTATAATAACAATGATCTCGTTTTTAAGCTTGGTATGGGGAACGTGAAACTTGAGGATGATAATCATTCATGACATTCCAAAACCCTAAGGCAAGTCTTTGATTTCTTTACTTGTTTTGTTATTTTCTATCTCTTTAATAAAGGCCAATGTGGATTGATTGTGATGAAAAGTGTAATCTTGCTTTGTAATTAATGCATTGCATGAGGACATTGCAATGGTCAAGTGTAGGAGATTTGATAGGTGTGAAAACACCCATCCTTTTACCACTTAATTATAATGAAAACAAGACCATAACGTGTATTTTATGTCGTAAATGTCGGAATTATGCGTGGTTTGTGTTTTAGTTGTGTTTTAAGACCAAAATGTGAAAAGGAAGGAAAACACGGGCTTTCACGGGCTTTTATCAAAGAAAAAGACAAAAGACGAAGTCAAGAAATCAAGAGTGCAAAAACAACGGAAGTCCAAGGCCTATTCTGAAGATTTATCAAAGAAAAAGTCCAAAGATGGAAGTTTAATAAAGCCGAAGAACTCAAGTCTTATTTATGAAGAAATTTCAAGACAAGTTTAAAGAAATCTCGAGCCAAAAGTCGAGACTTTAAAGACGAGACGGAAGAAAAGAAAGAAAGGAGGAAGCCACCAACCACTCCCCTCTCCTATATATACCACCCTCATTTGTTAGGAGAGGGTTGGTTAGTTTTAGGAGTAGATTAGGAGTAGGGTAGATTCATGTTTTCTCTCTCTAAGTTTTATGCTTTCTCTCTCTAGATTAATTTGTGATCTTTAATATTTAAGTTCTTGTTATTGAATCTTTACATTTTAATCAAGCTTTTAATTCATCTTCTTCTTCCTTTCTTGTTTAATCTTTCCTTATGTTCATGGTTGTGTTCTTGAGTTTTCATAGTTTTAATCAAGTGGGTTTTGATTGTTTTGGTTATTATTGTTAGTTTTCTTGATTTGTTTTGATTGATTATTGTTAGTTGATCATTAGTGGTTATTTTGGTTTAATCTTTAGGTTGATTATGGAAGATTTTGTTTAAATTCGTATCTTTATTATTTCCACTGTTCTTCGTGTTCTTCATTTTCCCCTGATTCCGAACCAACAAGTTATTCCGAACCAGCGTTTTCTTATTTTTTATTCCGAACGAGCACTTTTGTTTTAGATATTCCGAATAAGCAATTTTATTCCGGATCAGCAAATATTCAGAACCAGCAGAACATTCTGAATGAACCTTTATTCCGGATGAGCAATTATTCCGGATGAAGGGAATATTCCCACTGAACCTTTTCATTCCGAATGAAGTATTTTGCTTTTATTCTGAATCAGTTTTCTTGAGTTAAACATTCCGCATGAACTGTTTTATTCCGAGTGAGTGTTTATTCCGGATGAGCTACGTATTCCGAATAAATGTTTATTCCGGATGAACCTTTATTCTGGATGAGCAATTATTCCGGATGAGGGGAATATTCCGGATAAACATTTATTCCGAATGAGCTGTTATTCCGGATGAATCAATTTATTCCGGATGAAAGACTTTTTCCGAATGAGCAGTTTTCCTTAGTTTTGTAAATTTTGTTTTTTTTATTTTACAGAAAAGTGACAGTTTCTAGTGATTGTTTTTAGCTTATTTTTATTACTTTGCGCATTTTATTTTTCAGTCTTTAGTTAATTTCATATTTTAGATTTATTTTTATTTATCGTTTCGCTTTAAGTTACGTTTTATTATTTGCATTACTCATTTATTATTGTCTTTAGTTAATTTTTTTGTTTTCGCTTCGCTTTTACCTTTTCAAGTAGAATAGATAACCAACTTCCCTTTTCGTTACCAAGAACGACTGAGTCACACTTAAACCTTAATCAATTCGAGAAGATACCGAGAACTTAATTGAACCATAACAAAAACCAATTTCAAAGATTAAATCCATGTGCCCAATCTTTTCCTTCTACTAGAAGGACCTCTCCTTCAGCTTCTACTTCTTGGAGGAGAAATGTCTGTACACCTAATACACCAACCAACAAATATTTTCAGAATTTTAATCAGAATTATAGTACTACTTCAGACCAAATGCATTTTGGGTTGGGATATTTGGGTTCTGCTGTTAAGCCCTCAACACGTTGTTCTTGGTCACAAAATAACACCCATATGATGCACAAGCAACGCAAGAACAACAGTGGATCTCATCAATCTTCTTTTTTTTTTTTTTTTTTGGGTAAAGGGGAATCAAGACCCCGGTAAAATATATTCCCAAAAGCGTTGAAGTACAATGGAATGTAGCTGCAATGCTACATTAACCTCAAGCAAAAGCTTGAACAACCACTAAATCATATGACATGCCATATGATCCTACAAACAATTACAAAACAAATAACACCAATAGGAAAAAACCACCTAAAGGTGCATGAACAATGAAAATAAAATGACATCAAGGCTAACACTTAGAACGAACATCAGGCTGACGAGCACCATGCCGATCATCAATCGATATGACTTCTTCAACCTCACTATCACTAGCATTAACCACATCTTCCTTGATATTAGAACCATCTTCCCAATCGGTGCCATCATCTATCTTATCCCAAAGAGCACTAAAAGAGTTTTGAGAACTCTTCTCCGTATTATTAGGCTTAGCAACAAAACTCGAGGCTTTGTTATTCAAGAAACCCTTCTTAAGCAGGGGAGTTGCCTTCTTCTGACCGGTATCACTTGTCTTTGACGTTTCACCCCTCTCAACATTACGATACTTAATATTAAGGGCTGGTTTCGTAAGTTTAATGCCAGAAATTTGTTGTTGCTGCTTATTCTTCCCCTTGCTCTTCTTGTTCTTAACTACATGAAAACCATCATCCTCCACAACCTTATGATCTTCCCTGCTAACCACCTTCTCAACCACTACCTGTTTAGGCAACCTAGGACATTTAGCATCAATATGGTCAAAAATAAGACAAGTAGAACATCTAGGAGGTGTCCACTCATACTCGATGTCAATAGTCTTCAATTTGTGCCCTCTATCCTTCTCAATCGGAATAGCAATGACCAACGACTTCTTTAAAGCATCATCAGCCGAAATCTCAATAAGAGCACGGGCAAAAGTACTCCTACCCCACGGGTTGATACACATGCTGCTAGTATAAGAATCAAGCATAATAGGTCTTCCAATTTGAGTTGTGATCAAACTAAGACCAATCTCCGAATAAGCATCAATAGGCACATGATGAAGTTTCACCCACACCGGTGCCTTCTTAATCTCTGTTTTATGCAAATCCATAATAGACGACCAAACATTCAGAATTAACGGAACATGTCGAATCAACCACGGACCATTCTCCAACACCCTATCCATACCACTTTTAGAATCAAACTGAAAAAGAAAGAACTCATCCTGAAGTTTAACTCTTTTTAAACCATATTTGGCCCATACATTCTTCACATAATTTTCTACCAACGGAAACGCAAGACGCTTCCCAATGAAATACCCAAACAGTGTGTTATTAAGATGCGCCCGAATCCCTTCCACAGCATCATACGGAAGAGTTACAGCAGCCCCAACAACTTGTTCGTCATTATGCAATTCCTTAATATGAACCGGCTTACACACCGGCTTATTCTGCACTAGCGATGCATATGAGGTCGAAACACCAACTGATGAAGAACCAGCCCCAGGCGTATGTTGAACCCCGACCTCATTCTTCCTAGCCATAGAACTCCCAATCCTCGCATCATGGTTAACTTGCACACCAGTTATATCACCACCATTACTACTAGCCTTCTTGGACAAGTCACACATAACCGGCGTAACCTGCATATGAGCATTAACAGCAGCAGTAACGTGAATCCCAGCAGCGGCAGTAACATCATCCTCAGACGAAACCCTAGCAGCAGACGGCTGCCTATTAAGCTGCCCCTGACTAATGTCATTCATTATATCAACCGCGCCATTCTTTTCAGCCGTATGATTACCAACTCCCGAGAACCCAGCATGCTCACCACATGAGACCCCCGCGTTAGGAGCCCTAGCATGTGTTGAGTCCGCCATAATTGCTCTCAATCGCTGCACCCTATCAGAAAGAGCCGTCATATCAACCTGATTATCCAACTCAGACATCATAACCAATAAACCCAAAAAACCCTAATAACACCTGTTTAATAATCCCAAACGAACAGATCCTAAAAAATAGGATCCCAGCCAACCCGCCTTGACACCTTACATGAGCATAAACAACCCACGACTCAAACAGCAAATCTAAAAAAGGAATACAAACAAGAATGAACAAGACAGAAATAAAAAACCCTAAAACAACCAATAGAAACCCTAAAAACGACAACCAACCCTAAATCCTTCAACCAAACCGTAATCAATTAATGTTATGATACGATCAATTAACAACGAATGAAGGTTAAAGAGAGCGGGAAGGAAACGAAATTAAGGCTAAGAGTGGCGGCTAGGGAGAAAATATTTCTGCCATTATTAGGGTTTATCTTCTTGGCTATCTACTAATGATCCACAAGGCAGACTCAAGCCTGAAAAGGTTTGGGTCTCCTTAAGACACTAACTTTTATATGACTTTTGTGTTGTTGTAGATTACTCCATACCAAGATCCATCTCTTGGAGTTGTAGATAGTGGATGTTCTAGGAGCATGACAGGAAATAAAAGACTTTTGACTAACTTTGTACCATTTCAAGGCGGGAAGGTGTACTTTGGAGGTGG
The DNA here is from genome assembly GCA_025667525.1 of Glebionis coronaria. Taxonomy (NCBI): domain Eukaryota; kingdom Viridiplantae; phylum Streptophyta; class Magnoliopsida; order Asterales; family Asteraceae; genus Glebionis; species Glebionis coronaria. The sequence continues at coordinate 335,987,019 of CM046878.1, read as the reverse complement.
TGAGGTAAGGATTGATGTTGAGTGAAATTACCCCTTTAGGAAAAGGAAGCAATAAAAGTGGCAAGTATTACGTGTGGGTTTAGGAAAACCAAGCACTAATGACCAATTAAGTTCGTTCTCAAGGAGGCTAGTGTGTTATGTGTGTAATGATATGGATTAATTTGTGATTATATTTGAGAAAAGACAAAAAAGAAAAGGGATTAGAAGAAAATGACGGTTATGAAGACGGATTAAACTAAGTCTAAAAAGGCGTACACGTAAAGTCGTAAAACCACCAAAATTAAAATTTTAACCTAAAAATTTCTAAAAATTACCAAAAATCCCTAATAATATTCTAAGGGTTTACAAAAAATCAAAACTTGCAAAAACCTTTTAATTAATTAGATAATGACTTTTTAATGCTAATTAAAGCCCTAAAAATCAAAATTAATTATTAAAAAGCCCTAAACAAGATTTTCAAGTTTGTAAACCTCAAAAATACTCTAATTAAGCTAAAAACTATTCTTCAAAATTTTAAAACCAATTAAAACTACTTTTAAACAATTAAAAACTCCTAAAATCAATTAAATCTTAAATTAATTATAAAAAATAATTAAAAGACCTAGAAAATAATTGGAAAGTTGCAAAAATCCTAATTAAGTATTTAGAACCTAGGAAAAATATAAAACCTAGAAAATCAGACTTTTAATTTTTAATAATAAAATAATATTAAAATAATATTAAAAATCCAAAAATTATAAAAAATTCTAAAAACTTGCAAACTAGCTTAATTTAACCTAAATAACTCAGAAATGAAAGTGAAATTACCTAAATACCCCTATTGGGCCTAGAAAATGGGCCAAACCCAAAACAGTCCCTTATTGGGCTTAATTAAGGCCCAATAAGAAAAAGTGTTCAGAATAAGCCCAAAAAGCACAGGTTGACTCAAAATTTGATTTTAAACAACTTTTTCCAAAGGCCCAAAAGCTGAAAATGTGAAATAAGCTAACTTATAATAAGCAGCTTATTCTTAATGGGCTTTTTGGCCCATTAAGCCATAAGCTGATGCCATAAGCTAAAATTTAACACACAACCTTCTTTTGACCTAACAAAGACTTCTGCAAAAAGAAATTTCAAATAAGCTCACTTAATAAGCCAGAAACAAGTCACAAACTTATTCACAAAACGACAAAATAGTCGTTTTTATGATCTAGACCACCTCAGAAGCTGATTCAAGTTGCAAAATGTTTCTTTTGACAAAACTAAGCTTAAAAACCAAAGACCTTTCAAATAAGCACACTCAATAAGCTGGAAAATCAAATAAGCACTTATGTTAAAAGTCAAACAAGTTGGTTTTCTAGTAAAAAGTCAAAGTCAAAGTCTCATAAGCTCCAGTTCACTCAAATGGGTCAAATAATGAAGATCTATTACAAAAAATAAGTTGTTGCAAGTCAGAATAAGCTAGAATAGCTTATTGATAAGCTGATGACAAAATTGCACTAGCAGGGGCTAGTTTTGGATGTTGAGCAGTGGAAACTTTTTCCACTACTTGACTATTTTGACTTTTTGCCTTTAGTGACTTTTTTGGAGATTCAGATTTCACAAAGGCACCCAAATGATCTTTGGATCAAAAGGAGTCAATCACAATCAAAATAACACAATCACTAACACCCAATTGATACAGTTTAATCAATCATTCATCAGACATGATACAGACATGAACAATAAGCAGTTTAGCATTCAAGAGCAGTTTTAGCACAAATCAGCCAGCCAAATTCAACCAAATGCACACACAAGCTATAATAAACTCCAATAAGCAAGTCTAAACAGGTTTCATGCACTGGTTCAAAGAATTAAGCAAGATCCAAGCAATGAAAGTTACTGATGAACACTAACACATGCAGTTTTCTACTTTTGCTGATGTATTTGACACACAAGCCAATTTCAACACCTCAAATCTTTCAAACAGGTTATGTTAACTTTGTTTAAACCACTTTTATCCCTAAGCATGCATACACACTAAGTGTTCCCAAAATCCTAGGTCAAAACAAGCAGAAACAAGGTCTATATAGCAGATTGATTGATTCAAGTGTTCAAACCCAAAAACTTGCAGCAAAACACTCTCAAACAAAGGTATAGCAGATACAAAGCAATAACAACAACTTCCCTTAACACAAAAACAAATTACAAGCATAAACCAGTAGACCCAACCACCCCTTTAACTTTTTCAAATCAAAATTTTCAAAAGCAAAACAAGATTTCAGGCCAACCAAGCATCAATTAACACTAAAACAAGTCTAATAAACAGATTCAAGCAAGAACAAGCCACAAAATTCACAAGAACAACAGTTTCATACAAATATCACCAAAAATCACAATTTAAGCAGATTTGGAGATTAAGTATGCAAACCTCATGGATGTACATCCACACCCATGAATTTTGAGCTTATGTGCTAGCAAGAACAAGCACAAGCTTCCACAAAAAGCTTGCTAAGATTGAACAAGGGTTAAGCACAATATCATAAAAATCAGAAACTTGGGAAAAACTTGATTAATGCAAACTTGTTACCCCACACTTGATTATCCCCAAGTTATAAGCCTCACCACACCTTAACCAACTCAGTTAGGATGCTATGATCAGCCCTATAGCCCAAGAATTCCAAGATTGGAACAAGACTTAGCAAAATATCAAGAAAATGAGGAAATATGCAAACTTTTGCACACTCCTCTTTGAAAAACAGGTTTTGAACTTTAAGAACTACAAAGCATATAACAAATGAAAGCAGTAAACAAGATTGGCCAATGACTTTTCTTCAAGATTTCAAACTCAATTTCATTAAACTTGAAAATGGGATTTACAGAAACTTGAACAAGGAAAAATCAAAAGCAGGAATAAATGTAATGAGCTAGACCCTTTATATAGAGGGTGTACATGGTCCTAGAAAGCTGAAAAATGTGAAAACCCTAGGCTTGATCTTCCAAAATTGCCCTTGTGGAAGTTTGAAATCTTGAGCTCATGTGACTTATCTTGGACGTTTGTGGGGTGTATAGCTGTTGGAATTGCATCCAATGGCTCTTGTGAAGCTTAGAAAGTAAGCAAGTCTATGGGACGTTGGATTTGCTTTACTGTTTTGTCTTCTTCTCCAAGGGGTGGGACAAGGGTTTAACATGTGACATGGTTGATGATGTGGCATAGGGTTTAAGGATTTGGATGTGTTTATGTTGACCTTAATCACAAATCTAGACACTTTGGTGGCTTAATTTTAAGCAGTTTAGAAAAACCCAATTTGGATTATGAATGCCAAGAACATGGGTTTGATCTGTTTTAGTTTTTAAACCAGGTGTTAGGCGCCATAATTAACTTAATAAATTAAGTTAGTTATGGCTGGTGTGAGTGGATTGGTGATGTGGAAGGAAGGAGGGCTGCCATTGGTTGAAAAGAGATAGTGGGGCACGTGTCACCACTGGGTTGGTCTATGTATCTTCTTTGTCTGCCAGCTTAACACCCCCATCTTTCAGAAACTTGTCAAATGCATTCCAAACTTCTATCAACGCCCTAATCAGCTTTGTCAACTTTTGCCTTTTTACAATTTTTGCCCAAAAACTATTGCAAAATGAATTCAGGGGTATTTCTTGCCATATTTGAATTCTTCAAGGGCTGGTTTGGTATTTTCTTCAATGTTAATGGTCTAGACTTGTATTATTGTCATTTTGGAGGACTGAATTTGCCAAGTCTTGATGATTGAGGGACCATTCTTGCCAATTGTTGAAAGTTGAGGGTCCTTTGTGTAATTTTGAGATTTTCAAAGGACCAAACTTGTCATTTCTTGTACTTTGAAGGACTTCATGATGTATTTGACTTGGTGGATGATATTGGTTGACAATTTAGCTTTGTTGAGGGGCTAAACTTGCCAATTCTTCAAAGTTAAGGGTCCTTTTTGTAATTTTGACAAACTTTAGGGACCAAACTTGTAATTATGAGGATACAAGGGTATAAAGTGTCAATTATTCATAACTGGAGGACCCTTCTTCATAATTCTTCAAATCTTCAAGGGTTGATCTTGGGAAAGTCTTCATTAGGGCTTGGTTCATTGTGCGGCTTCGTTTCCCGTGTTCGTTTTTGCATGATTCTTGTGATCTTTTGTCATTTTCTCAATATCCGTACCTAAAATACACAAGCAACAAACACAAGCATATATTTGGGTATTTTAATGATATTTAATGCTTTTTAAGCCCTATTTGGAGGATGAGACTATGTATAAAAGCAGTCTCATCACTCCCCCATACTAAACCATTGCCGTGCCCTCACGCAATGCTAGAATAAAGTATCATAGCATCTCCAAAATTCATTTTATTCACTTTATTGAACGATAAACTAGCTACACTACTACTATTACTACTTGTGTTATAGACATAATGTATGATTTTCATCGCAAAATGGGACGTTTTGGTTCATAGAATAAGAACACGTGAATGCTTCGTTAGAAATAATTTCATCGTCCTCGATTTTCACCCCAATTCCATGCTAAGCGTGCAACGAGATCATTGTCATTATAAGTTAGTAATGCTAACACTACTCATATGCCCTAATCACGTACTTATCCTCCCATTATTCCTAAGTTGTATCTCTTATATTTTATTTTGTCTTGAATGTTTCACGAGGATACATTGTTTGACTTATGCGATAATAGAGATTTAGGTCTAAAAATAGAGTCCTAACGGTGTAACTAAGACCATCAAATCAATAACCCCTCCTAATAGACAACGATGTTAAAAAATTAAGTTGACAAGAAGAATCGATAAACACGGTTTTATAACGGTTTTGAACATGAGACTTATTACCAAGACTTTTATACGCCCCCTAACGGAAGGGCCTTATTATCTTTGGTTTACCTCCATCTTTTATTCAACTTCGCCATGAAGCTTTTATTATGACTTTGGTCTTGCCTTGCCTTTTATTATCCGCCTCATCGGTGGTTTTATTAGCCAAAGACGTATATCCTCACGCTAAGGCGAATTTTGGATCTTTAAAGCTTCGAAGATTAAGGCTTGATTCACTTTCAATTTTGCATAGATTTTAGGCCTTGTGGAGCTTCAAATTGTTTGCTTGATTTAGGTGAGCACTTGAAATCTTATTATTGGGTGAAGCTTTCGATTATCGGGGTGCCAATACTTCAAAACCGTGATGCTGGCGATACCTTAATGTCTTCCCAATTTAATTACACGGAAGCTACTAGAAAAGACTAGAAACCCAACAATCCCAACTAAAACGCTAAGTCAATATTTATTAAGCAAAAAATATTTACATGCGAAGGGAGAATAAGCAAACAACGAGAACACATGAGTTTTTGAAAGAATACGAGTACTCTACGTTTAGCATAGTAACTTATAATTAACTCTATCATTTCTCGTCCTCATTTAAGAGACTTAGCCTAATGTGTAGTTAAGGAATCAAAGCTAAGTGGTCAACACGCACGGTCGAGTGAAAAATTACTCTTATTCTCGCCATCGGAAAACCTACATTCGTGTCTTCAAACACTTATAAAACATGAGAAAATTTTTAAAATTTGGCCATTTTTAGCCTTATTTTTGCAACAAAAATGATAAACAAAATGATAAACTTTGGAAAGCGTGAAGGTTTGGCAAGGCAAGTATCTATTCACCCCCCATACTAAAGTTAAACATTGTCCTCAATGTTTCGAGTCTAGGGGTGCAAACACCCCCATACTAGAGACGTGGTCGAATGCCTAATCTAGCATGGAAAGGGTGTAACCAATAAGTAATAGCCGTTTATGAAGTGTGCTAAAAACCTAAGGTTAGAACATCAAAGGATATATCATGGATATTGAGAAATGTCTCCAAAGCAAACGATCGAGTGCTCCCATAAAACGAACACGAGAGGCTCCAATCGTGAAGATCATGATCTAAAAACCACATATCACAAACAACCACGGAACAAAGGTTGGAAGGGCACAAATCCCCACACGTAAGCTACATTAAACTAAGAAAGCGATAATATATACATAGGATGAGCATGGGACTCCTCCACGAGGCTCCTCGTTTTTGATTACCGAGTCATGAGCTCGACTCGATCCCCTCAATACTAATTATCATTGGGGAAGGTGATTTGGTCGAGGTAGTTCAAGGATGGAACTTCCCCGCCAAAGTAGTGCTTCAACCTATGTCCATTCACCTTGAAGTTAGGACCATCATCTTGAGCTAGCTCGATGGTCCCGTACGAAAATACTTGAGTCGCGGTGAATGGACTGGACCAACGGGATTTCAATTTACCGGAAAAGATTTTTAGTCTTGAATTAAAAAGTAAAACTTGATCCCCAATGTTAAAAACCCGGTTTTTAATTTTTGAATCATGCAACTTTTTAGTTTTCTCTTTATAAATCAATGAATTTTCATAAGCAATATCCCTCAATTCATCCAATTCCTTTAATTGCATTTTCCGGTGTTTTCCCGCGGTCTCCATATCATCATTACAATGCTTTAGGGCCCAATAAGCCTTGTGTTCTAATTCGATAGGCAAATGACAATTCTTTCCATACACAAGCTTATAGGGAGTGCACCCAATGGGTGTCTTATGAGCGGTCCTAAAGGCCCATAAAGCATCGTCTAACTTATCCGACCAAGATTGTCGGTTTTCCCCCACGGATCTCTCCAAGATCCTCTTCAAAGCTCGGTTTGAAACCTCGACTTGCCCACTCGTTTGTGGGTGATAAGCCGTAGAAAGACGATGTGTAACCCCATATTTCCTTAAGACTCTTTCGAATTGGTCATTACAAAAATGGGTTCCACGATCGCTTATGATCGCACGAGGGGTTCCAAACCGAGCAAACAAGCTTTTCAAGAACTTAACTACCACACGAGCATCATTAGTGGGCAAGGCCTTCGCCTCCACCCACTTAGATAGGTAGTCAACCGCAACAAGGATGTACTTATTACCACGAGATGATGGGAACGGCCCCATAAAGTCTATACCCCAAACGTCAAAGATCTCACATACTTGAATGATATTTTGTGGCATTTCATCTTTTTGTGAGGCTTTTCCTTGTCGTTGGCATGCATCACACGACTTCACAAGAACTTGTGCATCTCGGTAAATAGTAGGCCAAAAGAAGCCGGCATCAAACACCTTCTTAGCCGTGAGATTAGCACCGTGCTGACCACCCGTGGGTCCCTCATGGCAAGCTCTAAGGATGTTAGAAGCTTCGGTGCCAAAAACACAACGTCGGATGATTTGATCCGCACAAGTTCGAAACAAGTAAGGGTCGTTCCAAAAGTAGAACTTGACGTCACGAAAGAATTTTCGTTTTTCTTGAGTCGTCATACCCTTAACGATGAAGTTACCCGCATGGTAATTTGCAAAATCCGCAAACCATGGGGTAGAAGAATCAAGCTTAGAATTCACTACACCAAGTGTCTCGAGCGGAAATGTTTCGGTGATTTCCTTAGGCTCGTAAACACTTTGGTGAGGATCTTCCAAACGAGAGAGATGATCGGCCGCTAGATTCTCGGCTCCTTTTTTGTCAACAATGGTGTGATCAAATTCTTGAAGGAGGAGAATCCAACGAAGTAATCTAGGCTTAGCATCTTGCTTTGCCATGAGATACTTGATAGCCGAATGGTCCGTATACACTATGCATTTCGTCAAGACGAGATAAGGTCGGAATTTCTCAAATGCATACACCACGGCAAGGAATTCCTTTTCTGTTGTAGTGTATTTAAGTTGAGCCTCGGTCATCGTCTTGCTAGCATAGTGAATAGGCAAGAAGTGCTTATCATGACGTTGCCCCAAAACGGCCCCTATAGCGTAATCACTAGCATCACACATTAGCTCAAAGGGAAGGTTCCAATTTTGAGCAACAAGAATGGGAGCTTCGGTAAGTTTCCTCTTAAGGATCTCAAAGGCTCGTACACAATCTTCGTCAAAGACAAAACGTGCCTCTTTTTCAAGAAGATGTGTAATGGGTCGAGAAATCTTCGAAAAGTCCTTGATGAATCGACGATAAAAGCCCGCGTGGCCTAGGAAACTCCTAACTCCCTTGACGGTTTTGGGATGAGGTAATTTGGCGATGACGTCTACCTTAGCTTGATCTACCTCAATCCCCGCTTTCGAGACCTTGTGCCCTAAGACGATTCCACTTTTAACCATAAAATGACACTTTTCCCAATTGAGCACAAGCTTGGTTTCCTCACAACGTTTCAACATTCTCTCAAGGTTCGACAAACACGAAGTAAAGGAATCACCAAACACGCAAAAGTCATCCATGAAGACTTCCATCGTCTTCTCGATCATATCATGAAAAATAGCCATCATGCATCGTTGAAAAGTTCCCGGTGCATTGCAAAGTCCGAATGGCATTCTACGATAGGCAAACGTTCCATATGGACACGTAAACGTAGTTTTTTCTTGATCACGAGGATCGATGGGAATTTGGAAGTAACCGGAAAAACCATCTAAAAAGCAATAGAAATCGTTTCCCGCGAGACGCTCCAACATTTGGTCCATGAAGGGCAAGGGAAAATGGTCTTTTCGAGTGGCTTCATTCAACTTTCGATAGTCAATGCACACTCTCCATCCGGTCACGAGTCTAGTGGGAATCAACTCGTTGGCATCGTTTGGCACAACGGTCATCCCTCCCATTTTAGGGACACAATGGATAGGACTCACCCAAGGGCTATCGGAAATAGGGTAAATCATTCCCGCGTCAAGGAGTTTAAGGACCTCCTTTTTGATGACGTCGTGAATTTTGGGGTTCACCCTCCTTTGACTTTGGATTGTTGGCTTGAAATCCTCCTCCATTAAGATTTTGTGGGTACAAAACTTGGGATCGATTCCCTTAATGTCGGATAACTTCCACGCAATCGCCCCTTTGTGAGCCTTTAGAACATCAACAAGTGCGGTTTTTTCATCATTCGAAAGTTCCTTCGCAATAATAACCGGCAACTTGTCGTCCTCCTCCAAATAGACATATTCGAGGTGAGGAGGTAAATCTTTCAACTCGAGGATAGGTGGTTCCTCAAGTGAAGATTTGGGCTCGATACTCATAACCTCCTCGGGTGGAGGAAATGGGAAATCGTTGAGAAAATCCTTGATAATCGAGAAGTCCTCATCGTTGTCGAGGTCTTCGTCACAAGTACGTGGAACATTGCATTCTTCCAACGTAAAACCACCACCTTCAAATGGAGTGAAGGTTGGTGTCGAATTATCAAGAATTGGATCCAACATAGTGGGATTGCCACTAGTTTCTTCATCACCAAAACCTAGAACTTCTTGTGAAAATTCCTCGCAAACCACGTCAATCATATCAACGAGGTTTATGGTTGCAACGGAATAAACATGAGAAATTTGAGAGTTTTGAGTTGCGTTTATAACAAGTTCCTCGTCGTTGAAACGTAAGGTGATCTTTCTAGCATGCACATCAATTAAAGCCATAGACGTATCTAAAAACGAACGACCTAAAATGAGAGGAACTTGAGGATCCGTGGGGATATCAACAACAATGAAGTCTACGGGATAGTAGAACTTCCCCACTTTCACAAAAACGTCTTCCGCCAAACCACATGCGGGAATTGTGGAATGGTCGGCCAACTCGATAGACATTAGTGAAGGAGTAAGATTAGGAAGATTGAGCGACTTGAAGATTGCAAGTGGCATCAAGTTAATGCTAGCACCAAGATCGGCCAAGGCGAAGCATTCTTCCATGTCTTGGATTGCACAAGGGATCAAAAATTTACCGGGATCACCGACTTTTTGAGGTATGCGATTAAGATAAACCGACGAACAACTAGACAATTGTTGCAATTTCTCCTTGTTGTTCAACATACTCTTAAAGTTAGCGGCAAATCGAGGCATCATGACCAAAGCATCGGCGAAACTCACATTAAGGTGCAAATCACGAAACATTTTCATAAAAAGCTCAAATTGGTAATTGTCGCGCTCTTGACGTTTCTCCTTCCTAAGTCTCGATGGATAGGGCAAAGGTGGTGTGGGTTGAGGCATAGTAGGCATAGCCTTTGGAATCTCGGGTTCCAATGATGGTAATGGGTCAACCGTAGGTGTGGCATGAGCGGTACTTCGTGGGATTGGGACATGCTCCTTTTGGACCACCACCTCGGGTTCTTCCTCAATTGCTTCCTCCGTTGGAGCAATTGGTTGAGGAATCGGCTCCTTAAGTGTCTTACCACTACGTGTGGTAATCACTTTCATCTCACCCTTAGGGTTGGATATGGTGTTACTAGGAAGACCACTTGACGACGGTTTACACATTATTGCCTCAAACATAGACGAGATTTTATCTTCAAAATTAGATTGCCTCAATACGGCTTCGGTTTGCCTTTTCTCGGCCTTAAGCGTCTCTTGTTTAATCTCATGTTGCCCTTGTTCCATTTTTTGTTGGTTTTGTTGCAACCTAGTGACATTTCCTTCCATCTTATTGGTGTGGATTTTAAGTTCATTAGCTAACTCATTTTTCAACTCTTTCTTCAAGTCGTTTTTAAACTCGGATCTTAGGCTAATGATTTCTCTTTGAATATTGTCAAACCTAGCATCGTTCCCACTAGCATATTCAACAAACTCACTTGGAAGATCTTTCAATGTTTGCAAACTTTTGTTGTTATTTTGAAAATCATTTTTGTTTGAAACTTGATTATTAGCCCCTTGATTCCCATAGTTTCCCTTGTTGTAATTGTTCTTAAAACCAACTTGATTGTTGCGATAGTTGTTAGCATTTTGATTTGAACCAAAACCCGGTGGAGTCATTTGATTAGAGCGGGAAACTTGACCGTTTTGGTTGTAATTTCCCGTGGCCGCGAAGGCACTCGAAGTGTTACCACCGTTGGTAATGCACTCGGAGAAATCATGACCTCCACCACAATACATGCAAGAAACCTCAACCGCTTTAGCCGTAGCGGGAGCACTTGGTTCACCAACTTTAAACTCAATCAAAAGTCCTTTCAACTTATCAAAAATCTTGTTTTCCAAATTCGCCTCAATTTGGCAAGCATCGATGGTATTAGACAAAGAAGGTGAAGCCGAAGACGAAGCCTTACGAACACTAGACGTGCTATGAGGACTATACACCTTAGATCTATTTTCAATTATCACCAAAGCTTCCTCAACCGTTTTACACAAAAAATTACCACCCGCGGCGGCATTCAAATAATCCCTTTCATGATCATTAAGTCCATTGTAAAACGTGTCAATTTGATGCAAATCGGAAAAACCGTGATGAGGACATTCATGTAACATTTCCTTAAACCTATTCCAAGCCGTTGAAAAACTTTCATTAAACTCTTGTGGAAACTTTGAAATCTCGTTTTTCAAGTGCGTAGTCTTAGAGGGCGGAAAAAATTGGTTCACAAACTTAGACACGAGATCCTTCCACGTCAATATAGAATTGGGTGGCTCTTTCTCTAACCAAATTTTTGCGGGCCCCGCTAAGGAATATGGAAAGAGCATCATCTTAATCGAGTCGTTAGAGACATCCTTAAACTTGCAAGTAGCGGTAAGACGATTGAATTGGCAGATATGGTTGTGTGGATTGTCCTTCTCATCACCACGGAATTTGTTGTTTTGAATCATGGACAACAAACCCGTCTTAACCTCAAAATTCTCCGCAAGGATTGCGGGAATCACAATAGCCTCTCCATAACCCTCGATGGGTGCTTGAAGTAACTCCATCATAGTTCGATTCGCCATGGTTGGTGCTTCTCTTACAATGGGTTCGTCAATAGGAGACTCCTCACTAGAATTGTTGGGAGTGGGAGTTTTGTTCTTTCGTTTACGTGCACGTCTTGCTTGATTTCGAGTTAGCATAAACGTCACGTACAACGAGGGGATGAGCAAAGAAGATTCTTTTTGGTGTTTTGTATTTTTTCAATTTTTTGTGGTTTTTGATTGTATTAACCTTTTTGGAGATTGGTGAAATGTATTAAGTAGACAAAAATCTACAAATCTCCTCCTTAATCAAATCTCTTGATTAACGAAGCCTCAAGGAATGAAAACGATCACGTGGAGTGAACGCCTTCGATGACTTTAGAACGATGGTGGAACACCAAATCGTTCAAGAGGGTTTAATCAATAGAAACCAAGAAAATATATATGATATTTAGTAATACTTTGGGCGGCAAAACCCTCGATTCACTCTCACAATCAAATACTCACAAGCAAGCGGGGAAACGAGGCGGCGCGAAGCACTTAAGAGCCTTTTTCCTTAGGATATATTTTATAATATCCGCCTTATACCCACCTTATAGTTCGTATTTTCAAGATTAAGCTTCACGAAAGTATTTATCTATTTTTACCTTTTTCTTTGGTTTGAGATTCGAATACAATGATTGGGTAATGACCTCCCAAGTCAAGGTTGTGATTTCTCACGTATTTGGAGTAGTTGTGTATTTATTGTTCTACGTATAGAATATAGTAATAATATTCACACAAAAACCGAAAAACGATAATACGTATTAGTAGAGTGCTACTAATACAAATACTAATTATGGTTAGTTAAAGACAACAATGCCAAATCAAAACACAACACGCCTCCCCGGCAGCGGCGCCAAAATGATGTTGAGTAAAATTACCCCTTTAGGAAAAGGAAGCAATAAAAGTGGCAAGTATTAAGTGTCGGTTTAGGAAAACCAAGCACTAATGACCAATTAAGTTCGTTCTCAAGGAGGCTAGTGTGTTATGTGCGTAATGATATGGATTAATTTGTGATTATATTTGAGAAAAGACAAAAAAGAAAAGGGATTAGAAGAAAATGACGGTTATGAAGACGGATTAAACTAAGTCTAAAAAGGCGTACACGTAAAGTCGTAAAACCACCAAAATTAAATTTTTAACCTAAAAATTTCTAAAAATTACCAAAAATCCCTAATAATATTCTAAGGGTTTGCAAAAAATCAAAACTTGCAAAAACCTTTTAATTAAGTAGATAATGACTTTTTAATGCTAATTAAAGCCCTAAAAATCAAAATTAATTATTAAAAAGCCCTAAACAAGATTTTCAAGTTTGTAAACCTCAAAAATACTCTAATTAAGCTAAAAACTATTCTTCAAAATTTTAAAACCAATTAAAACTATTTTTAAACAATTAAAAACTCCTAAAATCAATTAAATCTTAAATTAATTATAAAAAATAATTAAAAGACCTAGAAAATAATTGGAAAGTTGCAAAAATCCTAATTAAGTATTTAGAACCTAGGAAAAATATAAAAACCTAGAAAATCAGACTTTTAATTTTTAATAATAAAATAATATTAAAATAATATTAAAAATCCAAAAATTATAAAAATTCTAAAAACTTGCAAACTAGCTTAATTTAACCTAAATAACTCAGAAATGAAAGTGAAATTACCTAAATACCCCTATTGGGCCTAGAAAATGGGCCAAACCCAAAACAGTCCCTTATTGGGCTTAATTAAGGCCCAATAAGAAAAAGTGTTCAGAATAAGCCCAAAAAGCACAGGTTGACTCAAAATTTGATTTTAAACAACTTTTTCCAAAGGCCCAAAAGCTGAAAATGTGAAATAAGCTAACTTATAATAAGCAGCTTATTCTTAATGGGCTTTTTGGCCCATTAAGCCATAAGCTGATGCCATAAGCTAAAATTTAACACACAACCTTCTTTTGACCGAACAAAGACTTCTGCAAAAAGAAATTTCAAATAAGCCCACTTAATAAGCCAGAAACAAGTCACAAACTTATTCACAAAACGACAAAATAGTCGTTTTTATGATCTAGACCACCTCAGAAGCTGATTCAAGTTGCAAAATGTTTCTTTTGACAAAACTAAGCTTAAAAACCAAAGACCTTTCAAATAAGCACACTCAATAAGCTGGAAAATCAAATAAGCACTTATGTTAAAAGTCAAACAAGTTGGTTTTCTAGTAAAAAGTCAAAGTCAAAGTCTCATAAGCTCCAGTTCACTCAAATGGGTCAAATAATGAAGATCTATTACAAAAAAAAGTTGTTGCAAGTCAGAATAAGCTAGAATAGCTTATTGATAAGCTGATGACAAAATTTCACTAGCAGGGGCTAGTTTTGGATGTTGAGCAGTGGAAACTTTTTCCACTACTTGACTATTTTGACTTTTTGTCTTTAGTGACTTTTTTGGAGATTCAGATTTCACAAAGGCACCCAATTGATCTTTGGATCAAAAGGAGTCAATCACAATCAAAATAACACAATCACTAACACCCAATTGATACAGTTTAATCAATCATTCATCAGACATGATACAGACATGAACAATAAGCAGTTTAGCATTCAAGAGCAGTTTTAGCACAAATCAGCCAGCCAAATTCAACCAAATGCACACACAAGCTATAATAAACTCCAATAAGCAAGTCTAAACAGGTTTCATGCACTGGTTCAAAGAATTAAGCAAGATTCAAGCAATGAAAGTTACTGATGAACACTAACACATGCAGTTTTCTACTTTTGCTGATGTATTTGACACACAAGCCAATTTCAACACCTCAAATCTTTCAAACAGGTTATGTTAACTTTGTTTAAACCACTTTTATCCCTAAGCATGCATACACACTAAGTGTTCCCAAAATCCTAGGTCAAAACAAGCAGAAACAAGGTCTATATAGCAGATTGATTGATTCAAGTGTTCAAACCTAAAAACTTGCAGCAAAACACTCTCAAACAAAGGTATAGCAGATACAAAGCAATAACAACAACTTCCCTTAACACAAAAACAAATTACAAGCATAAACCAGTAGACCCAACCACACCTTTAACTTTTTCAAATCAAAATTTTCAAAAGCAAAACAAGATTTCAGGCAAACCAAGCATCAATTAACACTAAAACAAGTCTAATAAACAGATTCAAGCAAGAACAAGCCACAAAATTCACAAGAACAACAGTTTCATACAAATATCACCAAAAATCACAATTTAAGCAGATTTGGAGATTAAGTATGCAAACCTCATGGATGTACATCCACACCCACGAATTTTGAGCTTATGTGCTAGCAACAACAAGCACAAGCTTCCACAAAAACCTGCTAAGATTGAACAAGGGTTAAGCACAATATCATAAAAATCAGAAACTTGAGAAAAACTTGATTAATGCAAACTTGTTACCCCACACCTGATTATCCCCAAGTTATAAGCCTCACCATACCTTAACCAACTCAGTTAGGATGCTATGATCAGCCCTATAGCCCAAGAATTCCAAGATTGGAACAAGACTTAGCAAAATATCAAGAAAATGAGGAAATATGCAAACTTTTGCACACTCCTCTTTGAAAAACAGGTTTTGAACTTTAAGAACTACAAAGCATATAACAAATGAAAGCAGTAAACAAGATTGGCCAATGACTTTTCTTCAAGATTTCAAACTCAATTTCATTAAACTTGAAAATGGGATTTACAGAAACTTGAACAAGGAAAAATCAAAAGCAGGAATAAATGTAATGAGCTAGACCCTTTATATAGAGGGTGTACATGGTCCTAGAAAGCTGAAAAATGTGAAAACCCTAGGCTTGATCTTCCAAAATTGCCCTTGTGGAAGTTTGAAATATTGAGCTCATGTGACTTATCTTGGACGTTTGTGGGGTGTATAGCTGTTGGAATTGCATCCAATGGCTCTTGTGAAGCTTAGAAAGTAAGCAAGTCTATGGGACGTTGGATTTGCTTTACTGTTTTGTCTTCTTCTCCAAGGGGTGGGACAAGGGTTTAACATGTGACATGGTTGATGATGTGGCATAGGGTTTAAGGATTTGGATGTGTTTATGTTGACCTTAATCACAAATCTGGACACTTTGGTGGCTTAATTTTAAGCAGTTTAGAAAAACCCAATTTGGATTATGAATGCCAAGAACATGGGTTTGATCTGTTTTAGTTTTTAAACCAGGTGTTAGGCGCCATAATTAACTTAATAAATTAAGTTAGTTATGGCTGGTGTGAGTGGATTGGTGATGTGGAAGGAAGGAGGGCTGCCATTGGTTGAAAAGAGATAGTGGGGCACGTGTCACCACTGGGTTGGTCTATGTATCTTCTTTGTCTGCCAGCTTAACACCCCCATCTTTCAGAAACTTGTCAAATGCATTCCAAACTTCTATCAACGCCCTAATCAGCTTTGTCAACTTTTGCCTTTTTACAATTTTTGCCCAAAAACTTTTGCAAAATGAATTCAGGGGTATTTCTTGCCATATTTGAATTCTTCAAGGGCTGGTTTGGTATTTTCTTCAATGTTAATGGTCTAGACTTGTATGATTGTCATTTTGGAGGACTGAATTTGCCAAGTCTTGATGATTGAGGGACCATTCTTGCCAATTGTTGAAAGTTGAGGGTCCTTTGTGTAATTTTGAGATTTTCAAAGGACCAAACTTGTCATTTCTTGTACTTTGAAGGACTTCATGATGTATTTTTTTTTGGGTAAAGGGGATAAACCCCGGTAAAATATATTACACCAAAAAATATCAGTTAAGTACAATGGAATGTGACTGAGTGCCACATTAACCTCAAGCATAAGCTTGAACGACCTCTACTCATATGACATGCCATACGAGAACTACCTAGCCATTACAAAACTAATGACACCCACAGGAAAGTACCACCGAATAATACAAAGCCAAAAACACATCACTAACGAAGAACAGAATCCGGCAACTCCCAAAGCCGAACATATTTTAACCCATCCATCGACCTCTTGAAATGACAAGACATAAGTTTAAGACGAACAGACGCCATGATGCACACAATGACCTCGTTCACCGTTCTTTTCACTTGTTTAAACAATCTCCTGTTTCGTTCTTGCCAGACGAAATAAGCAGTAGCTTGGACCACCAGCTTCCCGATGCAACTTTTCACAGATTTTCTCTTAGCTATAGGTAATAAGTTCGTCACAATATCGAAAATATTAGGACGCGCCGACTCCAGACCCGCAAAGCGTTTAACATGAGACCAAACCTGCTTAGAATAGTCACACTCAAAAAATAAATGAGAGTGTGAGTCCGGCTGCATTTCACATAGAGGACACACAACCGACTGCCCTGACACCATATCCCAGCTACGTAATAAGTCCTGCGTCTTCAGTCTCTGGTGCATAATTAACCACATATTGAAAGCATGCTTGGGAATACACATACGAAACCAAACCACATCAAACCATGTCACAGCATTCCCTCTTGGCCTGATAGATTCCCAAGTATTAGAAACAGAAAAAGGGACATAATTTCCATCATTATCACGCCACAGAAGTTGATCAATCCGCTCATTTAGATGAGGCACATTAATATTACCAAGACATGGATACTTACTCAACCAAACAGTCGGCCACTTCCATTCGCCATTCTCAATACACTCGGCAACAGTGGTACTAAGGTTGAAACCAGCACGGTATATATCTCGGGAGGTAATAACCCTACCAAGAGGACTCTCGCTGCACCACGCATCAAACCACACGGACGTGTGAGTACCACTTCCCAGAATCGTCCAAACAAATTGCCGTAAAATAGGACGAAGCTGCAATAGCTTTCTCCATCCCCAAGACATAATGCCTCTACTCGGAACCTCCCAAAAATTACGATTCTTAAGCTTATATGAGTGTATCCACCTCACCCACAACGAATCCTTAAGAGAAATAAGCTTCCACACATGCGTCGCCATAAGAGCATAATTAAAATAAGTAAGGCGACGAATACCTAAACCACCCTCCTTTTTTGGAAGGCATACAACCTCCCAAGACACCTTAGCCTTCCCTTTCCGAATGTTCCCTTGGCACCACAGAAAACCTCGTAGTATTTGCTCAATATCTTGGAGAATACGCATAGGAAGGACAAAAACCGATGCCCAGTAAATGTGCATAGAACTCATGACCGACTGAATAAGCTGAAGGCGACCTGCAATAGATAGAAATTTATTCTTCCAATCATCTACACGCCCTTGAACTTTATCAATCAATTCCTTACAGTCCCGAAAAATCAACCGAGTAGACACAAGAGGAACACCCAAGTATTTAACGGGAAGACGACCCTCCTCAAACGGAAGAACTTGCAAAATCCCTAGCTTGACATGGTTAAGAACATTACAAAAATACGCCGTGCTCTTAGGAAGACTAGGAGTTAAGCCAGAAACCTCCTTAAAGTCCTCTAAAGCATCCCGAATCACTAGCGCCGAATTAACATCCCCATGAGCAAACAAAAATAAATCATCCGCAAAACAGAGATTAATCAGCTCCAACTTAGAGCAAAACCTGTGGAAAGTAAAGTCCAATGAGGTAGTAACACGCCTTCTCAAAATAAGGGTAAGGACTTCCATAATAAGAGTGAATAAGTAGGGCGAAAGAGGATCACCCTGGCGTAAGCCCCGTTTACCCTTAAAATGGCCATGAAGATAACCATTTAAACTGATCGAAAAAGAAGTAGTAGTCACACATTCTAGAATCCACGAAATCATTTTCTCATGAAAACCAAAACCATAGAGAACATCCCGAAGAAACTTCCAGTCCACCGTGTCGTATGCCTTCTGGATGTCTACTTTAAAAGCACATCTCGGACTTCCACGATCTAAATGATAATTATGCATAATTTCTTGAGTTAGAAGAATATTATCCGCAATGCTTCTACCCGGAACAAACGCAGACTGGTTAGGACTAACTAGAGTCTTAAGACAGTCCTTCAACCGATTTGCAATAATCTTGCTAATACATTTAAACAATACATTGCAGCACGAAATCGGCCGATAATCATTAACACGAGCAGGTGTATTCACTTTCGGAATCAAGGCGATAATAGTATGATTAAGCTCACGGAGAAGCCTACCATTTGTAAAAAATTCAATAACCGCACGCGTGATATCCGGGCCAGTAATGTCCCATGTTTCTTTAAAAAAAGCCGCCGTAAAACCATCAGGGCCAGGAGCTTTATCGTTGCCCATAGAGAAAAGCGCCTCTTTAACTTCTTTATTAGTAACAGACCTGACCATGTTCAAAGCCTCCTGTTCACCAAGCCTGTTAACAAACAAATCCTCTGTTGAAAAGCACTCGTGATACCAGGTTGACCCAAGAAAATCTCATAGTGGCTGATAAAGGCCTGCGCAACAGCCTCATTCTGATGAATAACACCACTGCTGTCCGTAACAACATCGATCCGGGACCTATTATTCCTGCTTTTAATAGTCTTAAAAAAGTAGGCAGAATTGGCGTCTCCATCCTTGAGCCACTCTATTTTTGCTTTCTGTTTAAGAAACTGCTCCTCAGTTATAACCGCGTCATTAAACGCAAGAACAGTGGCAGCAACATTTTCACGCAACACCCCATTAAACGGATCTGTATCAAGCTCAGTTTGAAGCCGATCTAGATCAGCCCTAAGCTGAACAACATTTCTGTGTAGATTTCCCTTCTCGTACAGCAGTTTACGAAGAGGTTTCTTAAGACCCTTAAGCTTTTTCACAACACGAAACATGTGAAATCCAGAAATCTCATGCGACCAGCCCTCACCAACAACACCTTTAAATCTTTCATGGCTAGTAGTAACATTGAAAAATTTAAACGGCCGCGGCTTCCTCATACTAGTAGTGGGAAGAACAAGAACACATGGAGTATGATCCGATATACGGTACGGTTGAAAGATAACATGAGTTCCCACAAACAAGTCATGGAAAGCAAGATTTGCCATTACACGGTCCAATTTTCGAAGCACACCAGCCGTACCCCTCGGTTTTTGGGTCCACGTGAAGTGCAATCCGGTGCTCTGGACATCCATAACATTAATATTCTCAATGCAAGCCCTAAATTCCCTCATAGTGATATCCATAACAGAAGACCCAACAGATGACTCCGAAGCATCCAAAGAAGCGTTGAAATCACCCAAAAGACACCAAGGCTTATCCCGAATAAATACATTATGTCTACACAAACTGTCCCAAAGTGACCGTCTTTGAGAGTAATGGTTATGAGCATAAATAAACGAGCCAAAAAATTCCTTTTTCTCCATTTTCAACCAGACTCGCACATGGATGACTTGCGCTTCTTGATGAAGAACCGTAACATCTACATCGTTAGAATTCCATCCTACAATAATGCGAGTTCCCTTCGTACATGACAAGGCATTAGAGACCCAGCTCCAATGTCTAAACACCGATTTACACGTTCTCTCAAGGTTACAATCAGCCACATGAGACTCTAGAATTGCACAAATCGACAGCTTATTTTCATAAATCACCTGTCTAACCTCATTCTGTTTAGGGGAGAGATTAAGACCCCTTATATTCCATGAGGCTGCACTAATCATGATGAAACATACAAAGAAGGAGTGCTTGCCCCTGGATTATCATTTACATTAGATGCTCTTTCCTTTTCACCAATTACAAACGCCTTGGAAGCAGTGGCATCATCAATAACGAAAGTTTCATCCACCTCACTATCACTATTCAAAACCGTTAAGTCTTGTTTAGGGTCAGCACCACTCTCCCAAAAGTTCTCATCCTCCTTATCAAGAACATTATAAGCATTGGACGTAGAGATCACCGGATCCACCACCTGTTTAGCGGCATCCTTTGCAGGAGAAACCTTAGAACCCTGCTCTTTCACATTAGGCTTAGACGTTGACGCTCTATCCACACGACGAAATTGAAGGTTAAGTGATGGTTTTGTAAGCCGAACACCCTCCACTTGTCGTTTCGTATCTTGTTTAGCACGACTCTTCTTGCGTTTTACTTCAGTAAACCCTTCAGCATCTTTATCAGAAGTAGTCGAGATTACAGCCGGATATTTTGGACATTTATCACTAGTATGATCAAAGATCATACATGTACTACACCTCGGAGGTGTCCACTCATATTCGATATCTATCGTTGCAAACGAATGCCCACCACCATTACTCAAAGGAATGGCAATTACCAAAGACTTCAATAATTCCGCATCCGCCGATACCTCAATAAGAACACGCGCATAAGAGCTCCTGCCCCACGAGTTAATGCACATGTTACTCGTATAGGGATCCAACATAAGAGGTTTACCAATTTGCGTAGTTATTAAGCTTAGACCAACTTCCGAGTATGCCACAAGCGGTACATGATGTAACTTGACCCATACAGGAGCACTCTTGATTTCATCCTTCTTTAGAATCGAATTAGGCGTCCATTCATTAAGAATAAGAGGCACAAGTCTTATTAACCATGGACCATTCTCCAAAACCCTTTCCATACCTTCCCGAGTATTAAACTGGAACATAAAAAATCCTTCATGCATTTGAATACGCTTCAAACCATATTTTGCCCATGCATTGTTAACATAGTTCTCAACAAGTGGGAAAGCCAATCGATCACCGATAAAATAACCATAGAGCGTATTAATGAATCTAGCATTGACCTCTTCTACAGCCGCCCATGGTAACGTGACAGCAGCGCCCTCAACAGTATCCACACTTTGCATCACCGTGAGTTTCACAGTCTTCTTTACCTCTTGATTATGGACCACGGAAGCAAACGAACCCGAAACGGTTGGATCCTTTGTCACAGAATTGACAGGGTTCATCCTTTTTGGAACATACTTACCATCGAGATTCACCACCTTCGACGCAAGAACACTCGCCTTCACAGACTGACTTAACACCGAACCATCACCAGAAGACGGCACACTCTTAGTAATATCCATCTCTCAACACAAAACACACAAAAATCACAAGAAACGACACAATAGAACGAAACCCTAAAACAAAGTAAACCCTAGAAAACGGTTAGGGTTAAACAAGACACACCCAATGATTAGCTACCACTAAGGAGACAGGAATTAAATACTATAACCAACCGACAGAAGATGACAAAAGACGAAACCCTAAAAGCACAGTAAAGCGAAACCCTAATTACGATTCAATTAAACCAAAAAAACAGCAACAAAATAATGGACGATTAGTGCTCCATAACCCAGGGGATTAATCTTCACTAATTGAACATTATCAAGTATTCGATTAATCAGAATTAATCAGATCGGACAAAAAAGGGTCACCGGGATTCACCATGCTAGAGAGAGAATAGGGTTTTTGTTGAGGGGCTAAACTTGCCAATTCTTCAAAGTTAAGGGTCCTTTTTGTAATTTTGACAAACTTTAGGGACCAAACTTGTAATTATGAGGATACAAGGGTATAAAGTGTCAGTTCTTCATAATTGGAGGACCCTTCTTCATAATTCTTCAAATCTTCAAGGGTTGATCTTGGGAAAGTCTTCATTAGGGCTTGGTTCATTGTGCGGCTTCGTTTCCCGTGTTCGTTTTTGCA
Source organism: Glebionis coronaria (assembly GCA_025667525.1). Classification (NCBI taxonomy): domain Eukaryota; kingdom Viridiplantae; phylum Streptophyta; class Magnoliopsida; order Asterales; family Asteraceae; genus Glebionis; species Glebionis coronaria. The sequence continues at coordinate 335,964,795 of CM046878.1, read as the reverse complement.
TGATTCTTGTGATCTTTTGTCATTTTCTCAATATCCGTACCTAAAATACACAAGCAACAAACACAAGCATATATTTGGGTATTTTGATGATATTTAATGCTTTTTAAGCCCTATTTGGAAGATGAGACTATGTATAAAAGCAGTCTCATCAAGGATCTCTGGCAAAGGACTGCTACTCCTATTGGTTCTACTTCATCAGACATTGTGGACTCACAAGGAGCTCTTGATACACTGCTTAAGCAACAACAAGATGCTACTACAGCAACTACTCAAGGAAGCTTTGAGTTTCCTTTAGGTACTCCTGTTGTACCAGTTACTCCTGATGATCCTATTGTTACTCCTAGTGCAAGTTCAACACCTATTGGAAGCCCTGTTAGTGATCCTACTTCCACAACTAGGTTCTCTGGTCCTTCTGACCTAGGAAACTATCAAAAGAAGTCTTCAACTAAGATGGATGATATTCATAAGCAACCAATAGATGGCATTTTTGAATCTGCTTCGTATGATGATGGCATAGTTAGGGATCTTAATAACATGTCACTCGAGGTAGAAGTATCTCCTACTCCTATTCAGCGGATCCATAAAGTTCATCCTACTACTCAAATCATAGGAGATCCTGGTTCTACTGTCAAGACTCGTGGCATGCATAAGAAAGCAACTTCTGCTCATCATGCTCTTGTGAGCTACATTGAAGACCAAAAGTGTAATAATCACACAGATTTTCTTTACTGTTTGTTTGCTTGTTTTCTGTCATAGGTGGAACCTAGGTCTGTCTCACATGATCTTGAGGATCAAAGTTCGGTGGAGGCTATGCAGGAGGAGATGCAGCAATTCTTGTTTCATAATGTTTGGATCCTAGTTGATTTACCAGATGGAAAGACAGTAATTGGTACCAAATGGATTCTTAAAAACAAGAAATATGCAAGGGGTATTGTGGTGAGGAATAAGGCTAGACTAGTAGCACAACGTCACACTCAACTTGAAGGAATTGACTATACTGAAGTTTTTGCTCCTGTTTCAAGAATTAAGGCCATTCGTCTGTTTTTGGCTTTTGCTTCTTATATTGGCTTTACAATTTTTAGATGGATGTCAAGAGTGCATTTCTCTATGGAAAGATTGACGAGGAAGTATATGTCACTCAACCTATGGGCTCTATGGATCCACTTCATCCTAAGAAAGTCTACAAGGTGGTCAAAGCTCTTTATGGACTCCATCAAGCTCCTAGAGCTTGGTATGAGCGTCTATCCACTTTCTTGTTGAAGCATGGCTATCGAAGAGGTACTATTGTCAAAACATTGTTCCTTAAGAGGAATGCCAAAGACATCATCCTGGTTTAGGTATATGTGGATGATATTATCTTCGGTTCTACTAAGAAGGAATGGTGTGATGAGTTTGAACAACTAATGAAAGGCGAATTTCAGATGAGTGCCATGGGAGAACTAACATTTTTCCTTGGTCTTCAAGTCAAGCTGCAGACGGATGGTATCTTCATTAGTCAAGATAAATATGTTCATGAGATAATTCAGAAGTTTGATGTGGAACCTCTTAGACCAGCAGCAACACCTTATGAAGTCACTAAAGTCAAACTCAAGAATGAGCCTGATCCCCCGGTAAATGTTCACATGTACAGGTCAATGATTGGCCCAATGTCAATCATTGACCTAGGGTACATCAAGAATTTCTTCCTAGAACCAATGTCACTAAGATTACTAATCATGCCATCAAACAGGTAACGAGAAAAGTTAAAAGTGCGACCCTGAGCAATACATATCAAACTAGTAGCAAGGGGGATGGGAAACGCATCCCAACTCCTAGATTTTGGACTCAAATAGTGAATCAAAAAGTGAACCAGAAGCTTCCATTGAGGGGAAAATCTATTTTTCTGGAATTTAAACTTCCCCTCATGATTATAACCTATGGCAGCCATACCATCCAACACCTCCGCATTGGGAAGAGAGATAATGCCAGCTTCATCTTGGAGATGAAGGGCAGACCTAATGGATGCCTCAGTCACCACATAGGAGCGACCATCTATAGTAGCATGGAGCTCTAATGGCCGACCCAAAACAACATTGGTGTTGGCAGTTGCCCAAAACTGACGGATGAAAATATCATACACAATGGGGTAAACAGTAAGAGCATACCTTAGATTTGAAGCTTCAATGTATTCCAGGATGTCAGTGAACTCATCTCTTTTAGGACCTTCTCCAAGATAGGCCACCTTGTTATGATCGGGCTTGTACTGGAGTGATGCCATTGATGATGATTGAAACAGTGGAAGATGATTGATTAAAGAGGGTGAAGGGTAGGATAGTATGTGTGTGTGTTTATGTTTTGATAATTGACTCAAATGAGTCATTTGACCATTAATAATGGTCACAAAACTGTTCATTGACCCTAATTATGGGGGTTTCCCTTTCCAAATTAATTCATTAATGCTAAGTAACCACTTGCCCTTTAACTCATAATTAGCAAATCCTAGTTACCAAAGATAAACAAAATATGTGCACCAGAAGTAACTCGCGTTGACTGAAAGTCAAAATGCGTAAAGGTCAACACTAGGAGCAGCGAGTGGTCAACAAAAGTCAAGGAATGAACAGTGACCCAAAATTGATACTAGAAGTCAACGACAAGTGGAGAATAAGCGTTTGTACCCACTAGGAGCAGAAGACTGCCACTAGGAGTAACCAAAGTCTTCCACTAGAAGTTGCACACATCGCGGATACCCATGAAAACTGTTGTTAGAAGCTACCATATGTAAGACTGTACAAGTAAATATGTATAATAAGCCTCCCCTTAGGCCTAGCCTCCCCTCAATCCTAGGCCTCAAGGATTGACCATACCAATGTGAACCACCAAGTGGTTGAACCTTGGACCATCAAATGCTTTAGTCAACAAATCAGCAACATTATCATCCGTATGTACTTTAAGAACCTGTATCAGCTTCTTCTCATTTGCATCCCGTATAAAATGGTTCTGAATCTCGTTATTCTAGGTTCGTTGAAGAAACACAGGATTCTTCACAATGCAGATAGTGCTTTGATGGTCGATGAAAATTTTGGTGTTCATGAAGTTGAACCCATAATCCAGCATTTGATTTTGTATCCACAAGACTTGTCCACAACAACTAGCAGCAGCTACATATTCAGCTTCTGTTGAGGAGGTAGCTACTATTGTCTGTTTCTTACATTGCCATGAGATAAGTATTCGACCCAAAAACTGACAACCACCAGTAGTAGACTTTCTATATTATTAGCACCTGCATAGTCATTATCACAATAGGCTTCAAGAACAAAAGGTGATTCCCTTGGATACCACAAGCCTAGCTTGGGTTGTGCCTTGATATACTTGAAGATTTTCTTGACTGCATTTAAGTTAGACACGGTTGGAGCCACCTGATGTCTAGAACAAGCACTATATCCGGGCATGATGCAGTCAAATACATGAGTGAGCCAATCATGGACATGTACATGTGAACATTTACCAGAGGATCTGGCTCATTCTTGAGTTTGACCTTAGTGACTTCATAAGGTGTTGCTGCTGGTCTAAGAGGTTCCCCATCAAACTTCTGAATGATCTCATGAATATACTTGTCTTGACTAATGAAGATACCATCCGACTGCTGCTTGACTTGAAGACCAAGGAAAAATGTGAGTTCTCCCATGGCACTCATCTGAAATGCGCCTTTCATTAGCTGTTCAAACTCATCGCACCATTCCTTCCTAGTAGAAACAAAGATAATATCATCCACATATACTTGAACCAGGATGATGTCTTTGGCATTCCTTTTAAGGAACAGTGTTTTGTCAATAGTGCCTCTTCTATAGTCGTGTTTCAACAAGAAAGTGGACAGACGCTCATACCACGCTCGAGGAGCCTAATGAAGTCCATAAAGAGCTTTGACCACCTTGTAGACTTTCTTGGGATGAAGTGGATCCACAAAGCCCGTAGGTTTAGTGACATAAACTTCCTCGTCAATCTTGCCATAGAGAAACGCACTCTTGACATCCATATGAAAAACCGTAAAGCCATCATAAGAAGGAAAAGCCAAAAACAGACGAATGGCCTCAATCCTAGCAACATGAGCAAACACTTCATTATATTCAATTCCTTCTAGTTGTGTGTGACCTTGTGCAACCAAACTAGCCTTATTTCTCACCACAATACCCCTTGAATCTTTCTTGTTTTTGAGAATCCATTTGGTACCAATTGCTGTCTTTCCATCTGGTAAGTCAACTAGGATCCAAACATTCTGAAACAAGAACTGCTGCATCTCCTCCCGCATAGCCTCAACCCAACTTTGATCCTCAAGAGCATGTGAGACTGACATAGGTTCGACCTGTGAAAGAAAACACGTAAATAAACGGTGAAGAAAATCTGTGTGATTATTACTCTTTTGGTCTTCAATGTAGCTCACAAGAGCATGATGACCAGACGTTGCTTTCTTATGCATGCGGTGAGTCTTGACAGTAGAACCAGGATCCCCTATGATTTGAGTAGTTGGATGGTCTTTATTGATCTGCTGAACAAGAGTAGGAGCTACATCCAGTTCCGATGCCAAGTTATTAAAATCCTCAACAATGTCATCATCATATGAAGCAGAGTCAAAAATGCCATCTATTGGTTGCTTATGAATATCATCCAGCTTAGTAGAAGTCTTATTTTGATAGTTTCCCAACTCAGAAGGACCAGAGAACCTAGTTGTGGAAGTAGGATCACTAACCGGGCTACCAATAGGTGTTAAATTTGTACTAGGAGAGACACTAGGATCACTAGTAGTAACTGGTACAACAGGAGTACTCAAAGGATACTCAAAGCCTCCTTGAGTAGCTTATGTAGTAGCATCTTGTTGTTGCTTGAGCAGTGTGTCAAGAGATCCTTGTGAATCTACAATGTTTGATGAAGAAGCATCAATAGAAGTAGCATTGGTGTTGGGAGCGACTGTGGTGGAATAGGATGGTACAACAAAAATGTCATCATCCTCATCTGAGTCCGAAGAGCCAGAAGTAGCACCTGCACTAGAAGTTGCAAACACTTGTGGACCTGCATCTTGGTTAGTTTTGAAATGAAAATATCCCAATGAGTCACTAAGATAATCAAGATCAAAATACCATTCAGGAACTTTGCCTTGGATTTGTCTTCTCCTCAAAGTACCTGAGATTTATAGTTTCAATTACACGCTTGGCATGGAGATTATAAACCCGATAAGCTCTTGAGTGAGCTGAATATCCCACAATGTAGCCTTCATCTGGCTTGCCATCAAATTTCCCAAAATAGTCACTAGTATTCAGAATGGTGACAGGACAGCCAAATGGCTTCAAATGAGCAATGCTTGGGACTTTGGCTGTGAGTAGCTCATAGGGAGTCTTCTTATGGGGATTGGTAATGGAAACCCTATTCAACACATAACTTGTAGTGTTAACAGCTTCTATCCAAAACATAGTTGGAAGCTTGGAATCTGCAAGCATAGTTCTTGCAGCTTCTATAAGAGTCCCGTTCTTCCTTTCTGCAACACCATTCTGTTGAGGAGTCATGGCTGCACTATAATCTCTTTTGATACCTTTGGAATTGCAAAGTGCTATGAGATCTGCATTTTTGAATTCGGTTCCATTGTCACATCAGATACCTTTCACCTTCTTGGACAGCTAATTCTCAATGAGTTTAATGAAGTCTTTGAGAATGGAGTAGGTCTCACTTTTGGCATCCAGAAAGAAAACCTACGTGAACCTGCTATATCCATCAGTTACCACAAGACAGTAGTGTTTATGATCAATGCTCCAAATGGAGGTAGGACCAAACAAATCCATGTGTAGTAGCTGCAATGGTTTAGTTATGAGGCTGAGAGCAGTAATGGCCTTGAAGGAAGCTTTGTGTTGTTTGCCTTTGCTACACGCAAGGCAATTGATGTCATTTCTGAAAGTTTTGGGAGGTAACCCAGAGACCAAGTTCATATTCGCCAGTTTGTGAATGGTCTTGAACTTTACATGTCCCATCCTTCTATGCCATTTGGTGGCTTCATCTTCTAATGCTTGGGCAACCAAACAAGCTAGTTGACCAGTAGGATTAACTTCATTCAGCTTGATGCTATAGAGGTTATGTCTTCTCGGGATTTTGAGTAGAACTTGGGAGTCATCCGGTAGCTTAAAGTCTTTGGACAACACCACTGCATTAGTATTCTTAAAGAGGACAAACTGCTTCTTGTCACAAATCTGAGAGATAAAGATTAAGTTGAAGTGTTGAAGTGTTGAAGTGCTTCCACATAGTAAACCTATTCAAAATTAAGGTTAGGTGTCTGAATGGTTCCTTTGCCAGAGATCCTTCCTTTACCACCTCCGAAGTATACCTTTCCGCCTTGAAATGGTACAAAGTTAGATAAAAGTCCTTTATTTCCTGTCATGCTCCTAGAGCATCCACTATCTACTATTCCAAGAGTTGGATCTTGGTATGGAGTAATCAGAAAAGTCATATGCAAAAGTTAGTTTCAAAAGGGGACCCAGACCTTTTCAGGCTTGAGCCTGCCTTGTAGATCTTTAGTAGATAGCCAAGAAGATTGATGATATCCACTGTTGTTCTTAGGTTTCCTGTTCATCATATGGATGTTATTTTGTAACCAAAAACAACCTGATGAGGGCTTAACCCCAGAACCCAAAATGCATTTGGTCTGAATTAAAAGTATAATTCTGATTAAAGTTCTGAAAATAGTTGCTTGTTGGTCTATTGTAGGCATAAGCATTGCTTCTCCAAAGATTAGAAGCTGAAGGAGAGGTCCTTCTACTAGAAGGATAAGATTGGGCACATGGATTTAGTCTTCTAGAAGGAAAAGGAGCAACTCCTGGTGGACCAGGAGCAGGATAAGCTTGATAACCAAAAGGCTTTTGATCATAAAAATCACAATCCTTAATCAAATGAACTTTACTAACACAAACAAAGCATGTTTTGAAAGACCTTTTATTCAAATGACATTGTTTCACGTTGCTATTCTTATTACAAACAAATCTAGAATAATCAACATTCCTAGAATTCAACAAACTAGAACTATAAACAGTGGAAGTAGAAGCAGAAGCGACTTTCTTATCACTCATTCTAGCACTAGTAGTAGTAGGGTCATTTGTCTTGGGGCTTGAAGGTCTTGACTCTTCACTTGAACCACATGATGCATAGTCACTGGCCTTGTCACTGAAAGTACAAGAGACAAAGTCATTAGTATTAGTAGATCTTTTTGGAGACTCATGCATCTGTGATCCATCCAATTCAGTATGCCTGGGTATGGGCATAAATGTTCCTGTAAGAGGTGGAGGAACAGCATGCATTGCTGCAGCTGGTTTAAACCTATTGTAACTAGGTTTTCCCTCCTCCTCCTTGTCAGGATCAAAGACACTTGAAAAAGATAAATAAAAAACATCTTCGGAATCAATATACTTATCAAAACCTAGCCCTCTCTTAGTCCTACCACACATGCTACTATCTATTAACTTTGAAATATTCTTGGGTGCTTTTTCCCATTTTTTAAATCCTAACAGTTTGGCATCCAATTTTTCTTGCATTTCTTGCTTAGCCTTAATACTTTCATTGTTAAGGTTTTCAGTATATTTAAGCATGTTAGTGGTGTTTTCTAAATCAATGCTTAGAACTCTAATCTTATCCTCATACTCACGTTGAGTATTTTAAAGCCACTTCTTTTGTTGTTCCAAAGTTTTTAGAGAACTCTTGTAAGATTGAACCTCTAAGAAATATTTATCATTTTGTTCATTTAGTTCATTGTATTGAGTTAAGAGTTCTAAAGATTTATCATGCCAACCAAGAGGGCAATTTTGTACCTGAGGCGAAATTCCCATAAGAGCAAATTCTTTTGCTTCCTCTACATCAGATAAATGCCCAAAAATCATAGAAAATACATCAGTAGAAGCTTCAGCTGTTTCCAAGGTAGCAGTCGGATGATCATTCCAGTTAACCATGGAGTCAACGGATACCAAAGCTTTCTTTTCATCCTTGAGCTCTTGAAACTTGAAGGCTGAATACCTGTTCTTCTCCTGGTTATTTTTGTTAGGGCATTCCCTAGCAAAATGTCCTTGTTGCTGACAGTTATAGCATCTGACCTTGCTTCTATCAAATCTGGCTGGCTCTCTTGGGTTGTAGCTGAATTTTCGACCGGCTTTCTTTTCAAATTTGTGAACTAGGAGAGTGAGCATAGACATCTGCCATTTTAGATCCATTTTATCCAAGTCAAGTTTATCAACCTGTTTGAAATCATCAAAAGCTAGCTGTTGTTGTGGATCAACATTAGCAACAAAAGAGTGAAGAACAGCTTCTACCATGCTACTAGTCTTGGCTTTTGATTCAGGAGAAGAAGTATGTTGAGATGACACAATATAGCTTGGGCTATTGGCATAAGACATTGGACTAGATCCGATGGAACTCACAAAAGTAGAGTTAGCAGGAGTAGAAAAGGAATCAGTTGAGCATCCACTCACATGCGACTCAAAGGTTTTGAGTTTGTGAAACAAGTCATCAAAGGAAAGATATTCAAGGCCTGCTTTTGCCTTTAGAGAGATGACTACCTGATTCCATGAATGAGGCAAGGCTCTAAGGAACCTAGCATTGATGTCTTCATTTTCAGGTTTGGACCTGAGTTGATTCAATTGGCTAAGAATCTTTTGAAACATGTCATACACTTGATGAAGACCTTCTGTTTCAGAAATTTTGAATTTTGTGAATTCATCTCTCAGCAATGATCTGCACATCTTCTTGGATTCTTCATTCCCTCCAAATCTTGCCTTTATCCCATTCCAAATCTTCCTAGCATCATCCAAGTGATAAAAATCACCCATATGATCATCAGGAAGGGACTGAAGCAAAATAGTTTTTGCTTTGATTTTCTTCTGAACATCAGTGATTTCTTCATTAGATTTAGGGTCTAGAATGATGATCTGACCATTCTTGTCTCTACCAGTCTTCTTCTTGTTGTTGCCATTTTGGACAATTTTCTACAACTCTAGATCAGTATTGGTGATCCAACACTCTATTTTCATGGCCCAGCTATCATATTCTTCCTTCTTCAAGAGTGGGAATTTTCCATTAGTATTGGAAACAGTAGCAACGATTTGCTGTGTTTGCTGTGTTATGGTGGTGCTTGGTTCTCCTGTTTCAGTAGAACTAGAAGCATACATGATTAAACAAAGATGTTAGTAAAAAAATGGTTCTTCTTGAGCAGAGACTTTCCCAGGCTCTGATACCACTTGTTGGGTCCACTAGATGTGGATCTTACAGCCTGTTAAGGATGATGAACGAATTTTGTAATCATAAGTCTATTCACAGAGAGACTCTTAATAAAACACACAGTATAAGTGCGGAATACAAATAATATGAACAAGAAGAAACATAATAACTAAATAACTTGATCCTTACTAAGGATTTCTACTATTAATATGAAATGAATACTGATGATGAAAGGTGTGTCGAACCCTTCTGCCAATGGGTTTCTTTTATACTACAAGGAAACCCTAATATTACATTAACCCAAAACGTGTAACTTCTGATATTCATATCCTTTCCTAACATATCTCATGCATATCCTAACAAACTACTAAGAATAATAATGTTTGACTTTATACTAGAGCAGGAGCACGTATTGCTCCTACTACTACTAGGACCAGGAGGAACTACATACCTCCTAGCTTATCTATTACAAATACCTATTCCAGAGGTCCTAACAACCCACCGTGTCTAACTTGAATGCTGTCAAGAAAATCTTCAAATATATCAAGGCGCAACCCAAGTTGGTCTTATGGTATCCAAGGGAATCACCTTTTGTTCTTGAAGCATATAGTGATAGTGATGATGTAGGTGCTAATAATGATAGGAAGTCTACCACTAGTGGTTGTCAATTTTTGGGTCGAAGACTTATCTCATGGCAATGTAAGAAACAGACAATAGTAGCTACTTCCTAAACCGAAGCTGAATATGTAGCTGGTGCTAGTTGTTGTGGACAAGTCTTGTGGATACAAAATCAACTGCTGGATTATGGGTTCAACTATATGAACACCAAAATCTTCATCGATAATCAAAGCACTAACTGCATTGTGAAGAATCCTGTGTTTCATCAACGAACCAAGCATATAGAGATTCGACACCATTTTATACGTGATGACAATGAAAAGAAGCAGATACAGGTTCTCAAGGTACATACGGATGATAATGTTGCTGATTTATTAACTAAAGCGTTTGATGGTCCAAGTTTTAACCACTTGGTGGTTCACATTGGTAAGGTCAATCCTTAAGGTCTAGGATTGAGGGGAGGCTTCTTGTACATATATGCTTGTACTTTCTTACTTTTGGTAGCTACTTACGACGGTACTTGCTATGTGTGCAACTTCTGGTGGAAGATTTTGGTTAATCCTAGTGGCACTCTTCTGCTCCTAGTGGGTCAAATCCCCTATTGTCCACGTGTGTTTGGCTTCTAGTGTCACTTTGGATCACTGTTCATTCTGTTGACTTTGTTAACTACTAGCTGCTCCTAGCGTTGACCTCTAGCCGTTTTGACTTTCAGTCAACGCAAGTTACTTCTGCTACCAATATTTGGTTATCTTTGGTAACTGGGAGTTTCTAATAATGGATGAAAGGAGTGGTTACTCACCATTAAGGCTTTAATTTGGAAAGGGCAACCCCCATAATTAGGGGTCAATGAACAGTTTTCCCTCACTATTATTTATGTTCAAAGGGATCATTTGACTCACTTATCACACCCTAAACACACACACACGCTCCTACCCTTAATCATATTCTAGCAATCATCTTCAACTTCTCAATCATCATCCATGGCATCTCTTCAGTACAAACCCGATCACAACAAGGTTGCTTATCTCGGAGAAGGCCCTAGAAGGGAGGAGTTCCTTGACATCTTGGAGTATATTGAGGCTTTGAATCTCAGGTATGCCCTAACTATTTGCCCCACTGTGTATGATTCAATCATCCGTCAGTTCTGGGCTACTGCCAACACCCACGCGGTGTTGGGTCACCCATTGGAGATCCATGATACTATTGATGGTCGCTCCTATGTGATGACTGAAGCATCCCTCCGGTCTGCCCTTCATCTCCAATATGAAAGGGGCATTATTTCACTTCCCAATTAGGAGGTGTTCGATGGGATGGCTGCTATTGGCTACAATCGTGAGGGGAAGTTTAACTTTCCGAAAAATCGCTTTTACCCTCAATAGAAGCTCCTTCTCCACTTCTTGATTCAATGCTTGATTCCAAAGGCTTGGAATTGGGATGAATTTCCCATCTCTCTTGCTACTGGTTTGGTTGGGATGAATTTACACAAGATTATTTTTTCTTGGTTAAAAGTATTTTGTTTGGTACTTAAAACTAAAAACTATTTAATCTAATTAAAAAGAAAATATTTAATTAAAAATACTTTTTCACTATTAAAAATCTTAATTAAAACTAAACAAACTATTTTAAAATTATTTAAAATTATAGACTAATGAAGTTAACTAAAACTTAACTATATAAAATTTATAAACTAATTTAGACGATTTAGAATAAAATTATTTAAACAAATTTAAAAACAATTTTTAATTTAAACAAAACTTAAAACTAATTTTATATAAAACTAAATTTATAAAAAAAGCTAATTTATTTAAAAACTAATTTTAAAAACGATTTAAATTTCTAAAAGTAATAATTTTTTTATATATGTTTTTTTTATTTATAACTTTTTTAAAAGTAAATAAACTCTTAATTAGAATCTATTTAAATGAAAACTAGTAAAATTTAAAAAAAAAACAGACAGCCTATTAATTAACTATATTAAAAAGAAAAGAAGAGATTAAACACAAATAAGAAGCTAGCACGGATGGTTAAATCGTTTGGCCGTTGCCCGAGAGGTCACGGGTTCGAGTTCCTGGAGTGGCAGATTATTTTTGGAATTTATTTTTAGTACAGTAAATGAATATAACCCAGATATCAGTGAAATAGATCAATACCAAACGTATGCAGTTACAGTAAATCAATAATAACACAAGTTTAGTCTAAAATAACACAAATAAAAGAGAAGAGATCTAAAATAACTCAATAAAAATCAGTCAACCCGACACATATTTAAAAATTTTTGAATTAAAAGCAAAAAGGAAACTGATAAAACAACTTAATCAGTAATCTAACAAAGAAAAACCTCAGCTCCTAAACTTAACAGTTAAGGCAACATAAAATACTAGTGAAACAAAAAGATGCAGCAAAACAATATCAATCTCAACAGTCAGATTAAACAATCAGTAGAATAAAAATTACAGTAAAACTCAAACATGGTAGTAAATCAAATTAAACAGAAACAGCAGAAATTTGAGAAAATTAAACTAGAACTTAATCTTTGAATGACGATATTCTTTGATGACGAAGGTAGGGCGCTGAGCCCCCTTAAACTCGACACCAAATAAACGAAGTACAAAACGAACACGAACAAGCCACCAAAATCAACATCACGAACATATATCGAATCATACTCATATCAAATCTCGGAACAACGACCCCTCGAAACCACTAATAAAACTCGATCTAACAACTTCCTTTTCAGTTATTCAGTAGGAATAATTGTTTAATCCCAAATCTTACCTCATTATTCATTAAAGCTTTGATCAAGCTAAAATGTATAATTCAACAATTATAACATTCAATTGTAACTCAGAAAAATGCAAGTAATTTACCTCAGTAAAAATAAAAATGTGACCATTAAAGTATTTAAACTGAAAATAAACTTTTAACAGTAAAATAAAATGAGAGAATAAGAGATTTCCAAACTGAAAATTAACTTTATTAATTCAAATCGAAAATTACACTATGTAAAAAGAAATTACAAATTCCTAATCTAAATCTATAATTATAAAATTAAAAAAAAGAAAAAGGGACACTAAAAAATACATAGAAAGGGGGTTTATATAGGACGTCCGAGAGGTGTGGTGATGCTTGTTGAGCACGGAGAAAGATTTTGGCCCTTAATTCGTCTCTTTCTTTCTTTTGTCTTGATCAAACGGCGGATTATCCATCTCCATCACATGGATCGCCAGCGTGTCCAATCTTGTGCTTCTTTGTGCTAGTTAGGTGGTGAGGTGGATGATGCTTATTGGTGGAATAGTGGAAATGATGTGTATGAGCCAATCAAAACAAAGAAAAGAAGCCACGTCATTGCTGGATACTCTATCTTCTTGGTCCGAAAAAAATGGGGAATTAATTAGACAGGCGTGTATACCATGCGCTGTGAATAATAAATCCCCCTTTTTGATTTTGTTAATTAGGGTTTGGAATAGTGCATCTGGTTATTTGGTTTTGGGGTGAAAGATAAAAGGAGCATTGGTTATATCGAAGATTTGGTGTGTGTGGTGGATATGTGGCTGTGACTTTTGACCAAAACAAAGAGTGAAGTTTATAACTTCGTTCCATCAAATTCAATTTATCATGGGCTTGGGCCCTTTGATCTAACTGATACATACTCCCTCACGTCTCTTCAATTTTGGATTGTTTGGGCTTTTGGCACAATTTAAACAAATCCTTCGTCCTTTGTACCATGGGCTTGGGCCAATATTTTCATCCGTCCCACTTGTAAATTGATTTGGGCTTTTGGCCCAAATGTACTCAATCTGTTTCTTATTTATATTGTTTTTGGGCCTGATTTGGGCCTTTGACCCAAAGATAGTTAATACTTGCATCCTTATTGGGCTTTTGGGCCCAATAGTCCAATGTGGGACCCACAAGTCAATTTGTCTTCCTTTAAGATTAAATCCACTAAAAACGAGCTCGATTTCGGCTTCCATGATCTTTCCTTTAAACCCGTGTCGATTTTGCCGGTTTTCGTGATCTTTAGTACACTTTTGGTTCTTTGACTTTGTCTTTGTCTCTTTCTTTGACTTTTCTTCAACAATTGACCGTGAAATCCCATGTATTCTTTCCTTTTGATCTTTTGTACCTATTTCACACAAAAACACAAAACCAAGCGTAATTCCGACTTTTACGATATTAAACACATGATTAGGTCTTGTCTTTCATTGATTTTAGTGGTAAAAGGATTAGTGTTTACACACTTATTAAATCCCCTACACTTGACCATTGCAATGACCCCATGCAATGCATAATTTTAAAGCATAAAGTTACATTTTCCTTATAATTAACCTATCTTGGCCTTTATTACGATACACTATTACTACTAAAGAACGATGAAAAGATAAAGACTTTTTTCAAGGTAACAAAAGTTATAATAATTAATTTATTAACTTTGAAATTATTTGATGGAAGAAACTTGTAAAGAAATCTAAGACATAAATTAGGGCTTTGGTGTCATGAATATTAATCACCCTCAAGTTTCACGTTCCCCATACCAAGCTTAAAAACAAGATCATTGTTTACCATAAGTTCTTAAGCTAAAACCACTTATATAAGATAATTGTGTAATACTCTTTCTCCAATTCCTAAGTTGTATCTCTAGATTTTAAAGATTGCCATTCACCCATAGGCTCATTTGACTTATTTAATAATGTTTTGTCCAAAAATGAAGGCAAAACGGTGCAAACCCGACACTTAGAACCTAACCTCGTCCTCAAAAACGTTGTCACTAAAGTAAGCCCACATCAAGGATAATTTAACATGATTTGGGGAATAAATTCCCGGATCCAAAATTGGCCAATAGTACTACTTATTATTTATTCCTCCAAAGTCATGTAGACTTTATATGGAGTTTAGCAAGTCCACATCATATACCCTTAGGATCTTTAAGATGTAAAAATGCTCCTCATCTATGGTCCACACCCTAAGGCTCCTTGAACCATAAACAAGGGAATTGATTTTTGATCAATTTTTATTCAACACTTACCATGCCATACACCCTAAGGCTCTAATGACAAGGTTCGTGCTACATGCCCCACACCCTAAGGCTCCTTGAGGTCATGTTTTAATCTTTATCCTTTCTTTATTTATGATATATATATTAGGCCAAATTCCGCGGTCCCATGGTCTGAATACCTCCTACTTAGTGGTTATGAGCCACCTTAGTCGGAATTCCACAACGCTGACACCCTCAATGTGTTCATGCTTTAATTACAAGGAGATAAAAGATTTGGCTAAGAGATAAGATATCGAATCTACACCGCAAAAATCCTCATTTATTAAGCAATTAAATATTCAAGCGGGGAGAAAGAGCCACAAAAACTTATATAAGCAAAAATTAACCCTTAAACTTATTATCAACTCTATCATCTCTCGTTCTGCACAATTTAAAATCTCAAGGAATGAGACTCGTGGATGCTTAGCCTAATAAACCAATTAAAGTCCATATGGTTAAGGATACTAGCTAGAGTAAACTTGGATAAGTAAACTCGGGTTGAGTCAAAATATTCACGACGGGCCTAATATATTAAAGACATCTAAACTTGTTAACACCATTTTATTTATTTATTTATTTTTGACTTTATTCTTAAAATGGAATATATATACATATGATGTGATGACAAAAGGAAATAATAGAAAATAAATGAAAAATACTACTAGGCCAAAATAGATCAAAATTTTTGAAAAACTTCGAAAAATTAAATTTTCCGGTTAAAATGAGGTCAAATTCATGGAAAAGTCCACTAAAATTCGATAGAAGTCCCCCCTACACTTAATATAAACATTGCCCTCAATGTTTAAGCATGTGGGAGAATAAACTCCCCAACACTTAGGACATTGAGTACGTTGTTTAAATCTTGCTAAGGAAGAGATAACTAAAGTGATCAATTTTTCACGTTTTATTTATAGACAAAATTGAATCACAATAGCAAAAACAAATCGAAGAAACCGGGTACACGGGAACACGGGATCACGGGTCGCGTCAAAGGCACCAAAAGTGGATCATTAAAGCACACATCCCTGCACAACATCACAAAACACAACCTACTTGGCTCCCCCTACACTTATGTTAAAAAAAATAGATAAAAAGGATACTCGGGTTGCCTCCCGAAGAGCGCTTGTTTTTGTTAACCGAGTCACGAGCCTGACTCTACCCTGAATTAAATGGTCCATTGGGAAGCCTCTAATGTTATACCGGGATCAAAGACCTTGTCCTCGTTCCCGGAGGACATTAATAAGTGAGAGGCAGTAGGATAAGTCTTAAAAGGTAGAAAAGTCCTCTCAACATACGAAAAGTATGTTCGTAGAATCCAGTTTCGTAGAACAACTTTCGTAGAAAACAAGTTTCGTAGAAAACCGTTCGTAGAATCCAGTTTCGTAGAAAACAAGTTTCGTAGAAAACTTTCGTAGAATCCAGTTTTGTAGAACAACTTTCGTAGGAAACAAGTTTCGTAGAAAACCTTTCGGAGAATCCAATTTCGTAAAAAACTTTCGTAGAAACACATGTTTCGTTGAAAAATCTTTCGCAGAAAACAAGTTTTGTAGAAAAAACTCTCGTAGAAACCATGTTTCGTAGAAAAATCATTCGTAGACTCCAGCTTCGTAAAAAGAAAACTTTCGTAGAAACACAAGTTTTGTTGTAAAATCTTTCGGAGAAATACTTTCGTAGAAACCATGTTTCGTAAAAGAAAACCTTTCGTAGTAAAAACCACTGATATACAAACACAACTATTCAAAGAACGAGCAATTCATAGTTTTATATATCAAACGCAACAAGGAATAAACCTAAGGCCAATTCATAGTGATATAGGCATATCCATCGTAAACGAATGCTATGCCACTCAAAACCTACTAATCAATTCATTATTTTGATCCAATTAAATTCACAAACCCTAATTTGATATTTGGGGATAAACTAATTAAACTAAGAAACGGAATGAATCATGAGTACCTTAGCAGTTTGTAATGAAAGAAATAAATCAAAATCGTGGTGGAAGAAGCTTTTAACAATCGCGGCAAGTGGTTTGATATTTTTGTTTGTGTGAAAAACAATGAGACGAAAAAGAAAGAAAGGGGGCGGGTATAATTGATTTGACCTAGCTCAATTTTTCATGAATTTACACTTTTGGTCCTCCTTATACTTTCTATGTTTCATTTAGAGAAACTTAACATTCGTTGTCACATAAAGCGTATAATAACTATTTGTTCACACAACCAAACAACTCACTTAAACTCCTATGCCTAAGCCCGATTCACATAAATCACAAAAATCACGAAGCACAACGAATACACGCGAACGATAATGCAATATAAAGCATGAAACCAATTAATTTTCTGAAAGACTTTTGAAGACTAATTTGATGATGAAAATGATTTGGTATTTTCTCCCCCTTAAATACAGACCCGTTTTCTATTTAAAGAGCTGCAGTCATTGTATAAAGGAGTCAAATATCGATGAAAGATTTTTCCGTTTTGACTTGATAGAATAACGATTCGTGGTGGCAATAAGATTTTTCTTATGTTTACAAAATAAGTGCACTGAAGCGTACACTAATTTGTGTTAGATCAAGTTATAAAATAAACTTGATCGCTTGTATGGTTTTAAAGTAAACCATACCCGAGAAAATTAATTCCCGTCGTGAGCGAACGCTTTCAAAAGAAATACGTGACTTAATGCGAAAAGCGGGTTGCAGTCAGATATAACTACAAGCCATATGGGCATGTTTAAAAATATATACAACTTTTATACGGACTCTGTTTATGACGCCGTGTCAATTTTAATCGACATTTCTAAGGCCGTAAATATTACAGTACTAAAAGACATGCCCGATTTAAAATGAATTTTTTTTGGATTTTCTTGATTTTATATTTTTTATGGTTTTTGTATGTTTTATATTTTTGTATTTTTCTTTTGGTGGTTTATATATATACGATAATATACAAGATCACGATAAAAGGATACTCTAGAATAGTTTACCACCACTATTCTGCAGATTATGCTGCCAACTCCTTAAGTGTCGCTGGTGAGAATGATTTCATGCCTAGCTTTTCGATCAAAAACTCGATACGTCCTCGATCTAAGGCCTTTGTGGATATATCCACCAGCTGATACTCAGTGTTGACAAAATAAAGTTCGATCACTCCATTTTCCACTTGCTCTTTGATTAAATGGTAGCGAATGTCAATGTGCTTTGCCCGGGAGTGTTGAACGTAGTTGCAGCAAAGGGAAATGGCGCTTTTGTTGTCACAGTTTATCAGAATTTTGTTGAATCCAAGACCTTAGTCAGTTAATTGTGAGCTCATCCAAAGAACTTGAGCACAACAACCGGACATAGCAATGTATTCAGCCTCTGTACTTGATATCGTAGCGCTTTTCTGCCTTTTGGATTCCCAACTAATCAGTCTATCTCCAAGAAGTTGCACTCTGCCAGAAGTGCTACGTCTAGTATCTTGACACCTAGCATAATACGCATCTGCATATGAGATTAGTGCAATAGAGGAGTCCTTCGGATATCACAGACCACGATGAAGTGTTCCTTTAAGATACCGAAAGATCCTTTTCACAACATGTAAGTGCTTTTCGGTAGGCCGAGCCTGATACCGGGTACACATGCATATAGCAAATTAAAAATCAAGCCAGCTAGCAGTCAGATAGAGAAGGGTGCCGATCATTCCACGGTAAAGTTTAGGATCGACAGCAATCCCATCCTTATCCTCATCTAACTTGGATCTCTCCGCCATTGGAGTATCCACGGGGTCACAGTTTTCAAAATGATACTTTTTCAACGATTCAAGAGCATATTTAGATTGATTAATGAAGATGCCTCTAGGATTTTGAGAAATTTGCAACCCTAAGAAAAATGAAAATTTTCCCATCATTGACATCTTAAAACGTGTGGACATGATTTTCTCAAAATGGTCAGACAGTCTTTGATTAGTGGCAGCAAAAAATATATCATCAACATAAATTTGTACAAGTATCATGTCGTTGTCCTCCTTGAGAATAAACAATGTAGGGTCCACTTTGCCTTTGGAGAAGCCTTCCGAGATGAGATAAGACGATAGGAGATCGTAGCACGCGCGTGGAGCTTGTTTCAACCCATAAAGAGCCTTCTTGAGCTTGTACACATGATTAGGATACTCCGAGTTGACGAATCCATTCGGCTGGATTACGTAGACATCTTCCCTTAATTCACCATTAAGAAATGCCGTCTTAACATCCATTTGGTAGACAATTATGTTCATGTGAGCAGCATAAGCAAGGAATAGTCTAATCGCCTCCAATCGTGCAACAGGAGCAAAGAATTCTTCAAAGTCAATACCCAAAGCTTGTTTGTAACCTCTAGCAACAAATCTAGCTTTGTTCTTTAACACTCCACCTAACTCATCAAGTTTAACCTTATATACCCACAACAATGTAAGGATATCAACGTTGTCGGGTAAAGGAACTAATTCCCATACTTCAAGACGTTGAAATTCATTAAGTTTATCTTGCATGGCTTCAATCCAAGATGATTTTTTCATGGCTTGTTGCCAAGTTTTAGGTTCAATGTCGGAAAGAAATGCATCAAAGTAGCAATATAATGCATGTTCTTGTAGTTTATGGTGTATTAAGACTGGTCGATCGATGTCACCAATAATATTGCGGATTGGGTGATCCTTTGTACATTTAGTGTTGTGATTTTCAATTCGTGGTGGCCCGGAGTGAACGATTGCAGGAGCTTCCTCTGAGGCAGACGCACCGTTAGGGTTTTCGGGTATCTGTGAACCAAAGAATGGAAGCTATTGTAGGTGAGCAATTTCCAAGTCGTGATCATAGTAATCCTCTTCAACATCATTAGGAACGAGTGGGGGTGTTGATTCGGGTGTAGTTTGAGAATTGGTGGGGGATGGTGCATTTGGTTCAACAGTAACTGTAGATGCATCTGATTGATTTCCATTATCTTGAGCAACAACATCGGGAATCGGAGCTACTGCCGCAGGTGCTGGAGAATCATCAGTTGGAGGATCAAAGAATTTATCAAACATAGGTTGAAATAACTCATCCCACTCGGGCCTTGTAGGTGGTGTGAATGATGGAGAAACAGGATTGTTGGGAATTAATCCGGAACTAATCGTACCGGTTCCCATCTCATGTAATGCGGGTTTAGAGCTGTGTTGCTCAGAAGCCATCGTTGTCAGCTCATCAAAATCGGCATCCAAAGTTTCTACTATCTTGCCATGACGACAGTTATAAATTCGGTAAGCTTTCTTTGCGGGTGAGTAACCAATGAAAATTCCAATATCAGCCTTCGGTTGAAGCTTGCCCAACTTCTCACTATTAGTATTTGGATAACACAGTGCATCAAACACATGAAGAAATGAAATATCGGGTTTATGTCCATGAAGTAGCTCATATGGAGTTTTTCCATGGCGCTTACGAATGATGGAGCGGTTTTGGGTATAACATGCGGTTGCCACTACTTCACCCCATAAGAATAAAGGAGCATTCACATAAATCAACATAGTTCTAGCAGCTTCCATTAGTGTACGGTTACGTCTTTCCACGACACCGTTTTATTGTGGAGTGCGAGCAACATAAGTTTCATGGGAAATACCGACCTCTTCATAATAGTCTCGTAGCGTCTGATTAACGAACTCAGTTCCATTATCAGTTCGAATGCGGCGAACAGTAGCGTTAAGACGCACCTGAATCATCTTAAGAAAAGTGATAATATATGCTGGTGCTTGATTCTTGGTTGCTAAGAACTTAACCCATGTAAATCGGGAATAATCATCCACCATGACGAGGACGTATTTCGACCACTCACACTAGCCGTACGCATTGGCCCATAAAGATCCATGTGCAACAGATATAGTGGTTCTTGGTTGGTATCTTCAGCTTTGGGTTTGTATGATTTCTTGGTGCTTTTCCCCAAAGAACACGCGGAGCATAAATGATCCTTGCCGAACTTAAGTTTTGGAAGACCACGAACAAGCTCGTTTTTAGCCAAATGGTTAATAGCATCAAAGTTAAGATGAGATAACCGGCGATGCCACAAGCATGACTTGGTCTTAGATGCTTTGGAGAGAAGGCATACATGAGAGGCGACCATCATGTTTTGAATGGACTATGTGTAGAGATTATCCCCTCGAGAACCTTTTAACAAATCATTTCCTACAAGATCACGAATGAAGCAAGTATGTTGTCAAAAAGCCACCTCAAGGTTTGAATCGCAAAATTGTCCTACTGAGAATAAGTTGTGACCAAGTCCCTCCACGTAATACACCCATGAAATCGCAACATTCCCAATTTGATATTCACCATAACCAATGATCTTCGCAATATGGTTGTTGCCAAACTTAACCGTTCCTAGAAACTTGCTAACGAAATTTCTGAGCATCGAGCGGTCTCTAGTCATATGTTTGGAGCACCCCGAGTCCAAATACCAAAGAATAATTTGGACGACCTGACAATATCACCAAACAAAGACGATGTATCAGAATCTAATTGTTCCTCTGAGTTAGCAGGTACAGATGTAATTATCTTAGATTTGCTATCAGAAGAATTTTTAGGCCTCCAAATTTTCTTACTAGTTGTTGGCTTAGATTCTAGTTGTCTAATACTCTGAGGTACTTTTTCACTGGGTACTTTTTCACTGACATGCACAATAGTGGAGGCAGACTTAGTTAAAGGGCGTTTTTTCCATTTTTAATGCTTGTGTTCCTATTTAAAGGACACTGAGACCTAACTTCAGTGGATGTGATCCTAGTTAAAGGGTACTTAGTTCCATTTGTAGTAAAGGTCCTACCAATGGGTTTCCATTGCCAACCAACTTGGCTGAATTTCTTCCCCGTTGGAGTCCATTCAAAATTGTTCCTAATTGCGTACATTTCATTCACATGGTCAACAAGACATAAATCATGACGCTGAGAAAACATGCATTCATTACAATTCCAACACCTCAAATTAGAATTCACATTTTTCTTAGGCTGCTGCATAAGCGCAAGGCCTTTAGTCTTAGCTACATGATTCTTTTTATTCAAATTTGAAATAACATTCCTAGGTTGAACTTCTACTTTCTTCTTCGCAGTCCTACTAGTGGAAGGCTTGATCCTATCTTTCTTGTCTTGAGATCCTTTAGCCTTAGTAGACACAATTACTCCTGTAGAAGCCAAGGGAACATTAGTGACAGATTTTGATTTAGCCTTGATGGGTGGGTTTAAAATAGTTTTAGCTCCTAGAGTCTTATTGAGTGGAGTTATGGCAATGGTAGGAGCTAATTGTTTAATTGGTGCAGATATCGGGTGACCGATATATTCTAAATTTGCTAAGCAATCTTGAATGCGATCCACATAAGAAAAGCTCATATAGAAGATGACTTGTGGGATCTAGTTTACGCATATCATCAATGGTATCTCTAGCTAGATCAACATGTTCTAAGGTATTTTTCATGTAGGTAGCAAACTTAGTTGGACTATGCTTAAATTTTGGGTCCCGATAAAGCACACATGGGTTGGGTGTAGGAGTACTAGAGGACGATGCAGAGATGGTAGCTGAGTTATCAACAACTTTTCGTCCTTTGAGTTGAAGTGTCTCCTTTAATTCAGCTATAACCATGTTTTTGTCTATGAGCTTAATATTTAGGTCAGAGATTTCCTCACATTTCTTGTTCAGTTGGTAAACTAACGACTTTTGCTCTGTCGCATTAAAATCGAGGCGTTCTTCTATTGAACCAGAAATTTGTGAGTCACCCTGCCTTACTTTTTCAAGCTCTCCTAGCATAGAAGTAATTCTATTTTCTAGGACATGATTTTTAGTCTCTACAGCCTCTAGTTCCACTTTTGTTGCTAGTGATTCTCTCTTAAGTCTCGTAACTTCTTCCTCTAATGACTGCATCAAGTGAATCATCTTGTCACTTGTCTCAACGTTGTTTTCACAATCATTTATTTTTGAAAGAGTTTCATTTTTAGATTGATTTTCAATTTCAAGAGATACACAATGTTGTTGAAGCTCATCAAAATGTTTTGAAAGTGAGTTATAAGAGTCTTGAAGCTTTAAAAATTCAGCGTTAGATTCGTGACAAAAACGATTATATACATTACTCACAGATTCAACAATATTCACAGAAAGATCATGCACATCATCACATTTATTCACAGCAGATGTAATCTCAAAAGCATATTCAATAGTAACAACTTGCATCACATCGAGAGACACTACATGTTCCAAGAATCGGTCATATTCAGACAAAATCTTTTCTTTCTCAATTAGATGTTGCTCATAAGCATCATCCATTTCATAGAAAACTTTTCGAACTTCTACCACTTGAAAATTAAGATTATCCCCAAGATCTAGAAGACCCTCTTTAACATTGTTTACAAACGGAACGATATCTTTCTCAAACACCATTGTCATGTGTTCGAAAGCCCATTCTCCAGCGGTTTGAGCCGTTGAAGTCGTACATTCCTTGATGACCTTGTCAAATCCGGTAAGATATCGCCTAATCTCTTTCAAGCTTAGCAATACCGTACTTACCGGTGGAAGATCCTTTGGAATTTCCTTAGGTTCATCCGGATTGACAAGTGTAGGAAATATACTAAGGCTTTATCTAGTAGATATATAAGTTGGTGTATCGATAAATTCCCTTTGCATATTAAAGCGAATTCTAAGATCCGTTTTTGCATTCTCTTTATTAAGCTGTGGATAATCATACTTAGGATATGTAAAAATCACTTTTGACCGATTCTCTTCATGTAGTGACATATTCTCGGATTCATTTGAAAACACAATCGTATCTAAGACTAATCCTAACTTGGTTGCATCATAAAGTCGTGGGTTGTGGTTAAATGCTTGCTTTGCATACCCGGGTTAGGTGGTAAGTCTGTTAGACGCGATAGAGTGAATTCCTTAAAAGATGAATGAAACAAGTGTACTAGATGTGATGCAGAGTATTGTTTTAAAAGCAAAAGTTCAGTCTTTTTCACTTTCTCAGACGCCTTAATTTCCGTTTCAACCCTTTTAGACTCGAGAATTTCGAAATTTGTTTGTAGTTTTTGAAAATTATTAACGACTGACTCTTTTTCTTTAAGTTCTTTTGAAAGATTTGCTCTTAAACTCTCAATTTCTAGCAAATTATCCATTTGGACTTTCCTAAACCTATCAAATTTGTGGTTGATAAGGAGAGTATGGTTGTTGAGCACGTTGTGATGATAATGCTGGTTGCTGATATTGTTGCTGATATGATGTAGATGGTTTTGGTAGAATCGAATACTGAGTAAAACTTGGAGTTTGATACAAGGGCTGGTATGAAGATTGTTGTCCCACAGCATACGGAGAGTTGTTATATGAAAAAGTTGGATGATTTGCCATTAACGCCAATGGTTCGGAATAAGATCCTTGAGAGATGCGTTTTTGGATCACGTGCTTCTCGTGTTGCTGCAAGAAAGCATAGAGTTGATCTAGATTTGATTTGTGCATATCCCGAATCATTTTAACATCAGTGACATATTGGCTCCACTCTGGGGTAACGTATTCAAGAACTTGGTGTTGAGTTAAAACTAAGCAATCCTTAGATTATACACATTTAAATCATTCATTAATGTGGTGAACCGCCAATAGTAGTCTTGAAGTGTTTCCCCTGGAATGTATGTGAACCTATCGAACAAGTCATAAAGTTGACACTCTCGTTCCTGCTTGGTAAGTGAAGTCTCTTGTAACAAGACAGTTAAGCGATCCCATAGTTCCTTTGCCACCTTGTGTTCGCTTACTATTAGATAAATATCGGGTGGAAGAGATTGAAGTATGGTCTAAACGGCCCTTTCATCCGCATCGGCAATGATTTTATTTGCATCCGTTAATATATGAAATAACCTTGGCCGAGTCACATTGTCTACAGTAACTTCTCCCCAATCGAGTGGACCTTGCTCAATGGATTGAACCATAAGTCTCCCATTGGGTTTACCCATAATGTAAGTCCTCATGCGACCTCGCCATGCTTCAAATAAGTCTTTGATGAGCAACGGTGGGCGGGTATCGGTACCCGAGATGATAAAAATATCGGTAAGCGATGTCATTGTCGGCATAAATGAATGAGGATTCATTTTTGATCACTTGAAGGAAAACAGATTATCTTTTGATCATCCAATGAAATAAGGTTATTAAACAGTGATGTTGTTGTCAGTTCTGGAAACAATGAATAAGTTGAGTTTCGGAACTATTAAATGGTGAGTGAACTTTCGTAACTTTGGATATTGAGAAACTTTCGTAAGAATTGTGATATGATGAAAATTTCGTAACAATCTTGATATTTGTGAAACTTCTGTAACAGTTTTAAGATTGTGAAGCTCTCGTAACAGATTGAAATTGTGAAACTTTCAAAACTTTCGTAACTGTTTTGAAATTGTGAAACCTTCGTAACAATTGATACTGAAACTTTCGTAACAGATTGAAACTTTCGTAACAGATTGAACTTTCGTAACAAATTGAAGCTTTCGTAACAGATTGAACTTTCGTAACAAATTGAAGCTTTCATAACAAATTAACTTTCGTAACAATATGAAACTTCCGTAACAAATTAACTTTCGTAACCAATTGAAACTTTCGTAACAAATTAACTTTCGTAACAATCTGAAACTTCCGTAACAAATTAACTTTCATAACCGAATACCTTTCGTAACCAGTAGACCTTCGTAACCCAAGAACTTTCGTAACCAAAGAAACCCTTTTACGAAACTAAACTTTCAGAAATAATCCTAAAACCCTTTTACGAAAGGCAACTTTCGGAAGTAATCCTAAAACCATTTTACGAAAGATGAACAATTGATATGAGTGATTTTACTCATATCAATTGTATCTAAAAACAATAAATAAATGCATATAATCAATAAAAAAGCCTTGTATACGTTTGTTTGTTGTTTAATATGAGTAGGTACCGAAGTTCACGAAAATCGGCAAAAACGGCACGATTTTGAAGAAAAGATCGACAAAGCCAAATTCAAGCTCGGTTTTAGTGTATTTAATCTTTTATGAAGACAAATGGGCTTGTGGGTCCCACATTTGGGTATTGGGCCCAAAAGCCCAATAATAAAGTTAATAAGTTACTAAATTGTAAAAGTTTATCTCAAAGCCCAATATGGCCCAAGACAACAATTATAGACGGATGGGATTTATTCTCAAGGCCCAAGTCAGTCTACACATGAGACGGTGGAGTAAATATCAATGGATCAAGGGCCCATTAGGGTAAAACAAGTATTGGACGGTGGGGTTATTTATATCAAGTGAAAAGTTATTCACTTAACTTGGTCAAACCGTAACACCCAATGCTCTCTCTTCTTTGATACAAACAAGAGAGAAAAAAACCAGTCACTTCTTTTCACCCTCCCAAACCCTAAATAATCAAATTGGGGGTTTCCAAATACTTAAGGAGTGTTAAACACGCGCTTAATAAATTCCCAAGAATTTAGGAGAGGAAGATAATGGCACAAGGCATCCACGTGGCCTCCCCATCTGTCACAGCCTTATGTTGATTGGTGGAAACACCTCATTCTCCATAATCCACCAATAAAAGAATGTCAAGTCGCCCCGAAACTAACACAAGAAGCACAAGTTTTGACACGGTGGAAATCCGAGTGATAGATGATCATCTTTCCACCATAAGATCAAGAAAAGAAAGAGAAAGAATAATCCCAGGGCCAAGATTCAAGATGCTTCTCAAGAACCTCACTGAAGGGGCCTGGGGTTTGCCTATAGAAACCCCCACAAAATGTAATTCCAGGCATCCCGTTTTTTTTACAGTTATGATGTCAAAATAGATTTAGGAGTAATTTTAATTTTAATTTCATAGTATTGTAATCGTTTTAAGTGGTTAATAAAAGTTTATTTTGATTTACATTTATCTTGATTTAATTTACTATCAAATTTCATTGCAATTATTTCTTATTAAATCTGTTTGAAATTATATAAAATGTTATTTAATTAAGCTAAAAAATAGCTTATATTAAATAACAAAAGTAATATTTGGGAATAACTTTTCCCCACTGGAAAAGTTCATCACAAAAGCTGTTGGTTCGATGACTTTTGGTTCGAGATTAAGTTAGATGGTGGAGTGATGTTTCTGGTATAAATTAATGGTGGTGTTGTTTTGGGTAAAAAGGCCAGCTCAGCGCTGCGTCATCATCATCAAAGGTTTTCGTCTAAAAGGTAAGTTTGATTTTTAAGATTAATTTCATGAGTTAATTTAGTTTAATGTATGTTTGATTGATAAGGTGTGTTTATATGCTACTGTTATGATTTGAATGTTTAGATAAATTAGGTTAGAATAATTGTGTTTTTCGTTTAGTTGATTGCCTTATTTAGGTTTGTTGGATTTTGTCACTTGTTAAACTGATTTCGATTAGTCTGCTAGTAAAAGGGTTTGGATAAATATGATATCGTGAGATTTTTACAAGTATTAGTTGTTATAATTTTAGACTGATATAATGTGTTAGATGTAGTATTTTTGTTATTTTACTATTTCTGCTATTGGAGTTGCTAGGTTTGTACAAGCTGAGTTGGATTTATATTGTTGCTAGGTTTATATAGTTGCTTTTGAACTGGTGTATTTAGCTGAGAGTTATTTTCCTGCAATTGATTTGAGAAATTATCTGCTGATATCTAGGGGTTAATTTTAGTAGATTGTTGAGTTTTTAATTTAGTCTGCTGTATGTTTATCTTTGAGAGTCTGTTTAAATTTATGATTATCTGTTATATTGGCTTTTGCCTTATTTGTATTTCTGTGTTAATAAATCTGTTTTTGCCTGATTGACTAGTCCTTGCTCCATGGTTTAACTGATTTTTGGGATAAATTTGATCAGATCTGTATTGTTTTATGCCTGTTCTGTTACATGTTCATCAGTTTTCCATACGCATAGTGGGAACTGATTTAATTAACTGTTATAAGTTTATCAGTCCAAAAAAAAATAATCACCAAATGTCACTCCAGTGACTTCTACTTTTGATTTCAGTTGTCCAAAAATTATATACCTAAAAAATGTCCACCACGGGACTCGAACCCATGACCTCCTGGTCATGGGCCAAACGTATCAACCAATTGTTCTAGCAACCTGTTTGTGTTTAAATATTGCTATTATAATTAATAGAGTTTTGTAATTTTGGCTGGCAGTTTTTACATTAATATAAAGTTTTTTTTTTGGGTAAAGGGAACTATCCTCGGTAAAATATATATTCCCAAAAAACCGATAAGTACAATGGAATGTGACTAAAATGTCACATTAACCTCAAGCTCAAAACTTGAACTACCACAACCATATGACATGCCATATGAAGTCAACCTATTACAAAACCAATCACGCCAATAGGGAAAAACCACCTAATGGCACAAAGACATAACAAAACAATCATATTAACTAAAAATTGAATTCGGTATGCTCCAAATCTGAGCATAATGAACAGCCTCCGTAGTCTTCTTCCAACGACACGACAATAGCTTTAGACGCACCGATGCAAGAATATAATCACCAACCTGAATGAACGTTCTCTTCTTTAACTTGAAAAGCCTCCAATTCCTCTCTTGCCAAATACCATATGCAGAAGCAGCAAGAATTAACTTTGCTATAATACTACCAATCGTTCTCCTTTTTGCAATAGGCTTAACCACATCAATAATTGAATGAAATATAGGCGTAGCCCCATAGATACTAGCATATTTGCGAACATAATTCCATACCTGTTGGGAAAACGGACACTCGAAAAACAAATGCTCATGAGAGTCAGGTTGAGTATCACATAATGGACAAACAACAGCCAATGAAGCCGTAACATTCCATATAGCAACACGATCATGCGTTTTTAACCTTTGGTGCATAACCAGCCATAAATTAAACGCATGCTTCGGAATACAGCTCGGAAACCATACTATGGACGTCCAATCCACCTTGGTGCTTCGGACACGAATAGACGACCAAACCGTAGAGACTGAAAACGGACGAGCAACCCCACTCCTTTGCTGCCAAAATAAACTATCCCGAACACCCTCCATAATAGTCGGCACAGTAATTATATTCAGAATAGGATATTTATCCACCAAAACCCGCGGCCAAGCCCATGAACCATTATGAACAACAACACTCATAGTAGAAGTAGGAGAAAGACCTGCTCTATAAAGATCCCGGTGAGTAATGAACTCTGACAAAGGACTAGCCGAGCACCACATATCAGACCAAGCAGAAATCGAAGTCCCATCACCCACCTTGTGCCATATAAATTCTCGAATAATCTGCCGAAGTTGGAGGATTTTCCTCCATCCACAAGACATATTGCCACGAGACGGGATCTCCCAAAAAGAGCGACCCTTGAGTTTATAAGCATGAACCCAGCGGACCCACAAAGACTCCCTAAGCACCAACAGTTTCCAAACATGAGAAACCATAAGAGCCTTATTGAAAATGTCTAACCTGCGAAGACCTAGACCACCTTCGTCCTTTGGCAAGCACACCAAATCCCATGCGACATTAGCTCTACCTTTCCCTAATCTACCATGGCTCCAAAGAAACCCTCTCATAAGCTGCTCTATATCAAACAAAATACGAGACGGGATGATAAAAACCGATGCCCAGAATATATGCATAGAGCCAATCACCGATTTAACAAGCTGAAGCCTTCCTGCAGCAGATAAAGATTTATTTTTCCAGTCTTGAATCCGAATTTGAACTTTATCAACAAGCTCCTTACAGTCACGAATCAAAAGACGAGACGACACCAGTGGGACACCAAGATACTTAACCGGAAGACGACCTTCCTCAAAAGACAAAATCTGGAGTATCGACTGTTTAATGTGATTGAGCACATTACAAAAATACGCGGTGCTTTTTGGGAGACTCGGAATCAGACCCGACACCTCCTTAAACTCACCTAGCGCTTGCTGAACAACCATTGCTGAATCAGTATTACCATAAGTGAATAAGAATAGATCATCAGCAAAACATAAATTAGTCAACTCCAACTTAGCGCAATATCTATGGTATTTAAAATTCACAGCCTCACGAACCCGTCTTCTAAGCATCAAAGACAAGATCTCCATAACCAAGGTAAACAAATAAGGCGAAAGAGGATCTCCCTGCCGAAGCCCTCTCTTACCTTTAAAGAACCCATGTAAAGACCCATTTATGCTGATAGAAAAAGACGTAGTAGTTACACACTCCATAATCCATGCAATCATGCGATTATGAAAACCAAACCCCACAAGAATCTCTCTAAGAAAACACCAATCCACTGTATCGTATGCCTTTTGTATATTAACTTTAAACGCACATCTCGGCTCACCCCGATCCAAATGGTAATTATGCATCAACTCTTGGGTAAGAAGGATGTTATCCGCAATATTTCTTCCCGGAACAAACGCCGACTGATTAAGACTAACAATAGTCTTAAGGCTATCCTTAATACGGTTAGCAAGGATCTTAGTAATGCATTTAAATAAGACATTACAACAAGAGATAGGTCGATAATCGTTAACACGAGACGGAGACCTCACTTTAGGAAGAAGAGCAATAATTGTATGGTTCCATTCTTTAAGCAGCTTACCATTTGAAAAAAATTCTTTCACCGCCTCCACAATATCATTTGCAATAATATCCCATGAAGCTTTAAAAAACGCCGCCGTGTACCCATCCGGACCTGGTGATTTTTCATCACCCATAGAGAATAATGCCTCTTTAACCTCTTGCCTTGTCACAGAACGTATCATGTCAAGGGCTACCTCATCAGCAATTCGATTTTGAAACAGATCCACCAAATTAAGATTAGTAGTAGCACCAGATTGACCAAGAAAACATTCATAATGTGATACAAACACCTCAGAAACCTGCTCATTTTCAAACAACTGACCTTGAGAATCAGTAACAACATCAATGCGACTCCTACTGATTCGGCTCTTCACAGCTTTATGGAAGTATGCTGAATTCGCGTCACCCTCCTTCAGCCAAGCAATCTTGGCTCTTTGTTTTAGAAATCTTTCTTCTAGGAGAATCGCTTCATTAAACGCCCCGATTACTGAAGCTTCCACTTCACGCAGACCAACATTGTTAGGATCAGCATCTAAATCTATTTGAGCTTTATCCAGCTCACCACGAAGCCGAATAACGTTTTCATGCAGATTACCTTTTTCAATCAGCAACTTACGCAAAGGTTTCTTTAACATCTTAAGACGCTTAGAGACCTTAAACATAGCAAATCCACTAACCGGAACAGCCCACACTTCTTGAACAGTATCTGTAAATTTATCATTCTGAGTCACAATGTTAAAGAACTTAAAAGGCCGTGGATTAGGTCTAGTACTCGTAGGAATACACATAATCGCTGGTGAGTGATCCGAGATACGATAAGGTTTGAACACAGCATGGGCACCCACAAAAGCACTATTAAACTCCAAATTAGTCATTATACGATCGATTTTCTTTAGAAGACCATTAAATCCTCTCGGTTTTTGCGTCCACGTAAATCGAAGGCCTGATTGTTGGGCGTCCATAACTTCAATATCCTCCACACAGTCACGAAATTCATGCATAGCAATGTCAACATTAGAAGAGCCAGCCGTGGTCTCCCCTAAATGAAGCGTAGCATTAAAGTCTCCTAAGAGCATCCAAGGCCTATTCCGCACATAAAGTTTATGAACACTTAAGCTCTTCCAAAGATCACGACGTTGAGTATATTTATTCATGGCATAAACAAACGTGCAAAACACCTCTTTTCTTTCCAATTTTAACCATAGACGAGCATGGATAGATTGCTCATCCTGATTAATTATAACAACATCCACCACATTGTGATTCCATCCTAACAGAATACGAGCACCCTTTGAACAGAAGCTACCATTAGTCGACCA
Source organism: Glebionis coronaria (assembly GCA_025667525.1). Classification (NCBI taxonomy): domain Eukaryota; kingdom Viridiplantae; phylum Streptophyta; class Magnoliopsida; order Asterales; family Asteraceae; genus Glebionis; species Glebionis coronaria. The sequence goes on along the minus strand of CM046878.1, from coordinate 335,933,062 downwards.
GTCCCAATGCCGAAAGACAAGAGAACACATCCGCTGCAGGTTCATGTCACATACATAGGACTCCAAGATAGCACATACCGATAAGTTATTTTCTGAAATTACATGCCGTACCTCACTTTGTTTCGGGGAGAAGTTCAGGCCCCGTATATTCCATGAGCCGACATTAATCATGAGGAAACCACAGCAACAGGAGTGCTTGCCCCTGTATTATTAGGATCCTCCATAATGAGTTCCTCATCAACTTCACTATCGCTAGCATTAATAAGATCATTTTTATGAGCATTATCATCCCAATCTGTATCATCAGAAGGATCCACACTCAACGAGCTAAACGAATTCGTAACAGTAACCTTAGCCGGTGTCGGTGCTTTAAGTTCCGTAGCACCAGCAACAGCCTTAGAATTTTTCTTTCTGTACTGGATATTAAGAGGCTGCTTGCCTAATTTAATACCCTCAATCTGCCTAGCCGGGGCTTGTTGCTTCGTATGCTTCTTTTTCTTTTTAACCTCCACAAACCCTTCATTGTTCCTATCAGCACTAACAGTCTCAACCCTAGGTTCCACACTCTTAGGGTTGTTAGGGCACGCATCAGTTCTATGATCAAAAATCTTGCAGTTATTACACCGGGGAGGATTCCATTCATACTCCACCTCAATAGTTGCTAACGAATGCCCCTCTCCATTAGCTAGTGGAATCGCGATAACAATAGACTCCAATAATTCATTCTCCGATGAAATTTCCACAAGAGCCCGCGCATAAGTATTCCTTCCCCACGAACTCAGGCACATGTTACTTGTATAGGTATCCAGCATGATAGGGCGTCCAATTTGAGTAGTAATCAAACTCAATCCTGTCTCCGAGTAAGCGACAATAGGAACATGGTGCATCTTCACCCATACCGGGGCACGGGTAACTACGTCCTTCTTCAGGATAGTATTTGGAGTCCTAATATTTACAAAAACAAAGGTACAAGCCGAATAAGCCAAGGACCATTCTCTAGCACACCATCCATACCCTCTTTTGATTCAAATTGGAACATGAAAAAATCTGCATGGATCTGCACACGTTTCAAGCCATATTTAGCCCATGCATTTTTCACATAGTTCTCTACCAATGGAAAGGCAAGCCTTTTCCCAATGAAGTAACCATAAAGCGTATTTGTGAAACGAGAACGTATCTCATCCACCGCTGCCATAGGAAGGGCAACCCTAGCACCGTTAACAACTTCGCTGCTCCTCATCTCCTTTATATGAACTGCCTTACCCCACGGTTTCTCATTAACAACTGACGCAAATGATGGCAATGTATCATCCACTCCCCCAAAAACCCTCATAGGCTTGCGTAACCCAGATGGCTCACCCACGTGTGATGATCCTGGTTTTTTGAGAATCGATTTAATCACCTTTCTCACTGTACCCTCCTTCAAAGACTGCTCAGGAACAACTTGCGTCCCAGCAACCTCTGGTACCTTCTCAACCGTACCCATCTCCTCCATCTCTCCTAAAATTCCACAACCACCAGATCCACACCCCACAAGCAACGCCCAGAATTAGGGCACCAAACCCCCGCCAACAAACCCTAACGGGTTAGAAGTCGAACAGTCGGAAACCCTAATTCACACCCAAGAAATAATAAAAAATAAAAACAAAACCCTAAAATGGATGACACTCAAATCCAAATAACGTCACTAACCAACCCTTTACAACACGTCGAATCAAATAAAGGATGATTAATAAACCCTAAAACCACCACACCCCACGAGATAACTGATCACAAAGAACATAGGGGGACCGAAATCACAGCCTAAGTCTTATCACAAGCTATTTGATGAGATATTAGTAATTCAGGGAAGAAATCAACCGTTATTCAATGATTGGTGATATAACAGAGCCAATTAGAGCCGCCAGAAAAAAGAGAAGAGAAAATCGCCCATAAGAGAGAATTAATATAAAGTTTTCATTTTATTTAGATTTAAATTAGATTTTTTTACTTTTATAAAGTTTGAAAAATAAATAAATTAAAAAAAATTTTAAAAAAATGTTTTATTAATGTTAAAATATTTAATTAGATTTTAAAATTAGTTTTTAAATAATTAGATTTTAATTAATAAAATAGTTTCATAAATAGACTTTTAAATAGTGTAAAAGTTATTTTAATTAAATAGTTAATTTTAAATAGATTTTTAAATAGTTTAAATTTTTAATTAGCTTTAATTTTTAAATAATTGTCTTTAGATTAAATAATGGGGAACGATTCATGCACTTAGGATTTAAAAATTGTAGGAGCAGTTTTAGATTAAAAATCGAAAACCATTCAAATCAATTGTCCAAATCGAAACATAACGTCTCGAATTCACTTGATCTTCGTGTATAACGAACTTGGATCATCAACGTGTTTAATCATATCCGTCTTCGACTTATTTATGGATTATTACCTTTTTCTAAAGGAAATTTCCTAAATTTGTCCTATATCGTATATCATTAAAATACATCGACATTCCACGACACATCAAAAATTTTGGCGCCGCTGCCGGGGATCTTGTGTACGATTCGTTTCGTGGAGATTTGTTGATCATTGATCTGAAGACCCTTTCCGTCCTCAGAAAGATTTGTTATTTTTCTATTATATATAGTATGTATCGTTTTTCGTGTTTTTTGTGATTAATATATTATTTTACGTAGAACAATAAATTTACCTACTTCCAAATAAGACCTTAGTTGGGATTTCATCACCTAGCTATTGTATTCCAATCCAAAACGGAAAAAAGGCAAAATAGATAAATACTAATAAAAAGTTTGAAGTCGATTTATACAAACTATAAGGTGGGTATAAGGCGACGAGCTATAAAAGGCCGTCTAAGAAAAAAGGTTTTTAAGTGCTTTGTGCCACCTCGTTTCCCCGCTTGCTTGTGCGTATATTGAGAGGGACGACCGATTATTGGTTTGCCGACTCAAGTAGTATTATATCTTATCTTTGTAGTTTACTTATTGAACTTCGAGACAGTTAGGTTTTCACCTATCGTTTCAAAGTCGACCAAGGGTATATTACTTCCATAGTAATTATCCTAATTCCTGTTTTTATCAATCTTTTTGATTGAGCAATACCAAATAAAAATACCAAAAATAATCTTCTCCTTGTCTAATTTCTTTTCTTAAATCCTCTAAAATTCTCGTCACTTTGGTTTATGCAATTACGATCTTTTCGACTTTTGATTGATTTAAATAGGCTTGAAAATATTCCTCGTAGAAATTGAAATCGTCAACAACGAATAGTGGAACCCGAGATTCCACCTATTGTTGTAGAGATGCCGATAACCGAACAATGGAGGAATTGCTCCGTGCACCCACCGAAGGGTATGGGGAAGCAATCGTTGTGCTGGCTATTTTGGTGGATAATTATGAGATTAAGTCGGGTCTTTTATCACTCATTCATGCCGACTAATTTCGTGGCAATGAGACCGATAGCCCGCACTCTCACATTCGGAATTTTTATCGTATTACCTCGACTCTCAAGTTTAGAGATGTGCCGAATGACGCGATTAAGCTCATGCTTTTTCCGTACTCGCTCGAGGGGAACGCTAAGATTTGGTATGAGAAAGAACCACCGGGTTCGATTTTGACATGGGATGATTTAGTGTCTAAGTTTATGAATTACTTCTTTCCACCATCCAAAACAACACACTTTAAGAACAAGATCACTAGATTTAAACAAAAAGTGCATGAATCGTTTGGAGTTGCTTGGGAAAGGTTTAAAGATTTGTTAAGGCAATGTCCACACCACGGTTTCTCGGAATTGCATCAAATCGATACTTTTTATAATGGGCCTAATATGGTTGAACAAGATTCTTTAAATGCCGCCGCGGGTGGTAATCTTTTAAGAAAAACTCCGAGAGACGCGTGGGGTATAATTGAGAATAAGTCTAGAGCGCAATATCACGAAACACACCGGTTGTTTCCAATATGAATTCATCTAATACCGAGATTGCTAGATTGGACTCTAAGATTGACACGATTATGAATGAGATTAGGAAGAATCCTCATGGATCGATTAACATGGCTGAGAGTTTTAGTGTATTATGTGGCGGAGCACATCCGAATTATACTTGTTCAACCACGGGGTTTGATCAAGCTAGTACTTTTGCCGCGACGGGAACTTATGGCCCTAACGGTCAAGCTCCTCGTCAAAATCATGTTGCTCCACCGGGTTTTCCACCGGTTCAAAATAGGTACAATAATGGGAATAATGGGAATAATTTTAACCGTAGTAACCAAGGGAATTTCAATCAAGGAAATGTGTTTAATGCTAATCAAAACAATCAAGGTTTTCAAAGCAATAACCAAAATGATTTGTCGAGCTACATTAAAACAAATGAGGCAAATTTGAAAGCTTTTCAAAACAATGTTCAAGGACAAATGGCAACTTTGAAAAATGAGTTTCAAAATACGATCAAGGTGCAAAATAACAAGATTGAGCTTAACCAACAAAGATTTGAACAAAGATTAGAGAACAACCAAAACCATTTTGAACAAATATTAGAGCAAAGTCAAAATCGTAGCAACAAAGTTTGGAACAAGGTAAAAACAAATTGTTTTCGATGTTTGAGTCTTTTATGAGCAAACCCTCCTCTTCTTCGGGTGACTTACCTAGCAACACCATTCCAAACCCGAAGGGGGAGATGAAAGCTATAACCACACGTAGTGGGAAGGCTTTAGACGGACCTTTGCTTACACATGTGAGTACCTCTTCGGTGAGGGAAGTGGAGCAAGAACCCGAGGTGGTTAAAGAAAAGGAAATTCCTATTCCACCAAAGGTAGACCAATTGCCTATTCCAGAACCCGAGCTTCCGAAGACTAAACCCACACTACCCTACCCTTCGAGACTTAACAAAGAGAAGCTCCGTGAAAAGACCAATGCTCAAATGTCTACGTTTCTTGAGGTGTTTAAGAAAATGTATATTAATCTTAATTTCGCGGATGCATTGCTTAACATGCCTATGTTTGCTTCAACAATGAAAAGGATGATGAACGATAAAAAGAAATTGATTGAAATGTCTACATCTTTAAATGAAAGTTGTTTCGCGGTTCTCTCTAAAAAGTTTCCCAAAAAGCTTGGAGACCCCGGTCAATTTTTGATACCATGTGATTTCCCTAATATGGAAGAATGCTTAGCATTAGCCGATCTTGGCACTAGCATTAATAAGATGCCTCTTTCAGTTTGGAAAAGGTTATCACTTCCCGAGCTTACACATACTAAGATGACTACCAAGCTAGCGGATCGATCGACCACCTTTGAAAAAGGTATAGCCGAGGACGTGTTAGTCAAAGTAGGAAATCTCATCTTCCCAGCGGATTTTGTAATTTGCGATTATCCCAAAGATTCTCGTGTGCCTCTTATTTTGGGAAGACCGTTTTTAAATACGGCTAGTTCTATAGTTGACATGAGAGCGGGAAAATTGACTTTACGTTTTGATGATGAAAGTATCACACTTTATGTTGGTAATATCTCGAGACCTTCTTCCGAGTACTACGAGGAATCAATCAATCAAATCGATGTGATTGATGCTGCTAGTGAAGAAGTTTCGCAAGATATGCTTGGTTTTTCGGATATTTCCAAAAGTGGCAATCCCACTTCATCGAATCTGATTATCTCTTTGGCTAAACCTCCGCTCACTCCATTTGAGGGAGGGGACTTCGTTCTAGAAGAGCTCAAGGATAATGGTAATTCAAAAATTGATAAGGAAATTGTTGATTACCTTAGCAAACCATTCGATCCTAGTGAGTTTGATAGTGAGAATTTTGATCTCGAGGGAGATATTGCGTTAATTGAAAAGTTGTTGAATATGGATCCTTTTTAATCACCACCTATGGAATTAAAAGTTGTGAGTGAAATTAAGACTAAAGTGAAAACATCTATTGAGGAAGCACCCGAATTAGAACTTAAGGAACTTCCCACTCATTTGGAGTATGCTTTTCTTGAAGGAACGGATAAGTTACCGGTGATTATTGCCAAGGGATTAAAGGAAAATGAAAAGGATGAACTTATTAAAGTGCTTAAGAAACATAAACGGTCCATTGCATGGAAAATTTCTGACATTAAGGGTATAGATCCAAAATTTTGTACTCATAAAATTCTAATGGAGGAAGATTATAAACCCGCTATCTAAAATCAAAGAAGGTCCAATCCAAAGATTCATGAGGTGATCAAAAAGGAAGTCACTAAACTTCTAGACGCCGGAATGATCTACCCTATCTCGGATAGTCCATGGGTTAGTCCCGTGCATTGTGTTCCAAAGAAAGGAGGAATGACGGTTTTCACTAATGAGGATAATGAGTTGATTCCTACTAGACTTGTGACCGGTTGGCGTGTTTGTATCGACTATAGGAAGCTTAATGATGCCACTAGGAAGGATCAATTTCCATTACCTTTTATAGATCAAATGTTAGAGAGACTAGCGGGAAATGAATTCTATTGCTTTTTGGATGGATTTTCCGGCTATTTCCAAATTCGCATTGACCCTCGTGATCAAGAAAAAACCACATTCACTTGTCCTTATAGAACATTTGCTTATCGTAGAATGCCTTTTGAATTATGCAATGCTCCGGGGATGTTCCAAAGGTGTATGATGGCCATTTTCCATGATATGATCGAAAAAACCATGGAAGTCTTCATGGATGATTTCTCGGTTTTTAGGGAGTCTTTGGCTTCATGTCTCTCTAAATTGGAAAGAATGTTGCAACATTGTGAGGAAACGAATCTTGTGTTTAATTATGAAAAATGTCACTTCATGTGTAAAGAAGGAATTGTGTTAGGACATAAGATCTCTAAGGCCGGTATTGAGGTTGATAGGGCTAAAATCGATGTGATTGCCAAATTACCTCCACCCACCACCGTTAAGGGAGTTAGGAGTTTTCTCGGCCATGCCGGCTTCTATAGACGTTTTATCGAAGACTTCTCTAAGATAGCTCGGCCTATGACCCATCTTTTGGAAAAAGAGACTCCATTCCTCTTTTCAGATGAGTGTATTCAAGCCTTTGAGATGCTTAAAAAGAAATTAACCGAATCACCAATTTTAGTTGCTCTGGATTGGAACCTACCTTTTGAAATTATGTGTGATGCTAGTGATTACGCGGTAGGTGCGGTTTTGGGGCAACGTAAGTCAAAACATTTATTGCCTATACACTATCCAAGTAAGACTATGACGGATGCTCAAACAAAGTATACTACAACGGAAAAGGAGTTACTTGCCGTTTTGTATGCTTTTGAAAAGTTTAGACCATATCTCGTCTTGTCTCAAACCATAGTGTATCCGGACCACTCGACTATCAAATATCTTTTTAGTAAACAAGATGCTAAGCCGAGGTTGCTCCGATGGATTCTCCTCCTTCAAGAATTTAATTATAAAACTCTAGAAAAAAAGGAGCCGAGAATCTCGCGGCCGATCATTTATCTCGACTTGAGAATCCTCACCAAAGTGATCGAGAGAACAAGGAAATCAATGAAACATTTCCTCTCGAGACGCTTGGTATGATTGCTTTTCGTGGTGATGATAGTACCCCATGGTTTGCGGATATTGCAAATTACCATGTGGGGAAATTTGTGATCAAGGGTATGTCGTCCCAACAAAAACGAAAGTTTTTCAAGGATATATCCTATTACTTTTGGGACGACCCCTTTTTGTTTCGTATGTGCGCGGATCAAGTGATTCGTAGGTGCGTGTTTGGTAAGGAATCTCAAGATATTCTTAAATCTTGTCATGAGGGACCCACCGGGGGACATCATGGTGCCAACGCCATCACGAAGAAAGTCTTTGATGCCGGCTTCTTTTGGCTTTCCATATACTGTGATGCCCAAGACTTGATCAAGACTTGTGATGCTTGTCAACGTCAAGGAAAGAACTCACAAAGGGATGAAATGCCTCAAAACATTATCCAAGTTTGTGAAATCTTTGACATTTGGGGGATCGATTTTATGGGGACATTTCCATCATCGAAAGGAAATAAGTACATTCTCGTAGTTGTGGACTATTTGTCTAAATGGGTTGAAGCTAAGGATTTGCCCACGAATGATGCTCGAGTTGTGGTGAAATTTTTGAAACAACTCTTCGCTAGGTTTGGAACTCCACGGGCTATAATAAGTGACCGTGGCACCCATTTTTGTAATGAACAATTTGACAAAGTTCTAAAGAAATATGGTGTCACTCATCGACTTTCGACGGCTTATCACCCTCAAACGAGTGGTCAAGTGGAGGTTTCAAACCGAGCTCTTAAGAGGATTTTGGAGCGTTCTATTGGAGAAAATCGCACTTCATGGTCGGATAAATTGGATGATGCATTGTGGGCTTTCCGTATAGCTTACAAGACGCCAATTGGTTGCACACCATTTAGGTTGGTCTACGGAAAGGCATACCACTTGCCAATTGAACTCGAACATAAGGCGTATTGGGCTCTTAAACATTGTAACTTTGATTTGAGGACCGCGGGTGATCATCGCAAGGTTCAATTGAATGAACTAAGTGAATTAAGGGATCAAGCTTATGAAAATTCTTCGATAAATAAAGAGAAGACTAAGAGGATTCATGACTCTAAGATCAAAAACCGCATTTTCAATGTTGATGATCAAGTCCTCTTGTTCAACTCAAGACTTAAGATTTTCTCGGGCAAGCTTAAATCCCGTTGGTCAGGACCATTCACCATTTCCTAAGTTTTCCCTTATGGCACCGTTGAGCTAGCTCAAAAAGACGGGCCTAACTTTAAGGTGAATGGTCATCGTGTGAAACACTACTTTGGAGGGGACATACCTACGGAGGTTGTTCCGGATCTTCAAACTTTCCCTAAGATCCAATGAATGTGGGGATCGAGTCGAGCTCATGACTCGGTTAACAAAAACGAGGTGCCTTTTGTGGGAGTCCCATACATTCTATCTTCTATCTATTTTATAACACTAATAAGGCTTGATCTTTCAAGCTCGTGCTCGTGTTTTGTTGTGTTGTGAATCTTAGGTATGACTCTAATCATTGAAGATTCTCGTGTTCGGTTTTTGCCGGTCCACTTGATCTTCCATACTTTGATTGCCAAAAGGGGCACACTCTCTATCATTTGATTTTTATCGACTAACATTTTATCTTGAAGCATAATTAATAAACGGCTTATAGATTTGCATGCTATTTCCATGTTAGGATTTTGCATTAGACTCTTCGTGTTTTAGCAAGGGGGTTTTACTCTTGATCTAAGAAACATTGAGGACAGTGTTTGGTTTTAGCATGGGAGAGTCAATCGATATAATCGCTTGCAATTGCTTTTGTCATGTCTAAACGTAATCGTTTTTCTCGTTTTTCATAAAAAATTTAAATTTTTAGTGTTATTTTTAAAGTTTTAATAAAGAAAATAAGTGCTTTTGACACGAATGTAGGCTTTCCGTTGGTGAAAATAAAAATAGTTTTTAACTCGACTTGGTTTTTACCTTAGCTTTTTCCTTAACGTGTTTGAATCAAGTTTTGCTAGGCTTTTATATAGGGAACTTTAAAACGCGAAAGTCTTAACTCATACGGGTTAAGAACAAGAACTTTTCGCAAGTTCCTATAATTGATCCTAGAGAGTCGTTTATCAACGGAACTTTAAAACGCAAATTCTAAAACTTGAAAAAGTATAAGAAGATGCAAGATCCTATAGATGACTTGAAAACCTAAAACTTTGATTTAATAGGCTAAGTATCCATTGATTTCACATTTTTGAAATTTTACAATATGGAGAACAAGAGATGATATAGTTTAATCATAAGATTTCAAAGTTAATTCTTCCTTGTGTAAGTATTTTTGTGTTTGATTTAATCTCCACGTATTTATTTTTCACGTTTGATTAATAATTGCTTAATAAATGATGTTTTTAGCGGTTTAGGCTTAATATCTTAACTCGTAACTCCTTCTTTTTCTTCCCTTGTAATTAAAGTGAGAACACATTAAGGGTGTCAGCGTCATGGACTTTTGATCATGGGATTTTGGAAATTTGGCTTACTATAAATATCATAATAATAAGAAGAATAAATAAAAACATGTTCTCTATGAGCCTTCGGGTGGGAGTCATGTAGCACTAACCTTGTCATTTGAGCCTTAGGGTGTATGGCAAGGGGAGGTGTTTAATAAAAATTGCTTCATCATCATGAGCCATAAGGTGGAATGGTGAATGTCAATTCCCTTGTTTTTGTCCAAGGAGCCTTCGGGTGTGGATTTTAAATAAGGAGCACAATTGCATTTAAAAGAGCCACAAGGTGATATAATGTAATTGTTGCTAACTCCATTAATAAGGTCATAATTGACTTTGGAGGTTTTATTGTTGCTTTTAAGTAGTCCTATTAACCAAATTTCAGGTCCAGGGATTTATCCCTCAAATCGTTTTAAGTTATCCTTGATGTGGGCTTTCTTTAGTGACAACGGTTTTTGAAGTCGAGATTAGGTTTTTAGTGTTGAGTTTACACCGTTCTTTCCTTCATTTTTGGACTAATAAATATCAAATAAGTCAAATGAGCCTACGGGTTAATGAAAAATAAAATCTAGAGATACAATTAGGAATAATAGGAGATTGAGTTTAACACAAATTACTTGTATGAGTTGTTTTAATTTTGGTGCTTATGACTGACAATGATCTTGTTTTTACACTTGGCATGGAAAAGGAAAAGTCGAGGACGATGAATCTACTTGTGTTTTATGATCCTAAAAGTTATTTTTCAAATAACGAAAGTTTTACATTATGTCTTTGCAAAATAAAGTGTCAAAAAGTTGAATAAAAGTGCAGTTAGTAGTTTTATTTTATCATTGCGTGAGGACACGTCAATTGCTTAGCAAGGGGGAGTTTGATATGAGTGATTTTACTCATATCAATTGTATCCAAAAACAATAAATAAATGCATATAATCAATAAAAAAGGCCTTGTATACGTTTGTTTGTTGTTAATGTGTGTAGGTACCGAAGTTCGCAAAAATCGGGAAAAACGGCACGAGTTTGAAGAAAAGGTCGACAAAGCCAAATTTAAGCTCGATTTTAGTGGATTTTATCTTTTATGAAGACAAATGGGCTTGTGGGTCCCACATTTGGGTATTGGGAACCAAAAGCCCAATAATAAAGTTAATAAGTTACTAAATTGTAAATGTTTATCTCAAAGCCCAATATGGCCCATGACAACAGTTATAGACGGATGGGAATTATTCTCAAGGCCCAAGTCAATCAACACATGAGACGGTGGAGTAAATATCAATGGATCAAGGTCCCATTAGGGTAAAACAAGTATTGGACGGTGGGGTTATTTATGTCAAGTGAAAAGTTATTCACTTAACTTGGTCAAATCGTAACACCCAATTCTCTCTCTTCTTCTATACAAACAAGATAGAAAAAAAACAGTCACTTATTTTCACCCTCCCTAACCCTAAATAATCAAATTGGGGGTTTCCAAACACTTAAGGAGTGTTAAACATTGTTAAACTTCAAACCAAGGGGTTCACGTGGAAAAAACCCTAATTTTTTCTCTCTCTTTTTGGTGATTTCCGGCAGCTTCTACCATGGTTTCCGTTCATCTTAATTAAATAAACTGTCTAATTCCAATCTGTTTTTCACCTATCATAACCGTACCATTGTATTGATTTGTTTTCTTTTGTGACTCTTGATTATTTAATTCAGTTGTCCAAACAGAATCCTATCAAAGCGTGGGACTGGTCCTTGGTTGGTTGAAAGATTTGATTCGTATTGTGATCGGTTTTTTGATTTAGTGATAAAACTCTTGGTAGCTGCCGGTTATTATTTTTTAAGAAATTAGGGTTTTTTTTATTAATTAATGTATTAGGGTTTGGATTGGTGCGCTGTGATTGGTCCTTGATCTAGGGTTTCGATTGCCCTAGGTAGTCTTCTGTTTCGATTGATTGTTTTGTGTATTAGAGAGAGGTGTTTTCGTTCTGGTTAATGTGTCATGGAGAAGAAAATCGCTGTTACGCCGATTGACTTGGACGGTTTACATGCGCGCATGTCGCGTTTAAAACAAGCGAATCACATAAATAGTCCTGACAAGACTTCTGAGGTGTCCTTTTCCAATACCTCGTCGCGTCAGGATGGAGTCATGATTAATGATTATGAATCGTGTGGTGTTCTCTCATCGATTGGGGTGACACTACAGAAGGGTTGGACGGTGAGCCCAAACATGTATCGACCGAGATACATGATGGTGATGGGACAGAATGCTCCAACCAGGTACATACGGATGCAAGTTCATTCAAGCAGCCAGTATTGAAAGAGGTTGGAACGACTAGAGAGTCTGATGCATTGCCTAAAGGTACGAGTATGGCTAATGATCATGATATTCAGAATGATACAAGGGTTGTTACTCCATGTATGGCTGATACGATTCCATCCGAGCAGAATGTAAGGGCTCCTGCACCATCAACTGCTGTTCCAAAACCCTCTTTTGCGTCCATGTTACATGGTCAAGCTAAAAGAGTTGCACGTGTAAAAGAACTCCGTAATGGAGAACATGTTGAAGGGGCAGCGGTTACTCTTCCTCTCGATGTGGTTGATCAGGTTAGGGCACGATTGACGCATACGTTATATGGTCATTTTATAGGGAAGAGATTGGCGTTTCCTTTGGTTGAAAACTATGTTAAGAAAGCGTGGGCGAAATTTGGAATCAAGCGTGTCCAACTTCATGGTGAGTTCTTTTTATTTCAATTTGATTCTAAAGTTGGAATGGAAAGAGTTATTGAGAGTGGGCCATGGTTAATACGTATGGTTCCACTGATTTTGAATATATGGTCTCCGGATTCTTTACTTGTGAAGGAGGAGATTAGGAAAGCACCGGTGTGGGTCAAATTGCATCATGTTCCCATAGTTGCATATTCGGAGGTGGGTCTTAGTCTAATCACTACTCAGATTGGGAGGCCTATTCTTCTTGATTCTTATACAAGTGAGATGTGCCTATCTTCATGGGGAAGGAGTACCTATGCACCTGTTTTAATTGAGATTTCTGCTGATCATCCTCCTAAGGATTCTTTAGTTGTTGCTATTCCTATTGGTAAGGATAAGGGACATACGATGGCTAAGATTGGTATAGAGTACGAGTGGACTCCCCCCGCTGCTCGATGTGCTGTATATTTGATCATCATGATGATGAATGTCCGAAATTGCCTAAGGATGTCATTAATACGATTGTTAATGTGGACGATAATAAGGTAGCTAATGAGATTGATAATGAGGGTTATGAGGTTGTGAACAATAGAAAGAAAAAGGGTAAGAATAAGCAACTCCAGGTTGCTGGTATTAAACTCACTAAACCACCTCTTAATCTTTATTACCGTGCTGTTGAGAAAGGAGATAGTTCTAAGGCGAATAAGCCTAAGAAAAATGATTCTACAGGAACTACGTTCAGAATGCTCCTAAGAAAGCTGGTTCTATTCTTAAGCGTGGATTTCTTAATAACAAGTCTTTGGCTCTTGATTCTAGTCAACCGGGTACGAGCAGCAAAAACCCTTTTGGTGCTTTGAGTGGTATGATGGATGATGGGACTGATTGGGAGGATGGCTTTGGTCATTCTAATGATGTGCTTAATGCGGATAGTGAGACTGATGAAGACATTGTGATTGATGATCGCCATGGAACTCGTCAGCCGGATACTCGCACTCCTCATTAATCATTATGTTTGCTTATTTTCATTGTTTATGTTCCTTTAGGTGGTTCTTTCCTATAGGTGTCATTAGTTTTGTAATGTAATTATCATATGGCATGTCATATGATATAGTGGTTGTTCAAGCTGTGTGCTTGAGGTTAATGTAGCATTGCAGCTACATTCCATTGTACTTCAACGCTTTTTGGGAATATATTTTACTGGGATTGGAGTCCCTTTACCCAAAAAAAAAGGAGTGTTAAACACGCGCTTAATAAATCCCAAGAATTTAGGAGAGGAAGATAATGGCACAAGGCATCCACGTGGCCTCCCCATCTGTCATAGCCTTATGTTGATTGGTGGAAACAGCTCATTCTCCATAATCCACCAATAAAAGAATGCCAAGTTACCCCGAAACTAACACAAGAAGCACAAGTTTTGACACGGTGGCAATCCGTGTGATTGATGATCATCTTTCCACCGTAAGATCAAGAAAAGAAAGAGAAAGAAGAATCCAAGGGCCAACATTCAAGATGCTTCTCAACAACCTCACTGAAGGGGCCTGGGGTTTGCCTATAAAAACCCCCACAAAATGTAATTCCAGGCATCCCATTATTTTTACAGTTATGATGTCAAAATAGATTTAGGAGTAATTGTAATTTTAATTTCATAGTATTGTAATCATTTTAAGTGATTAATAAAAGTTTATTTTGATTTACATTTATCTTGATTTAGTTTACTAACAAATTTCATTGCAATATTTCTCATTAAATCTGTTTGAAATTATATAAAATGTAATTGAATTAAGCTAAAAAATAGCTTATATTAAATAACAAAAGTAATATTTGGTAATAACTTTTCCCCACTGGAAAAGTTCATCACAAAAGCTGTTGGTTCGATGACTTTTGGTTCGAGATTAAGTTAGATGGTGGAGTGATGTTTCTGGTATAAATTAATGGTGGTGTTGTTTCGGGTAAAAAGGCCAGCTCAGCGCTGCGTCATCATCATCAAAGGTTTTCGTCTAAAAGGTAAGTTCGATTTTTAAGATTAATTTCATGAGTTAATTTAGTTTAATCTATGTTTGATTGATAAGGTTTGTTTATATGCTACTGTTATGATTTGAATGTTTAGATGAATTAGGTTTGAATAATTGTGTTTTTGGTTTAGTTGATTGCCTTATTTAGGTTTGTTGGATTTTGTCACTTGTTAAACTGATATCGATTAGTGTGCTAGTAAAAGGGTTTGGATAATCTGATATTGTGAGATTTTTACAAGTATTAGTTGTTATAATTTTAGACTGATATATTGTGTTAGCTGTAGTATTTTTGTTATTTTACTATTTCTGCTATTGGAGTTGCTAGGTTTGTACAAGCTGAGTTGGATTTATATTGTTGCTAGGTTTATATAGTTGCTTTTGAACTGATGTATTTAGCTGAGTGTTATTTTCCTGCAATTGATTTGAGAAATTCTCTGCTGATATCTAGGGGTTAATTTTAGTATATTGATGAGTTTTTAATTTACTCTGCTGTATGTTTATCTTTGAGAGTCTATTTAAATTTCTGATTATCTGTTATATTGGCTTTTGCCATATTTGTATTTTTGTGTTAATAAATCTATTTTTGCCTGATTGACTAGTCCTTGCTCCATGGTTTAACTGATTTTTGGGATAAATTTGATCATATCTGTATTGTTTTATGCCTGTTCTGTTACATATTCATCAGTTTTCCATACGCATAGTGGGAACTGATTTAATTATCTGTTATAAGTTTATCAGTCCAAAAAAATAATATAATCACCAAATGTCACTCCTGTGACTTCTACTTTTGATTTCAGCTGTCCAAAAATTATATACCTAAAAAATGCCCACCACGAGACTCGAACCCATGACCTCCTGGGTCATGGGCCAAACGTATCAACCAATTTTCCTAGCAACCTGTTTGTGTTTAGATATTGCTATTATACTTAATATAGCTTTGTAATTCTGGCTGGCAGTTTTTACATTAATATAAATTTTTCATTTTATTTAGATTTAAATCAAATTTTTTTACTTTTGTAAAGTTTGAAAAATAAATAAATTAAAAAAAATTAAAAAAAGATGTTTTATTAATGTTAAAATATTTAATTAGTTTTTAAAATTAGTTTTTAAATAATTAGATTTTAATTAATAAAATAGTTTCATAAATCGATTTTTAAATAGTGTAAAAGTTATTTTAATTAAATAGTTAATTTTAAATAGATTTTTAAGTAGTTTAATTTTTTAAATAGCTTTAATTTTTAAATAATTGTCTTTAGATTAAATCACGGGGAACGATTCATGCACTTAGGATTTAAAAGTTGTAGGAGTAGTTTTAGATTAAAAACTGAAAACCATTCAAATCAATTGTCCAAATAGAAACATAATGTCTCAAATTCACTTGATCTTCGTGTATAACGAACTTGGATCATCAACGTGTTTAATCATATCCGTCTTCGACTTATTTATGGATTATTACCTTTTCCTAAAGGTAATTTCCTAAATTCGTCCTGTATCGTATATCATTAAAATACATCGACATTCCACGACACATCAACAATCTTAACAGTAACTCAAATATCTTCAAACGAATACCACAAAAACCCCATACGAATCGAAAAAATTTGTGATTTCTACCAAAACACGTAAACCAAATCACTACCACAACTTTGTAGATGATTTGTTTACAAACCTAAACCATAAAATCACAAAAAAAATTCAAGATTCGAGATAAACTATCCTAAACCCACTAATACAATAAAAAACTAAATAACAACAAGAATCAAAACCTTAAATCACCCCATGGCTCTTGATACCAATTGTAGAATTAAGATAATCTAAGATCTATCAAGAGGGTTGTTGTTTTCTAGAGAGAGAAACTAGAGAGAGAAAGAGAGAAAATTTGTATTATTGAAATATGAAAAGTAAATAACCAACACCCTCTCTATTAAAGGAGAGGGCTTATATACCCAAGTCCTTAGTGGACTTGGGCCTTTTAACCCATGGATAGGCCCATGGGCTAGGATGATAAAGTAAATGTATTAACTTTCTAACTACGAGCTTACAACGTTTAATAATATAATTGGAGTGACCGATACTTCTAATATACGTTAAAAATGTATTTCCAACATTCCAATTCAAAGGTTGAATCTCTAGGATACCATAATCCTAAATTAGGCTGACTTTTAAGATACTTAAAAATCATCTTCACAGCATGCAGATGTGACACCTTTGGATTAACTTGGAACCTTGAACAGGCACACACAACAAACATGATGTCTGGTCTTGAAGCAGTAAGATACATCAATGAACCAATCATTGACCTGTATAGATGAATATCAACATTTTCACCATGTTCATCTTTTGACAAAGACTTTTTAGCTTCAAAAGGTGTGCTTGTACTCCTTGAATCCATACATGAAAACTCTTTCAGGATTTCAGCAATATATTTATCTTGACTGATAAATATTCCATCTTTCCTTTGTTTCATTTGTAGTCCCAAAAAGAAAAATAGAACTCATCTGAAATCTTCCTTTCATCAAAGCCTCAAACTCTTCACACCATGATTTCTTGGTGGAAACAAAAATAAAGTCATCAACATAGACTTGTACTAGAATAATGTCCTTATCATTCTTTTTGATGAATAGAGTTTTGTCAATGGTTCCTCTCCTATATCCATGCTCTAACGCAAAATTGGATAACGTTACATACCAAGCCCTTGGAGCTTGATACAAACCATAAAGTGCTTTGATAACTTGGTAGACTCTGTTGGGGAACTTAGGATCTACAAAACTTGGAGGTTGTGAAACATATACCTCATCTGAAATAGTACCATAAAGAAAGGCACTTTTCACATCCATCTGATAGACTATAAAACCCATATATGATGCAAAGGCCAAAAATAACCTAAGGGCTTCTATCCTTGCCACTGGTGCAAAAACCTCATCATAGTCTATCCCTTCTTCTTGTCTATAGCCTTGAGCATCAAGCCTTTCCTTGTTTCTCACAACAACACCTCTTTCATCCTTCTTGTTCTTGAAAACCCATCTTGTACCAATAACTCATTTACCTGACAGAAGATCCACAAGAATCCAAACCTTTTGTAGCTCAAATTGTGTTAATTATTCTTGCATGGAATCTACCCAACTTTCTTCATCAAGAGCTTGAGAAATATTCTTTGGCTCTATTTATGATAAGAAACAGACAAACAAACAGGGTATCCTTATGATTGGTTCTCTACTGTTGTTTGACATAACTCACAAGTACATGAGTTTAAGTATTGGTTTGAAGTTTTCTTCTGGTTTGCACAGCAGACTTGGGATTTCCAATGATCTGAGTAGTAGGATGGTTGTTGTTGACTTTATGAGTGGGAATAGAACTGACTGGAATTTCAGTTTCCAAATTATTGAAATCAGTTACTGCACCCTGCTCATCATAGGAAGCTTTTGAGAAGATTCCTTCAGGTGGACAACATAAATGTCTTCATCGTTCATAGCTTGTAAAATATCTTCTAATGAATCAGCAGACTTCGTAGATTTTGACTTAGCAGTACTTGAAGATGAGGTACCGCTAGGTGTAGTATGTACTGCTGAGTGTTGTGACTCAAAATATTCTTCTCCTGAATGCTTATTAGCAGATGTAGCATTCTTTTCTTCATCTTGAAGCCTCTAAAGCTCTTGGGAGGCTTGATCTTCAGTTGATGGCATAGTTTGCTTCTAGGGAGTAGCAGACATGGGAGTAATAGTAGGAATACTAGGTACATAGATGTGAACATCATCATCTGATGAAGAAGATTCTCCTTGAGTACCTGACTTAATTGTAACAGATTCCTCACATGCATTGTTAGTTTGACAATCCTTTTGCACAAAATAGTAATCCATGAAATTATTTAGATAATCTAAATCAAATATCCAAGCATAACCTATTCATGGGACAATAGGTTTATTTTCTAAGATATTAACATGGGCATTTTCTTCAACCTTTTTAGATGCCAAATTGTAAACCCTATATGCTTTACTTTGCAATGAATATCCTACCAGATATCTTGGATCGGATTTTCCATCAAACTTCCCAAATGATCAAGAGTATTTAGTATAGACACATGACACCCAAAAGGTCTTAAATGACTTATGGTTGGCTTAATACCAGTCAAAAGTTCATAAGGTGTTTTGTTTTGAGGCTTGGTCACTAAGACTCTATTTAACACATAACATGCAGTCTTGATTGCTTCTGCCCAAAATGTATTTGGCAAAAGAGAATCAGCCAGCATAGTTCTAGCAGTCTCAATTAGTGTCCTATTCTTCCTTTCAGCTACTCCATTTTGTTGTGGAGTCCTAGGATTACTAAATTGTCTCTTAATGCCTTTAGACCTACAAAATTCATCAAATTCAGCATTCTTGAATTCTGTCTCATTATCCGTCCTAATGATTACGACTTGTTTAGTGAACTGCTTTTCAACTAAAGTGATAAAATCCTTAAGTAATTCATTGGTTTCACTCTTAAGAGCTAAAAAGAAATCCAACTGAATCTACTATAATAATCAGTTATGACTAGACAAAAGGTCTTATGACTATTGCTTCTTATAGAAACTGGACCAAACAAATCCATATGCAAAAGTTGCAAAGGCTTTGTCACATATTGACAGTCTTGGTCTTACAAGAGGTTCTATGTTGTTTACCTTTTTTACAAGCAGCACATGTGAAATCATTTTGAAAAGATTTGTTAGGTAACCCTCTAACCAAATTTCTATTCACTAATCTGTTAAGATTCTTGAAATTCACATGACCTAACCTCCTATGCCATAAGGTAGACGGTTGCTATGCCATAAGGTAAAGGTAGATGACCCTTAGCTAAGGGGTGTTCGGTTGTTAGTATCATTGCTCGGGTTGTGTTAGCGGCTTCGGTCTACTTCATTTGGAGAGAGCGAAATAATAGGCTTTTTAACAAGAAGTCTTTGACGGTTGCTAAGCTTGTGACTTCAGTTTGTGATACGGTTCGGCTCAAGCTTCTCACTTTTAAATTCAAGAAGATTTCTTCAGTGTCTCTAGTGATTCTTGAAGATTGGAAAATCCCTAAGGTGTGTATTGATCCTGATGGGAGTGCTGGGTAAGGGTCGTACTCTTTTTCCCTTTGCGGGGTTTTTCCCATTGGGTTTTTCTCGTAAAGGTTTTTTAAGGAGGCGGCCTTACTTGGATCTTTTGCTCTATTTATGTTGTTGCTGGTATGGTGAGTTGGTCGCATGGTTTCAAGAATTTTTCTTGTTGGCATTTGCTAATGTTGCATTTATGTCTATTAGTAGAAGTATGTGTTAGGTTTTGGTGTTTCATTTCCTTTTGTTAACAAGCTGCCTGTAGCTTGCGGTTAATGTGGTATCTTAGCCACATTCCTTTGTACTTCAACGTTTTTTTGGTTAATATATTTACCGGGGCAACCCTTTACAAAAAAAATATGCCATAAGGTAGACTCATCATTAAATGCCTTAGTTTGCAAACATGTAATACCACCTATTGGAGTAATTGTATGAAGATTAAAGGTGTACATGTTTTCTTGCCTGGGTACCTTAAGCAGTACTTGAGATTCTTTAGGCATATCAAAGTCTTTGGAGAGCACCAAGCAGTCTGTATCAGTAAACAACACCTTGTTCTTCTTATCACACATTTGTGATACAGAAAAGAGATTGAATTCATTCAATTCTTTCACAAAGAACACATCTTCAGATTCCAACTTCCTTGTATTGATTTTCCCTTTGCCAGTGATTCTACCTTTGCTACCTCCAAAGGCTACTGGTCCACCTCTGAATTCTTCAAATTCAGCAAGGAAATCTTTATTCCCTGTCATGTGTCTTGAGCATCCACTATCTACTATACCTTTATCTTTTAATTCATCAATTAGATGCCCCTACACATAAACAAAACTTATTAGTTTTTAACAGGGACCCAAGCCACATTTGGCTCGGATCTTGTGGGACCTACATACTTAAGAGTTTGATAGGTAGTTTTTCCAATAAGACTACATACACTCTTATATTTCATGGTTCCAGTCACATAGTCAAAGATTTGTACATTTTTGGCCTAAGTACTGTTTTAGCAGTACTTGCTTGAACACAAGGTTTTTTACTTTTAGGAACCCACATTTGCACTGGTTTGTTATTAGGCTTACTTCTAGATGTTTTGGCTTTCTCAACAACATTCTTAGAAGTCTTGTGGGACTTTGGTTTGACAGACTTTGAACCAGTGGTACTTGAGTTTGATCTAGCAGTACTTGTAGTTCTAGACTTGCCAATAATTGGTTTACCAGACTTCAAAGGTACTAGACCTTGTTTCATAAGTACTGCTCTTGGAACAAAGTTCTTGGTAGAGTTATTTGTAACCTTTTTAGCTACCCTTTTAGAATGATCAACTTAGGTTTGTCATCTTTAGATCTCGGTTTCCTATTAACCTGTGCATTTTTCCCATTACTATTTCTTTTAGCCTTTTGTGCAGCCTCTTGTTTCACAATTTTATCTTCATGTAAAGTACAATCTTTGATAAAATGACTTAGACTACCACAAACATAACATCCTTTTATTCTTAAAGAAGACCCAAAAGGTTGTTTTAACTTAACTTTCTCAAACCTATCCCACCCCTCTTGGTTTTATTATGTTTTACATCATTATCCAATGCCTTGCTAGGAGTTTTTACCTGCTTGGGAGCAGAACTAGTTTTAGACACTTCAGAAACAAAATTATTCATTAAAGGTGGATAAACAATGTTTTTGGTCACAACAAATTTATCTTGGGTCAAAGTACTAGAGTTTGAATCATTAACAACCTTTGGTTCTTCTAACTCTATACTTGTATCATTACAAGGGGGCATGAAAATTCCTGATAATGGTGGAGGAACTGCCTTCATTCCTTCAGCATATCTATCATTTTCAGGTGTATTATCTGACTCACTAGAACTATCAAAAATTCCCATTGATAAGTCCTTGTCAATTAAAGTTATCCCAGGTTGGTCCTTAATATATCCTAGGCCTGACTTATCATAATACCCAATTTGTGAATTAGTCAGTTTACCCAATCCTTTAGAGGACTTTTGCCAATGATTAATCACTTCCTTTTCATTATAAAGACCGGCTTTTAAAGCTTCATTTTCTTCTGATACTTTCAAAAGTTGTTTTTCAAAAGCTTTAATTTCTACATCTTTTTCGCTCATTTAAAGAGTTAAAATTCTTATTTTCTCTTCATAGTTTTGTTGACCCTTTTTATAAAAAACTATATTTTCCTCTAGTTTAGCAACACCCTGTTTAAAATCATTTAATTCTATAGTGCATGTGTTGAGTTTTTGATACTGTTCATCTAGTTCTACTTTTAAGCTATTAAATTTAAGAAGACAATCTTTAGAACAAGGATGTACCTTAGTATCTTCATGTGAGAGAGCCATCAAACCAAGCTCTTCTTCTTCTTCATCATCAGCCCAGTTCACCACTCCATCTATAGTCACCAATGCTTTGGTTCCTTTGGGACTCCTGCTGTTTTCTTTTGGAAAGCTTTCAGTTATTCTTGGACTGGTTCTATAGCTATTTTTGGAATTTTGACTACTACTCTCAGCCTTGTCTCTAGTGCATTCTCTTGCAAAGTGTCCATTCCTTCCACAGTTATAGCATTCAACTTTAGACTTGTCATATCCTAATGGCTCATTAGGATCAACAGTCATCTTCCTTCCAGTCTTCTTGAAGAACCTATTAGATCTCACATAAACTATAGCAGCTTGCCATTTGAGACCCATGTCTTCAACATCAGCATCATCCATTTGGAATAAGTCACTGAGTGTTAGTCTTGGCCTGTTGTCTTGTCCAGCAAAGAATGAGAAGGCATCATTGTCACTAAACAATGGTGAAGATCTTCCTTTTGGATTTTGAGAGACTATGGGACTGCCTTCAGTACTTTGTGAGTAAGTGCCGCTTGTAAGTCCTCCAGTGGTATTATGGAAGTAAGTATCGCTGCTAGATCCACTAGCGGTATTTGGAAAATAAGTACCGCCGTTACCTTATAACACAAAAGCCAAGTTAGACTTTGATGTTGTTGTTGCCTTGGTCACCTCAACTCCTTCTACATCCATCTCATATGCTCTAAGATTGTTGTAGAGATGATCAAAAGGAATTGTATCCAGATCATCTCTTGTGATGAAGTGCATAGCCATTGCTTTCCACTCTTGTGGAAGACTCCTTAAGAATTTTAGATTAGGTTCTTCATTGGGAATTATTTTTCAATAAACTGTCAATTGAATAAGCAGCTTACTGAACCTTCCATAGCCACCATGGATTCCTTCTATATTGGATATTGAGAAGTTAACGAATTCTTGTTTAAGAACAATCTTCATTTTCTTAGATTTTTCATTACCTCCAAATCTAAGTTTGATGGCATCCCACATAGCCTTTTCATCCTTATAGTGATGAAAGCTAGGTAAGATATCTTCTGAAAGTGCCATAGCCAAAGCAGTTCTGGCCTTTCTTTCTCTGATCTCTGCTTCAACCTCCTTAGCAGTCACAGTAGGTAGAGCATAGCATGTACCATCAGACAACCAGTATAGCTTCTTAGGTGTATTCCCATTCTTGATAACTTGCTACAGAGTGTGATCTGTGTGATTCAAGTAATGTTCCATTTTCATAGCCTATGTCTCATAATTATCACCCTTGAGAACTGGGAGTTTGACAACAGAAAGAGTATGGGAAGGTGTTGTAGTTGTAGAAGTAGCTACATCATCTCTTGAACACCGTGTGGTGGTGCATGATGCACAACTTGAGGCTTTCCTTGTGGTATTGGATCAGGATCTGGAATATCTTCCAAGTGAGGGTCATCACTAGGTTGAGACATTGAGTTTTAGTGTGAGTGGAGTTTTTGGGGTTGTGTTCTTCTTTTTCAGAGTTTCTCAACAAGCTCTGATACCACTTGCTGATCCCTTTGATTGGATTTATATTCTGTTAAGAACTAGTATAGTAGTTTGTAATCAAACTAAAACACTTTGAGAACTCTTACTCAAGCTAAATAAGTTATGCGGAATATAACTTATAAAGCATAGAAGAACAGAATTACTTTTAACTATTCGATTCTCTTATTAATCGACTTGAATGAGGTACATGAATGACATCGTACCTATGTTCCTTTTATTGAGTAAGGAATCCTAGAAACCTTAGAGTATTCTATAAAGATAACTATATCACAGACGATATATTATCGGTATTCTAACTATTTAAGTATATCAAATAAGATATACTCTAACTATAACTATGACATATATTATACGAAGATATATTCGTCCTAATCAATATAGCAGTACTTACTTTATAAGTAGCAGTACTTACTATGTACCAGGTTAACACTAACGGTACTTGAAAGATAACTAACAGTACTTCAATAACACTAACGGTACTTGAAACTTAACAAATAATTCCCAACAACACTGGTGCTCCCCAAGGTGAAGAGCTAGGTCGAATAAAGCCCTTGTCCTACAGCTTCTTAAGTTGCTCAGCTAACTCTTGCATTTCGGACGGTGCTACACGATATGGTGACTTACGGGGTTGCCCCGGGTATTAAGTCAATCTTAAATTTCACTTGTCTCATTGGTGGTAATCCCATCAAATCATCCGGGAATACATCGATAAACTCTCTTACTACTCGAATCTTTTTGATTTGTGGCTCGGCATCCTTAGCATTCATAAGGGATTTGGTCATCTTCTCCCTTCTTTCTAATATACGTATAACGCCTTATTATCACCTATGGGAATCCTAACAACCTTCTCATGGCATACAATCTCAGCCTTATGCTTCGACAGCCAGTCAATTCCAATGATAACATCAAAACTTCCATGACCTAGAGGGATTAAATCTGTGGTAAAATTAGAATCTCCCTTACAATTTAAAAATATTCGTCTACCTCTTCTTGCTTACCACTAGCTATTTCAATCACATAACCGGGTTTTGCTACGCTAAGTCTCATATTTAACAAAGGTACGAATTGGGAAGACACAAAGCTAAAATCAGCCCCATAATCGAAAAGGATAGTAGCATAGTGATTGTTAATAGAAAACGTACCCGTCACCATATTCGGGTCCTAAACCACCTCTACTGCATTTGCAAGGTAAACCCTGCCTCCATTCCGATTTCCCCTATTTTGATTCCCTTTGTTCCTGTTCCAGTTCCAATTCCCATGGTTTCCATTGTTTCCATTATTTCCATGGTTGCGGTTAGTATTGTTCTGATTGCCACCGCCTTGGTTTCCTCGACTCCTTTTCAAAGCTAGCTGACCTCTTCCCTGATTGGTTGTTCTTGCCAATCTAGGACACTCCCTCTTGAAATGTCCAAGTTGTCCACACTCAAAGCAATTTCCTCCAGCTACATTCATCCTCACAGACTGAAGTGGTGTCGCGCTCTGGTTAGGCGCCCCACAATCTCTTACAAGTGCCCCAGTTTCTGGCAATTATAACACACAGCACAGGGTGTGCCTCTTGGACATAACCTAAAGCAGGTTGATAGTTGTAAAAATACACTTTTGTTTAGGAAAACAAAGAGCGTAATTCGGGTAATTACGACGGTTTAGGAAAACCGTGCACAAATGACCCAATGAATGAGTTCGTTCTCAAGGAGGCTGGTGTGTTGTATTAAGAGATGATTAAAGTTTGTGATTATGATTATGAGAAAAGAAAAGAGAAAAGGATGACTGTTATGATTAAAACTAAACTAAGACGAAAGTCGTAAACGTAAAACCCTAAAACGTGACCAAAATTTAAAAATTACCCTAAAAATTCCTAGAAAATTTCAAGTAGAGTTTACAAAAAATCAAAAATCACTCAAACCTTTTATTTAATTAAATAATAATTTTTAATACTAATTAAAGCCCAAAAAATCAATTTAATTAACAAAAAGCCCAAAATGACATTTTTCAATTTGTAAACCTCTAAAATAACTTAATTAAACTAAAAACTATTTTTGAAAAATTTAAAATTAATTAAAACTATTTAAAAATGATTAAAAACTATTAAAATATTAAAATAATCCTATGAATTAATTAAATGACAAGAAAATTAATATAAAAATTTTAAAAATCCTAACTTAATGTATTTGACCTAAGAAAAATGAAAAAGTTGTAAAAATCCTAAAAACAATTTTTGATAATATAATAATAATAAAATATTAATAAAAATCCAAATTTATAAAAAATTCTAAAAACTTGTAAACTAGTTTAATTTAATTTAAATAAACAGAAAATGAAAGTGAAATTACAAAAATACCCCTAATAGGCCTCCAAATGGGCTAAAAGGCAAAACAGTTAGCTTAATGGGCTTATTTAAGGCCCAATAAGAAAAATTTGCCCGAATAAGCTTAAAACCTCCATCAAGCTTAAAATTCAATTTTAAACACAAAACTCCAAAGGCCCAAAATCTGAAAGTGAGGTTATCACAGTTTAATGAAATTCAGCTTATTCTTAATGGGCTTTTTGGCCCATTAAGCCATAAGCTGAAATTTATCACACATCCTTCTATTGACCTAATAAAGTTGTTTGTAAAAAGAATTTTTGAATAAGCCAAAGAAATAAGCCTGAAATAAGCAAAAGCTCTCTACACAAAACGACAAAATTGTCGTTTTCGAGTTCTAGACCAATTCAAGGGCTGATTCTTTTTGCAAAATGTTCCAAATCACTTAACTAAGCTTAATAATAAAAAAGATTTCCAAAAAGCACACTGAATAAGCTGGAAAAAGCAAATAAGCACTTATGAAAAAGTCAACTAAGTTGGTTTTCTAGTCAAACCTAAAAGTCAAAGTCTCAAATGCTCCAGTATAGTTAAATGGGTCAAATAATGAAGATTGGTTACAAAAACAAAGTTGTTGCAAGTATAAATAATCTATTATAGCTTATTAATAAGCTGTTCACAAATTAACACTAGTAGTGGCTAGTTTTAGTGGGAAAGGGTTCCCACTGCTTGACTTTCTTGACTGTTTGTCTTTAGTGGACTTTTGTTGGAATTGCTGAACAAACAAGGAACCCTTATAACCAGTGGGTTATAAGGAGTCAATATCAACCAAAAAATCATAAAAACACTTAGCCAATTAGTACAGTTTAATCAAAATGTGCTCAGATATGCCATAGAGTTGGAAAATAAGCATATTTGAACAAATAAGCAGTTTAAGCAATATTAAGCCAACCAAATTGAACAAAATGAATACATAAGCTATAATAAACTCAAATAAGCATAAATGAACTTGTTTCATACACAGGTTTAAAGTTTAGACCAGGATTCAAGCTTATGAATATTACTGATGAACACTAAGATGAACACAAGTGACCTTTGCTGATATACTTGACCACCAACCCAATTTCAAACCCTCAAATCTCTAAAAAAGTTACAAAAACTTTGTTTAAACACTTTTTAATCCTAAACAAGCATACACTCTAGGTGTTCCCAAAATCTTAGGTCAAAACAGGCAAAAACAAGCAAGTTATAGCACAATCAAGAGTTTGATGTTTAAAAGCTCAAGTATGGCAAATATCAGCACTCAACCAACTCAATATTAGATACAAACTCAGATAAACACTTAGCACCTACTCAAACTAGCATACAAAGCATAAACTTCAATTAAGCAGTAATCCCAAACACCCCTTTCACTTTTTAAACTAAGATTTAACAAAGTAAATGTGTATAACAGGTTTACCCAAGCCTAAATAAGCATCATACCAACATTATCATGCAGTAAGAACAAGATTTAAACCACAAGAACACAACATACAACAGCAAGAACACCAAATCACTTAGACCTACTTTTTCAACAGATTTTTAGAAAGAAGGCTCAAACCTCATGAATTTACATCCACACTCACGAATTTTAGAGCTTATGTGCCTAGCTTAAAAAGGCACAAGCTTCCAATAAGCTGCTAAGAACAACAAGGTTAGAAATAACAAATTAATAAAGGAAAAATGGAAAATGACCAAGACCTTTTCAAGCTTGTACCCCACCCCTTGGTCCTTCCCAAACCACAAACCTCACAACACCTTGATAAACTCTTTATCAGGGTGTTATGATCAGCTTATAGCCCAAAAAGTTCAAGTGTTTGAACAAGACTTAGAAAAAAATCAGGTTTTTAGAAAACTTTTGGAAACATGCATAAAACTTTAAACCAATCTTTCAAACTTCAAACATAAACTCATAACATGTAAAAAATAACATAATAAATAAATTGGAACTTGGAATTCGTCACAAACTTCCACACTTTTTCATTAACTTGAAACAAGGATTTACAAAGTTTTGACCTAGGAATCCAAGAACAACAACTAATGTTGCATACTAGGGCCTTTATATAGGCTACATGAAACTAGAAAATTGAAAAGAAAACATGAAACCCTAGTGGTGAACTTCCAAGAATGCCCTTGCAGTTTGAACTTTTGCTTGAACATGTGAAGTAATCTTGGCGTTTTGTTGATGCTTGTTGGGTGGAATTTGATCAAAGGGCTCAAAACAAGCTTAAAATGTAAGCTTGATTGTGGTTCGTGGATTTCTCTGCCAAGTTTTGGCATCTTCTCAAAAGTATGTATGCAGGGGTGTCTCATGAGACAATTGTGGTGAGGTGGCATGTTGTTTTTGAGTTTTGTTTTGTTTTGTTGAGTCTTAATCATAAAACTGGAGAAGATTAAGCTTTAATTGTTGCTCAAACAAAAATCCCTAATTTGTGTTCTTGGTCAAACAGTTGATGTCTGATCTTGTTTAATTTTCAAAGAGGTGTTAACCGCGTGTTTAAACTTAATTTAATAAGTTAGTTTAAACCGGTGGTGAGTGGGAAGTGATGTGGATGAATTGTGGGTTTTGATTGGCTGTGGAGGGTGAGTGGGATACATGGAGAGGTGTGGTTGGTCTAGGTATGTTTTGTTGTCGCCCAGCTTTAGTCCCTCATGTCTTCTCTTCCCTTAATTTTAAGTTTAAGCAAAAACTGTATTTCCTTTGTAATAAAGTTTCAGTTTTTATACTTTTGCCCCAAAACGTTTTGCAAAGTATTTTCAAGGGTATTTCTTGCCATTTGATGATATTTGAAGGGTGATTTTTGGCATTTATTCATTCTTCAAGGTCTTGACTTGTATTGTTGACTTTGTGGATGACTAATATTGACAAGTCTTCATAATTGTGGGACCATTCTTGCCAATTCTTCAAAGTTGAGGGTCCTTTTTATAATTTTGACAAACTTTAAGGACCAGAATTGTAATTATGAATATACAAGGGTTTAAAGTGTCAATTCTTCAATAATGAAGGACCCTTCTTGTATAATCTTCAATTCTTCAAGGACTTTTCTTGGAAAATCAACTCTAGGGCCCGGTTTATTGTGCGGCTTCATTCCCCGTGTTCGTTTTTGCTTGTTTCTTGTGATATTTTTCCATTTTCTCAATATCCGTACCGAAAATACAAATTGAACAAACACAAGCATATATTTGGCACATTTTATAATAGTTTATGCATTTTCAGCCCGTTTTGGACGATGAGACTATGTATAAAAGCAGTCTCATCACTCCCCCATACTAAACCATTGCCTTACCCTCGCGCAATGCTAGAATAAAGTATCATAGCACCTCTAATATTCATTCTATGCACTTTTATTGAAACGTAAACTTGCTACACTACTACTACTTGCTACTACTTGTGTTTTAGACATAATGTAGGATTTTCATCGCAAAATGGGACGTTTAGGTTCATAGAACAATAACACGTGAATGCTTCGTTAGAAATAATTTCGTCGTCCTTGATTTTCACCCAATTCCATGCCAAGCGTGTAACGAGATAATTGTCATTATAAGTTAGTAATGCTAACACTACTCATATGCCCTAATCACGTACTTAGACTCCCATTATCCTAATTGGTATCTCTTATATCTTATTTTTGTCTTGAATGATCACGAGGATACATTTTTTACTTATGCGATGATAGAGATTTAGGTCTAAAAATAGAGTCATAACGGTGTAACCAAGACCATCGAATTAATATCCCCTCCTAATAGACAACGATGTCAAAAAAATTAAGTCAACAAGAAGGAACGATAAACACGGTTTTATAACGGTTTTGAACATGAGACTTATTACCAAGACTTTTATACGCCCCCTAACGGATGGGCCTTATTATCATAGGTTTACCTCCATCTTTTATTCAACTTCGCCATGAAGCTTTTATTATGACTTCGGTCTTGCCTTGCCTTTTATTTAACCTCACCATGAGGTGTTTATTATGGCCAAAGACGTATATCCTCATGCTAAAAGCGAATTTTGGATCTTTAAAGCTTCAAAGATTAAGGCATAATTCACTTTCAATTTCACATAGATTTTTCGGCCTTTGTGAGCTTCAAATTGTTTGCTTAATTTAGGTGAGCACTTGAAATCTTATTATTAGGTGAAGCTTTCGATTATTCAGGTTGCCAATACTTCAAAACCGTGACGCTGGCGATACCTTAATGTCTTCCCAATTTAATTACATGGAAGCTACTAGAAAAGACTAGAAACCAACAATAAGACTAAACTGCTAAGCCAATACTTATTAAGCAAAATATATATACAAGCGAAGGGAGAATAAGCAAACAACAAGAACACATGAGTTTTTGAAAGAATACGAGTACTCTACGTTTAGCATAGTAACTTATAATTAACTCTATCATTTCTCGTCCTCATTTAAGAGACTTAGCCTAATATAAGTTAAGGAATCGAAGCTAAGTGCTCAACACGCACGGTCGAGTAAAAAATTACTCTTATTCTTGCCATCGGAAAATCACCATTCGTGTCTTCAAACACTTATAAAAACATGAGAAAATTTTTAAAATTTAGCCATTTTTAGCCTTATTTTGCAACAAAAAGATAAACTTTGGAAAGCGTGAAGGTTTGGCAAGGCAAGTAACTATTTACCCCCCCCTCCCCTCATACTAAAGTTAAACACTGTCCTCAATGTTTCGAGTCTAAGGGTAGGATACCCCCATACTAGAGACGAAGTGGAATGCCTAATCTAGCATGGAAAGGGTGGAACCATTAAATTAATAGCCGTTTATGAAGTGTGCTAAAAAACCTAAGGTTAGAACATATAAGGATATATCATGTGGATATCGAGAAATTCTTCAAAGCAAACGATCGAGTGCTCCCATAAAACGAACACGAGAGGCGCCAATCGTGAAGATCATGATCTAAAAACCACATTACACAAACAACCACGAAACAAAGGTTGGAATGGAAAAAATCCCCTCACGTAAGCTACATTAGAAAGCGATAATATGTACATGGATAAGCATGGGAATCCCCCACGAGGCACCTCGTTTTTTATTACCGAGTCATGAGCTCGACTCGATCCCCTAAATACTAATTATCATTGGGGAAGGTGACTTGGTCGAGGTAGTTCACAGAGGGAACTTCCCCACCAAAGTAGTGCTTCAACCTATGGCCATTCACCTTAAAGTTAGGACCATCATTTTGAGCTAGCTCGATGGTCCCATATGGAAAAACTTGGGTAACGGTGAATGGACCCGACCAACGGGATTTCAACTTGCCAGAAAAGGTTTTCAAACGTGATTTAAAAAGCAACACTTGATCTCCAATGTTAAAAACCTGGTTTTTAATTTTAGAATCATGAAACTTTTTGATTTTCTATGTATAAATCAATGAAATTTCATAAGTAATATCCCTTAATTCATCTAATTCATTTAATTGCATTTTCTGGTGTTTTCCCACGGTGTCAATGTCGTCATTACAATTCTTTAGAGCCCAATAAGCTTTGTGTTCGAGTTCAATTGGCAAGTGACAATTCTTCCCATACACGAGCTTGTAAGGAGTGCACCCAATGGGCGTCGTATGAGCGGTACGAAAGGCCCCTAAACCATCGTTTAACTTATCCGACCACGATTGTCGGTTCTCTCCTATCGGTCTCTCCAAGATCCTCTTCAACGCTCGGTTTGAAACCTCGACTTGCCTACTCGTTTGTGGGTGATAAGCCGTCGAAAGCCGATGTGTAACCCCATATTTCTTTAGAACCCTTTCGAATTGGTCATTACAAAAATAGGTTCCACGATCGCTTATGATTGCACGAGGGGTTCCAAACCAACAATTGTTTCAAAAACTTGACTAACACACGAGCATCGTTCGTAGGCAAAGCCTTGGCTTCCACCCACTTGGATAGGTAGTCAACGGCGACAAGGATGTACTTATTACCACGAGATGATGGGAACGGCCCCATAAAATCAATTCCCCACACGTTAAAGATCTCACATACTTGGATGATGTTTTGTGGCATTTCAACGGTTTGTGAGGCTTTTCCTTGTCGTTGGCATGAGTCACATGACTTGACAAGTGCATGTGCATCTCGGTAAATAGTAGGCAAAAAGCAACCGTAATCAAAGACCTTCTTTTCCGTGAGATAAACACCATGGTGACCACCCGTGGGTCCCTCGTGACAAGCTCTAAGGATATTAGAAGCTTCGGTTCCAAAAACACAACGTCGAATAATTTGATCCGCACAAGTCCAAAATAGGTAAGGGTCGTTCAAAAAGTAAAACTTGACGTTACAAAAGAATTTTCGTTTTTGTTGATTCGTCATACCCTTAATGATGATGTTTCCCCCATGGTAATTTGCGGTGTCCGTAAACCATGGGGTGGATGAGTCAACCTTAGGATTCACTACACCAAGTGTCTCGAGAGGAAATGTTTCAGTGATTTCCTTATTCTCATACACACTTTGGTTAGGATCTTCCAAGCGAGAGAGATGATCGGCCGCTAGATTCTCGGCTCCTTTTTTGTCAAGGATTGTGACATCAAATTCTTGTAGGAGGAGCATCCAACGAAGCAATCTCGGCTTTGCATCTTGTTTAGCCATGAGATACTTAATTGCCGAGTGATCAGTATACACTATGCATTTAGTCAAGACGAGGTAAGGTCGGAATTTCTCAAATGCATACACCACGGCAAGGAATTCCTTTTTCGTTGTAGTGTACTTAAGTTGAGCCTCGGTCATCGTCTTGCTAGCATAGTGAATAGGCAAGAAGTGCTTTTCATGACGTTGCCCCAAAACGGCCCCAATAGCGTAATCACTTGCATCACACATTAGTTCAAAGGGGAGGTTCCAATTGGAAGCAACAAGAATGGGAGCTTCGGTAAGTTTCCTCTTAAGGATTTCAAAGGCTCGTACACAATCTTCGTTAAAGACAAAAGGAGCATATTTTTCAAGGAGGTGTGTAATAGGTCGAGATATTTTTGAAAAATCCTTGATGAATCGACGATAAAATCCCGCGTGGCCTAGGAAACCCCTAACTCCCTTGACGGTTTTGGAATGAGGTAATTTGGTGATGACGTCTACCTTAGCTTTGTCTACCTCAATCCCCGCTTTCGAAACCTTGTGTCCTAAGACGATTCCTTACTTAACCATAAAATGACATTTTTCCCAATTGAGCACAAGGTTGGTTTCCTCACAAAGTTTTAAAATTCTCTCAAGATTCGACAAACACGAAGTGAACGAACAACCAAACACGGAAAAATCATCCATAAAGACTTCCATCGTCTTCTCGATCATGTCATGAAAAATAGCCATCATACACCGTTAAAAAGTTCCTGGTGCATTACAAAGTCCGAATGGCATTCTACAATAGGCAAACGTTCCATATGGACACGTAAACGTAGTTTTTTCTTGATCACGAGGATCGATGAGGATTTGGAAGTAACCAGAAAAACCATCTAAAAAGCAATAGAAATCTTTTCCCGCAAGACGCTCCAACATTTGGTCCATGAAGGGCAAAGGAAAATGGTCTTTACAAGTGGCGTCATTCAACTTACGATAGTCGATACACACCCTCCAACCGGTCACGAGTCGAGATAGAATTAACTCGTTGTCATCGTTTGGCACAACGGTCATTCCTCCCTTTTTAGGGACACAATGAATGGGACTCACCCAAGGGCTATCGGAAATAGGGTAAATCATTCCCACGTCAAGGAGTTTAAGGACCTCCTTTTTGATGACGTCGTGAATTTTGGGGTTCACCCTCCTTTGACATTAGATTGCGGGCTTGTAGTCTTCCTCCATTAAGATTTTGTGGGTACAAAATTTAGGGTCGATCCCCTTAATGTCGGATAATTTCCACGCAATTCCCCTTTGTGGTCCTTTAGAACATCGATAAGTGCGGTTTGTTCATCATCCGAAAGATCCTTCGCAATAATAACCGGCAACTTATCGTCTCCTTCCAAGAATACGTATTCAAGATGAGGAGGAAGATCTTTCAACTAGAGGATTGGTGGTTCCTCAATTGAAGATTTAGGTTCGATACTCATAACCTCCTCGGGCGGAGGAAATGGGAAATCGTTGAGAAAATCCTTGATAATCGAGAAGTCCTCATCGTTGTCGAGGTCTTCGTTACAAGTACGAGGAACATCAAATTCTTCCAACGTAAAACCAACACCTTCAAATGGAGTGAAGGATGGTGTCGAATTATCAAGAATAGGATCGAGCATAGTGGGATTGCCACTATTTTCATCATCACCAAAACCTAAAATTTCTTGTGAAAATTCCTCACAAACGACGTCGATCATATCAACAAGGTTTATAGCCGCGACGGAATAAACATGAGAAAGTTGAGAGTTTTGGTGTTGCGTTTATAACAAGTTCCTCATCGTTGAAATGTAAGGTGATTTTCTAGCATGCACATCAATCAACGCCATTGACGTTTCCAAAAACGAACGACCTAAAATAAGAGGAACTTGAGGATCCGTGGTAATATCGACATCGATAAAGTCTACAGGATAATAGAACTTTCCCACTTTCACAAAAACGTCTTCGGCCAATCCACATGTGGGAAACGTGGAATGATCGGCCATCTCGATAGAAATTCTCGAAGGAGTAAGATTAGGAAGATTGAGCGACTTGAAGATTGTAAGAGGCATCAAGTTAATACTAGCACTAAGATCGGCCAAGGCATAGCATTCTTCCATATCTTGAATAGCACATGGAATCAAAAATTTACCGGGACCACCGACTTTTTGAGGTATGCGGTTAAGATAAACCGATGAACAACTAGACAATTGTTGCAATTTCTCCTTGTTGTTTAACATACTCTTAAAGTTAGCGGCAAATCGAGGCATCATGACCAAAGCGTCGGCAAAACTTATGTTAAAATACAAATCACGAAACATTTTCATAAAAAGCTCAAATTGGTAATTCTCACGTTCTTGTCGTTTATCCTTACGAAGTCTCGATGGGTAAGGAAAAGGTTGTGTAGGTTGGGGCATAGGCATAGCCTTTGGAATCTCGGGTTCCAATGATGGTAATGGGTCAACCATAGGTGTGGTTTGAGCGGTACTTCGTGGGATTGGGATATGCTCCTCTTCGACCACCACCTCGGGTTCTTCCTCAATTTCCTCTACCGTTGGAGTAATTGGTTGAGGAGTCGGTTCCTTAACGGTCTTACCACTACGTGTGATAATCACTTTCATCTCTCCCTTAGGGTTCGATATGGTGTTACTAGGAAGACTACTCGAAGAAGACGGTTTACACATTATAGCCTCAAACATAGATGAAATTTTATCCTCAAACATATATTGCCTCTTATCGGCCTTAAGCATCTCTTGTTTTATCTCATGTTTCCCTTGTTCCATCTTTTGTTGATTTTGTTTTAACCTTTGCACATTACTCTCCATCTTGTTTGCATGAGACTTAAGTTCATTTGCTAACTCGTTTTTCAACTCATTTTTTAAGTCATTCTTAAATTCGGATCTTAGTCTAATTATCTCCCTTTGTATATTATCAAACCTAGCATCATTTCCATTTGCATATTCAAAAAATTCATTTGGAAGATCTTTCAAGTTTTGCAAACCTTTGTTGTTGTTTTGAAAATCACGGTTTTAATTTTTGCTTTGAACTTGATTATTAGCCCCTTGATTCCCATAGTTGTTACCCTTATAATTTTTCCTTTGATTTCCTTGGTAACCAACTTTATTGTTTCGATAATTGTTAGCATTTTGATTTGGTGCAAAATCCGGTGGAGTCAACTGATTAGTGGGGGTAACTTGACCGTTTTGATTATAAGTTCCCGTGACCACGCAGGAACTCGAAGTGTTACCACCGTTGGTAATGCACTCGGAGAAATCATGACCTCCACCACAGTACATACAAGAAATCTCAACCGCTTTAGCGGTAGCGGGAGTGGGTTATTCACCAACTTTAAACTCAATCAACAATCCCTTAAGCTTATCAAACATCTTGTTCTCTAAATTTGCCTCGATTTGGCAAGCATCGATGGTACGTGACAATGAAGGTGAAGAAGAAGCCTTACTAACACTCGATATGCTACGAGGACTACAGACCTTGGACCTATTCTCAATAATCAACAATGCTTCCTCGACCGTTTTACAAAAAAAATTACCACCAACGACGGCATTAAGATAATCACGCTCATGATCGTTCAAGCCATTGTAAAACGTGTCAATTTGATGCAAGTCGGAAAAACGATGATGAGGACATTCGTGCGACAGTTCCTTAAACTAATTCCAAGCCGTAGAAAAACTCTCATTAAACTCTTGTGAAAATTTTGAAATCTCGTTTTTCAAATGCGTAGTCTTAGAAGGCGGGAAAAATTGGTTCACGAACTTTGAAATGAGATCCTTCCACGTAAATATAGAATTGGGTGGCTCTTTCACTAACCAAATTTTAGCGGGCCCCGCTAAGGAATACGGAAAAAGCATCATCTTAATCGAGTCGTTCAAGACCTCCTTAAACTTGCAAGTGGCGGTAAGACGATTGAATTGGCGGATATGGTTGTGAGGGTTGTCCTTTTCATCACCATGGAATTTTGTTGTTTTGGATCACTGACAACAAACCCGTCTTAACTTCAAAATTCTCCGCAAGGATGGCGGGAATCACAATAGCCTCTCCATAACCCTCGGTGGGAGCTTGAAGTAACTCCATCATTGTACGATTAGCCATGGTTGCTTCTTGTTCTACGATGGGTTCGTCAATAGGAGATTCTTCACTAGAAGGCGTTCCTTCCTTTCGGTTTCTACGTTTACGTGCATGTCTTGCTTGGTTGCGAGTTTGCATAAATGTCACGTACAACGTGGGGATGAGCAAAGAAGATTATTTTGGGTGTTCTTAACTTTTTCAAAAAAAATTGTGTTTTTGATTGTTTTTACTTTTTTTGGATTTTGTGATTTATTACGTAGACACAAATCTACAAATATCTCCTCAAATCAAATCTCTCGATTAAAGGAGCCTCAAGGAATGAAAACGATCACGTGAAGTGAACGCCTTCGATGACTTTAGAACGTTGGTGGAACACCAAAATGTTCAAGAGGGTTTAATCTTTGAAACCAAGAAAATATATAGATACGTAGATAATACTTTGGTTGGCAAACCCACGATTAGCCCTTTTTCTCTGAACACGCACAAGCAAGTTGGGGAAACGAGGCGGCGCTAAGCACTTAAGAGCTTTTTTCCCTTAGGTCGTGAAATACAACCGCCTTATACCTACCTTATAGTGTTAATTATAATCAAGCTTCACGAAAGTAATTATCTATTTTGCCTTTTTTTTCTATCTTTGAGATTCGAATACAATGATTGAGTGATGAAATCCCAAATCAAGGTTGCGTTTTCACACTTTTGGAGTACTTGTGAATTTATTTTTTTACGTATACAATATAATAATAATATTCACACAAAAATGAAAAACCGATAATACGTATGATTAGAGTGCTAATCACACAAATAGTTATTATGGCTAATATAAAAACAAAATTTGTTCAAATCAAAACACAACACGCCTCCCCAGCAGCGGCGCCAAAAATGATGGTTGTAAAAATACACTTTTGTTTAGGAAAACAAAGAGCGTAATTAGGGTAAGTACGACGGTTTAGGAAAACCGTTCACACGTGACCCAATGAATGAGTTCGTTCTTAAGGAGGCTAGTGTGTTGTATTAAGAGATGATTAAAGTTTGTGATTATGATTATGAGAAAAGAATAGAGAAAAAGATGATGGTTATGATTAAAATTAAACTAAGACGAAAGTCGTAAACGTAAAACCGTAAAACGTGACCATAATTTAAAAGTTACCCTAAAAATTTCTAGAAAATTGCAATTAGAGTTTACAAAAAAT
Organism: Glebionis coronaria; assembly: GCA_025667525.1. Lineage (NCBI taxonomy): Eukaryota > Viridiplantae > Streptophyta > Magnoliopsida > Asterales > Asteraceae > Glebionis > Glebionis coronaria. The sequence continues at coordinate 335,895,300 of CM046878.1, read as the reverse complement.
CAAAAATCACTCAAACCTTTTATTTAATTAAATAGTTTTTTTTATGCTAATTAAAGCCCAAAAAATCAATTTAATTAACAAAAAGCCCAAAATGAGATTTTTCAATTTGTAAACCTCTAAAAATAACTTAATTAAACTAAAAACTATTTTTAAAAAATTTAAAATTAATTAAACTATTTAAAAATGATTAAAAACTATTAAAATATTAAAATAATCCTAGAAATTAATTAAATGATAAGAAAATTAATCTAAAAATTTTAAAAATCCTAACTTAATGTATTTGACCTAAGAAAAATGAAAAAATTGTAAAAATCCTAGAAAATTTTTTTAATAATAAAATATTAATAAAAATCCAAAATTTATAAAAAATTCTAAAAACTTGCAAACTAGTTTTATTTACCTTAAATAAACAGAAAATGAAAGTGAAATTACAAAATACCCCTAATGAGCCTCCAAATGGGCTAAAAGGCCAAAACAGTTAGCTTAATGGGCTTATTTAAGGCCCAATAAGAAAAAGTTGTCCAAATAAGCTCTAAACTTACAGTCTAGCTAAAAATTAAATTTTAAACACAAAACTCCAAAGGCCCAAAAGCTGAAAGTGAGCTTATCACAACTTAATGAAATTTAGTATATTCTTAATGGGCTTTTTGGCCCATTAAGCCATAAGCTAATGCCATAAGCTGAAATTTGACACACATCCTTCTCTTGACCTAATAAAGCTGTTTTTAAAAAGAATTTTTGAATAAGCCCAAGAAATAAGCCTGAAATAAGCAAAAGCTCTCTACACAAAATGACAAAATAGTCGTTTTCGAGTTCTAAACCAATTCAAGGGCTGATTGTTTTTGCAAATGTTTCAAATCACTTAAATAAGCTTATTAATAAAAAATATTTCCAAAAAGCACACTGAATAAGCTAGAAAAAGAAAATAAGCACTTATGAAAAAGTCAACTAAGTTGGTTTTCTAGTCAAACCTAAAAGTCAAAGTCTCAAATGCTCCAGTATAGTCAAATGGGTCAAATAAGGAAGATTGATTACAAAAACAAAGTTGTTGCAAGTCTAAATAAGCTATTATAGCTTATTAATAAGCTGTTCACAAATTAACACTTGCAGTGGCTAGTTTTAGTGGGAAAGGGTTCCCACTGCTTGACTTTCTTGACTGTTTGTCTTTAGTGGACTTTTGTTGGAATTGATGAACAAACAAGGCACCCTTATAACCAGTGGGTTATAAGGAGTCAATATCAATAAAAAAATCACAAAAACACTTAGCCAATTAGTATAGTTTAATCAAAATGTGCTCAGATATGCCACAGACTTGGAAAATAAGCAGATTTGAACAAATAAGCAGTTTAAGCAATATTAAGCCAACCAAATTGAACCAAATGCATACACAAGCTTTAATAAACTAAAATAAGAATAAATGAACTTGTTTCATACACTAGTTTAAAGTTTAGACCAAGATTCAAGCTTATGATTATTACTGATAAACAATTAGATGAACACAAGTAACCTTTGCTGATATACTTGACCACCAACCCAATTTCAAACCCTCAAATCTCTAAAATAGGTTACACAAACTTTGCTTAAACACTTTTTAATCCTAAACAAGCATACACTCTAGGTGTTTCCAAAATTTTAGGTCAAAACAAACAAAAACAAGCAAGTTATAGCATAATCTAGAATTTGATGTTTAAAATCTCAAGTACGGCAAATATTAGCACTCAACCAACTCAATATCAGATACAAACTCAGATAAACACTTAGCACCTACTCAAACTAGCATACAAAGCATAAACTTCAATTAAGCAATAATCCCAAACACCCCTTTCACTTTTTAAACTAAGATTTAACAAAGCAAATGTGTATAACATGTTTACCCAAGCCTAATTAAGCATCATACCAACATTATCATGCAGTAAGAACAAGATTTAAACCACAAGAACACAACATACAACATCAGAACACCAAATCACTTAGACCCACTTTTTCAATAGATTTTTAGGAAGAAGGCTCAAACCTTATGAATGTACATCCACACTCACGAATTTTAGAGCTTATGTACCTAGCTTAACAAGGCACAAGGATTTCACACTTTTTCATTAACTTGAAACAAGGATTTACAAAGTTTTGACCTAGGAATCCAAGAACAACAACTAATGTTGCATACTAGGGCCTTTATATAGGCTACATGAAACTAGAAAACTGAAAAGAAAACATGAAACCCTTGTGGTGAACTTCCAAGAATGCCCTTGTAGTTTGAACTTTTGCTTGAACTTGTGAAGTAATCTTGGCGTTTTGTTGATGCTAGCTGGGTGGAATTTGATCAAAGGACTCAAAACAAGCTTAAAATGTAAGCTTGATTGTGGTCGTGGAATTCTCTGCCAAATTTTGGCATGTTCTCAAAAGTATGTATGCAGGGGTGTCTCATGTGACAATTGTGGTGAGGTGGCATGTTGTTTGTGAGTTGGGTTTTGTTTAGTTGAGTCTTAATCATAAAACTGGAGAAGATTAAGCTTTAATTGTTGCTCAAACAAAAATCCCTAATTTGTGTTCTTGGTCAAACAGTTGATGTTTGATCTTGTTTAACTTTCAAAAAACTGTTAACCATGTGTTTAAACTTAATTTAATAAGTTAGTTTAAACCGGTGGTGAGTGGGAAGTGATGTGGATGAATGCTGGGTTTTGGTTGGATGTGGAGGGTGAGTGGGACACGTGTAGAGGTGTGGTTGGTCTAGGTATGTTTTGTTGTCGCCCAGCTTTAGTCCCTCATGTCTTCTCTTCCTTTCATTTCAAGTTTAAACAAGCAAAAACTAAATTTCCTTTGTAATAAAGTTTCAGTTTTTATACTTTTGCCCCAAAAAAATTTGCAAAGTATTTTCAAGGGTATTTCTTGCCATTTGATGATATCTGAAGCGTGATTTTTGGCATTTATTCATTCTTCAAGGTCTTGACTTGTATTGTTGACTTTATAGAGGACTAATATTGACAAGTCTTCATAATTGAGGGACCATTCTTGCAAATTCTTCAAAGTTATGGGTCCTTTTTGTAATTTTGACAAACTTTAAGGACCAAACTTGTAATTATGAATATACAAGGGTTTAAAGTGTCAATTCTTCAATAATGAAGAACCCTTTTGAAGGACCCTTCTTGTACAATCTTCAATTCTTCAAGGACTTTTCTTGGAAAATCAACTCTAGGGCGTGGTTCATTGTGCAGCTTCGTTTCCCGTGTTCGTTTTTGCTTGTTTCTTGTGATCTTTTACCATTTTCTCAATATCCGTACCTAAAATACACATTGAAGAAACACAAGAATATATTTGGCACATTTTATGATATTTTATGCATCTTAAGCCCGTTTTGGACGATGAGACTATGTATAAAAGCAGTCTCATCACAAGTCCTACACGGTGTGTTATTGTTGGTATTGCTATTTGGGTTACCAGAATTTTGGGGTGCCCTTATGGAAAAATTTATTCCATCCTTTGCCTTCTTGACACTTTTCCTGTTGGTGTCTAACGGTTTCTCAGCTTCTGGCTCCTTCCTTTTATCCCCTGATTTTCCCAAGGTTCCACTAGATACAGCCTCTTTAGTAAGTATTCTTGCTGTCAATATAGCCTGTTGTATCATGGTAGGCTGAGTAGCCTTGATCATTCCTCTGATCTCAGGAGGCAATAAAGCAATGTACCTCTTGATTTTGTTCGCTTCAGGGGTAACCAAATGAGGAACCAACTTTGCCAACTCATGGAAGTGATCCGTATACTCCGCATGAGCCGCTCCAACCATGGCATGTCCCCAAAACTCTTTCTCTAGCTTCTCCGTCTCATTGCTCAGACAGGATTCTGTAGTCATAAGAGTTTTAAAGTCAGCATTTTCCGCAACTCTTCCTCTTGCTTGGACTTGAGTGTTCCACCAAGTTAGAGCCTTCCCTACAAGTGAGCCAGTTACATACATGATTCTCTGATTGGGCAGACAACCACTCATCTGGATCACATTCTCCATATTTTCTATCCATTGGGTAAGAGCTACTTCACCATCCTTTCCGTCATACTCCTTAACACCACAAGATGTGAATGACTTATAGTTGCAGCGATTGTTACCACCTCCTCCTTGACCGTTGTTGTTATTTTTGTTCAAGTTAATCGTCACATGCTGACCAAATAGTTGGTATGATGTTAGCCATTTGAGCAACAATCTGAGCAGCCAAATCGGGATTTTCACCTCCCCGACTTCCAGCACCATTTCACGTATTCACCATTCTATAGTAAGACATGACATCCGTTAATAACTACCAGAATAACTACCAGAATACTCTATGTAGTATAAATACTACTTCATACATATGTCTACCAAAGCCATACATACTACTATCATACATAGTACAATGTGGTAACCCGAACCCGCGGTCATTATTTAATATTATTTTACGAATAATTTTGAAATTTTCAATGAGCTTGAATGATATGACGGTTGTTGGTTTAATTTAAAACTGATGTTTGAAGTCTTATTTTTACCTTTTTACTAATAGCGAGGATTATTAGTGATCACGATATCGACGGATGCCCGAGATTTTATGTTTTATTATTTGTTGTCTCGATGTTTATATTTTTGACATTTTTATTTGAATTTCATATTAAGTCGAACCGGGATCATATTATTATCATTTTTTGAGTGTGTTTTAACTTTTGAAAAGTATTTTTACGAAACCCGAGCCTCGTAATTATTTTCAAAATTGACAATTTACATTTTCTACCTTTTAAACTATTTTATTGCATTCTGGACCAAAACTATCACAACTTGGCAAGAAAGGTCCCTCCACCCACCATATATAAACTTAATATGTAAAACCCGCATGCTTTTATCATGAATAGTGCCCTTACGATAGTACGTACATGATTAGAACTTTTCTTTTATAACACGTTTACGTTTCATGAACAAGAATTACAAGTATTACGTACATGTTATAACACGATAGGTATTTATTACGTATTAACACACGATAATTATTCCAATAATAATTATAATCACGAACATACGAATATGAAATCATGAACGTAAATTAATCACGAGCTAATATTACGTATGTATATATATTTATTACGAACACGAATAAATATATTAAGTCACGATCGATAACTAATTAGATCACTTAAATTTACGAACACGAGAACACATTATTATTTTAGACACGGAAAATGTTCGGGTTACCCTTTGTGGTCCCCATACCCGCGGCTACACCAAGACCAAAGGGACCAAGCCCATTAATTTTACTAAACAAGGAAAAAGGGAAAAGATTATTTTCATAATTCAAGATTTAGAAAATAACTAAAAACCCTAAAAATCCCTTTTCTTCTTCCTCTCTTGGCCGCCGGGTTTTGCATCCCCAAAAGGGTGATTCTGTTTGATTTTGGTCTTTGATTTAGTGCAAGGATCTTTGTGTGTTCATCCTCATTCGATTCACGTGATTGGTATAACCTTTAACCGTTTTCTTTTTATGTTTTGATTTGTGTATCACATAAAATCATGAAGTTTTTTAATAAACTAATTAAAAACAAGTAATTAAACATGTTACTAATCATGGGGTTTAATCAATCATGGGTTTAGGGGTGTTTTGTTTGTGGCCGACGCCTAACCGAGCCCCAAGGGGGTCTCGGCTTGGCTTATTTCGCACCACCGAGACCATATGGTCTCGGTTTGGTGGTGATGGTGTCACGACAGCAACAAGGCAAAGGGAAACCCCGACTTAAGTTGAGGTATGGTGATGTTTACGGGTCCGATTCATGGGTTTTAATAACGGGTCCGGTTCACACATGTTTAGAATGAAAACACGGTCCGGTTCATGAGTTATTATTTTTACAAGTTATATTATTTTTACAAGACTTAAAATTAAATTAACTAAAGCATGAACATGATTAATTTAATTTACATGACTTAGGTTATTAATTTATTTATTAACACATGAATTTTAACCTAAGTATTTTATCTTTTAATTAGAGTATATAATTAATTAATTATTAAAACCATGACATATAATTAATTAATTTACATGACTTAGGTTATATTAATAGATAATAATACATGTTTTAACCTAAGTATTTATTTTACCTTTTATTTAATTAAATCATGTTATATTTAATTAAATACTTAAAACCAATAGTTTATTTAATTTACATGAAATAATTAATAAACTATAGTATATAATCACATGACTTAGAATATTAATCAGAAAACACTTAAGCTTATATAATTAGCTTAATTAACCAGCTTATATCTAATTATGGAAACTTTCTATTTTTAGAAACTTATTTATTTAAGGCAGCTAATCTATTTATGGAAACTTTCTGTTTTTAGAAACTTATCTATTTTAAGCAGTAATTCTATTTTTGGAAACTTTCTATTTTTGGTAACTTTCTATTTTTGGAAACTTTATATTTTTGGTAACTTTCTAATTTCGGAAACTTTCTATTTTTGGAAACCTGCTATTTTTAGAAAGTTACTGATTATTACTGAAAAAGTATAATAATACATGAAATACAAGTAATACTTAATCAGAATAGATATAATACATGATAAACACAGTATAAAGCTTAAATCAGTAAAACATGACATGAACATATAAAACAAGCTAAGACATGATATAAAACCAGTTACGTACTCAGTAATCAGATACTTATACACGTATGTATTTATGTAGCATTAGTGATACCGAAGTAGGACTCTCTTCCGTTCGTCTTCTTCGTTCACTGGACATAAGGTACGGATTCTCCGTCCTTTCAGTATGGACATTCTTTCCTTATTAGGATTTCTCGTATACAGCCAACTGTTTTCCCCAATATATGTTTTATATGTTTTGATTGCTTATGTTTAATTAGAATACCTAAAGCCATATACATGCATGACCAGTTTCACCTAGTTATGGAGGTACTATAACCATAACACTCGAGGCACCAGTGTTATGACTTCACCACGGCGGAGTGATAGCTCGTGGCGTCTCTTTTCAGCTTTTGGCCATTTATTATATTATCAGGTGGGGCGTATGGGTGCATCCTAGTTTACATGTTTTCAGCAGATTACTCAGTGTGAATATGGTGTGTGCCTTGCATCCTTCACAAGGAGCTGATCCCTACTACCCAAAACCAGTATATTAAATTAGAGGCAGGCCCTCTAATTTGCGTGACGAGGTCACCCCTCCAAGTATTTATGCACGTTGATATTTCATGACCTATATTGGCTAATGGTAAAATATGTTAAACAGTTTTTACAAGATAAACATAAGGCTTTTCAAACTATAAAACCAGTTTTACTAAGATATAACCAGGTTATCCAGGACTTAGTTTTCTTCTGCTGTTTCATGTTTATATGCTTATACTATTCATGCTATTCTTGTATATCCGTGCACTGAGCGTATTGCTCAGCCGTTTTCCTTTTCATGTTCCTAAAACGGCAGGTACTCAGGGACGCTCGTAGACTTTGTTGAAAATACGTTTTTACGTATTTAGAAAGGATCGGTCACTCCAATAATATATTTAAGTTATAGGCTCGTGATCCAGTTTGTAAACAATATAGTCCATATAGCCCACATGTAGGGTGGGCTATATATACCCCCTCCTAGCATGTTAGGAGGGGTGGTTCTTTCATTTCACCAATCTTTCATTTAAATTAAATCACTTTCTCTCTCTACTTTTCTTTTCTCTCCTTTCTCTCTCTATACCCTCATCTCCTTCTTCCCCATCTTCCTCCTTCATCCATTCTAATCAATAGATCTAATCCATATATTGCACAATCCTAAGATTTCGTAGACCTTCAATTCGTATCAGAGCCATGGTTAAATCTTAAGATTTGCGTTTCTTTTTATCTTTTGATTTGGTGGTAAAAATCTTTTCTTTTTATAAAAACTTTCAATTTTATAAAGTTATCTATTTTCTTTCTATCAATTTTATCAATTTTATAAAGTTGTATCAATTTTATAAAGTTTTCAATTTTCTTTCTATCCATTTCAGTTTTATCATTTTTTATTTTTTATCAGTTTTATTTTTCCGTGTTTTATAATCAGTGTTTTTTATAATCAGTTTTTATCAAATTTTAAATTAATCAGTTTTTTTAATCTATCAATTTTATCAATTTCTAAATCATCTATTTTTATTAAAAAAAAATTTAAATAATCAAAAGTCTCAAATTGTAGATCTGTAACCACTGTTGTTCTTGGTTTCTGTCCAACTTGGTCCAACCTGTCAAAAGTTTCCAATCTGTCCAAACATTCTATCTTCCAAATGAAAAGTTCCTTCAAAAATATTCCGCGTAACAGTTTATTCCGGATAGTCGTTTATTCCGTATAGAGCTTTATTCCGTATAGACCTTTATTCCGTATAGACCTTTATTCCGTATAAAGGTTTATTCCGTATAAACGTTTATTCCGTATAGACACGGTTTATTCCGTATAGACACGGTTTATTCCGTATAGACAGATTATTCCGAATCACGGTTTATTCCGTATAGACTATTCGGTATAGACACCACACAAAATCAAACCATTTCAAACATAACGGGACCAGACTCGAACCCAACACTCAACCTCGACACAACCAAACTGACACCCTCGACTTCTACACTCCTCAATCCAAAACACACTCGTCTCTCGTCAGGACACCAAAAAGACTCTCGACTCACACTCTCACACTCTAGACTCGATACCTAGACAACCAACACACCCAACCATCCTCGATTCACTAGACAACAGACACAGCCTTTTCAGACGTCACACACATCCCTCGACTCAAAACACTCACCTCATCACCAACACACCTCATCACAAACCTCACAACTCGACTCGAACTCACACAACAACTCATCAACATCACCCAGACGCGACACCCTCACAATACTCTCGACTCAAACTAACAACACATCCAAACTCAACCAAACTCAACAACAACACAGCCTCTCGTCTCATCAACCTCGACATAACCAACTGAGACCCACGAAAAACTCACACAATACAACACTCGTCCCTATACACTCTCGAACTAAACCCAAACTGATTCGACTCACATCCAACATCGACCCACACCTCTCGACAAAACTCAACTCTCGTTTGAACCTCACACCCACACCTCTCGACTCACAAACACAACACCCTCACATTATTTTAACAAAACCCCTCATTTAGAGAAAGATTGTGTGACAGAAAGACACGACAGATGAGAGAAAGGTTGTGATTAGACAATAAAAGTAAACCTACCCGAGACCTCATTTAGAGATCTAGAAGTTGAATTCGTCTTGGTCCTTCATTCGTAAGTTTCTTCGTGGGTTTGTGGGGGTTTGGTCTTCGACAACTGAACAAAGGGGAAGGATAAATTCATTAGGGTTGTGAGATTAGGTTTAGGAAGTGATTGAGTTTTGATTAATTTGTGTTTGTGGGTTTGTTGAGAGAAAAAGAGGCGGAGGAAACGAGTGAAGAGAAGGGGCGGAGTTTCTATGAGATTAGATTTTGATTGAGCAGATAATAGAGGAGAGAGAGGGACGGAGGAACCAAGGTGGGGAAGAAATGTTTGTGGCATCTGTATTTTAGGAGAGAGTGTTTAAAGTCAAAGCGGAGTTTTCTATACATTTAAGTGGGAGGACACATTTTGTATTTCCTAGCCACATCTTTTGGGGACACGTTTTTTCTGGGGACACGAAATAACTTTCGTCACATTTATTTTTATTTTCAGTTTTGGTTACATTTATAAACTCTCGTTACATTTTTTTTATTTTATTTTAAGTTTTGGTTACATTTCCTTTTAAAGTATACTCAAGTTAAGTCCAACTTTTTATTTTTTATTTTTTATTTTTTTTTTAGTTAAATTAATTTTTTGTATTTTTGTCACTTTTATATTTTTAGTTTAGTATATTTTGTTTATTAATTTTTGGCAAATCGTGTCGAGGCGGGTATTTTAAAAGTTAACGTGGAAAAATATTTGTCGGGTTAAACGTTATTGTGGCCGGATTTAAAGAATAACGTGACGAGTCAAAGTGACGGGTTTCATTTATATCATCCCTCGAGGAATTTTAAGTGATATTTACGGGTCTTTCATTTTTTCACGAACTCTAAAATCCCGAAAACAACAACATCCACGTCATTCTTAATCGATATTTAATGGATTCGTTCGATTCGACATGTCAGAAGGGAGAATCGCATTTAATGCAAAACAAAGTTAGGAAAAGTGGCATCACTTCATTTCAAATGCTCCAGTCTCATCTTGTCACTCTTTCGGGGATTCAAGGAGGGAGCGAATTTGTGAAAATCTTTGGACAAGATCGTCATATATTCATCGACTCAATATTCACCACTTTGACCCAACTCGCCGAGCAACTCAACCATAACAACTTTAATCACTCTGCATCGGCACTTGCATATAAGGCTCTTGTGACACAACTCACGCCTTTCCTTCAATTCAATATCATCAAGTCTGAAAGTTCAGTGATTTGCCAATCATTTCTTCGAGATACACATACCGAGCTTCGAGTTTTCCGTGATACAATCTTGAAACTCATGACATCAGTCTCGTCTTCGATTTATAAAAGATCTCGACTTCAGCAAGCGTATGATAATGGAATGCAAGAATCTGAGATGCAAGAGGAGAATGGTCATACGGTTGACAACTTGGAGCCTAACAATGGCAAGAGCACAGAATCAGAAGGACAACATGATACCAGTGGCACGTCAGGAAATGTTCACGAGATCCTTCTTGATGACACCCTACCCGTTTATGACGAAGAGCCTGCAAACATGGTACAATGTAATGTTGTTTATGATGTATATGCTGATGACATGCCGCATATTGAGCATTCCGAACTTAATTATGACAAACATGAGATTCAGAAGAGTGACAGCAATACAACTTTTGATTTTTCCGATGTAAGTCATAATGGGGGAGAAAGTGTTCAAAATGCTAAGCATCATGATAATTGTCTTATAACTGCTTCATTGACTGCTTCTGATTCCAAGATTAGAGAGCTCGAAACGATTGTAGCTCAACAATCAAAAGATCTTGAGGATGCCAAAATTGAATTTTCAAAGAAAATGAACAATTTTGAAACATATTTTGAAAAACTTGAAAAGTCAAACGTTGTTCTTGAAAGAAAATTGGATAAAAAAGTTTTGGATTCGAAAGCTGAAAAGGATAATCTTTTGAAACAAATTCAACTGCTTGAATCTAAGTTGGCATCCCAAGATAACTTGCTCAAAGAGAATGAGACTTTAAAGGCCCAAGTACAGGAAAAGGTTTTTGCTATAGCTGCGTTGAAAAACGAGTTAAGGAAAACTAGAGGATCTAGTGTGGACATTAAGCTTGAAAAACCATCAATCTTGGGGAAACCGCCTACAAATCAGTTCGTCAGACAACCGACTGTCAGACAACCTACTGCATTTAGATCCGAGCGACCACAATCCTCGAGACCGCGGTTTGCCTCCCAAGTTGATTTGGTTCACTTTCCTAGACCAGTCACTCCACCATCTAGGCCCTATGTGACCACAACAGCTTTAGCAAGACCAAATCATATGATTGCCTCTAGTTTCTCTAAGAATAGTTCAATGACCACGTCTAGAACTAGTTCAAATGACGTTAGCCATAAATCTGGTCTTAGGGAAGCTAAGTGATAGTTGAATTTTTACCACCCTTTAGGAAAAGGATGACAAAAGTGGCAAGTATTAAGTGTCGGTTTAGGAAAACCAAGCACTAATGACCAATTAAGTTCGTTCTCAAGGAGGCTAGTGTGTTATGTGTGTAATGATATGGATTAATTTGTGATTATATTAGAGAAAGAAAAATAGAAAAGGGATTAGAAGAGAATGACGGTTATCAAGACGGATTAAACTAAGTCTAAAAAGGCGTACACGTAAAGTCGTAAAACCACCAAAATTAAAATTTAAACCTAAAAATTTCTAAAAATTACCAAAAATCCCTAATAATATTCTAAGAGTTTACAAAAAAATCAAAACTTGCAAAAACCTTTTAATTAATTAGATAATGACTTTTTAATGCTAATTAAAGCCCTAAAATCAAAATTAATTATTAAAAAGCCCTAAACAAGATTTTCAAGTTTGTAAACCTCAAAAATACTCTAATTAAGCTAAAAACTATTTTTCAAAATTTTAAAACCAATTAGAACTATTTTTAAACAATTAAAAACTCCTAAAATAAATTAAATCTTAAATTAATTATAGAAAATAATTAAAAGACCTAGAAAATAATTGGAAAGTTGCAAAAATCCTAATTAAGTATTTAGAACCTAGGAAAAATATAAAAACCTAGAAAATCAGACTTTTAATTTTTAATAATAAAATAATATTAAAATAATATTAAAAATCCAAAAATTGTAAAAAATTCTAAAAACTTGCAAACTAGCTTAATTTAACCAAAATAACTCAGAACTGAAAGTGAAATTACCTAAATACCCCTATTGGGCCTAGAAAATGGGCTAAACCCAAAACAGTCCCTTATTGGGCTTAATTAAGGCCCAATAAGAAAAAGTGCTCAAAATAAGCTCAAAAAGCACAGGTTGACTCAAAATTTGATTTTAAACAACTTTTTCCAAAGGCCCAAAAGCTGAAAATGTGAAATAAGCTAACTTATAATAAGCAACTTATTCTTAATGGGCTTTTTGGCCCATTAAGCCATAAAGCTGATGCCATAAGCTAAAATTTAACACACAACCTTCTTTTGACCTAACAAAGACTTCTGCAAAAAGAATTTTCCAATAAGCCCACTCAATAAGCCAGAAACAAGTCACAAACTTATTCACAAAACGACAAAATAGTCGTTTTTATGATCTAGACTACCTCAGAAGCTGATTCAAGTTGCAAAATGTTTCTTTTGACAAAACTAAACTTAAAAACCAAAGACCTTTCAAATAAGCACACTCAATAAGCTGGAAAATCAAATAAGCACTTATGTTAAAAGTCAAACAAGTTGGTTTTCTAGTAAAAAGTCAAAGTCAAAGTCTCATAAGCTACAGTTCACTTAAATGGGTCAAATAATGAAGATCTATCACAAAAAATAAGTTGTTGCAAGTCAGAATAAGCTAGAATAGCTTATTGATAAGCTGATGACAAAATTGCACTAGCAGGGGCTAGTTTTGGATGTTGAGCAGTGGAAACTTTTTCCACTGCTTGACTATTTTGAATTTTTGTCTTTAGTGACTTTTTCTTGGATTCAGATTTCACAAAGGCACCCAAATGATCTTTGGATCAAAAGGAGTCAATCACAATCAAAATAACACAATCACTAACACCCAATTGATACAGTTTAATCAATCATTCATCAGACATTGCACAGACATGAACAATAAGCAGTTTAGCATTCAAGAGCAGTTTTAGCACAAATCAGCCAGCCAAATTCAACCAAATGCACACACAAGCTATAATAAACTCCAATAAGCAAGTCTAAACATGTTTCATGCACTGGTTCAAAGAATTAAGCAAGATTCAAGCAATGAAAGTTACTGATGAACACTAACACATGTAGTTTTCTACTTTGCTGATGTATTTGACACACAAGCCAATTTCAACACCTCAAATCTTTCAAACAGGTTATATTAACTTTGTTTAAACCACTTTTATCCCTAAGCATGCATACACACTAAGTGTTACCAAAATCCTAGGTCAAAACAAGCAGAAACAAGGTCTATATAGCAGATTGATTGATTCAAATGTTCAAACCCAAAAACTTGCAGCAAAACACTCTCAAACAAAGGTATAGCAGATACAAAGAATAAACAACAACTTCCCTTAACACAAAAACAAATTACAAGTATAAACCAGTGGACCCAAACACCCCTTTAACTTTTTCAAATCAAGATTTTCAAAAGCACAATGAGATTTCAGGCCAACCAAGCATCAATTAACACTAAAACAAGTCTAATAAACAGATTCAAGCAAGAACAAGCCACAAAATTCACAAGAACAACAATTTCATACAAATATCACAAAAAATCACAATTTAAGCAGATTTGGAGATTAAGTATGCAAACCTCATGGATGTACATCCACACCCACGAATTTTGAGCTTATGTGCTAGCAAGAACAAGCACAAGCTTCCACAAAAAGCCTGCTAAGATTGAACAAGGGTTAAACACAATATCATAAAAATCAGAAACTTGGAAAAACTTGATTAATGCAAACTTGTTACCCCACACTTGATTATCCCCAAGTTATAAGCCTCACCACACCTTAACCAACTCAGTTAGGATGCTATGATCAGCCCTATAACCCAAGAATTCCAAGATTGGAACAAGACTTAGCAAAATATCAAGAAAAAGAGAAAATATGCAAACTTTTGCACACTCCTCTTTGAAAAACAGGTTTTGAACTTTAAGAACTACAAAGCATATAACAAATGAAAGCAGTAAACAAGATTGGCCAATGACTTTTCTTCAAGATTTCAAACTCAATTTCATTAACTTAGAAATAGGATTTACAGAAACTTGAACCAAGGAAAAATCAAAAGCAAACTGAAATGTGAAGGCCTAAGTGGCTTTATATAGCCTTACAAGTGAACTATGAAAGCTGAAAAACGTGTAACCCTAGCTACTTGATCTTCCAAAATTGCCCTTATGAAGTTTGAATATCTTGGAGAATCATGTGACTTTTCTTGTTGTTTAGTGGCAGCTGGCATGTGTGAGTGCATCCAATGGTGTATATGAAGCTTAGAAAGTAAGCATGTTTCTCAAACGTTGGATTTACTGGCTTGTTTTTGTTTGGACGTGAAGGGTGGGGCAGGGGAGGTAGCATGTGACAAAGGGGATGATGATGTGGCATGTTTTAAGGTTGGGTTGTGATTATAGGACCCTTAATCATTGTTCTGGAAAGAATTAGCCTTTAATTCATAATGATTAAGGAATGCCTAATTGTGTTCTTGAGCTGATGAACACATGGTTTAATCCGTTTTAAGGGTGATTAGTATTTAAAAAGGTGTTAAGGCGCCAAGGTTTTAATTAATTAAAAACCTGGTGAGTGGAAGGCTGAGGTGGAGGCAGGGAGTGGTGTGATTGGTGGAAAAGATTGAGTGGGGCACGTGGCAGCTGGTGAGTGGTCTAGGTTACAATGTTGTCTGGCCAGTTTTAATCCTCCATCTTTCATTAACTTGCTACTTTGTAAATACTTGCTTAAAACTGGATTTCCTTTGTATTTAAACTTTCAGTTTTCACACTTTTGCCCCAAATACTTTTCCAAAGTATTTTCAGGGGTATTTCTTGCCATATGTTGATTCTTGAAGGGCTGTTTTGGCATTTTCTTCATAGACAATGGTCTTGACTTGTTTGATTGACATTTTGGAGGACTGGAATTGCCAAGTCTTGATGATTGAGGGACCATTTTTGCCAAATGTTGAAAGTTGAGGGTCCTTTGTGTAATTTTGAGATTTTCAAAGGACCAAACTTGTCATTTCTTGTACTTTGAAGGACTTCATGATATATTTGACTTTGTGGATGATATTGGTTGACAATTTAGCTTTGTTGAGGGGCTAAACTTGCCATTTCTTCAAAGTTAAGGGCCCTTTTTGTAATTTTGACAAACTTTAGGGACCAAACTTGTAATTATGAGGATACAAGGGTATAAAGTGTCAATTCTTCATAATTGGAGGACCCTTCTTCATAATTCTTCAAATCTTCAAGGGTTGATTTTGGGAAAGTCTTCATTAGGGCTTGGTTCATTGTGCGGCTTCGTTTCCCGTGTTCGTTTTTGCATGATTCTTGTGATCTTTTGTCATTATCTCAATATCCGTACCTAAAATACACAAGCAACAAACACAAGCATATATTTGGGTATTTTGATGATATTTAATGCATTTTAAGCCCTATTTGGAAGATGAGACTATGTATAAAAGCAGTCTCATCACTCCCCCATACTAAACCATTGCCGTGCCCTCACGCAATGCTAGAATAAAGTATCAAAGCATCTCCAAAATTCATTTTTTTTACTTTATTGAACGATAAACTAGCTACACTATTACTAATACTACTACTACTTGTGTTATAGACATAATGTATGATTTTCATCGCAAAATGGGACGTTTAGGTTCATAGAATAAGAACACGTGAATGCTTCGTTAGAAATAATTTCATCGTCCTCGATTTTCACCCCAATTCCATGCTAAGCGTGCAACGAGATCATTGTCATTATAAGTTAGTAATGCTAACACTACTCATATGTCCTAATCACGTACTTATCCTCCCATTATTCCTAAGTTGTATCTCTTATATTTTATTTTGTCTTGAATGTTTCACGAGGATACATTGTTTGACTTATGCGATAATAGAGATTTATGTCTAAAAATAGAGTCCTAACGGTGTAATCAAGACCATCAAATCAATAACCCCTCCTAATAGACAACGATGTTAAAAAATTAAGTTAACAAGAAGAATCGATAAACACGGTTTTATAACGGTTTTGAACATGAGACTTATTACCAAGACTTTTATACGCCCCCTAACGGAAGGGCCTTATTATCTTTGGTTTACCTCCATCTTTTATTCAACTTCGCCATGAAGCTTTTATTATGACTTCGGTCTTGCCTTGCCTTTTATTATCCGCCTCATCGGTGGTTTTATTAGCCAAAGACGTATATCCTCACGCTAAGGCGAATTTTGGATCTTTAAAGCTTCGAAGATTAAGGCTTGATTCACTTTCAATTTTTGCATAGATTTTTCGGCCTTGTGGGGCTTCAAATTGTTTGCTTGATTTAGGTGAGCACTTGAAATCTTATTATTGGGTGAAGCTTTCGATTATTCGGGTGCCAATACTTCAAAACCGTGACGCTGGCGATACCTTAATGTCTTCCCAATTTAATTACACGGAAGCTACTAGAAAAGACTAGAAACCCAACAATCCCAACTAAACCGCTAAGTCAATATTTATTAAGCAAAAAATATTTACATGCGAAGGGAGAATAAGCAAACAACGAGAACACATGAGTTTTTGAAAGAATACGAGTACCCTACGTTTAGCATAGTAACTTATAATTAACTCTATCATTTCTCGTCCTCATTTAAGAGACTTAGCCTAATGTGTAGTTAAGGAATCAAAGCTAAGTGCTCAACATGCACGGTCGAGTAAAAAATTACTCTTATTCTCGCCATCGGAAAATCTATATTCGTGTCTTCAAACACTTATAAAACATGAGAAAAATTTTAAAATTTGGCCATTTTTAGCCTTATTTTGCAACAAAAATGATAAACAAAACGATAAACTTTGGAAAGCGTGAAGGTTTGGCAAGGCAAGTATCTATTCACCCCCCATACTAAAGTTAAACATTGTCCTCAATGTTTCGAGTCTAGGGGTGCAAACACCCCCATACTAGAGACGTGGTCGAATGCCTAATCTAGCATGGAAAGGGTGTAACCAATAAGTAATAGCCGTTTATGAAGTGTGCTAAAAACCTAAGGTTAGAACATCAAAGGATATATCATGGATATTGAGAAATGTCTCCAAAGCAAACGATCGAGTGCTCCTATAAAACGAACACGAGAGGCTCTAATCGTGAAGATCATGATCTAAAAACCACATATCACAAACAACCACGGAACAAAGGTTGGAAGGGCACAAATCCCCACACATAAGCTACATTAGAAAGCGATAATATGTACATAGGATAAGCATGGGACTCCCCCACGAGGCACCTCGTTTTTGATTACCGAGTCATGAGCTCGACTCGATCCCCTCAATACTAATTATCATTGGGGAAGGTGACTTGGTCGAGGTAGTTCAAGGATGGAACTTCCCCGCCAAAGTAGTGCTTCAACCTATGTCCATTCACCTTGAAGTTAGGACCATCATCTTGAGCTAGCTCGATGGTCCCATAAGGAAACACTTGAGTCATGGTGAATGGACCGGACCAACGGGATTTCAATTTACCGGAAAATATTTTTAGTCTTGAATTAAAAAGTAAAACTTGATCCCCAATGTTAAAAAACCGGTTTTTAATTTTTGAATCATGCAACTTTTTAGTTTTCTCTTTATAAATCAATGAATTTTCATAAGCAATATCCCTCAATTCATCCAATTCATTTAATTGCATTTTCTGGTGTTTTCCCGCGGTCTCCATATCATCATTACAATGCTTTAGGGCCAAATAAGCCTTGTGTTCTAATTCGATAGGCAAATGACAATTCTTTCCATACACAAGCTTATAGGGAGTGCACCCAATGGGTGTCTTATGAGCGGTCCTAAAGGCCCATAAAGCATCGTCCAACTTATCCGACCAAGTTTGTCGGTTTTCTCCTACGGATCTCTCCAAGATCCTTTTCAAAGCTCGGTTTGAAACCTCGACTTGCCCACTCGTTTGTGGGTGATAAGCCGTAGAATGTCGATGTGTAACCCCATATTTCCTTAAGACTCTTTCGAATTGGTCATTACAAAAATGGGTTCCACGATCGCTTATGATCGCACGAGGGGTTCCAAACCGAGCAAACAAGCTTTTCAAGAACTTAACTACCACACGAGCATCATTAGTGGGCAAGGCCTTTGCCTCCACCCACTTAGAAAGGTAGTCAACCGCAACGAGAATGTACTTATTACCACGAGATGATGGGAACGGCCCCATAAGGTCTATGCCCCAAACGTCAAAGATCTCACATACTTGAATGATATTTTGTGGCATTTCATCTTTTTGTGAGGCTTTTCCTTGTCGTTGGCATGCATCACACGACTTCACAAGAACTTGTGCGTCTCGGTAAATAGTAGGCCAAAAGAAGCCGGCATCAAACACCTTCTTAGCCGTGAGATTAGCACCGTGGTGACCACCCGTGGGTCCCTCATGGCAAGCTCTAAGGATGTTAGAAGCTTCGGTGCCAAATACACAACGTCGGATGATTTGATCCGCACAAGTTCGAAACAAGTAAGGGTCGTTCCAAAAGTAGAACTTGACGTCACGAAAGAATTTTCGTTTTTCTTGAGTCGTCATACCCTTAACGATGAAGTTACCCGCATGGTAATTTGCAAAATCCGCAAACCATGGGGTGGAAGGATCAAGCTTAGAATTCACTACACCAAGTGTTTCGAGCGGAAATGTTTCGGTGATTTCCTTGGGCTCGTAAACACTTTGGTGAGGATCTTCCCAACGAGAGAGATGATCGGCCGCTAGATTCTCGGCTCCTTTTTTGTCAACGATGGTGTGATCAAATTCTTGAAGGAGGAGAATCCAACGAAGTAATCTCGGCTTAGCATCTTGCTTTGCCATGAGATACTTAATAGCCGAATGGTCCGTATACACTATGCATTTCGTCAAGACGAGATAAGGTCGGAATTTCTCAAATGCATACACCACGGCAAGGAAATCCTTTTCCGTTGTAGTGTATTTAAGTTGAGCCTCGGTCATCGTCTTGCTAGCATAGTGAATAGGCAAGAAGTGCTTATCATGACGTTGCCCCAAAACGGCCCCTATAGCGTAATCACTAGCATCACACATTAGCTCAAAGGGGAGGTTCCAATTGGGAGCAACAAGAATGGGAGCTTCGGTAAGTTTCCTCTTAAGGATCTCAAAGGCTCGTACACAATCTTCGTCAAAGACAAAACGTGCCTCTTTTTAAAGAAGATGTGTAATGGGTCGAGAAATCTTTGAAAAGTCCTTGATGAATCGACGATAAAAGCCCGCGTGGCCTAGGAAACTCCTAACTCCCTTGACGGTTTTGGGATGAGGTAATTTGGCGATGACGTCTACCTTAGCTTGATCTACCTCAATCCCCGCTTTCGAGACCTTGTGCCCTAAGACGATTCCACTCTTAACCATAAAATGACATTTTTCCCAATTGAGCACAAGGTTGGTTTCCTCACAACGTTTTAACATTCTCTCAAGGTTCGACAAACACGAAGTGAAAGAATCACCAAACACGGAAAAGTCATCCATGAAGACTTCCATCGTCTTCTCGATCATATCATGAAAAATACCCATCATGCATCGTTGAAAGGTTCCCGGTGCATTGCAAAGTCCGAATGGCATTCTACGATAGGCAAACGTTCCATATGGACACGTAAACGTAGTTTTTTCTTGATCACGAGGATCGATGGGAATTTGGAAGTAACCGGAAAAACCATCTAAAAAGCAATAGAAATCGTTTCCCGCAAGACGCTCCAACATTTGGTCCATGAAGGGCAAGGGAAAATGGTCTTTTCGAGTGGCTTCATTCAACTTTCGATAGTCAATGCACACTCTCCATCCGGTCACAAGTCTAGTCGGAATCAACTCGTTGGCATCGTTTGGCACAACGGTCATCCCTCCCTTTTTAGGGACACAATGGATAGGACTCACCCAAGGGCTATCGGAAATAGGGTAAATCATTCCCGCGTCAAGGAGTTTAAGGACCTCCTTTTTGATTACGTCGTGAATTTTGGGGTTCACCCTCCTTTGACTTTGGATTGTTGGCTTGAAATCCTCCTCCATTAAGATTTTGTGGGTACAAAACTTGGGATCGATCCCCTTAATGTCGGATAACTTCCACGCAATCGCCCCTTTGTGAGCCTTTAGAACATCGACAAGTGCGTTTTTTCATCATTCGAAAGGTCCTTCGCAATAATAACCGGCAACTTGTCGGCCTCCTCCAAATAGACATATTCGAGGTGAGGAGGTAAATCCTTCAACTCGAGGATAGGTGGTTCCTCAAGTGAAGATTTGGGCTCGATACTCATAACCTCCTCGGGTGGAGGAAATGGGAAATCGTTGAGAAAATCCTTGATAATCGAGAAGTCCTCATCGTTGTCGAGGTCTTCGTCACAAGTACGTGGAACATTGCATTCTTCCAACGTAAAACCACCACCTTAAAATGGAGTGAAGGTTGGTGTCGAATTATCAAGAATTGGATCCAACATAGTGGGATTGCCACTAGTTTCTTCATCACCAAAACCTAGAACTTCTTGTGAAAATTCCTCGCAAACCACGTCAATCATATCAACGAGGTTTATGGTTGCAACGGAATAAACATGAGAAATTTGAGAGTTTTGAGTTGCGTTTATAACAAGTTCCTCGTCGTTGAAACGTAAGGTGATCTTTCTAGCATGCACATCGATCAAAGCCATAGACGTATCTAAAAACGAACGACCTAAAATAAGAGGAACTTGAGGATCCGTGGGGATATCAACAACAATGAAGTCTACGGGATAGTAGAACTTCCCCACTTTCACAAAAACGTCTTCCGCCAAACCACATGCGGGAATTGTGGAATGGTCGGCCAACTCGATAGACATTAGTGAAGGAGTAAGATTAGGAAGATTGAGCGACTTGAAGATTGCAAGTGGCATCAAGTTAATGCTAGCACCAAGATCGGCCAAGGCGAAGCATTCTTCTATGTCTTGGATTGCACAAGGGATCAAAAATTTACCGGGGTCACCGACTTTTTGAGGTATGCGATTTAGATAAACCGACGAACAACTAGACAATTGGTGCAATTTCTCCTTGTTGTTCAACATACTCTTAAAGTTAGCGGCAAATCGAGGCATCATGACCAAAGCATCGGCGAAACTCACATTAAGGTGCAAA
Source organism: Glebionis coronaria (assembly GCA_025667525.1). Classification (NCBI taxonomy): domain Eukaryota; kingdom Viridiplantae; phylum Streptophyta; class Magnoliopsida; order Asterales; family Asteraceae; genus Glebionis; species Glebionis coronaria. The sequence goes on along the minus strand of CM046878.1, from coordinate 335,873,802 downwards.
TCACGAAACATTTTCATAAAAAGCTCAAATTGGTAATTGTCATTGAGAAAAAAACCCTAAAAACATCAATGGCTGCCAAAAAATCCCTTCTTCTCATAACCTAATTTTCTTTTTCCTTTAAATCCGAATACCTTATAATGATGCTGTTTTCTCGAACAATCACTGATTATTCTTGAGTTAACAAAGTTTTTATTTGGTTGATTGATTTTAGGGTAAATTAAATTGGTTTTTATTTTAATTTTTGCGCCGTCATTGTTTGTTTGCGATTGTCTGTTTGTTTCGGTGGTTAATTGTCAATTTGTTACTTCGTTACATTAAACGATTGTGTCTTCGCAAATTAGGGTTTGGTTTTTTGGATAATAGTGGTAGGGTCCGCTTGTTTGGTCGTTGACTTAGATTCATTAAAGGTCGGCTGTGTTTTTTTTCTTTGGTGAGTTATTACTGTGTTAGGGTGATCAGTCCTTATTCTTGGCTCATTAAATTGTCCTTCAGTATTAAATTTTTCGTTTGTTTACATTCCTTTGGCGGCTGACCCTTATGATACCTTTTGGCGGCTGAGTGAATTGCATTTAATCATCATTTGCATTATTTAAATCTTGTCGGCTGGCCTTCAGTTGGCTTTTCGTTGATTGTTTTGTCGGCTGACCCTTCAACCGGACCTACCAATCAAAGTAATTGTCTTGGCGGCTGACATTCTTTAAATATATTTAATATCGCTCTTTATCTCCTAGGTGTCTTTAATTCTGGGTTTCGTTTATCGCTTGTTATTACGATAAAAAAAAAAATTGTTACTCTTTGTTTAGGGTTTATTTTGTAGGGTTCGTGGTTGGCTGAGTTTAAGTGTCGTATGAAAATAGTTTATTTTTCTGTGGTTCGATCGAAAGCTATGGCGGATTTGAGTAATGAAAGTAATAAGCCACTGTTTACAGGTTGGAATGATAAGGTTAAGGTGTCTACTTTTGAGGTTTTAGTAACGTTAGAGGAGATATCTAATTTGTTTTCTATTCCGTTGAATACTGTGCGTGACATTGAAGTGTTTGCAAATAGTGTGAAGGCAAACAAATTTCCTAAATGGTCTACTTTACCTAAGGAGACCACTATGCTTTATTATAAAGTTTTGTGTGAACGCCATAAGAATTTAACTAGCAGCAATTCTTCACTCAGTTCAGGTGGTTCGAGTGTGCAATCTGCACAAATGGCTAAGGAAACAGACCTTGAAACTAAGGCTGCTACCATTAATGGTTTGCAACCGTGTAATCTACATGCGGTTTTGAAATTATTTGGTGTAACGATTCGCACGTTTGCTGACGCGAGTGAATTTATGCATGAATTAAGAATGAAGAAACATCCGTTGTGGGAACTGATCTCACCTGATCGTGCTAAAGAAATTCTGATGTTACTTTGCAGATTTGAAGGTGATATGGTTACGTCTACTAATGGAGGTATTAATGCAGTCTCTTCTTCGTTTAATTCTGAAAATGTCTATGAAGGGGTTAATATCTCTATTCCTAGGAAGGTTGTTGAAACAGTAAATGCTCGCTACCATAACACTTTATATGGATACTTTCTTGGTAAAAGGATTGCATTCCCTGTGGTTGAGTATTTTGCTAAGAATAACTGGGCAAAACATGGTCTTAAGCGTATCATGATGAATGAGAAAGGTTTTTTCTTTTTTCAATTTGGATCTAGTGAGGGTCTTAATGCGGTTCTGGAAGGTGGTCCGTGGATGGTTCGTAATTCACCAATTTTTCTTAAGAAATGGACTATGAAAACGAATCTTCTAAAGGAGGAACTAACTCGTATTCCGGTATGGGTTAAGTTTCATGATGTCCCGTTACAGGTATTTGAAGAGGAAGGTATTAGTTTAATTGCTTCGTTTCTTGGTAAGCTTATTATGATGGACAATTATACTGATAATATGTGCAAAGAGTCATGGGGTCGTTGTAGTTTTGCTCGTTGTCTTATTGAGATGAATGCTGATTCGGAGTTTATAGATAACGTTACTATTGGTGTCCCTGATCTTGAAGGCTCTGGTTGTACTAAGGAGTTAATTCGAGTTGAATACGAATGGAAACCGCCTAGATGTCATACTTGTAATATTTTTGGTCATTCCTTTGATTCTTGTCCGAAAAATGTTAAACCTATAACGGTTGAAAAAGTGACAACTCATGTTGATAATGATGGATTCCAACAAGTGCAAAGCAAGAGGAAGAAGTACAAAGGTAATTTAGGGAATCAAGTTCCGAGAGGTGTTCCATTGAGCAAGGGTTTCCAAGCAGGTAAGACGGTTGTTTTTCGCCCAAAAACTCACTTGGTTACTACAAGTACGAGTGCTGATAATAGTAGTAAGTTGAATACTAAATCTGGTCAGTTGCAGCAGTCTAGCAATCTTAATGGTCCGAACAAGGCTAAAGCTCAAATGAGCAGTGTTTCTACATCTAATAAATTTTCATCTTTGTCCATGCCTGGTATTGACGAAGGGGCTCAAGTAAGCGAGGAAGATAATGAGGAGGAGGAGGGAGTCGAGGTCGTCTTTGATGAATCGGTGAATCTTCTTAATACTCATATTAGGGCAAGCACTCCTACTGGCTGATTCCATGTTGATATTTTATTATTTTCCTCGTAACTTTATGTTATCGTCTTGGTTTTTGTCTAGTTTATATATTTCCAGTATTCTAGACTAGTAATGTTTATGGCCTGTCATAAACATTTTGTTTAACAAGCTGCCTGTAGCTTGCGGTTAATGTGGTATTTCAGCCACATTCCTTATACTTCAACGTTTTTTTGGTTCTATTTACCGGGGTCATTGCTACCCTTTTACCAAAAAAAACAAATTGGTAATTGTCGCGCTCTTGACGTTTCTCCTTCCTAAGTCTCGATGGATAGGGCAAAGGTGGTGTGGGTTGAGGCATAGTAGGCATAGCCTTTGGAATCTCGGGTTCCAATGATGGTAATGGGTCAACCGTAGGTGTGGCATGAGCGGTACTTCGTGGGATTGGGACATGCTCCTTTTGGACCACCACCTCGGGTTCTTCCTCAATTGCTTCCTCCGTAGGAGCAATTGGTTGAGGAATCGGCTCCTTAAGTGTCTTACCACTACGTGTGGTAATCACTTTCATCTCACCCTTATGGTTGGATATGGTGTTGCTAGGAAGACCACTTGACGACGGTTTACACATTATTGCCTCAAACATAGATGAGATTTTATCTTCAAAATTAGATTGCCTCAATACGGCTTCGGTTTGCCTTTTCTCGGCCTTAAGCATCTCTTGTTTAATCTCATGTTGCCCTTGTTCCATTTTTTGTTGGTTTTGTTGCAACCTAGTGACATTTCCTTCCATCTTGTTGGTGTGGATTTTAAGTTCATTAGCTAACTCATTTTTCAACTCTTTCTTCAAGTCGTTTTTAAACTCGGATCTTAGGCTAATTATTTCTCTTTGAATATTGTCAAACCTAGCATCATTCCCACTAGCATATTCAACAAACTCACTTGGAAGATCTTTCAATGTTTGCAAACTTTTGTTGTTATTTTGAAAATCATTTTTGTTTGAAACTTGATTATTAGCCCCTTGATTCCCATAGTTTCCCTTGTTGTAATTGTTCTTAAAACCAACTTGATTGTTGCGATAATTGTTAGCATTTTGATTTGAACCAAAACCCGGTGGAGTCATTTGATTAGAGCGGGAAACTTGACCGTTTTGGTTGTATTTTCCCGTGGCCGCGAAGGCACTCGAAGTGTTACCACCGTTGGTAATGCACTCGGAGAAATCATGACCTCCACCACAATACATGCAAGAAACCTCAACCGCTTTAGCCGTAGCGGGAGCACTTGGTTCACCAACTTTAAACTCAATCAAAAGTCCTTTCAACTTATCAAAAATCTTGTTTTCCAAGTTTGCCTCAATTTGGCAAGCATCGATGGTATTAGACAAAGAAGGTGAAGCCGAAGACGAAGCCTTACGAACACTAGACGTGCTACGAGGACTATACACCTTAGATCTATTTTCAATTATCACCAAAGCTTCCTCAACCGTTTTACACAAAAAATTACCACCCGCGGCGGCATTCAAATAATCCCTTTCATGATCATTAAGTCCATTGTAAAACGTGTCAATTTGATGCAAATCGGAAAAACCGTGATGAGGACATTCATGTAACATTTCCTTAAACCTATTCCAAGCCGTTGAAAAACTTTCATTAAATTCTTGTGAAAACTTTGAAATCTCGTTTTTCAAGTGCGTAGTCTTAGAGGGCGGAAAAAATTGGTTCACAAACTTAGACACGAGATCCTTCCACGTCAATATAGAATTGGGTGGCTCTTTCTCTAACCAAATTTTAGCGGGCCCCGCTAAGGAATACGGAAAAAGCATCATCTTAATCGAGTCGTTAGAGACATCCTTAAACTTGCAAGTAGCGGTAAGACGATTGAATTGGCGGATATGGTTGTGTGGATTGTCCTTCTCATCACCACGGAATTTGTTGTTTTGAATCATGGACAACAAACCCGTTTTCACCTCAAAATTCTCCGCAAGGATTGCGGGAATCACAATAGCCTCTCCATAACCCTCAATGGGTGCTTGAAGTAACTCCATCATAGTTCGATTCGCCATGGTTGGTGCTTCTCTTACAATGGGCTCGTCAATAGGAGACTCCTCACTAGAATTGTTGGGAGTGGGAGTTTTGTTCTTTCGTTTACGTGCACGTCTTGCTTGATTTCGAGTTAGCATAAACGTCACGTACAACGAGGGGACGAGCAAGGGGTGAGCAAAGAAGATTCTTTTTGGTGTTTTGTATTTTTTCAATTTTTTTGTGGTTTTTGATTGTATTAACCTTTTTGGAGATTGGTGAAATGTATTAAGTAGACAAAAATCTACAAATCTCCTCCTTAATCAAATCTCTTGATTAACGAAGCCTCAAGGAATGAAAACGATCACGTGGGGTGAACGCCTTCGATGACTTTAGAACGATGGTGGAACACCATATCGTTCAAGAGGGTTTAATCAATGGAAACCAAGAAAATATATATGATACTTAGTAATACTTTGGGCGGCAAAACCCTCGATTCACTCTCACAATTAAATACTCACAAGCAAGCGGGGAAACGAGGCGGCGCGAAGCACTTAAGAGCCTTTTTCCTTAGGATATATTTTATAATATCCGCCTTATACCCACCTTATAGTTTGTATTTTCAAGATTAAGCTTCACGAAAGTATTTATCTATTTTTGCCTTTTTCTTTGGTTTGAGATTCAAATACAATGATTGGGTAATGACCTCCCAAGTCAAGGTTGTGATTTCTCACGTATTTGGAGTACTTATGTATTTATTGTTCTACGTATACAATATAGTAATAATATTCACACAAAAACCGAAAAACGATAATACGTATTAGTAGAGTGCTACTAATACAAATACTAATTATGGTTAGTATAAAAACAACAATGCCAAATCAAAACACAACACGCCTCCCCGGCAGCGGCGCCAAAATGATAGTTGAATTTTTACCACCCTTTAGGAAAAGGATGACAAAAGTGGCAAGTATTAAGTGTCGGTTTAGGAAAACCAAGCACTAATGACCAATTAAGTTCGTTCTCAAGGAGGCTAGTGTGTTATGTGTGTAATGATATGGATTAACTTGTGATTATATTTGAGAAAGAAAAATAGAAAAGGGATTAGAAGAGAATGACGGTTATCAAGACGGATTAAACTAAGTCTAAAAAGGCGTACACGTAAAGTCGTAAAACCACCAAAATTAAAATTTACACCTAAAAATTTCTAAAAATTACCAAAAATCCCCAATAATATTCTAAGAGTTTACAAAAAAATCAAAACTTGCAAAAACCTTTTAATTAATTAGATAATGACTTTTTAATGCTAATTAAAGCCCTAAAAATCAAAATTAATTATTAAAAAGCCCTAAACAAGATTTTCAAGTTTGTAAACCTCAAAAATACTCTAATTAAGCTAAAAACTATTTTTCAAAATTTTAAAACCAATTAGAACTATTTTTAAACAATTAAAAACTCCTAAAATAAATTAAATCTTAAATTAATTATAGAAAATAATTAAAAGACCTAGAAAATAATTGGAAAGTTGCAAAAATCCTAATTAAGTATTTAGAACCTAGGAAAAATATAAAAACCTAGAAAATCAGACTTTTAATTTTTAATAATAAAATAATATTAAAATAATATTAAAAATCCAAAAATTCTAAAAAATTCTAAAAACTTGCAAACTAGCTTAATTTAACCTAAATAACTCAGAAATGAAAGTGAAATTACCTAAATACCCCTATTGGGCCTAGAAAATGGGTTAAACCCAAAACAGTCCCTTATTGGGCTTAATTAAGGCCCAATAAGAAAAAGTGCTCAAAATAAGCTCAAAAAGCACAGGTTGACTCAAAATTTGATTTTAAACAACTTTTTCCAAAGGCCCAAAAGCTGAAAATGTGAAATAAGCTAACTTATAATAAGCAGTTTATTCTTAATGGGCTTTTTGGCCCATTAAGCCATAAGCTGATGCCATAAGCTAAAATTTAACACACAACCTTCTTTTGACCTAACAAAGACTTCTGCAAAAAGAATTTTCCAATAAGCCCACTCAATAAGCCAGAAACAAGTCACAAACTTATTCACAAAACGACAAAGTAGTCGTATTTATGATCTAGACCACCTCAGAAGCTGATTCAAGTTGCAAAATGTTTCTTTTGACAAAACTAAACTTAAAAACCAAAGACCTTTCAAATAAGCACACTCAATAAGCTGGAAAATCAAATAAGCACTTATTTTAAAAGTCAAACAAGTTCGTTTTCTAGTAAAAAGTCAAAGTCAAAGTCTCATAAGCTCCAGTTCACTTAAATGGGTCAAATAATGAAGATCTATCACAAAAAATAAGTTGTTGCAAGTCAGAATAAGCTAGAATAGCTTATTGATAAGCTGATGACAAAATTGCACTAGCAGGGGCTAGTTTTGGATGTTGAGCAGTGGAAACTTTTTCCACTGCTTGACTATTTTGAATTTTTGTCTTTAGTGACTTTTTCTTGGATTCAGATTTCACAAAGGCACCCAAATGATCTTTGGATCAAAAGGAGTCAATCACAATCAAAATAACACAATCACTAACACCCAATTGATACAGTTTAATCAATCATTCATCAGACATTGCACATACATGAACAATAAGCAGTTTAGCATTCAAGAGCAGTTTTAGCACAAATCAGCCAGCCAAATTCAACCAAATGCACACACAAGCTATAATAAACTCCAATAAGCAAGTCTAAACAGGTTTCATGCACTGGTTCAAAGAATTAAGCAAGATTCAAGCAATGAAAGTTACTGATGAACACTAACACATGCAGTTTTCTACTTTGCTGATGTATTTGACACACAAGCCAATTTCAACACCTCAAATCTTTCAAACAGGTTATATTAACTTTGTTTAAACCACTTTTATCCCTAAGCATGCATACACACTAAGTGTTCCCAAAATCCTAGGTCAAAACAAGCAGAAACAAGGTCTATATAGCAGATTGATTGATTCAAATGTTCAAACCTAAAAACTTGCAGCAAAACACTCTCAAACAAAGGTATAGCAGATACAAAGCATAAACAACAACTTCCCTTAACACAAAAACAAATTACAAGTATAAACCAGTAGACCCAAACACCCCTTTAACTTTTTCAAATCAAGATTTTCAAAAGCACAATGAGATTTCAGGCCAACCAAGCATCAATTAACACTAAAACAAGTCTAATAAACAGATTCAAGCAAGAACAAGCCACAAAATTCACAAGAACAACAGTTTCATACAAATATCACCAAAAATCACAATTTAAGCAGATTTGGAGATTAAGTATGCAAACCTCATGGATGTACATCCACACCCACGAATTTTGAGCTTATGTGCTAGCAAGAACAAGCACAAGCTTCCACAAAAAGCCTGCTAAGATTGAACAAGGGTTAAACACAATATCATAAAAATCAGAAACTTGGAAAAACTTGATTAATGCAAACTTGTTACCCCACACTTGATTATCCCCAAGTTATAAGCCTCACCACACCTTAACCAACTCAGTTAGGATGCTATGATCAGCCCTATAACCCAAGAATTCCAAGATTGGAACAAGACTTAGCAAAATATCAAGAAAATGAGAAAATATGCAAACTTTTGCACACTCCTCTTTGAAAAACAGGTTTTGAACTTTAAGAACTACAAAGCATATAACAAATGAAAGCAGTAAACAAGATTGGCCAATGACTTTTCTTCAAGATTTCAAACTCAATTTCATTAACTTAGAAATAGGATTTACAGAAACTTGAACCAATGAAAAATCAAAAGCAAACTGAAATGTGAAGGCCTAAGTGGCTTTATATAGCCTTACAAGTGAACTATGAAAGCGGAAAAACATGTAACCCTAGCTACTTGATCTTCCAAAATTGCCCTTATGAAGTTTGAATATCTTGGAGAATCATGTGACTTTTCTTGTTGTTTAGTGGCAGCTGGCATGTGTGAGTGCATCCAATGGTGTATATGAAGCTTAGAAAGTAAGCATGTTTCTCAAACGTTGGATTTACTGGCTTGTTTTTGTTTGGACGTGAAGGGTGGGGCAGGGGAGGTAGCATGTGACAAAGGGGATGATGATGTGGCATGTTTTAAGGTTGGGTTGTGATTATAGGACCCTTAATCATTGTTCTGGAAAGAATTAGCCTTTAATTCATAATGATTAAGGAATGCCTAATTTTTTTTGGTAAAAGGGTAGCAATGACCCCGGTAAATAGAACCAAAAAAAGCGTTGAAGTACAAGGAATGTGGCTGAAATACCACATTAACCGCAAGCTACAGGCAGCTTGTTAAACAAAATGTTTACGACAGGCCATAAACATTAACTAGTCTAGAATACTGGAAATATATAAACTAGACAAAAACCAAGACGATAACATAAAGTTACGAGGAAAATAATAAAAAATCAACATGGGATCAGCCAGTAGGAGTGCTTGCCCCAATATGAGTATTGAGAAGATTCACCGATTCATCAAAGACGACCTCGACTCCCTCCTCCTCCTCATTATCTTCCTCGCTTACTTGAGCCCCTTCATCCATACCAGGCATGGACAAAGATGAAAATTTATTAGATGTAGAAACACTGCTCAATTGAGCTTTAGCCTTGTTCGGACCATTAAGATTGCTAGACTGCTGCAACTGACCAGATTTAGTATTCAACTTACTACTATTATCAGCACTCGTACTTGTAGTATCCAAGTGAGTTTTTGGGCGAAAAACAACCGTCTTACCTGCTTGGACACCCTTGCTCAATGGAACACCTCTCGGACCTTGATTCCCTAAATTACCTTTGTACTTCTTCCTCTTGCTTTGCACTTGTTGGAACCCATCATTATCAACATGATTTGTCACTTTTTCAACCGTTATAGGTTTAACATTTTTCGGACAAGAATCCACAGAATGACCAAAAATATTACAAGTATGACATCTAGGCGGTTTCCATTCGTATTCAACTCGAATTAACTCCTTAGTACAACCAGAGCCTTCAAGATCAGGGACACCAATAGTAACGTTATCTATAAACTCCGAATCAGCATTCATCTCAATAAGACAACGAGCAAAACTACAACGACCCCAAGACTCTTTGCACATATTATCAGTATAATTATCCATCATAATAAGCTTACCAAGAAACGAAGCAATTAAACTAATACCTTCCTCTTCAAATACCTGTAGCGGAACATCATGAAACTTAACCCATACCGGAATACGAGTTATTTCCTCCTTTAGAAGATTCGTTTTCATAGTCCATTTCTTAAGAAAAATTGGTGAATTACGAACCATCCACGGACCACCTTCCAGAACCGCATTAAGACCCTCACTAGATCCAAATTGAAAAAAGAAGAAACCTTTCTCATTCATCATGATACGCTTAAGACCATGTTTTGCCCAGTTATTCTTAGCAAAATACTCAACCACAGGGAATGCAATCCTTTTACCAAGAAAGTAACCATATAAAGTGTTATGGTAGCGAGCATTTACTGTTTCAACAACCTTCCTAGGAATAGAGATATTAACCCCTTCATAAACATTTTCAGAATTAAACGAAGAAGAGACTGCATTAATACCTCCATTAGTAGACGTAACCATATCACCTTCAAATCTGCAAAGTAACATCAGAATTTCTTTAGCACGATCAGGTGAAATCAATTCCCACAACGGATGTTTCTTCATACTTAATTCATGCATAAATTCACTCGCGTCACTAAACGTGCGAATTGTTACACCAAATAATTTCAAAACCACATGTAGATTACACGATTGCAAACCATTAATGGTAGCAGCCTTAGCTTCAAGGTCTGTTTCCTTAGCCAATTGTGCAGAGTGCACACTCGAACCACCTGAACTGAGTGAAGAAGTGCTGCTAGTTAAATTCTTATGGCGTTCACACAAAGCTTTATAATAAAGCATAGTGGTCTCCTTAGGTAAAGTAGACCATTTAGGGAATTTGTGTGCCTTCACATCATTTGCAAACACTTCAATGTCACGCACAGTATTCAAAGGAATAGAAAACAAACTAGATATCTCCTCTAACGTTACTAAAACCTCAAGAGTAGACACCTTACCCGCATCCATCCAACCTGTAAACAATGACTTATCATTTGCATTGCTCGAATCCACCATTGCGCTTAAATTATCAGCCGTCCCAATTTATTAATCAAAATAAACTATTAATGCGAACCAATAATTGATCCTTAAACAAACTGAATAAAGACCAATTGATTATGCTGAATAAAGAAACAATGTCAGCCGCCAATAACTTTGTAACCTTAAACAATTGAATGACAATGCCAAGCCAACCGGACCCACCAATGATTAAAGATGCAATGATTAAGGAATGCCTAATTGTGTTCTTGAGCTGATGAACACATGGTTTAATCCGTTTTAAGGGTGATTAGTATTTAAAAAGGTGTTAAGGCGCCAAGGTTTTAATTATTTAAAAACCTGGTGAGTGGAAGGCTGAGGTGGAGGCAGGGAGTGGTGTGATTGGTGGAAAAGATTGAGTGGGGCACGTGGCAGCTGGTGAGTGGTCTAGGTTACAATGTTGTCTGGCCAGTTTTAATCCTCCATCTTTCATTAACTTGCTACTTTGTAAATACTTGCTTAAAACTGGATTTCCTTTGTATTTAAACTTTCAGTTTTCACACTTTTGCCCCAAATACTTTTCCAAAGTATTTTCAGGGGTATTTCTTGCCATATGTTGATTCTTGAAGGGCTGTTTTGGCATTTTCTTCATAGACAATGGTCTTGACTTGTTTGATTGACATTTTGGAGGACTGAAATTGCCAAGTCTTGATGATTGAGGGACCATTTTTGCCAAATGTTGAAAGTTGAGGGTCCTTTGTGTAATTTTGAGATTTTCAAAGGACCAAACTTGTCATTTCTTGTACTTTGAAGGACTTCATGATATATTTGACTTTGTGGATGATATTGGTTGACAATTTAGCTTTGTTGAGGGGCTAAACTTGCCATTTCTTCAAAGTTAAGGGCCCTTTTTGTAATTTTGACAAACTTTAGGGACCAAACTTGTAATTATGAGGATACAAGGGTATAAAGTGTCAATTCTTCATAATTGGAGGACCCTTCTTCATAATTCTTCAAATCTTCAAGGGTTTTTTTTTTGGGTAAAGGGACTCCAATCCCGGTAAAATATATTCCTAAAAAAGCGTTGAAGTACAATGGAATGTACCTGCAATGCTACATTAACCTCAAGCACACAGCTTGAACAACCACTATATCATATGACATGCCATATGATAATTACATTACAAAACTAATGACACCTATAGGAAAGAACCACCTAAAGGAACATAAACAATGAAAATAAGCAAACATAATGATTAATGAGGAGTGCGAGTATCCGGCTGACGAGTTCCATGGCGATCATCAATCACAATGTCTTCATCAGTCTCGCTATCCGCATTAAGCACATCATTAGAATGACCAAAGCCATCCTCCCAATCAGTCCCATCATCCATCATACCACTCAAAGCACCAAAAGAGTTTTTGCTGCTCGTACCCGGTTGACTAGAATCAAGAGCCAAAGACTTGTTATTAAGAAATCCACGCTTAAGAATAGAACCAGCTTTCTTAGGAGCATTCTGAACAGTAGTACCTGTAGAATCATTTTTCTTAGGCTTATTCGCCTTAGAACTATCCCCTTTCTCAACAGCACGGTAATAAAGATTAAGAGGTGGTTTAGTGAGTTTAATACCAGCAACCTGGAGTTGCTTATTCTTACCCTTTTTCTTTCTATTGTTCACAACCTCATAACCCTCATTATCAATCTCATTAGCTACCTTATTATCGTCCACATTAACAATCGTATTAATGACATCCTTAGGCAATTTCGGACATTCATCATCATGATGATCAAATATACAGCACATCGAGCAGCGGGGGGGGAGTCCACTCGTACTCTATACCAATCTTAGCCATCGTATGTCCCTTATCCTTACCAATAGGAATAGCAACAACTAAAGAATCCTTAGGAGGATGATCAGCAGAAATCTCAATTAAAACACGTGCATAGGTACTCCTTCCCCATGAAGATATGCACATCTCACTTGTATAAGAATCAAGAAGAATAGGCCTCCCAATCTGAGTAGTGATTAGACTAAGACCCACCTCCGAATATGCAACTATGGGAACATGATGCAATTTGACCCACACCGGTGCTTTCCTAATCTCCTCCTTCACAAGTAAAGAATCCGGAGACCATATATTCAAAATCAGTGGAACCATACGTATTAACCATGGCCCACTCTCAATAACTCTTTCCATTCCAACTTTAGAATCAAATTGAAATAAAAAGAACTCACCATGAAGTTGGACACGCTTGATTCCAAATTTCGCCCACGCTTTCTTAACATAGTTTTCAACCAAAGGAAACGCCAGTCTCTTCCCTATAAAATGACCATATAACGTATGCGTCAATCGTGCCCTAACCTGATCAACCACATCGAGAGGAAGAGTAACCGCTGCCCCTTCAACATGTTCTCCATTACGGAGTTCTTTTACACGTGCAACTCTTTTAGCTTGACCATGTAACATGGACGCAAAAGAGGGTTTTGGAACAGCAGTTGATGGTGCAGGAGCCCTTACATTCTGCTCGGATGGAATCGTATCAGCCATACATGGAGTAACAACCCTTGTATCATTCTGAATATCATGATCATTAGCCATACTCGTACCTTTAGGCAATGCATCAGACTCTCTAGTCATTCCAACCTCTTTCAATACTGGCTGCTTGAGTGAACTTGCATCCGTATGTACCTGGTTGGAGCATTCTGTCCCATCACCATCATGTATCTCGGTCGATACATGTTTGGGCTCACCGTCCAACCCTTCTGTAGTGTCACCCCCAATCGATGAGAGAACACCACTCGATTCATAATCATTAATCATGACTCCATCCTGACGCGACGAGGTATTGGAAACCCTAGACACCTCAGAAATCTTGTCAGGACTATTTATGTGATTCGCTTGTTTTAAACGCGACATGCGCGCATGTAACCCGTCCAAGTCGATCGGCGTAACAGCGATCTTCTTCTCCATAACACATTAACCAGAACGAAAACACCTCTCTCTAATACACAAAACAATCAATCGAAACAGAAGACTACCTAGGGCAATCGAAACCCTAGATCAAGGACCAATCACAGCGCACCAATCCAAACCCTAATACATTAATAATAAAAAACCCTAATTTCTTAAAAAGTAATAACCGGCGGCTACCAAGAGTTTTATCACTAAATCAAAAAACCGATCATAATACGAATCAAATCTTTCAACCAACCAAGGACCAGTCCCACGCTTTGATAGGATTCTGTTTGGACAACTGAATTAAAATAATCAAGAGTCACAAAAGAAAACAAATCAATACAATGGTACGGTTATGATAGGTGGAAAACAGATTGGAATTAGACAGTTTATTTAATTAAGATGAACGGAAACCAGGGTAGAAGTTGCCGGAACTCACCAAAAAGAGAGAGAAAAAATTAGGGTTAACGATTTTTTCAAATCTTCAAGGGTTGATTTTGGGAAAGTCTTCATTAGGGCTTGGTTCATTGTGCAGCTTCATTTCCCGTGTTCGTTTTTGCATGATTCTTGTGATCTTTTGTCATTATCTCAATATCCGTACCTAAAATACACAAGCAACAAACACAAGCATATATTTGGGTATTTTGATGATATTTAATGCATTTTAAGCCCTATTTGGAAGATGAGACTATGTATAAAAGCAGTCTCATCACTAAGCAAAAGACACATGTAAGAGATAACAATGTCCAACCTAGTCCGATGCCTTCTAGATTACCCAACACTACTAACCGTAGCATGTCATCTCCTAGGAGCATCGATCAATCATCTAGGAATTACTCAGACATTAAATATGCTTTTGTAAAACATGTAGAAAATGTGTCTTTATGGCAAATCATGATTCTTGTATCAAGAAATTACTTAATGAGGTGAACTCCCGTGCTAGACTCAAATCCCAGTGGGTCGCTAAAATCAAACCCTTTGGTAAAATGTGGCGCCCCACTGGTAGAACTTTCACTCTTGTAGGAAACGAGTGCCCTTTAAGTAGGATAGTCTCCGATTCTACTAAGTCTACTAGGGAGGAAACTGATAAAGATGATACTTCACTTACGCCTAAACTTAAGGTTTTCTACAAAAGGAAACGTTTGCCAGCCAAGACTAGTGAATCATCTACTCAGGTCACCTCTGACACTAGTAAAACCAACTGTGAACCCCCACGTGCTTCTATAATTGATATCGCTAACCCATGTCAAAGCATGCAAATTCCTAATGAGAATGCAGGTCCCAAAGTTGATGTTCCAAAAGAACGAAGCGGTCCAATCGTTGCATACCGTTCAACTAAGGACACTCTTAGAGTTTGGTTGCTCAAGAAGCAGATATCGGAGAAACAAATGTCTCAGGGGATTCATGGTTAAGCTTACCTGATGGCTCACATTCAAATCACAGTCTGTGACCCGTTCTTCAGAGAAAGGGAAGCTTATCTCGTCAACGGTAACTTACCCTCACAACGAGAAATTAATTTTTCTCGGACACGAGCTTACACTAAAACCATTCAACGGTTTTAAGCTTGTGTATAAGGACTTATAGTCACATCACAGACTATAACTCGATCTTCAAAGAAAGAAAAGTTTATCGCCGATGGTAAACTTATCCTAACAACGAGAAATTAATTTTTCTCGGGCATGAGCTTATATCAAAAAACATTCCAAGTTTTTAAGCTCATGCATATGGCGTATAATCACATTACAGTTTATGCCCCGTTCTTCAAAGGCAGGAAAGTTTATCGCCGATGATAAACTTATCCTTACAACGAGAAATTAATTTTTCTCGGGCATGAGCTTATATCGAAAACATTCCAAGTTTTTAAGCTCATGCACAATGGCTCACAGTTAAATGACAGATTGTGACCCGAACTTCAAATAAAGGAAAGTTTATCATTAATGATAACTTATCCTCATAACGAGAAATTAACCTTTCTCGGTCATGAGCTTGTATTAAAACATTCGAAGTTTTAAGCTCAGAAAGGAAAGTGTATCTTTTAAATAAGAGAACTTTTCCTCATAACGAGAAATTAACCTTTCTCGATCATGAGCTTTCCGTTAAAACAGTCAAAGTTTTCAAGCTCATGAAAAACGACTTCTAAGTAAATGTCAGCTTAGGACTCGTCCATCAGATAAAAGGAAAGTTTATCGCCGATGGTAACTTATCCTTAACAACGAGAAGTTTACAAATTCTCGGACTTGAGCTCGTTTTGTAAGATATTCAACATCTTAAGCTCAAGTAATTGGTTTTCAAAACTTTGAACACAATTTTTCAAGAATTTTTCAAAAGGTTTTTCTAAATCTTTCAAAATTGTGTGTTCAAAAACGTTTTGATAAAACGAGCATGTCTTCTAGAATCGATAATATTTACGAACACAGAAATGTCATTCAATAATGACACGGGGTTGTAAATAAAGTTCGAGCAGAAGTTTAAAAGATTTAAAACATGCTCCATATGGTTTGCTATTATTTCCGATAGTAACCCGCTTTTCACTTTGAAGTCAAGCATTTCACCGGAAAGCTTTGACGTCAGAATCCGAAGTTATCAACTCCACAATCCAAAGTTCGTTGAAATTGATATCTACATACTAGACGATGCGACTACTCAAACGACGACTACAACTCTTTAAGTAGAACACGGGTTAATAATTGAGGGGGAGCAATCGTCCAGCATTCAGAATCTTTGATGCCGAAAGTGCCATAGTTCACAAGTTGGTGTCAAGACAACGATATCAATTGTCCATGTGGTGTAAAGGGGAAGATAATTTCAGAAGTTACGAGGAAGACCAACATTCGTGAACAAGAACCATGTGCTTCTTTCATATGATGTTCTCCATCATTCAGGTCCAACCTCGTAAATTGCTAATATTGTGAATTCATTATCATATATGATCTTTGCACGTGATAAATACCTTACACTTGTGTTTAAAAGGTATTTAATTTACGTTTTAAGTACACCCTCATTAATTTGAGGGGAAGCTTGTGTAATTCATGAAGATAATTGGATTTGCATTTTTCTTCCCAAATTCTCTTAAAATACTATTAAATCAATTGATATTAAAAACATCGACTGGGTTAATATTTTTAATATGGGGGAGAAAATGTGATTTAATATTGAGATCAATAATGGTTTGACTTAATGTGCTGGCTCATCCCGACATGTGCGAAATGTTTTCGAATATCGTGGCATATGTTAAGGGGGAGCAAAATAGATTTGGATATAAAAATGGATTTCATGGTGATTTATACTTACCCGCAACCCATTTATTTCACGACGATGAAGATTGTGGTGACATAAGGATGGTAGGATAGGTTAGAGTCCAATGATTTCTCTAGAACCGGAAGAATCTTCCCAAGGACATTCCATAGCTAGAAATAGTAGTCCTTAGGAAAGATGGAGAAAGATTGTGAACGTAGCTGAATGCCGATCAAGTACTTAAGTTAGCACTGGAACAATCACAACAAGGTGCTAGTTATGACGTATTGGTAAGCATTGAAGGGGTTGAAGAATGAAAAAGAATTGTAAAGATAAAGGGTGTAAAGAAAGTAGCCCTCCTTACAACTTAGGCAGAAACCGGGTCAATTCATATGCTATTGAGATCATTTATGATTCTCGATATTGAAGATAGACATCATGGACCCAGTGATGCAAGGCACAACCCATCCCAGCTAACTCAGATATCTCTCAAAAGATATTTGTTTTAATCACACGGAGACAACACATTATCTATCTAAGAAAACCCTATTCTCTCTCTACTATGGGCGAATTTCTAACCCTACTTTTGTCATCTCTGATCTTCTTTGATTAATCATCATTCACCGAATAGAGTTTGATAATCAGTTCTTTCATTCCTAGCTTCTCATCAACCAGCGTGTGATAAGGTATAGGCTACGATTTATTCTCCCTATATTCTTTGTGATCCGTTGGCTCGTGGGGGCTGTGTTTAATGATTTAGGATTTGATTATTTTTCGCTATTTAGTTCGACGTGATTAATAGGGTTGATTACTGGTGAATTAGGGTTTGTTATTTTTGCAAGTATAGTATTAGGGTTTGGTGGAGATTGGATTATTTTAAAGATTATTTTATTAATATTATGGAAGTTGGTTAGTGGAGGTGTGTATGCGCGTGTAAACCCTAATTTTTTAGGGTTTTTTGTTTTTTCGTTGTGTGTCTTGAGAGGGGTATGGATTCGATGGGTAAAGGTGTTAAACCTAAGGGGAGTGATTCTATTCTACCTTCGGTCAAGAATACTTTTGCTACGACTAAACTGAAGAATGTAGATGGTAAAACCATTGGTAAGGATGGAAAACCCATGAGGAAGGTTGCGAGAGAAGTGCCTGTCCAAAAAGGGGCGAACCCTAGTTCTAGTATGGATCTGAATGACGACGTTCCTGCAGTACAGGCTGAGAAGTCTGTAGCTAAGGAGGTTTCGAATGAAGTAGGTCAATCGTCGTTTGCGTCGGTTGTTCAGAAGGTTCCAGTAAAGAGGTCAGTCAACATTGCTGAATTGCGCAATGATGAGAAGGTTATGGGGGCTACGGTTGCACTTCCATGGGAAGCTATGGAAGAAGTGAATACGCGTTTTAGTAATACGCTGGTGGGGTATTTTATTGGAAAAAGGTTAGCGTATCCACTAGTGGAGAATTATATCAAGAATACTTGGGCAAAATTTGGTATTAAACGTATCCAGTTGCATGGTGATTTCTTTTTGTTTCAATTTGAATCAAAGGATGGTATGGAGAGGGTTCTTGAGGGAGGGCCTTGGTTGATTCGCAACGTGCCGTTATTTCTAAATATCTGGACACCGTATGCGCTTTTGAAGAAGGATGAGGTTAAAAAGGCAGCCGTTTGGGTGAAATTGCACCATGTGCCCATTGCTGCATATTCAGAGATAGGGCTTAGTCTTATCACTACTCAGATTGGTAAGCCTCTAATGCTTGATTCGTATACAAGCAATATGTGTTTATCTTCGTGGGGGCGAAGTACATTTGCTAGGGCGTTGATTGAGGTTGATGCAGAGGTCGAGCTTAAGGATTCTATTGTTTTGGCGATTCCGATGGGGAAGGATAAAGGGCATACTCTTGCAACTATAGACATTGAATATGAGTGGCGCCCACCGAGGTGTGCTACTTGTCTTATTTTTGATCATGTTGATGATAAGTGTCCGCTGCTACCTAAGATTGATCCAGTGGAACCTGTTACTAATGATGGGTTTGAAACTGTGACGAAACGTAAGAATAAGAATAGGAAGAACAAACAGAAACAAGTGGCTGGAGTGGTGTTGACGAAACCTTCTCTTACACTGCATTATAAAAAGGCTAAAAAATCAAATGTGTCTAAGAAGACTAATGCATCGGGTTCTCAACAGGTTGCTGGCAATGGAAGTAATGTTTCTACTTCTAATGCGTTTACTGTTTTGAATACTGATGATGATATTTTGGTTGATAAGGGTAAAAACACTATTGTTAATGATAGTGATAGTGAGGAAGTTGATGAAGCTATTGATATGCTGGAAGAGATTTCTCGTGGTACTAATACGGAAGGGGCAAGCACTCCTGTTACTAATGTTCTTAATGTGTAACATTGCTTCATGGAATATCCGTGGTTTGAACTTCTCGCCTAAACAAAAAGAAGTTCGTAATGTGATTTTTGAAAATCAGCTTGCGGTTTGTGCTATATTGGAATCTCATGCCAGTGATGCTAAGCTTGTCAAGCTTTGTTCGTTTGTTTTTCGGAATTGGGATTGGATTTCTAATGGTGGTATGTGCTCAAAAGGGTCGCGTATTATTTTAGGTTGGAACAGGAATGATGTAGATGTTACTGTTATTACTCAGGATGATCAATCCATTCATACGCGTGTTTGGATTAAAGCTTCTAAACAGGAGGTTTTTTGTTCATTTATTTATGCTCACAATCATTATATTCATCGTCGAAGGCTTTGGCAGAATCTTGGATTGCATAGTGTTTATATCCGTAATCGCCCTTGGTGTTTATTGGGTGACTTTAATGCTGCTTTAATGCTCGATGATCGATTGATGGGCTCATCGTCTATTGATATCTCTATGCGCGAGTTTAAGGAGTGTGTAGATACTATTGAAGTCATGGACGTTCAAAGTTCAGGGCTTAAGTTTACATGGACTCAAAAACCTAGAGGCGGCATTGGGGTTCTAAAGAACATTGATCGTGTTATGGCTAATCTTGAGTTTTTTTGATGTGTTTCCAGGTGGTCATGTGATTTTTCAGCCTTATCGTATTTCGGATCACGCCCCTGCTGTTCTTTGCTTTCCGGTTGTTAATTGTCAAAAGCCTAAGCCGTTTAAGTTCGCTAATGTTCTTATTCAGAATAAAGGTTTTCTCGATGTGGTTAATGATGGTTGGAATAAGGAGGTTAGTGGGTTTCATATGTATAAGGTTGTTCTCAGGCTGAGACATATGAAGAAAGCGTTTCGGAAGCTTTTCTATGATGGTGGGAACTTACATAAGAACGTTGTTCGTCTTCGTCATGAGCTTGATACGGTCCAGCGTGATTTGGATTCTGACCCTTTTAATTCTACTCTTCGCGATGAAGCTGCTGTTTATTTGAATGCGTATCAGGATGCGGTGTTATTGGAAGAATCTTTTCTTAGGCAGAAGGCAAAAGTGGACTGGCTTCGTGATGGTGATGTTAATTCTGCTTTTTTCCACAAGTCTGTTAAGAGTCGTATAAAGAGAAGCCGTATTGATGTTGTTTCTAATACGGAGGGTGTGATTTTTCAGAATGAGGAAGTCACGAATGCGTTTGTCTCTCATTATGAGGTTTTTCTTGGGCAAGCTGCTATAGTTGAGCCTCTTTGTATTGATAACCTTTTGGTGAATAGTCTTGCTGATACGGAGGCTTTGCATATGGTTCGTGATATTAGTAATCAAGAGATTAAGGATGCTTTGTTCTCCATGGGTAATGATAAATCTCCGGGGCCAGATGGTTACACTGCTGCATTCTTTAAGGCGTCATGGAATATTATTTCTCATGATTTCATGCTGGCTATTCGGGAATTTTTTGTCAATGGGAAGCTTCTAAAGGAGCTTAATCATACTATTATTGCTCTCCTTCCTAAGGTTGACGCACCTTCTAGAATTACTGATTTTAGACCAATCTCGTGCTGTAATGTGTTGTTTAAATGCATTAGCAAGATTATTGCTAATCGTATTAAAGATAGTCTGAAGATGTTGGTGAGTTCTAATCAGTCTGCGTTTGTTCCGGGTAGGAATATTGCGGATAATATTTTGCTTACTCAAGAGTTGATGCATAATTATCATCTTGATCGTGGTCCTGCTAGATGTGCTTTCAAGGTTGATATTCAAAAAGCCTATGATACGGTTGATTGGAGCTTCCTCAAAAAGATTCTGTTGGAGTTTGGGTTTCATATTCGTATGGTCAGTTGGATCATGGAGTGTGTTTCTTCTACATCGTTTTCAATTAGCATCAATGGTTCTCTTCATGGTTTCTTTAAATGGAAAAGAGGGCTTCGTCAGGGAGATCCTTTGTCTCCTTATCTATTTACTTTAGTGATGGAAATTTTGACTCTCATTCTGAGGCGGAGGGTTCTGAATGCGGATGCTTTTACGTTTCACCCGTATTGTTCCAAATTGGAGCTCATAAACCTTTGTTTTGCAGATGATCTGTTTCTTTTTTCGCATGGTGATGTCCAGTCTACGAGGGTTATCATGGAGGCTTTGGATGAGTTTAAAGGTGTCTCTGGGTTAGTGCCTAGCATGCCTAAGAGTACGGCTTATTTCTGTAATGTCCTCAATTGTGTCAAATTGTCCATCTTGCACATTCTTCCGTTTGAAGAGGGTAAGTTGCCGGTTAAATATCTGGGAGTTCCTCTTGTTTCTTCTCGGTTGATGATTAGAGATTGTAAGGATTTGATTGAAAAGGTTCAAGCTAGGATTGATAATTGGAAGAATAGGTTTTTATCGACGGCTGGTAGAATACAGCTTATTCAATCAGTGCTTGGTTCTTTACATGTTTTTTGGGCTTCGGTCTTTGTTCTGCCTACCCAAGTCTTACTTGATATCGAACAAATTATGAGGGGTTTTCTTTGGTCTCAAGGTAAGCTTAGAAGAGGTCAAGCGAAAGTTGCTTGGGAGGAGGTTTGTCTTCCAAAGGTTGAGGGAGGCCTCGGTATTCGTCGTTTATTCTGTTTTAACATTGCTTTGATGGTGTCTCATATATGGAATCTTGTTAACAAAAAGGATTCTTTATGGGTGAAGTGGATTCACTCGTATAAGCTTGCATCGCGTAACTTTTGGAGTATTCCTATTCGTGGCAACATGACATGCGGGTGGCGGAAAATTCTTCAGATCCGCCCAATTATTCGTGAGTTTTTTCGTTCTAAAGTGGGTGATGGTAAGTCGATTTCAGCTTGGCATGATAACTGGTGTGATGTGAGTCCTCTGACTGGCTTCATTTCTAATCGGAGTATCTATAGTGCGGGTTTCAATCAAGCGACCACTCTTAGTGGGATTGTTTCGAATGGTACATTTATTTGGCCTAATCAATGGTATAATTCTTATCATATGTTGCATAGTGTTGCTCCTCCTGTTTTTAATAATGAGGTGGGTGATAGTGTGGTTTGGAGGGACATCGAAGGTGCTATAAAGCCTTTTTCAGTTTCGTCTGTCTGGAATTCCATCGTGCACGTGGTAATAAGGTTGACTGGGTCCATTGTGTTTGGTTCACGGGGTGTATTCCTCGCCATGCTCTTAATTTGTGGTTGATTATTCATCGTCGTTTGAAGACTCAAGACAAGCTAAGAGTTTGGGATAACGTTGCCACCGTAAATCATGTTTGTTCTCTATGCGAAACTCAAGAGGACTCTCATGAACACCTATTTTTTGAATGTCCTTTTTCTATGCAGCTCTGGCGTCAAGTTCAGGATTATTCGGGTATTTTTAGCTCGAATTGGTCTATTTACAGCTTTATTGAAGACATTATTCCTTTTGCAATGAGAAGAAGTTCGAAGAGCTTATGTGCTAAGCTTGTTCTGGCAGCAACGGCGTATTATGTTTGGCAGGAACGTAATAATAGGCTTTTTAGAGGCGAGAAGAGGTCTGTTGATCATGTTGCTACTTGCATTATTGATTCGGTGAGGATGAAGCTTGTTTCTTGTCGTTGGAAATCGTCAAGAGCAACTCAGGATATCAAGCGTTTATGGAAGATCGACTATATGATTATTCAGGATTAACTCTTAAGGGTTTTTCCTTATGTCTTCTTAAATGGTTTTTCCCTATTGGTGTTATTGTTTGTGTAATAGGGTTTGATAACTGAGTGGTCTGTCTCTCGGTTTAAGTAGTGGTTGTTTGAGCTCTGGCTCAAGGTTAATGTGGTATTTCTGCCACGTTCCATTGTATTTATTGACTTTGGGTGATTAATATATTTTACCGGGGAATGGTTCCCTTTTACCCAAAAAAAAGACAACACATTATCTATTGATTTATTCACTCCGAATAAATTGGTATTGAAAAGGTGGCACTCCTCTCCAGCCTCCGATCACTAAAATCCAAAATGCACGATCGAGTCTAGAGCCATTTGAGATCATCAAATTTTTCATTAGGACACATTTTCATTATTCCTTGCTTGTTCACACAATGTGAAAAGTAAGAAAGATATTAAGAGTCCTACGCAAAATCTTCATGATCTTGCCTGAACATCCGAGTAATACGAAATTATTTACAATGAAGATGGAAATCCTTCTTGAGCGAACATCAAAAAGCTCATGGTAGGTAACTTGTGTAATTATTTATGAATCAAACTTGTGATAACTGGAAAGCAACAGTGGTTTAAATTCTTAAATGAATTTAAACACGTTCCAGGCCTCTACGCAAAATCTTAGTGATCTTG
Source organism: Glebionis coronaria (assembly GCA_025667525.1). Taxonomy (NCBI): domain Eukaryota; kingdom Viridiplantae; phylum Streptophyta; class Magnoliopsida; order Asterales; family Asteraceae; genus Glebionis; species Glebionis coronaria. The sequence goes on along the minus strand of CM046878.1, from coordinate 335,850,278 downwards.
CCAGAACATTCAGAGTTATACTATTAAGTATTTACAGTGACGAATGGAAATCCTTCTAGTGTTAACATCAAACAGCACTTGGTAGGTAACTTGCAAGATTCTATATGAATCAAGCTCGTGACAACTGGAAAGCAACGATGGTGCGGTTCTTAATTGAACTTCACTTGTTCCAGGAACATGAATTGACGGCTTCAAATCATGCGGATATTATTATCCAAATGATTCACTCTTTATGTTCGCAGTCAGCTTTGGACGGACGAATAAAGAGAACGGGATTACCCGCGAAATCTTGTCAAGGAGGTTCTTAATTGAAACTACCTGTCACAAGTACGATATTTTATATCGTCCAACGGTCTTCCCCGACCGGAGGTAAAATGCTACCGAATTAGAATGAAATGTTCAAGGCCATTTCATCCGTGTATATGTTTTGTTGCTAACTGTCTTATGCAGCGTAACAAGAAGGTGGCATTGCGGTGTATAATCCAGAAGAAGTCGTCACCACATGCTTATACTACATACACTTAGTACTTCAACAAATTCAATAAAGTCTGAAGGTCAAGTCTTCCGCTGTATCAAACTCTGAAGCTTTCAAGAATTTAAAGGTATAAGTATGTGGAACATGAAGTCGCGAAGAGGCAAATTTCACAAGTGATGAATGCACAAGGTCAAGGCAAGGAAACATGCTCAAGACTAAAGTCAAAGATCACATCAAGCATATTCACAAGAACAAGATCGAAGACTTAAGCATAGTCTGCTAGGTTTAAGATTTTGTAAAATGGTGTGACCTCCCTTAGGGGGAGATTGTTGGAAATGCGTTTTCCCAAAGAAAGTCTCGGTCACATCATTATTAGCATAGATCACGAGCTATAGACTATTTAGAACATTGTAACTTGGAGTGACGTCCCTTAGGGGGAGATTGTTGGAAATACGTTTTTACGTATTTAGAAAGGATCGGTCACTCCAATAATATATTTAAGTTATAGGCTCGTGATCCAGTTTGTAAACAATATAGTCCATATAGCCCACATGTAGGGTGGGCTATATATACCCTCTCCTAGCATGTTAGGAGGGGTGGTTCTTTCATTTTGATATTTTTCAATTTAATTAAATCACTTTCTCTCTCTACTTTTCTTTTCTCTCCTTTCTCTCTCTATACCCTCATCTCCTTCTTCCCCATCTTCCTCCTTCATCCATTCTAATCAATAGATCTAATCCATATATTACACAATCCTAAGATTTCGTAGACCTTCAGACTTTAAGCGTACGTGCATATGGACTGGAAGCTTTCTAGCCTTCTTTACTTTATGCATTTATCTATACTATGATACTCATTTCCATGGACATCGTTTAGTCCTTTCATTTATAGTACTTACATTTGTGTGTGATGAGTTCTACTTTTGGACTACCGATGTTTGATTCCGGTATTTCCTTTATGGTCATGTAATGTTTAGATATTTATCCTTGTATGCTTTGATGACACGCCATAATCACGCGTGACATTCCATTTATCAAAATGGGGTGTTACATCATACCTACCACCACTAACACAAAAAACACATAGATAACACAAACTCATATCTCTTTCTTTCTCTCTTGACTTTGCCGCCACCCCCTTCAAGCAAAAACACAATAACCTTCAATTTTCTACTTGAAATCTATGAAAACTAATCAATATCCCATCTTGGATATTTGATTAGGATCATTTTGGTATAAATTTTATCCACATGCAACAACTTTTAAATTTTTGATATGATCCATGGTGGTTTAATCTATTTTCTTGATAAATATATGTTATTAGCATTGTTATAAATGAATTTTTAGTATTGCATGTTTGAATTATTCAAGGGTGTTAGAGGTTAGATGACTTGTTTATAATGATATTAGGATTATATTAGGCATAGGAGGTTGAATAAAATGGGTTGAAAAATTGATTTAGTGTGATTTTTAAAGATGTGTTTTAGATCAGTGGGAAAAGGGATTTTTTTGGGTATCTTACTGTTTATAAATGGTTAATCTAAGAGAATTTCGTTAGCTTCAATTTGGTATAAAGTAGAGCTTCTAACTCCAAACGAGCGAGAAGTTATGATAATTTGATTATTCGTGTACCGGGAGACGAGTATCGGCACGACATGTAGTTGTTGTCGATATTTGGATCGAATCTCGGGGACTATAGAATGAGTTTTAAAAATGGTCAAGGTCTGATGTTAGGTTCTAAACCTAGGGTTGTGAGTCTATTTTCAAACTCAAGTGTCGGATTTGTAAATGGGATTGTTTAGAATGGTCAAAATGGTTGTATGAGTCGGTGAAGTAAAAATGTCCGGTTTTTGTAGTTCAAAGATATGTCGGGCAGGGAACTTTAATAGTAAAATCTTTTGATGGGTTTTAAGAGGACTTTCCATAGATAGTAAGTGAGATCTCTGATTAGTATCATAAATATTTGACGTGTTTAAGTGGGGTAAATGAGCTCGTACATTTGGTATCTACCGGCAGATTTTTATCGAAAGAATTTACTAATAGAGTAAACATATAGAAGGAAGTAATAGTATCACTTGTATTATTTTCTTTCGGGTTTGTCGTAATATTATGATTTTGAGTTTGATGTTATTATGTATGGGTTATATTCGAGTCTATTATAAATGAACGCACCTTATTTGATAGGTTGCAGTTTTTGTGTTTATGGGGTGTTACAATTATGGTATCAGAGACAAGGCTTCGACCTGTAGGCTCTCAAAACATGACCTGTGATTAGTGGGTTTTCATGCATACATATATATTTCATTGTCGCAGGTTTATGACTAAGTAATGTTTGGTACAGGACTGAGCCTATTTAGTCGCATGTGTTTTATCGAAACTTTTAAATTTGGGACCGACCCATAGGCGTCCCCTCGCCATGTCTTTTATTTTGAGTGAACTGACCATAGGCGTTCACTCTCGCTCATAGAAAAGATTCATAAAACTGCATCATGCATTCATGTACAAATTTTCCTACATAAAATTTTTCTCATGATTTATTGGTATAAATTTTTTTCATGTATATAGTTTATGTTTTGATCAGTTTAATCATGTATTTTATGTTATACTGTCAGATGGATCTTACACGCGAGCAGGAACAACTCAATGCAGCAATCCAAGCTACAATGCAAGCTTTGCTTCCTCAACTGAGGAACGAAATCAGGGCTGAGGTTCAGGCTGCCAACAATCAGCAGCATCACCCAGTACCTCCTCCTCCTCCTCCAGTGACATTGGCCACATGGCTGGAGAGATTCAACAAGCTCCGTCCTTGATCTTTCGAGAGAACAGATAGCCCCAGTGAAGCTGAAAGCTGGTTGGCTCACATTGAGAAGATCTTCGATGCTATGGGCTGTGACCCCGTTTTTAAGTCGAGGTTGGCATGCTACCGGTTCGAAGGTGATGTGTTAAATTGGTGGTTAGCACTGAAGCAGTCTGAGGGAGGTGATAATTGGGTGGCTAGTTTGACATGGGCTCAGTTCAGGGATAGGGTGATGGAGCAGTTCTTTCCCAAGGCTGAGCAGGACAAGCTGAAGAGAGAGTACCATGGGATCCGACAGAAAGCTGGGGAGAATAGCAATGAGTTCATGTAGTGCTTTCTTCGCTTAGCTGGTTTCCTTGGTGTAGCAGCAGGTACTCCTGAAGAGCAGGCAAACCACTTCAGGTGGGCTCTTCGCACATCGGTCGCAAACAACTTGGTGTGTGCTACGTTCAACACGGTAGCACAAGTGGCCGATGCAGCACGTAAGCTGGAGATGCTGCAGGAGAGAGATGATTTCGGGGAAGCAGAGAGACCCGATAAGAGGTAAACATTCGTATTCAAGCGGTGACCAATCCATATTCTTTCAGTATATGTCAATATTTCATCTCTTTAAAATGTATCTTCCAGGCAGAAGACTGGGGACCGGTTTCAGCCGGCTACTTAGCAGCAACCTAATCAGCCCAAGGGAAACGGTCAGACTAACGACCGTTCTGCTACGGATAGGCGTGGCGGTAATGATAACTACCGTAACAACGCTGGACACTCCAACAGCAGCAGGTCCTTATACTTACGCATTTTCTTATGATTACATGTTATAATGCTTAATTCTGACACACTAGCAAATCTTCTACCAGGAACCATGGTAACGGTAGGGACCAGAGCCAGAGAGGTTCGCAGCCTAACCGTCCAGCTATCACTGGTATTCAATCTTACGATTATCCGCATTGTCCTTTGTACCCTATTATCATGTCTCATGTATAATGTTTTATCAGGTTCTCAGCCAGTTAGGACACCTGGTGGAGGTTATACTCATCCTCTTTGCTCTACTTGCCATCGTAGGCACCCAGGGCCATGTCGCCGCGACAGTGACGCATGCTTCAAGTGTGGTCTTCCTGGCCATCGCATGAAGGACTTCCGCAAGGGCGAGATGGAGGTCACATCCGGACATGCTGATACCAAGCCGCCTCCTACTACTGGACGCGTTTATACGACATCTCGCGATCAGGCCAACAAGTCTACAGGTACTATCACTGGAATCTTGTATATGTATGGTCAAGCTTCATGTGTTCTGTTCGATACGGGTGCTACTCACTTGGTCATTTCTACTGCTTATGCCAAGAATGTTAGGATACTCCCCATGCCACTAGAGAATAGACTCAGTATTTCCACGCCTTTGAGAGACTATGTACTTATAACCCATGTGTACAAGACCCTTCCCCAAGAGTTTTATGACAAGGTTCGTCTTGTTGACGCACTTCCGCTGGACATGAATGATTTTGACATGAGTTTTGGCATGGATTGGCTATCCAAGCATCATGCTACCATAGACTGCCATTCATATCGAGTGATCTTCGGTGATGTTAATGCACCAGAGTACATTCATAACGGGTTCGTGCCCGGCAGATCTGTAAAAATCATATCAACCCTGCAAGCACGTGCACTACTGTCACATGGGTGCGAGGGTTATCTAGCTACTGTTCATGACATGGATGCTGAATCCCCATCAATTCAGGATCAGCCGATAGTGTCAGAATTTCCAGATGTATTTCCAGAAGAACTTCCGGGCATACCACCTGCACGTGAAGTGGAATTTAATATCGAGCTCATCCCAGGAGCTGAGCCGATTTCCAAGGCTCCTTATCGCATGGCTCCCATAGAGTTAAAGGAGCTGAAGGATCAACTACAAGAACTTTTGGAACGAGGTTTCATTCGACCGAGCGCATCTCCATGGGGCGCACCGGTCTTATTTGTTAAGAAGAAGGACGGTGTAAAGTGGAATTTAATATCGAGCTCATCCCAGGAGCTGAGCCGATTTCCAAGGCTCCTTATCGCATGGCTCCCATAGAGTTAAAGGAGCTGAAGGATCAACTACAAGAACTTTTGGAACGAGGTTTCATTCGACCGAGCGCATCTCCATGGGGCGCACCGGTCTTATTTGTTAAGAAGAAGGACGGCAGTATGCGTCTTTGCATAGATTATCGCGAGCTCAACAAGATTACCATCAGGAATAGGTATCCACTCCCACGTATAGACGATCTGTTTGACCAACTCCAAGGGGCCAAACATTTCTCCAAGATTGATCTTAGGTCAGGCTACCATCAGCTATGGGTTAAGAATCAGGACATCGCTAAGACAGCTTTCCGTACACGCTATAGCCACTACGAATTTGTAGTCATGCCATTCGGTCTGACCAATGCTCCAGCAGTGTTCATGGATTTGATGAACATAATCTTCCATGAATTTCTGGACAAGTTCGTCATTATTTTCATCGATGACATCCTAATTTTCTCAAAGTACAAGGAGGAACACGAAGACCATCTTCGTTCAGTACTACAGATTCTTCGCAAGAAGTAGTTGTATGCTAAATTCTCCAAGTGTAAGTTCTGGTTGGACAAGGTGGCATTCTTAGGTCACATTGTATCAGTAGAAGGAATCACTATGGATCCAGCGAAGGTTGAGGCTATTACGAAGTGGCCGAGGCCGACATCAGCGAATGTAGTCCGTAGTTTCCTAGGCTTAGCTGGCTATTACCGTAGGTTCGTGGAGAACTTTTCCCGCCTAGCACTACCATTGACCAAACTGATGCGGAAAGGGGAGAAATTCGTTTGAACTGAAGAACGAGAGAAGAGCTTTGAAGACCTGAGGCAGAAGTTAGTATCTGCACCTATTCTTACTCTCCCATCTGGTACGGGTGGATTTCAAATCTATAGTGATGCATTAGGGAAGGGACTTGGCTGTGTTCTCATGCAACATGGGAAAGTGATCGCGTACGCTTCACGGCAGCTTAATCCTTATGAGGAAAATTACCCTACGCATGACTTGAAACTTGCTGCAGTCGTGTTTGCAATGAAGATATGGAGGCACTACTTGTATGGAGAATCATGTGATATTTTCACGGACCACAAGAGCTTGAAGTATATCTTCACTCAGCGTGAATTGAACATGAGACAGAGGAGATGGTTAGAGTTGTTGAAGGATTATGACATTAATCAGCAGTATCATCCAGGCAAGGCGAATGTAGTAGCAGATGTACATAGCAGAAAGTCTAGAATGATCAACGGCATCGAGATTCAGGAAGAAATCATAAGAGACTTGGAGCGACTAGACATAGAGATCATGGTACGTGGACAACACGGTTACTGGGCTAATCTTAGAGTAGAACCCGAGTTACTCTCTAAGATCAAGGAAGCTCAGAAAGATGATGGAGAAATCTAGGCGATAATTCAGAATTTGGAGAAGAAGACAGAATTTCGAGTAGATGCATATGGTATCTTATGGCAGGGCACGAGACTTTGTGTTCCTGATGATCAAGAACTCCAGGAAGCCTTGTTAGCTGAGGCTCAGAGCTCCCCATTCTCTATACATCCTGGTTCGACCAAGATGTACCATGACATCAAGAAGTACTTTTGGTGGAGTGGTATGAAACAGGATGTTGCCACTTATGTCTCCAAATGTCTTACCTGCCAGCAGGTTAAGATCGAGCATCAGCGACTGGCGGTCTTCTTCAATCATTAGATATTCCATAGTGGAAGTGGGACAAAATCACCATGGATTTTGTTACTGGTCTTTCGCCAACCAAGAGGAAGCACAATGGAATTTGGGTTATCGTAGATCGACTTACCAAATCAGCTCATTTCTTACCGATCCGCAAGGAAGATTCGGTCAGTAAACTCGCCGATACGTATAGAAGGGAGATCATGAGACTTCACGGTGCTCCATCCAGCATCGTCTCAAACAGAGATCCTCGATTCACTTCGCGATTCTGGAGAAGTCTGCAGAAAGCTTGGGGTACACAACTTAAGCTTAGCACGGCTTTTTATCCTCAAACAGACGGGCAGTCAGAGCGAACGATTCAGACATTGGAAGACATGTTGAGGTCATGTGCGTTGGAATGGACGGGTGATTGGGATGATTATATCTGTTTGGTGGAGTTTTCATACAACAACAGTTGGCACGCAAGTATCAAGTGTGCTCCTTTCGAGATGTTGTATGGCAGAAAGTATCGCGCCCCAATCTGCTGGGATCAGGTTGGTGAGCGAACACTTGAAGGACCAGAGATCATAGAGTTGACTAATGAGAGGGTCGCAGTAGCTAAGCAGAAACTTCAAGAAGCAGGGTCACGTCAGAAGAGCTACGTAGACAAGCATCGTAGGGACATACATTTTAACGTAGGAGATCACGTTTTCCTTAAGGTTTCATCGGCACGTGGTGTTAGACATTTTGGAATTAAAGGGAAGCTCAGTCCTCGTTTCATCGGACCGTTTGATATCATTGAACGAGTCGGTGAAGTATCTTACCGGTTAGTGTTACTTCCGTAGCTATCTCATGTACACAATGTGTTTCATGTGTTCTTACTCAGAGGGTACCAGTATCATCCCCTTCACATGGTTTAATATCCACTAGAACAGATTCGTGAAGATCTCACTTTCATAGAAGAACCCGAACGAGTTCTTGACAGACAAGAACGAGTCATGAGAAGGAAGACGATTCCATTCGTCAAAATCCTTTGGAGGGATCATACCGAGCGGGAAGCCACTTGGGAAACAGAAGAGTCTATCCGGACTTCTTACCCTCATTTCATATTTTGAATTCGGGTATGTTCTTCTTTTCCAGATTACTTTATCTAAAATTCGGGGACGAAGGGGGAAGAGTTGTAAAACTCGCATGCTTTTACCATGAATAGTGCCCTTATGATAGTACGTACATGATTAGAACTTTTCTTTTATAACACGTTTACGTTTCATGAACAAGAATTACAAGTATTACGTACGTGGAAAAATGGAAAAAAAAACCCAAAAACACCTATGGCGGCTGAAAATCGCTTTTTCTCTACGATTTCACTTTTGTTAGTCTCATCATGAAATCTTATAAGCAATGCGTGTGTAAACACGTTTTTCTTGTTTGATCTAGTGGTTGACTATATTTAGTGGGCTCGTTTTTTTCTATTCTTGTCGTCACTTGTTTTTTCCCATTTATTCAGTCGGTGCTAAATTCTTTATATTGCGTATTAGTTTTTAGTTGCTCTGGTTTGCATTTAATGCTTGCTTGGGATTCGATTTGGTGGGGTTGAGTGGTATTTTTTAATCGTTTAGTATTGTTATTAGATTCGCTTGTTTTTGGCTCTAGTTGGATTTTTTTATTCGCTAGGTTTTGATTGGTGACTGAATTGTGAGTAGTTTCGTTTGGTGGATTGGTATTTTTATTTACGTTTCATTAGCTAGCTATGATTTGGCTACTATTTTTTGTTTGTGAAGCAGTTTTATTTTTATGGAGGGTTTCGTGAGTGATTCGGCTGAGGTTGTTTCTAATCCTAGTTTGGGTACTGGAAGTGATAATGCTAACGGTGAACGACAGCAGCTGAATGTAGAGTCGTTAGAAGATGTTGAAAAATTGTTCTCGATCTCTCTCAATACTGTGGAAGTGATTAATAGGTTTATGAATGATGTCCAAGGTGACAAATATGAATTCTTGAAGCGAATGACTAATGAGCAATGGACTAAGACCCTTGATATTGTATGTGCACGCCAAGTGGTGTTGGAGAGAAATGTTAGAACATTAAAACGTCAACATATTAATGCTACCAAAGCAGGTGTGCGCGATGATGCTAGGGTTCCGTCTTTGAGTACTAATGTAGGGCATGATGCTAGGGTTACACCAGATTTATCTAATGTCACAATGCGTATGTCCTTGGATCAGCATAATGAGGTGAGTGTATCATCTCCTACGTTTAGTAAATTGGTTAATGATGAGCTATCGTTTGCACAATTGGATATAAACCCTAATGATGGGAGTGATGTAGTTGACTCTAATATGGATGATTTCACGTTTTCTAATCCAAGTGATCCAGTGATAGCTGTCGAGGAAACTGTGAAGGAATGCCCTATTGTACAGTCGGTGGATATTGGTGGTCCAACTAACTCCTATGCAGCTGCTGCTAGTTCAAGCCGACAAGCCTCACCTGTTGCTCGTAGTAATATAGGTTCTGCCATATCTGAAAACAGGTTTGAGGGTGTTCAGGTATCTATTCCACGTAAAGTGGTTGAGAAGGTTAATACACGTTTTCATAATACGCTCTATGGATATTTTATTGGTAAACGGATGGCATTTCCAGTAGTTGAATATTTTGCTAAAACTAATTGGGCTAAATTTGGGTTAAAAAGGATCATGATGAATTCCAATGGTTTCTTTTTCTTTCAATTTGATGCACAGTCTGGGTATGAAGCTGTTTTGGAAGGTGGACCATGGATGATTCGTAATTCTCCCATTATTCTTAAAAGGTACACTATGAAGACTAGCCTTCGTAAAGAAGAATTTACTTGTATTCCTGTGTGGGTTAAACTTCATGATGTGCCTCTTCAAGTGTTTGAGGAAGAGGGTATTAGTCTGATTGCTACATATCTTGGTAAGCCTATTATGCTTGATTCTTTTACTAGCACTATGTGTAAAGAATCTTGGGGTCGTAGTAGTTTTGCTCGTTGTTTAATTGAAATTAAAGCTGATTGTGATTTACATGAGACAATTACTATTGGTGTTCCTGATTTGGAGGGTGAGGGGTTTACTAAGGAAACTATTAAAGTTGAATATGAGTGGCAGCCGCCTAGATGCTCTACATGTAATATCTTTGGTCATACGGCTGAAACTTGTCCAAAACGTGTTCTCCCTAAAGTGGCACCTAAAGTTATACATGAACAAGATGATGGATTTCAACAAGTTCGTAGTAGAAAGCATAACAACAAAGGAAAGCAAGGAAGCCAGATTCCGAGAGGTGTCCCGTTAAGCAAAGGTTTCCAGGTTGGTAATCCTTTTACTTTTAGTCCGAAGTCGTCCACTTCTGGTGCTCATATACATGATAACTCATCTAACCCTGGTAAGACCTCGAATGTATCTAAACGTGATAATAGTAAAGATGATAGTGGTACCAAATCTGGGTTGCATACTAGTAGTTCAAATAAAGGTAAAAATGTGGTAAGTGGCGTGTCTACTTCGAATTCTTTTGGGACTCTTTCAGGGGATTTAGGTGACCTAAGTGGAGATGATGATGATGAGGAGGTTGAAAATATTTATGATGAATCTGCTAATCTTCTTAATTCTAAATCAGGGGCAAGCACTCCTGCCACGACTATTTTAAATGTTTAGTATCGCCTCGTGGAATATAAGGGGTCTGAACCAATCCCCTAAAAGAATAGAGGTTCGTCAGGTTATTAATGAAAATAATCTGAGTGTTTGTGCTATCTTGGAGTCTCATGTTGATGCTTCGGGTGTGTATGATATGTGTCGTAAGATTTTTAGCAGATGGAAGTGGACGTCAAATGGTGGTTTGTGTCCTAAAGGAACGCGTATAATTCTTGGCTGGAATGATGATAATGTGGATGTTATGGTGTTGTCTCAAACTAGTCAAGTTATGCATTGTCAGGTTAAAACGCGTATGGATAACCGTACTTTGTTTTGCTCTTTCGTTTATGCTGATAACTACTATATACATCGGCGTGTTCTTTGGAATAATTTTGTTGCTCATGCTACTTTTATGCGGGATAAGCCATGGGCTGTTTTTGGTGATTTTAATGCTGCTCTTAATATTGAGGATCACTCATGCGGCGGCTACACTCCTAATATTGCCATGCGGGAATTCAAGGAGTGTGTTAATCTTATGGAAGTTAAGGACGTTAATGCTACAGGTTTACATTTTACTTGGAATGAGAAACCACAGGGTGATGATGGTATTCTCAAAAAGATTGATCGGATTATGTCTAACATTAAGTTTCTTGATGAGTTTCCAGGTTGTTTTGCAATATTCCAACCTTACAGGATTTCTGACCATTCTCCTTGTGTGTTACGAATCCCTACTATTAGCAAATCTAAGCCTAAACCTTTTAAATTCAGTAATTTTCTTGTGCATAAGAAGGGTTTTCATGCAGAGGTAGCTAATGGTTGGTTGGCTAATGTTCATGGTTGTGCTATGTTTAGGCTTGTTAAGCGCTTAAAAGGTTTAAAGGCTCCGTTTCGTAAACTGCTGTTTGAACAGGGTAATCTTCATGATCGTGTTACTAGACTACGTGTGGAATTAGATGCTGTTCAACAAGCCCTTGATAGAGACCCATCCAATGTGCTGTTGAAAGAAGAGCATGCTCATTATCTAGTTGCCTTTAAGGAAGCTTCTCTTGACGAGGAACGTTTTTTACGTCAGAAATCTAAAATTGAATGGCTTGATGCAGGTGATTCAAATACGGCTTATTTTCATAACTCGGTTAAGAGTAGGACGACTCGTAATCGTATTGAAATGGTTCGTGATTCTCATAATGTGCTTCATGATGGAGATGCTGTGCCTGGTGCTTTTGTTGATCATTACGAGCAATTTCTTGGTCAGGCAAGTGTGTCAGGTTCTTTTGATACGTCTGATTTGTTTGTTAGAAAGCTTGGTGCTCAGAAATCTGCCCATATGGTTAGAGTAATCTCTGACTCTGAAATTAAGAGTGCGTTATTCTCCATGATTGATGATAAAGCGCCTGGGCCGGATGGTTTTACTGCTGCGTTTTTTAAGAAGTCTTGGGATATTGTGGGTGATGAGTTTACATGTGCTATTCGGGAGTTTTTCTCTAATGGAAAACTACTTAAAGAGGTTAATCATACTATTATTGCTCTTATCCCTAAGGTTACTGTTCCTGACAAGATTACTGATTATCGCCCTATCTCTTGTTGTAATGTTATCTTTAAATGCATTAGCAAGATTATTGCTAACCGTATTAAAGGGGATTTGGGGGTTTTGGTTAATATTAATCAATCAGCTTTTGTTCCGGGCCGCAGGATCTCGGATAATATATTATTGACGCAGGAATTGATGAGAAACTATCACAGAAACTCTGGTCCGCCAAGATGTGCTTTTAAAGTTGATATTCAAAAAGCTTATGATACGGTGGATTGGCAGTTTCTCCGTAATACTCTGATTGGGTTTGGTTTTCATCATATAATGGTTGATTGGATTATGACATGTGTTTCTACTACGTCGTATTCGATTTGTATCAATGGTAATTTATATGGTTGGTTTCAAGGAAAGAGAGGTCTCAGACAAGGTGATCCGTTATCTCCGTATCTTTTCACTTTGGTTATGGAAGTTCTTTCTCTTATGCTGCAGCGAAGGGTTCTTGATACTGATGACTTTTATTTCCATCACCGGTGTGAGCAGCAACGAATTATTAACCTTTGCTTTGCAGATGATCTTTTCTTGTTTGCCAGGGGTCATTTGGGTTCTGTGCAAGTTATTATGGATGGTTTGGAGGAATTTAAAATTGCTTCTGGTTTGGTTCCAAGTATCCCTAAGAGCACTGTTTTCTTCTGCAATGTTTCCACTGCTGTTAAAAGTACTATTTTACATATAATGCCTTTTGCTGAAGGCGAGTTACCTGTCCGATACCTTGGTGTTCCTCTAATCTCTTCTAGGCTTCTGTATAGGGACTGTAAGGTCCTTGTAGAAAAGCTTGAGAGTAGAGTTAATGATTGGCGCAATAAATTTCTTTCTTTAGCAAGAAGACTCCAGTTAGTTCGTTCAGTCCTATCTTCTATGCATATTTACTGGGCGTCAGTTTTTATTTTACCTGTGCGGATTATTCATGATTTAGAGCAGCTTTTGAGGGGCTTCTTATGGTGTCAAGGTGAAATGAAGAAGGGTAAGGCTAAAGTTGCTTGGGACTCTGTATGTAATCCATTTTATGAAGGTGGTCTTGGTATTCGTAAGCTTTCTGACTTTAATGCTGCTTTAATGGTTTCTCATATTTGGTGTATTTTGACTCGTAAAGATTCTTTATGGGTCAAATGGATCTATTCTTATAAGTTAAAGGATCGAAGCTTTTGGGATGTTCCTTGTATTGGTGACATGAGTTGGGGCTGGAGAAAACTTCTCCAAATCAGACCACGTGTTCGTAAGTTTTTATGGTATAATATAAATAATGGTAGAGTTGCTTCTATGTGGTTTGATAATTGGGCAGATTCTTGTCCTCTACGGGACACCCTCACGGTCCGTAATATCAATAGATCGGGGTTCTCTTTATCTAATAAGGTGAGGGATCTTATCGTTGATGGTGCTTGGCAGTGGCCGCAGGATTGGAATACTAGATTTCCGAATATTGTTTCTATACCTGTGCCTATTATTAATGATGACAAAGAAGATGAGTTGCTGTGGAGGGATATTAGTGGTGTTTCTCGGCCGTTTTCTGTGGCGTTAGCGTGGGATTCCATACGTGATCGAGCTATGGAAGTTAATTGGTATAAAGCTGTCTGGTTTTCGCATTGTATTCCTCGTCACTCTATTAATTTGTGGCTGGTGGTTAGAAGGAAATTGAAGACGCAGGATAGGCTTAAGCAATGGGATGTTGGCCCGTTGGTGGATTTAAGCCTTCTTCGGTGTCCTTTATGTGGTTTGGTGCAGGACTCCCATGACCATCTTTTCTTTGAATGTTCTTATTCTATGCAGGTTTGGTCTAAGGTTCGGGCCTTGTGTGGTATGGATACTGTCCCCCCTCGTATTGATGATATATTAGCTCATGTTATTCCAATTTCGAATGGGAAATCATGTGTTAGCATTCTTGCTCGTCTTGTGTTGGCTGCTACTGCTTATTTTATTTGGATGGAACGTAATTCACGACTATTCAAGAAGAAGCGGATGTCTGTTGATCAGTTATTTCAGATTCTATGTGATACTATTCGATTGAAGCTGATTTCTTTCCGTTTCAAGAAATTATCTACCAGGTCAAGTTTGCTGCTTGCCAAATGGAGGGTTCCGAGCTCAAGAATTGTTCCATGATAGGAGTGCCGGGTGAGTGTTGTACTCTTTTTTCCTTGTCCAAGGTTTTTCCCACTGGGTTTTCTTTGGTAAGGTTTTTTAAGGAGGCAGACTCATTTGGATTCATCCTGCTCCTATCATGGTGGTGTTGGATGCTGACGAGTGAGCGCGGTTTCATGTTCACATCTTGGTTTTTATCTAGTTTACTTTTGTTTCCTAGATTCGGTTAGGGCTTTTGATGTTTCATAGTCTATGTTAACAAGCTGCATGTAGCTTGAGGTTAATGTGGTATCTCAGCCACATTCCTTTGTACTTAAACGATTTTTTGGTTAATTTATTTACCGGGGTAACCCATTACCAAAAAAAAAGTATTACGTACGTGTTATAACACGATAAGTATTTATTACGTATTAACACACGATAATTATTCCAATAATAATTATAATCACGAACATACGAACATGAAATCATGAACGTAAATTAATCACGAGCTAATATTACGTATGTATATATATTTATTACGAACACGAATAAATATATTAAGTCACGATCGATAACTAATTAGATCACGCAAATTTACGAACACGAGAACACACTATTATTTTAGACACGGAAAATGTTCGGGTTACCCTTTGTGGGCCCCATACCCGCGGCTAAACTAAGACCAAAGGGGCCAAGCCCATTAATTTTACTAAACAAGGAAAAAGGGAAAAGATTATTTTCATAATTCAAGATTTAAAAAATAACTAAAAACCCTAAAAATCCCTTTTCTTCTTCCTCTCTTTGCCCCCGGGTTTTGCATCACCAAAAGGGTGATTCGGTTTGATTTTGGTCTTTGATTTAGTGCAAGGATCGTTGTGTGTTCATCCTCATTCGATTCACGTGATTGGTATAACCTTTAACCTTTTTCTTTTTATGTTTTGATTTGTTTATCACATAAAATCATGAAGGTTTTTAATAAACTAATTAAAAACAAGTAATTAAACATGTTCCTAATCATGGGGTTTAATCAATCATGGGTTTAGGGGTGTTTTGTTTGTGGCCGACGCCTAACCGAGCCCCAAGGGGGTCTCGGCTTGGCTTATTTCGCACCACCGAGACCATATGGTCTCGGTTTGGTGGTGATGGTGTCACGACAGCAGCAAGGCAAAAGGAAACCCCGACTTAGGTCGGGGTATGGTGATGTTTACGAGTCCGGTTCATGGGTTTTAATCACGGGTCCGGTTCACACATGTTTAGAATGAAAACACGGTCCGGTTCATGAGTTATTATTTTTACAAGTTATATTGTTTTTACAAGACTTAAATTAAAGTAATAAAAGCATGAACATGATTAATTTAATTTACATGACTTAGGTTATTAATTTATTTATTAACACATGAATTTTAACCTAAGTATTTTATCTTTTAATTAGAGTATATAATTAATTAATTATTAAAACCATGACTTATAATTAATTAATTTACATGACTTAGGTTTATTATTAATAGATAATAATACATGTTTTAACCTAAGTAATTATTTTACCCTTTATTTAATTAAATCATGTTATATTTAATTAAATACTTAAAACCTATAGTTTATTTAATTTACATGAAATAATTAATAAATTATAGTATATAATCACATGACTTAGAATATTAATCAGAAAACACTTAAGCTTATATAATTAGCTTAATTATCCAACTTATATCTAATTATGAAAACTTTCTATTTTTAGAAACTTATTTATTTAAGGCAGCTAATCTATTTATGGAAACTTTCTATTTTAGAAACTTATCTATTTTAATCAGTAATTCTATTTTTGGAAACTTTCTATTTTTGGAAACTTTCTATTTTTGGAAACTTTATATTTTTAGAAACTTTCTATTTTTGGTAACTTTCTATATTTGGAAACTTTCTATTTTTGGAAACCTGCTATTTTTAGAAAGTTACTTATTATTACACAACAAGTATAATAATACATGAAATACAAGTAATATTTAATCAGAATAGACAGAATACATGATAAACACAGTATAAAGCTTAAATCAGTAAAACATGACATGAACATATAAAACAAGCTAAGACATGATATAAAACCAGTTACGTACTCAGTAATCAGATACTTATACACGTATGTATTTATGTAGAATTAGTGATACTAAAGTAGGACTCTCTTCCGTTCGTCTTCTTCGTTCACTGGACATAAGGTACGGATTCTCCGTCCTTTTAGTATGGACTGTCTTTCCTTATTAGGATTTCCCGTATGCAGCCAACTGTTTTCCCCAATATATGTTTTATATGTTTTGATTGCTTATGTTTAATTAGAATACCTAAAGCCATATACATGCATGACCAGTTTCACCTAGTTATGGAGGTACCATAACCATAACACTGGAGGCACTAGTGTTATGACTTCACCACAGTGGAGTGATAGCTCATGGCGTCTCTTTTCAGATTTTGGCCATTTATTATATTATCAGGTGGGGCGTATGGGTGCATCCTAGTTTACATGTTTTCAGCAGATTACTAAGTGTGAATGTGGTGTGTGCCTGACATCCTTCACAAGGAGCTGATCCCTCCTACCCAAAACCAGTATATTAAATTAGAGGCAGCCCCTCTAATTTGCATGACGAGGTCACCCCTCTAAGTATTCATGCACGTTGATATTTCATGACCTATATTGGCTAATGGTAAAATATGTTAACCAGTTTTTACAAGATAAACATAAGGCTTTTCAAACTATAAAACCAGTTTTACTAAGATATAACCAAGTTATCCAGGACTTAGTTTTCTTCCGCTGTTTCATGTTTATATGCTTGTACTATTCATGCTATTCTTGTATATCCGTGCACTGAGCGTATTGCTCAGTCGTTTTCCTTTTCATGTTCCTAAAACGGCAGGTACTCAGGGACGCTCGTAGACTTTAAGCGTACGTGCATATGGACTGGAAGCTTTCTAGCCTTCTTTACTTTATGCATTTATCTATACTTTGATACTCATTTCCATGGACATTGTTTAGTCCTTTCATTTACAGTACTTACGTTTGTGTGTGATGAGTTCTACTTTTGGACTATCGATGTTTGATTTCGGTGTTTCCTTTATAGTCATGTAATGTTTAGACATTTATCCTTGTATGCTTTGATGACACGCCATAATCACGCGTGACATTCCATTTATCAAAATGGGGTGTTACATCATACCTACCACCACTAACACAAAAAACACATAGATAACACAAACTCTTATCTCTTTCTTTCTCTCTTGCCTTTGCCGCCACCCCTTCAAGCAAAAACACAATGACCTTCAATTTTCTACTTGAAATCTATGAAAACTAATCAATATCCCATCTTGGATATTTGTTTAGGATCATTTTGGTATAAAATTTATCCACATGCAACAACTTTTAAATTTTTGATATGATCCATGGTGGTTTGATCTATTTTCTTGATAAATATATGTTATTAGCATTGTTATAAATGAATTTTAAGTATTGCATGTTTGAATTTTTGAGTAGGTAATTTTTGAATGATTATTTAAGGGTGTTAGAGGTTAGATGACTTGTTTATAATGATATTAGGATGATATTAGGCATAGGAGGTTGAATAAAATGGGTTGAAAAATTGATTTAGTGTGATTTTTAAAGAGGTGTTTTAGATCAGTGGGAAAAGGGAATTTTTTTGGGTATGTTACTCTTTGAAAATGGTTAATCTAATGGCATAGGGTTGTAGAGAATTTCGTTAGCTTCAATTTGGTATAAAGTAGAGCTTCTAACTCCAAACGAGCGAGAAGTTATGATAATTTGATTATTCGTGTACCGGGAGACGAGTATCGGCACGACATGTAGTTGTTGTCGATATTTGGATCGAATCTCGGGGACTATAGAATGAGTTGTAAAAATGGTAAAGGTCTGATGTTAGGTTCTAAACCTAGGGTTGTGAGTCTATTTTCAAACTCAAGTGTCGGATTTGTAAACGAGATTCCCGGCCGCCATCTTCTTCTATTATTTCCGGCCATAAACCAACCCTAAAATCGTCCTCTCTACCTATTAACGATGCTTATTGTTCTTGGGTATGCAATACGAATATAGGGTTGTGTTTCTATTCTAAGAAGGTGGTGGCCAGAGCTTTATTTATTATCTTATGGGATCTCCATATACCACTGATTACCCATCTTATCAATGGGTAGTGATGATGGTTTTGTGATTTGTACGGCGGCTCCACCTTGTATTGTATGATTTGATGCTCTAGGGTTCCGAATCAGTCATATAAGGGTTCATATTGTTTCTTTCTTTTGGAGTCTGCTAGTTTCTTGGGCATCTTAGCGAAACCACAAACCCTAGTTTCATATTAGGGTTTAGATCGGATTGAATATTTCCTATGGTTTTCGTTGACGGGACATTACAAAGGGCTGCTATACTGCAGGTTCTGTTGTATCCTCTATGTTGATGGTGATTGTGCCTGATCATCATCAAGGCATTAGGGTTTCGATTATGTCACTCAAGCACAGGTTCTGGTATAGCTATACGTACTAGATCAGAGTTCTATCCGTGGTTTTAGTGCTCTTGTTTTTTGCTATTGCTGGAGCGTGAGGTGTTTTATTCACGTCACTTGTACTGTATTGGGGTTGGGTGATTCGAAACCATACTACTTGTATGTTTGGTCGTGGTTTGTGCTTATGTCGAGTTGTGGGTTTAGAGAGAATGGTCATTTGCTTGCAGGTGGAGGCTGCTTAGCTGGGATCTATGGTAATGGGTCTTCTGCCGAGATATTTAGACGATTTTGTTAAAGGGCAAGGACGTATTTATCATCATGTATTGGTTCTTATAATATTCACATTGTGAATATTGTAGATGTAGTTCCTCTTTGAAGCTGTTAGTGACCGGTGTCGTCGCAGCCTTAGTTAATATCAGGATGCTTAAAGATGCTGCTCTATTGAACGGCACATGTTTTCGTTTACTATGGTTCAGCTGAGAGAGGGATTGGAATTATTGTCTATGTTGGAAGCAAGAGGTTCATATCTTATATTTTGTCTGCTTGTACTATTCCAATATAGTTTAGTAGTCATAAGAGTGGCATGTCACTCTTATGATAGGGTATTTAGTTGTTGCACAGTGTTTTGTGTGCATGGTTGTGCCCATGTAACGGGCTGAGATGATAGGACCTCACCTACATCTGTTGTACTTCAATGTTTTTTGGCGTAATATATCTTTTACCGGGGATAGTCCCCTTTACCCAAAAAAAAAAAGATTGTTTAGAATGGTCAAAATGGTTGTATGAGTCGGTGAAGTAAAAATGTCCGGTTTTTGTAGTTCAAAGATGTGTCGGGCAGGGAACTTTAATAGTAAAATATTTTGATGGGATTTTAAGAGGACTTTCTATAGATAGTAAGTGAGATCTCTGATTAGTATCATAAATATTTGACGTGTTTAAGTGGGGTAAATGAGCTCGTACATTTAGTATCTACCGGCAGATTTTTATCGGAAGAATAGACTAATAGAGTAAACATATAGAAGAAAGTAATAGTATCACTTGTATTATTTTCTTTCGGGTTTGTCGTAATATCATGATTTTGAGTTTGATGTTATTATGTATGGGTTATATTCGAGTCTATTATAAATGAACGCACCTTATTTGATAGGTTGTAGTTTTTGTGTTTCTCGGGCATCAACTATCGTCGAAGGTCGTCTTGCTACTGCTATTACTCAAGGTGAGTCTATATCCTCGCTTTGTACTTGTTTTGAATGATTTTAAAACCCGCGAGGGGGATACATGCTATTTGAAAATAAAATGAACACAAGTCATGAGTGATTGTTTGGACTCGAATGTTGCCTTATGTTGCCTTGAATTGAATAAGTACCTAAATTGCAAAAGTCCTTAAATTCATGAGTCGTTAACTATGTTCTGACTTGATGTTGTGAGTTGAGAATAGCCGCTTATTCAAATGATAATACTATTGGGCTGACGACCCTATCTGAGACCATGGCTTTACGCTGAGTAACCTCTGGGAAGGATAATTTACGAGAATAAGAATGTGGTATACTTGCAATTGATACCCTAGTAGGGGCACTGGATTCATCTTGTCATGCCGGCTTTAGGCATGGGTGACTAAGTTAAGGGGTCAGTGTCATGAGCTTAATACAATTCTATAGCTATTGCTATATGCCAGAATGCCTGATTAATAGATTGTATACATAGCAATTCTATTAAATGTCATGATTGATTTTTCTCTTGTGTTCAAATGATGATTTGGAAAACCTATAGACTTGCTCAACCGTTGTGTTGATAATTTTAAGCATGTATTTCAGGTGATTGAAGTTGATGAATGCGGAGCTTGTTGGAGAAGGATTGCGGGTTGCTTTTGTGGTGATTGGGTCTAAAACGGATTTTTTCCCTTTTCTCATAAAATTTATAATGTATGGTCATGTATTTTGGTAAAAATGGTTGTTGATTGGTTGAGATCTTTGGGGGACCTAAATGTTACTCTGATATTTCTAAAATTGTTTTACTTGGGATCGAAGGTTTTAGACAATGGTTAAATTATACCCTTTTATAATTCAAATGTATCATTTTGAGATCGTTTAATGTGTTTTGTGTAATGAAGTTTGAGTTTAGCATCCAAATGTGTATTTCCGCTGCGCAATGTAATTTGGGGGTGTTAGAGATTGGTAATTAGAGCTTTTAGTTATAGCGAATTAGGTCGATTTTTGAAAAATGTCCTAAACTATAACTCTGGTGTCGCAAATATTTTACAAAAGCACGCAACTTCCCCGTAAGGCTCTGGTAAGATTATTTGTTTTGTATTGTTTTATAGTTAGATGTATCCCATAAAACTGAAATGATTTTTAGAGTATTATTAAGTAAATACTATGATGATGTATTGATGTGGTTGAAAGTACGTTGAGTACTTGTTATCGTAATTTCCTTTATGCAATGCATATGTATATAATTTTGAATAATGAACTTATATAGTGCCGAGCGTCTAGGACAGTAGACCAGATGATAAACAATTTTACAACTGATTTCTTGCGACTTGTATCGTGTATGAGGAAGTTTGATGAGTTGATGTATGATAGATATGTGGTTGAAAACTGGTGTGATTAGGTGGTTGATGTGAAAGAAAAGTTGTTTCAAAGGTTGTATCTAGTATGTGTAGATTGGTATTTGTTAGGACTCGGATGATGGACAAGATTGCTAGTCTTAGGTCGATGGTGATAAATCTGAGTGCTTGAATTGAAAATATTATATAGGAGTAGGTAAGGTTTGAAAGGATAAGTGAGTGGGAGCCTCATGTGAGATCAATTCTTAGTCAAGCTAGGAAGCTTAGGAATGTTGAAGGTCGTACTAAGATTCGCCTTGTGATTAATCTTCCATGTATGAGTGAGTATTTAAATTTTTAGAGTGAGCTGCCATCATGTTAGGGATTCGACTTTGAAGTGCGAAAAGGGAAATAGACGAGTGTGATGAAACTGACAACAGTGTTAAGGATGACGAGGATCTGATGTCTAAGGAACTAATCGCATAATGGATTTCTTTGTATCTTATTTTCTTTTTGTGATCGAACTTATTTAAACCTTGTGTCGTAGCATTGTGATGGAACTTATTATCTTTTAAGTTTGTTTGGTAAATGATTGTAGTGACAGACATTGCCACTGTCTTGTTGTATCCTCAACACAATCTAAATTACCCTCATGATCTATGATGTGCCTTTATTAACTCTTTTGAGTTTTGGTTGATGAGCCATTGTAGTTATGTTGTTTGTGCATGTAGTATCCATGAGATGTCCTGATAAAGAAATCCTTCTTTTATCTTGATGTGTATACTTATCATGTGTCTTTCTTCTGTGATGATGGAAGAAGGAGTAGGGAAATCATATTTCTGTCATTAGTGGATCACCAGGTGACTAAGTTTCTTGAAATATGTCGCTAAAGCTAACAACTACTACTGTGAACATTATGATTGAGCGAGCTATACCTAGAGCACATTAAGCTGATCGTGCTGCAAGAAATCAAGATGTTGGAGTTAGTTGTGTTGGAGATAATGGTGCTAAAGTTGATGCTGCTGAGAATAATGATGATGTTGCTGAGAATAATGATGATGCCGCTGAGAATAATAATGATGCTGCTGGGAATAATGATGATGCTTCTGGAATAATGATGATACTGATGGAATAATGACGATGCTGCTGATCCAGATGGGAGTGTTGTTGCTGTTCTGCAAGTTTCAAGAGAATGTATGTATGTTAGTTTTAAGAAGTGTGGTTCTACTCAGTTTTGTGGTACTGGTGGTGCATTAGAATTTCATAGATAGATTGATAAGATAGATAGTACTTTTGAGATTAGTGGGTGTTCAGAAACCAATAAGGTGAAAATTGTTGCTGCTACATTTCAGGATGGTGCACCAAGATGGTGGAATAACCAAGTGACTACTTTAGGATTGGTTGTGGCTAATAGTAGGACATGAACCGCGACTAAAGGACTATTGACTATTAAGTTTTGTCCCGAGAAGTAATTAGGACAGTTGGAATACGAATTGAGGCACTTAGTGCTAGAGAACGATGTTATTAATGCTTATAATATAAAGTTTTCTGAGTTGTGTTTGTTATGTCCTGATACTTTTGTGAATGACCGTAAGACAACGAAGCAGTACATTAAAGGATTGTCTAGTAATATCAAGGGTGAGACTATTTCTTCAAACCTAAATCTTTCGAGGAAGCTGTTCAGATGGCGCATGATTTAATGGACGTGAAAGTGCAAGATAGGAAAGATAGCATTGTTGAAAACAATAAGACAAAGTGGGAATCTGCTTAGTCCAATCAGAATCAAAGTCAAAATCATGGGGTTACCGTAATAACAATAACCAAAGACAGAACCGAAACCAGTATTTAAACCATGGAAGGAATGATGGGATTCGTGCTGCCACTTTGTCTGGAGGTAACAAGATAAATCTTAAGCGTGTTTGTTGTACTTTATACTATGAAGGTAATTTTTCACATTTGCAACTAGAGTTAGGACAACCTGGTCATAAAGCTGTTAAGTGTAGGACAAGAGGATTAGTCAATAGAATTAGTACCCCTGGAGTTGTGATATGTTTTTGCTATGGTGAGGAAGGACACATACAAGGGAATTGTCTAAGGAAAGGAAATTGACAAGATAGGAATGTTGCCGCTCCAGCT
The DNA here is from genome assembly GCA_025667525.1 of Glebionis coronaria. NCBI lineage: Eukaryota > Viridiplantae > Streptophyta > Magnoliopsida > Asterales > Asteraceae > Glebionis > Glebionis coronaria. The sequence continues at coordinate 335,826,858 of CM046878.1, read as the reverse complement.
TACGTTTGAATGATGCTGACATAGCTTAAGGTCTGAATGTTGTAAATGGTATATTCTTATTTGGTGTTCTTTATGTTAGTATGTTGTTTGATTTCAGATCAGATAGAAACTATAGAAATGTAAATATTCAGTTGTTTTGTTAATGGAGAATTAGTAAGATTAATAACTACCTATGATATGGAGTTAACCAATGGAAAGGTTATTAGTATTAGTTCCATACAAAAAGAGTGTTCCTTGAATTTAGGGAAGTGTTTAGTATTGACTTGATGCTCATAAAGTTGGGATTTTTAGATGTAGGTTATTGGCATAAACTGGTTAGTGGTGTGTAGTGCTGATGCTTGAGATTGGAAAAATCTTTACCCTAAATTTATAGCTGCTGGTTTAGATTTTGCTGAGAAGCTGAGTGTTGACTGTGAAAGGTGATGAGTGAACTATCCTTCTAGGAAGTGTGTCTTATTTGAAAATGAGGAAGTAGGTCGAAGAGGTATGTGATGTATTTCTAGCTCAGGTAATTAGTTATATGGTAGCTGAGGAGAAGTTAGGAGATCTGTTAATGATTTGAGAGTTTTCTATGGTTTTCCTGAAGTTTTGCAGAGTTGCTGCCGTCTTGTGAAGTGTAGATTTGTGTCGATTGAGTGTTGTAAGCGATAGGTGTAGTGCTCCTGCGTTCCGTTATGTAGTGCTTCTGTGTTTCATTGAGTAGTATTCGTACGCCTTATCATTTGGCACCATCAGAGTAGAATGAGTTATCCGTTCAACTGTGAGAATTGATGGATAAGGGATGTATTAGATTAAGTTTCATTATAATGAGGATCGCCTATGTTATTTGTCAAGAAGGGTGGATTGCTTCGGATGTTGTATCGACTATCGTGAGCTTAGCACATTAACTGCCACGAATCAGTATCCACTGTCGAGGATTGACGTTATTTGACCAAAATTCTAAGGATCCAGTGTGTACTCAAAGATCTCTTTGAGGTCTGGTTATCATCAACTGAGAGTTAGGGAAGAAAATATTCCTATAGTTGTTTTTCGTACTTGATGTGGGTGCTTTAAGTTTCAAGTGATGTTTTTGGAATTGAGGAACGCATATACCGTATTAATGAACCTGGTGAAATATGTGTGTAAGATGTACTAGGATGAGTTAGTCATTATATCCATTGAAGATATTCTATTTTATTCCATGAGGAAAGGAGGAACATAAGTAGCATATGAAGATAATTTTGGAATGATTGGAAAAACAGAAACTGTATTTAAAGTTCCCTATGTGTGAATGTTGGTTGAAATATTTGCGTTTTCTAAGGTAGTTGATTGACAACAAAGGTATTCGTGACGATCTTGCCAAGATTGAAACGATTAAGGATTGGTCGGTACCAACGACGCCGACGGAAATCTGTTTATTCCTTGGTCTAAGCTGGGAATAATCGGAGGTTTATCGAAAGGTTTTCACTGATTTTTGAACCATTGATTAAGCTGATTAAGAAGAATTGGATGTGTGAGTCCCACTTATACATCTAAATTTTAAGTTTCGAGATCTGATCCTTATCAGATAAGGAAGCTATATTCTGAACACTGAAGGGTAGGTTGTGTTAGGCACTGATGTTGTCATTGTTGGAAGGATCTGAAGTATTTGTAGTTTGTAGTTTTCTATGATGCGTCTCATAAGGGTTATGTAGTTGTGGTGTTTGATTTGAGATTGTACGAAATATTACTTGTATGGAATCAAGCGTGTACTAATTAAGGATCATAAGAGTTTGCTTCATAATTATTTTCTTGGGATGATAAAGGAAATGAGTAGAGGATCACCAGTTATATATATTTTGAGTACTTGAGTATGTTGATGGTTATGACTGTGAGTGATTATGACTAAGAGATTCGCTACCTTCCGAGAAAGGAGAATGTGGTAGCTGATACACTAATCAGGAAGAAAAAGGAAAAATCCTCTAGGATTTGAGTTTTGGTGATGACAAGAAGTGTGGACTTGATAGAAAGGATATTGAAATTTTATGTTAGTGGTCTGATTTGAGAAGGATGTCAAGATAAGTGATTTCAACATTTTGTCAAACTTATGGAAAGGATTTGTTGTAAAGTCAAGTGAGACATGGAATATTGAGCACTCCTAACATACCCGAGTTGAGACAGTGAGACTTAGTGATGAAGCAATCTCACAAGTCAAGTAATCGATACGTTCTGGTTTGACTAAACGTGAAAGTTGAGGTAAGTACTTCGCGATATACAGAGACTGATGGAAAAAGTGAAAGGACGATTCGAACATTAGACGATATACTTGTGCGTGTGCGATCGACTTAGGAACTGTTAGAATTCTTATACAAAAATGGTTATCATGCTAGTAATGAGGCTGTACTATTTGAGGATCCATAAAGAACTTCAAACCGTGAAGGTTAAAGATCGTGAGTTATGGACGTAAGTTAGGTTTTCGGTGCATTGTAGAAATGTAGGTGGAATTGAATGACTGAACTAGAGCTGATGTTGGCAAATATTGATAAAATTGTATAGGCTAAGGATCGTTTATTAATAACAATGAGTTGTTAGAAGAGTTATGTTGGCAATCGAAGGAAATCAATGGAGTTTGAAATTGGGAAACGTGGTTATGCTTAAGGTGTCATTATGAAATGTAAAATTTGTTTTGAGAACAACAAGGAAGGAATTCAACTTGAAGATAAGTTGCTTTTCATAGATAAAACTGTGAAGAGTTCTTATGAGGTCGAAACATAGTAAGAATTATATTGTGAAGATACAAGAATTCTAGGAGTGGACCCGAACTCGCGAAGGAAGCATGAGGATTTCTTAAAGGAAAAGAGTTCTCTTTTGTTCTAGAAGTATGGAATGTGAGTATAAGAGGGGCTGAGCGCTGGGGACGTCGCTCTCTTTTAGGAGGGTAGGATGTGATAACCCGAACCCGCGGTCATTATTTATTATCATTTTACGAATAATTTTGAAATTTTCAATGAGCTTGAATGATATGACAGTTGTTGTTTTAATTTAAAACCGATGTTGGAAGTCTTATTTTTACCTTTTTACTAATAGCGAGAATTATTAGTGATCACGATATCGACGGATGCCCGAGATTTTATGTTTTATTATTTGTTGTCTCGATGTTTATATTTTTGACGTTTTTATTTTAATTACGTATTAAGTCGATCCGGGATCATATTATTATCAAATTTTGAGTGCGTTTTTACTTTTGAAAAGTATTTTTACGAAACCCGAGCCTCGTAAATATTTTCAAAATTGACCATTTACCTTTTCTACCTTTTAAAGTATTTTATTGCATTTTGGACCAAAACTATCACAAATTGGCAAGAAAGGTCCCTCCACCCACCATATATAAACTTCATACCAACCACCACTAACACAAAAAACACATAGATAACACAAACTCTTCTCTCTTTCTTTCTCTCTTGCCTTTTCCGCCACCCCCTTCAAGCAAAAACACAACGATCTTCAATTTTCTACTTGAAATCTATGAAAACTAATCAATATCCCATCTTGGATATTTGATTAGGATCATTTTGGTATAAAATTTACCACATGCAACAACTTTTAAAATTTTGATATGATCCATGGTGGTTTGATCTATTTTCTTGATAAATATATGTTATTAGTATTGTTATAAATGAATTTTGAGTGTTGCATGTTTAAATTTTTGAGTGGGTAATTTTTGAATGATTATTTAGCAGTGTTAGAGGTTAGATGAATTGTTTATAATGATATTAGGATGATATTAGGCATAGGAGATTGAGTATAATGGGTTGAAAAATTGATTTACTGTGATTTTTAAAGAGGTGTTTTATATCAGTGGGAAAAAGGCAATTTTGGGTATCTTACTGAATGAAAATTGTTAAACTAATTGCTTAGGGTTGTAGAGAATTTCGTTAGCTTCTATTTGGTATAAAGTAGAGCTTATAGCTCCAAACGAGCGAGAAGTTATGATGATTTGAATTATTCGTGTACCGGGAGACGAGTATCCGCACGACATGTTGTTGTTGTCGATATTTGGATCGAATCTCGGGGACTATAGAATGAGCTGTATAAATGGTCAAGGTCTGATGTTAGGTTCTAAACCTATGGTTGTGAGTCTATTTTCAAACTCAAGTGTCGGATTTGTAAACGGGATTGTTTAGAATGGTCAAAATGGTTGTATGAGTCGGTGACGTAAAATTGTCCGGTTTTTGTAGTTTAAAGATGTGTCGGGCATAGAACTTTAATAGTAAAATCTTTTGAAGGGCTTTTAAGAGGACTTTCTATAGATAGTAAGTGAGATCTCTGATTGGTATCATAAATATTTGACGCGTTTAAGTGGGGTAAATGAGTTCGTAGATTTGGTATGTACTGGCAGATTTTTATCGAAAGAATAGACTAATAGAGTAAACATATAGAAGGAAGTAATAGTATCACTTGTATTGTTTGCTTTCGGGTTTGTCATAATATTATGATTTTGAGTTTGATGTTATTATGTATGGGTTATATTCGAGTCTATTATTAATGAACACACCTTATTTGATAGGTTGCGGTTTTTTTGTTTATCGGGAATCAACTATCGTCGAAGGTCGTCTTGCTATTGCTATTACTCAAGGTGAGTGTATAGCCTCGCTTTGTACTTGTTTTGAATGATTTTAAAACCCGCGAGGGGGATACATGCTATTTGAAAATAAAATGAACACAAGTCATGAATGATTGATTCGACCCGAATGTTGCCTTATGTTGCCTGATGTTGCCTTGAATTGTATAAGTACCTAAATTGCAAAAGTCCCTAAATTCATGAGCCGTTAACTATGTTTTGACTTGATGTTGTGAGTTGGGAATAGCCGCTTATTCAAAGGATAGTACTATTGGGCTGACGATCCTATCTAAGACCAGGGCTTTACGCTGAGTAACCTCTGGGAAGGATAATTTACGAGAATAAGAATGTGGTATACTTGCAATTGATACCCTAGTAGGGGCACTAGAATTCACTAGTCATGCCGGCTTTAGGCGTGGGTGACTAAGTTAAGGGGTCGGTGTCATGATCTTAATACAATTCTATAGCTATTGCTATATGCCAGAATGCCTGATTAATAGATTGTATACGTAGCAATTCAATTAAATGATCATGATTGATTTTTCTCTTGTGTTCAAATGATGATTTGGAAAACCTATAGACTTGCTCAACCGTTGTGTTGATGATTTTAAGCATGTATTTTAGGTGATTGAAATTGATGAATGGCGGTGCTTGTTGGAGAAGGATTGCGGGTTGCTTTTGTGGTGATTTGGGTCTAAAACGAATTTCTTTCCTTTTTGTCATAAAATTTATAATGTATGGTCATGTATTTTGGTAAAAATGGTTGTTGATTGGTTGAGATCTTTGGGGGACCTAAATATTACTCTGATATTTCTAAATTTTTTTTACTTGGGATCGAAGGTTTTAGACAATGGTTAAATTATATCCTTTTATATTTCAAATGTATCATTTTGAGATCGTTTAAAGTGTTTTGTGTAATGAAGTTTTAGTTTAGCACCCAAATGTGTATTTTCGTTGTGCAATGTAATTTGGGGGTGGTAGATACAAGCATGTATAAACCCTCTTTCATGCAATCATACTTAGGAATCCATTGAAGTTATGATAATTGTATAACTATGTTGGCCACCATACTTATACAATTTCCCTTTTCCCAGTGTAATCCCTCCTATGATGACACTTATAAGAACCAATATAACATATATCATATACATCTACCAATTAAGCACACTCATACAACCAAAAAGGTCCAAATATCAATTTATTAAAATAACATAGTCAAAACACATAAATTCATAGTCTAGTTTAAACTAGCATAGAAACTTCCAAATGAAAGCAGAAAAATTAATACTAATTCATGTTGCCCATAAGAGTGGAACGACTTAAACTAGATAAACAAATAGTTGTTGAATGTCGTAGATTCAGTATCCAATTCTCCTCCTCCATTATCGTTACTATCCGGATAAACCGTTCTAGTCTTGACATTCCTCAATAGTACTTCCTTATTCCCTTCCTTAGTTGTTATCGTTAGCACAGTCTTATAGACCCATGTATTGTTCACTTACACCTTAGACATGCGTTCTATCGCCTCACATGGATACCACTCATATGGAATTTTCCTCCTATAGTTTGTACGTATGTTGCATCTTATCCTCGTAATTCCAGTGGCTTGCACCACTACTGGTCTCTTAGGGGGCATGACTTAAACATCAGAAGAAAATATTACCCATCAGATACATGGAATAACACAACGAAAGACAGAAACTATCATGTACCAAATTATGTACTATAATGTACATTCTAAGCAAAGTACAACAATAACTAGCATGGACGATTGTGGTTCAACCCGCACTAGTCAAAACCCGAAAAGGAAAATAATATGTGGCTAAGTATGAACCATAATAGTTCATAACTTAATAAACATCACAACAGATAAAAAAATCATCCATAAACACTTCAGTTAAAATAAAATTCACACATACTCCTATGACGCCTCTAGGCTACACGACTAGGCAACCTAATTCTCTACAACCATTGTCTCTGATACCATTCTGTCACACCCCATCATGGCGGAATATGGGGCGCGAACTATGGATATCATCACAACAATAGCGTGATTATATAGAGAGAACTAAATGTAATTGAAATATCATAAATGGTGACACAAAATGTCATGACAATATCTCAACAAATACAGGGGTCTAGGTAAGTAGGTAAATGTCCTACCTCTTACGAAAGATAACAAATAAAACAAACAATCACACATAGGTGTTAATAGTATCACTTATTCAAAAGACAAAAATAAACTAAGAAGGAACGAGGATCTCCTTCTATATGCATATCCTAAGAGTCTCTAGTCCTAGCCACTTATGTTCTCACGCTTAAACTCATTATTACCTGAAATAGAAACTAAAACACGTCAACAATAATGTTGGTGAGAGTCATAGGATTAGACTCCAACGCCAAACTTATACATTTCAGTACATTAGGTGTGAATAACGACATTCAATAACATATAAGACAATTGGAGAGTGTACTACTAACATGCATAACTATTTCGTACTAAGTGTTTATCCTTTCCGTCCCAAGGCTCCAATCCTTTCCTATCCTTCCTTCCTTCCATGGCATATTAGGAGCCCATACACCTAATAACCAACCCCAAGACCCAGTCATGTCCCCAAGGCCTAGCCTTGTCCTCCTTGATATCAAGTATACTTAACTATATTAAGTATTCCACATAGCAGTTCAATGCATAAGTAAACACATATTATCCAGACTAACATACAAAAACATTCACAGAAATTCATTTAGAAAAGAACAAGTAATGTAGAGTGTCTCTTCCATCCCATCTGGAAGCAAAAAGACAAAGAAAATGGGAGTATGAAACTCACCTGATTGAGCTTCTCTAAATATCCCACGTACTAGCAAAAGCTAAACAAATAAATGCATAACATCAAGACATGAACCAATGACTAAAATAGCTCATCAATCTATGATGGACATCTAACCTTCTCCCATATATTTACCCCATTTATATGCACTAAGTATCCCATCACCCCTCTCTAACAAGTCCTTAACTTAGTTAAGTTCGATACCTATCACGTTTACATTTCCAAAAGAGTCCCAATTTTTAGTCCCCGAACTATTAGCCAAACGCCCACCTAACCAAACTCAATGTTAGCCTCAAAATATTGAGCCACACAAGAATTTTCGGTCATACGTTTATATTGTCAAATTTAGTAGAACGTTGTAATAGTTAGTTAAAATAGTCGTGACTTTACGGGCTTGATGGCTAGCTTAAAAGACTTCTTTCAAGGTACTAAGCATTTTATTCAAGCTCGGTCCAATCAAACATATAGCCCATTATGCCACATGTATGCAAGGCAATATATACCCTTCCTAGCATGTTAGGAAGGGTAGTTGGTTATTCATTTTCTTAATCTAATCTTCCCATAGTTTCACACACTTCTCTCTACTTTCTCTCACTACTTTCTCTCTCTATAATTCATCTACTTCATCTATTTTCTTTATTTCTTCCTTGCTTAATCATCGCAAATATGGGACAACAATTGGTATCAATCACCATAGGCTAGATTTGTGATTGATTGTTGTGTTTTTGTTTGATTCGTATCATTTCATCTCTTATTTCATCTCTAGAATTCTAGATTTTTGTGTTTTCCATGCTCTAAATCTTGATATACATCTTGTACATAGTTGTGGTAGGGATTTGGTTGCTTTCGGTTGGTTAAAATCACGGATTTCTTGTCAAAAATCTCATTTTTTACCTAAAGTTTCGGAACTACACAATAATTCCGACAGAATTTCATCGCAAAAGGGTTTTATATTCCGACAGTTATTCCGACGGAATTCCATCGGAAAAGGGTTTCTGATTCCGACAGCTCATATTCCGACAGTTATACATTCCGACAACATTCCGACACTACATTCCGACAGCATTCCGATACTACATTCCGACAGCATTCCGATGGACATTCCGATGGACATTCCGATAGCACATTCCGATGGACATTCCGATGATATGTTTAGCTAAACTTTGTTCGAGTATTTTTTAGACATAGCCACTATCTAGACTTGTCCCGGAACATAGTTTACACAAAGATTAAAAAAATAAAAAAAAATTTCCTAGACCATTTTTAGGCAATTTAAGCTTCGATTTCAAATTTTGGTGATGCGAAAAAATTTTCGACCAAAAATTCAAATTTTCGGACCAAAATTCAAATTTTTAGGCCATTTTTATGTTTTATTTTTGTCAAATTTTTTCTTTTTCAATATTTTTCCCTAACTAGTTATTGGCTATTTCTAACTTGAATTCAAAATTTGGTAATTCAAAATTTTTCGGTTTATCATTTTTGTCGGACTGAGAAATTTATTGTCAGACTTAAAAAAAATCAAAATTTTCAAAATTTCAACAACAACACAATCACATCATATCTACTTAAGATCCGAAGTCACTTCATCAACATAGAGATGATCATCATGGAAAAGAGTGAGTGTTCAGTAGTGACAGCTCTCGAGATGGAACAATTACAACAACGGACAAGCTTCTTGAGAGATAAATGCATGGAAAGTTTGAGAATACGTCAATCATCGTTTGAGAGCCTTTCAAAAGTTCTGATAGACTTAGGTCAATCTACTGGCACGTTCATAAGAGCATTCACACAAGCCATGGAGAAACTTGCGGCACAACTCACCAAAGAAAGACTTTTTGGGAGTGAATGCAAGATCACCTTCACTGAACTCAAGACGACATTTGACAAGATTTTTTATTCAGAATTTATCATGTCTTCGAGTACACAGCGATGCTTCATGAAACATCATACAACTGCTCAAACGTTCAAAGTCCTGATCCCAAGTAACATCAAATCCGTTGAAACCTATGTCCACAGAATAATAATTCACGAACAAGAGATCGATAAAAGGTTCAAGGTAAATTGTGGTACAGTATTGGGTCATGTGAATGAAAGTTGCACATCACGGACCACAAAGCATGGTACGCAGGAATGATCATACCATACATGGGAAAGAAAGCAGCAGCACTGGCACACAAGACATCAATTCTGAGAATGTCATCAACAATACACCTTCATATGCTAATGGCCCTGTCTTCGACTCTGACCCATTGGAAGAGGTACACAATGATGAATATAATGTGTTTGACAATGCTAATACGCATGAGCATTGTGACCAAACTCAAACCCTTATTGACACATGTATGACGGAAAAGGTTGATAGCAATACCATACCTGATCCCTCAGACCCGTGTAATAATGAGTCTGACGATGATCAACATGCAAATGAGTATGATGATGAGGAGCGTATTGCGCTTGCTAATTTAATTGCTACTTTACAAAAAGATGTCAAAGAAACTAGAAAGAATCAAAAGCAATTAAAGAAGGCAAACGCTACGCTCACTCAAAATTTTGAAGAATTCAAAGATGCTTTAATTAAATCTAGTGAGACTATTGATAGCTACAGAGCTCAGCTTCTTCAAAAGACCAACGAGATTGAAGGGTACAAAGGGTGTTTAATTAACGTCAAAAAGGACGGTTATCAACAAAATAAACAAAACTCTTCAGCTTCTAGAACAAGAGAAACGTAATCATAACAACTCTTTGAGTACTGAACGTCACAAAACGTATCTTGCTACCACTAAAGTCAATGAGCTAACTCAAGTAAATGGTTTTATTCAAGAGGAAAAAACTAAATTTGCCAATAAAAACAAAGTAGTGGTTGAAAAGTTAGAAAAGGATTTCCAAACTAAACAAGCGAATGACATCGACAAAATGGTGGAACTTGAAATTCAAATTGATTTTTACAAGAAAATTGTTTATAAAACTAATCAATCAATTCAAACCATGAGAATGTTGGCACCTCGTTCGTTTTTTATGGATAGACCTAGTTTTGCAAATCCTAAGTACCTTGAGCAAGCTCAATCTGAGAATCAGCACTTATATATTGATGAGTCCCAATGAACCGATCTTGATTGCCTCATTCTTTGGCCCGATAGTGAAGAGAAAATTTTTTGGAAGAAGAGAGTAGACCAAAAGTTAATAAAGAATTTGTTAAACCATATAATTATGCTTATGAAAACAGTCTTTATGGTCTTTTCAATCCGCAAACACATAAGACTCATGAGCATATATTTTTCGAATGTGAACAAATAAGAATTAAATGGAGACAAGTCTTTGCCACTAAGAAAACTAATGTTTCAAAATTTATTGAGTGCTTGCCATATAAAGCTTATGTAAGCACGAGTAAGCAAGCATTTAGTATTCTCAAGAGTAACATTGAAAATTTCAAAACTGTTGTTGATGATGACCGGAAAAAACATGAACTTTCGAAAGGCAACAAAGAAATTCTTCACGATATAACTGTGCTTGTGAAAAGTATTTTGATTCCGCATGCGGAAAGAACGCAAAAACATATTTTGGAATTTGAAACATTAATTAAGCAAGAAATGTTTGATGATTTTAAATATGTGGAATCTCTGGAACAAGAAGTGAATGACCATCAACCTGAAAGAGACGAGTTTTCTACAGCATATGATCTACTCTTACAAGAATGTCTCTCTAAAGATATTTTGTGTGTTGGTCTTACATCTTGTGCAGATATAGAAGAATATTCTGACGTGGCATGCAAATATCTTGATCAAGTTAAAGAGCGTGAACGTCTTGAAATAGAGCTTTCAAAACACACAGATAATGTTGATCAAAAGGCTTTTGCGTTGATTCAACACCGATGTGAATTCCTTCAAAAACACTGTCATACTCTTGAACTTGCTTTGCAAGACAAAGTCAGAAAAGGTCCAAATGATAATAACTTGCAAGTAAAACTTTCCGCGTTGTGTCGAGAAATGAATGAAAAGAGTACGGAAATTACACACTTGAAAGCTCAGTTGCAAGAAAAGGACATAGCGATAGAAGAGTTGAAGAAACTCGTCGCTAAATTGGGTGGGAAAACTGTGGAACCTAAAGTTGTGCAACCTGTTGTTCGAAAACCCAATGCCTACAAGGATGTAAAGCCATCTATCTTAGGAAAACCGACTCTGTTCTCCAATTCTTCTCATGTGAAATATAGGTTACCTCCTAAGACTGATGTGCAACCAATTGTTCCAAAACCATCCATATCACTCTATGTTCCTCCATTTAGAAAGCATACTGTTGCTAAACCCAACCATGTGAATGCACCTAGCACTTCTAGGTCTCCTCCAAAACGTGTGACATTCGCGTCCAGAAAGGAATATATAGGTTCAAATGACTTCGTTCATACCAAAAACCTAGAGGATGCTAAACAAAAAGGGAAGATTCAGAACGACAAACCCGTGTATTCAAAACATAGTTCACCAAATCCCCCTAGAGTTCCACACACTCCTAATGGTAGTCAACCAAAACCTAGGATCCCTCACCAGCAATCTAGGAATTGGAAACCATCTATGAATAGTCGTGTTTCGAACACTACGCCTGAATGATCTGGAAAACTAAGGAATATAAGTACTTTCATGAATCCCAAATTCCCTATATGTCCCACTTGTAAAAAGGGCATTCACAATGGAAATCATGATCATTGCATTCTGCAATACCTCTATGTGGTCAAATCTCGTTCCTTTGAACGAAGATCGAATACAAAATCCCATAAGACAACAAGGAGATATAAACCCATTGCAAAGAAAAACAATGACAACAAATCTGAAACATGGATCAAAAAAGGACATAGTTTCTCTCCAAAGAAGTCTTCTGCTGTGCAAGAGAAAACTACTCCTAAATCTATTCTTCAGTGGAAACCAACTGGTAGGATCTTCCAGGATGTTGGTCTTAAGTGGATTCAAATAGAGAAGAGTGATGACACCTGCGCCAGCACTAATGCTACTGTTCTTCACGCTGAAAAGAAATTTGTTACTCCTAACACTAGTATTTGTACGAACTCTTATTCTGTTATTGCATGTACAATAACGGATTCTGAACCCACTTCTTCTTCCTCAAAGGGTTCCAATTCTGTACATTCGATATCACCTTCTTCTGCTGTACAAAAGTCTATTTTGGATTATTTTCTGAAAACTTGAGAAAATACAAACATAAAATAAAAAGTAAATATCATAGAAAAGCAAAAGACAAAAATATAAAACATATAAAACCAAAACACAAATATAAAAAAAATCTTTCAAAATCCAAAAATATTCTTATCGACATGTCTTTCAGTATCGATAATATGGACGTACCTAGAAATGTCGCTCAATAACGACACGGGTGTGTACATAAAGCTCGAATGAATGTTGTAAATATTTTTCAAAACATGTCATTTCTATTTTTTAAAGGAAAATGTCTATTTTGGACAATTTTCCCAACAACGGGTAGAGCAATCTATCTTGGGTTGAGCTTGTCACAAAACATTCAACGTTTTGAGCTCAGTACATTGGCTTGTAATCACTTTCAGATTGTAACCCGGATTGATATTCACGGGGGAGTGTACGATTTAGTGCACTTACCCTCAGCAAAAGAAGTTAAATCTTCTTACACTTGAGTGGATTTGTCAAGACATTCAAAGTCTATGAACTCAAGTTTATGCTTTAGAAAAACTTTTTCGCCAAAAAGCAATAGAGTTTTTCAAAATGCGTTGAATACAATTTTTTCAATAGTTTTTTAATGATTATTCAAAATCTTTCAAGAATTGTGTGTTCAACAACTCCTATCCTCAAAAAGGGAAATGTGGATCTCATCCTAACAATGACAATTCAATTGGATTAATTTTTGAGGGGGAGCGTTCCAAATTCAAGTTAAGTTTGACACATTTTTCTCCCGAAAATTTTAAAGAATATTTTTCAAAATATATTTTAATCATATTTGGTATCTCTAATATCAAACGATTTTATATATTAGAAATAGGAGGAGAAAATGTGATTAAAATATGATCTAAAGACTCAAGCACTCATGGTTACGATCAAATACCCACAACATCTTTAATTCACGACGTTATTGGTGTCAAATGGGTGGTTAGGTTTAAGTCCTATGATCCAACCAGAACCAGAGGGATATTCCAAGGGACAATCCAATAGATTATTAAAAATCCTTAGGAAAGATGAAGTAGAATGTGAACGTAGCTGAATGCCGACTAAGTACTGAAGCTAGCACTGGAACAATCACAACAATGTGTTAGTGATGATGTCTTGGTAAGCATTGAAGGGGTTGAAGAATGAAAAAGAAATGTAAGGATAAAGGGTAAAAAGAAATTAGCCCTCCATACAACTTAGGCAGAAACCGGGTCAACACATCATGAAGATAATACATCATGGACCCAGTGATGTAATGCACAACCCCTTCCCAGCTGACTCAAGCTTCTCTCAAAAGAAGTTTGTTTTATTGCCACAGAGATCAACACGACTTCTATTGACTTTCTCACTACGAGATAGTTGATATTGAATAGGTGGCATCTGCTCCAGCCTCCGACCACTAAAAGTGCACAAATCGAGTCTAGAGCCAAGAGATCAATCAAATCTCGTTAGGACATACAGATGACGATCAATAGAGTACTACGCCATATTCTTGCGATATTGCCTGAACACTCAGAGTGTACAACCTAGTATTCACAATGATGAGTGGAAATCCTTCTAGTGTTAACATCAAACAGCACTACGATAGGTCATGTGTAAGATTCTTTATGAATTGAACATATGTAAAATTGAAAAGCAACAGTGGTTTGTTTCTTTATCGATTCAAACTCGTTTCAGGTTTCTACGCAATATCTTTATGGTCTTGCTAGAACATTCAGAGTGATATTTATTAATATTCACAGTGACGAATGAAATCCTTCTAGCGTCAATATTAAACAGCGCTACGGTAGGTAACTTGCGAAATTCTTATGAATCAAGCTTGTTTCAACTGGAAAGCAACAATGGTACGATTCTTAATGAATCAAACTTGTTCCAAGAATTTGAATTGACGACTTAAATCAAGCAGATATTTATCCAATTGATTCACTCTTTATGTTCGCAGTCTTGCTTTGAGACGGTCGAGTAAAGAGAACGGCTAGTACCGCCGCGAAACCCTGTCAAGGAGATTCTTAATTGAATCTACCTAATCATAGGTACGATATTTAATATCGTGTAATGGTCTTCACCAACCGGAGGTAAAACGCTACAGATTTAGGATGAATGTCAAAGTCATTCAGTCCGTGTCTAAGTTTTGTCTCGAGAAGCTGGCATTACGGTGTATTCAGCAAAGTCAAATATTCAAAACCACATACTCATGCCCAAAGACATTCAACAATCAAGAAAGCTAAAGACTTCCGCAACTCTGATGATCAAAATATTCCTTAACAATTAATGTAGAGGAATGACCTCTCTTCAAAGGAGATTGTTAGCAAGCTTTCAAGATAGTGCAAAGTATGAGCATGTGGATAAAGACACAAGATCGCAAGATGGCAAAGACAGGTCAAGAATGATTTAAAGATCTCAAGATAAAAGACAAAGTCGAAAGACAAAGACAAAGGCTCAAAGATCACAGTATGAAGGAACAAGACTACTATTATACGTTCAAGACTCATTTATGATGAAATTCGTAATCTCCATTAATCTCCAAATATCAAAGAGGAATGACCTCACATTGGGGGAGATTGTTAGCCTCAAAATATTGAGTCAAACAAGAATGCTCGGTCATAGGTTTATATTGTTACATTTAGTAGAACGTTGTAATAGTTAGTTAAAATAGTCGTAACTTTACAGGCTTGATGGCTAGCTTAAAAGGCCTCTTTCAAGCTACTAAGCATGTTATTCAAGCCCAACCAATCAAAAATATAGCCCATTATGCCACATGTAGGCAAGGCTATAAATACCCTTCCTAGCATGTTAGGAAGGGTAGTTGGTTATTCATTTTCTTAATCTAATCTTCCCATAGTTTCACACACTTCTCTCTACTTTCTCTCACTACTTTCTCTCTCTATAATTCATCTACTTCATATATATTCTTTCTTTCTTCCTTGCTTAATCATCACAAATATGGGACAACACTCATGTTTTCTATAAAGAAAAACCTATGCTCTTATATGTGTTAGCTAACTCTCCTCTTTCTCCCCAACCTCAAAACTACTTTTAAGGCCCCGATATACATATATATACTTTTACCTATCCAGTTTTTACTGTTTTTGAAGATATGAAATGTTTGTTATGATCAGAGAGTCTTCCACTATTCCAATTAATTAGCCCTATTACATATCTCTTATTAAACATATAAAATAACTCCAATACTCGTTTCAAGGTACAATTTTTTTGGTAAAGGGTTTCCCCGGTAAATATATTAACCAAAAAAGGGTTGAAGTACAAAGGAATGTGGCTAAGATACCACATTAACCGCATGCTACAGGCAGCATGTTAACATGTGATTATGTTATGGCATAAACACAAACTAATCTAGAACTACAATGCAAGTAAACTAGAAAGAAACCAAGATGCAAACATGAAGTCACACATTGTCTTTAGCTTCCACCAACAGCACGAAAGGAGCAAATGATATCCAAATGAGCCTGCCTCCTTAAAAAACCTTGCCAAAGAAAACCCAGTGGGAAAAACCTTGGACAAGGAAAAAAGAGTACAACCCTCACCCGGCACTCCCATCATGAAGAACTCTAGAGCTCGGCACCCTCCATTTGTCAAGCAGCAAACTCGACCTGGCAGACAACTTCTTAAAACGAAATGAAATCAACTTCAACCGAATAGTATCACAAATAAGCTGAACAATCTGATCAGCAGCCAACAGCTTTTTCTTGAAAAGTCTTGAATTACGTTCCATCCATATAAAGTACGCAGTAGCAGCCAACACAAGACGGGCAAGGATGCTAGGACAAGACTTTCCCTTAGAAATTGGAATAACATAGGCTAAAATATCATCAATCCGAGGGGGGATGTTATCCATATCACATAGGCCCCGAACCTTAAACCAAACCTGCATAGAATAAGAACATTCAAAGAAAAGATGGTCATGAGAATCCGGCACCAATTTACACAACGGACATCGTAGAAGGCTTAGATCCACCAAAGGGCCAACATCCCATTGCCTAAGCCGATCTTGTGTCTTCAATTTTCTTCTAACCACTAACCATAAGTGGATAGAGTGACGAGGAATACAATGAGCAAACCAAACAGCATGAAACCAATCAACCATCAAAGCCCTATCCCGAATGGAGTCCCAAGCTAAAGAAACTGAAAAATGATGTAAAACCCCATTTATATCCCGCCACATCAAATCATCATCCTGAGCATCATTAATAACAGGGACCGGGATAGAGACAATGTTCGGAAATCTAGTATACCAATCCTGCGGCCACTGCCAAATACCATCAGTAATAAGATCCCTTACCTTATTAGATAGAGAGAGCCCCGATCTTGTAATACTTCGAAACGAAAGAACGTCCCTTAACGGACATAAATCTGCCCATTTGTCAAACCACATAGAAGCCAATCTACCATTATTAATCTTGTACCAAATAAATTGACGAATGCGTGGTCTAATCTGTAGAAGTTTTCTCCAGCCCCAACTCATATCACCTATACATGGAACGTCCCAGAAACTTCGATCCTTTAACTTGTAAGAATAGATCCATTTAACCCATAAAGACTCTTTACGAGTGAGAATACACCAGATATGAGAAACCATTAAAGCAGTATTAAAATCAGAGAGCTTACGAATACCAAGTCCACCTTCATAAAATGGGGTACAAACAGAGTCCCAAGCAACTTTAGCCTTACCTTTCTTCATTTCACCTTGACACCATAAGAAGCCTCTCATAAGCTGTTCCAAATCATGAATAATCCGAACAGGTAAGACAAAGACAGACGCCCAGTAGATATGCATTGATGAAAGAACTGAACGAACTAATTGGAGTCTTCCTGCTAAAGAAAGAAATTTATTGCGCCAATCATTAATTCTACTTTCAAGTTTTTCAACAAGTACTTTACAATCCCTATATAGAAGCCTGGACGAAATGAGAGGGACACCAAGATATCGGACAGGTAACTCGCCTTCAGCAAATGGCATGATATGTAAAATACTATTCTTAACAACAGTAGCCACATTACAGAAGAAAACTGTGCTCTTAGGGATACTTGGAACCAAACCTGAAGCTATCTTAAATTCCTCCAACGCATCCATAATAACTTGCACAGAGTCCAAGTGACCCCTAGCAAACAAGAAAAGATCATCTGCAAAACAGAGGTTGATAATACGCTGTTGCTCACAACGGTTGTGATAATAAAAAACCTCTGCATTTAGAACCCTCCGCTGCAACATAAGTGAAAGGATCTCCATGATCAACGTGAAAAGATATGGAGACAACGGATCACCTTGCCGGAGACCTCTTTTTCCTTGAAACCAGCCATATAAATTACCATTTATGCAAATGGAATATGAAGTAGTAGAAACACACGTCATAATCCAATCAACCATTAAATTGTGGAATCCAAAACCAATCAGAATGTTACGCAGAAACTGCCAATCCACCGTATCGTAAGCTTTCTGAATATCCACCTTAAAAGCACATCTTGGAGGACCAAACTTTCTGTGATAATTCCTCATTAGCTCCTGCGTCAATAAGATGTTATCCGAGATCCTACGCCCCGGAACAAAAGCAGATTGATTAATATTAACCAAATCGCCCAAATCCCCTTTAATACGGTTAGCAATTATTTTACTAATGCATTTGAAAATAACATTACAACAAGAGATGGGGCGATAATCAGTAATCTTATTTGGAACAGACACCTTAGGGATAAGAGCAATAATAGTATGATTAACCTCTTTAAGAAGTTTTCCGTTAGAGAAAAACTCCCGAATAGCACATGTAAACTCATCACCCACAATATCCCAAGACTTCTTAAAAAACGCAGCAGTAAAACCATCCGGCCCAGGCGATTTATCATCACTCATGGAGAATAACGCACTCTTAATTTCAGAATTAGAGATGACTCTAACCATATGGGCAGATTTCTGAGCACCAAGCTTTCGAACAAACAAATCAGACGTATTAAAAGAACCTGAAACACTTGCCTGACCAAGAAATTGCTCGTAATGAGCAACGAAAGCACCAGGCACAGCATCTCCATCATGAAGCACATTATGAGAATCACGAACCATTTCAATACGATTACGAGCCGCCCTACTCTTAACCGAGTTATGAAAATAAGCCGTATTTGAATCACCTGCATCAAGCCATTCAATTTTAGATTTCTGACGTAAGAAGCGTTCCTCATCAAGAGAAGCTTCCTTAAAAGCGACTAGATAATGAGCATGCTCTTCTTTCAACAGCACATTGGATGGTTCTCTATCAAGGGCTTGTTGAACAGCATCTAATTCCACACGTAGTCTAGCAACACGATCATGAAGATTACCCTGTTCAAACAGCAGCTTACGAAACGGAGCCTTTAAACCTTTTAAGCGTTTAACAAGCCTAAACATAGCACAACCATGAACATTAGCCAACCATCCGTTAGCTACCACTGCATGAAAACCCTCCTTATGCACAAGAAAATTACTGAATTTAAAAGGTTTAGGCTTAGGTTTGCTAATTGTAGGGATTCGTAACACACAAGGAGAATGGTCAGAAATCCTGTAAGGTTGGAATATCGCAAAACAGCCTGGAAACTCATCAAGAAACTTAATGTTAGACATAATCCGATCAATCTTTTTGAGAATACCATCATCACCCTGTGGTTTCTCATTCCAAGTAAAATGTAAACCTGTAGCATTAACATCCATAACTTGCATAAGATTAACACACTCCTTGAATTCCCGCATGGCAATATTAGGAGTGTAGCCACCACATGAGTGATCCTCAATATTAAGAGCAGCATTAAAATCACCCATAACAGCCCATGGCTTATCCCGCATAAAAGTAGCATGAGCAACCAAATTATTCCAGAGAACACGCCGATGGATATAGTAGTTATCAGCATAAACGAAAGAGCAGAACAAAGTACGGTTATCCATACGCGTTTTAACCTGACAATGAATAACTTGACTTGTTTGAGACAACACCATAACATCCACATTATCATCATTCCAGCCAAGAATTATACGAGTCCCTTTAGGACACAAGCCACCATTTGACGTCCACTTCCATCTGCTAAGAATCTTACGACACATATCATAAACACCCGAAGCATCAACATGAGACTCCAAGATAGCACAAACACTCAGATTATTTTCGTTAATAACCTGACGAACCTCTATTCTTTTAGGGGATTGGTTCAGACCCCTTATATTCCATGATGCTATACTAAACATTTAAAACATTCGTGGCAGGGGTGCTTGCCCCTGATTGAGAATTAAGAAGATTAGCAGATTCATCATAAATGTTTTCAACCTCCTCATCATCATCATCATCTCCACTTAGGTCACCTATATCCCTTGAAAGAGTCCCAAATGAATTCGAAGTAGAAACTCCACTCACCACAGATTTACCGTTATTTGAACTACTAGTATGCAACCCAGATTTGGTACCACTATCAACTTTGCTATTATCATGTTTAGATGCATTCGAAGTCTTCCCAGGATTAGATGAGTTATCATGTATATGAGCACCAGAAGTAGACGACTTCGGACTAAAAGTAAAAGGATTACCAATCTGGAAGCCTTTGCTTAACGGGACACCTCTCGGAATCTGGCTTCCGTGCTTTCCTTTGTTGTTATGCTTCCTACTACGAACTTGTTGAAATCCATCATCTTGTTCATGTATAACTGTAGGTGCCACTTTAGGGATAACACGTTTAGGACAAGTTTCAGCCGTATGACCAAAGATATTACAAGTAGGGCATCTAGGCGGCTTCCACTCATATTCAACTCTAATAGTTTCCTTAGTAAACCCCTCACCCTCCAAATCAGGAACACCAATAGTAATTGTCTCATGTAAATCACAATCAGATTTAATTTCAATTAAACAGCGAGCAAAACTACTACGACCCCAAGATTCTTTACACATAGTGCTAGTAAAAGAATCAAGCATAATAGGCTTACCAAGGTATGTAGCAATCAGACTAATACCCTCTTCTTCAAACACTTGAAGAGGCACATCATGAAGTTTAACCCACACAGGAATACAGGTAAATTCTTCTTTACGAAGGCTAGTCTTCATAGTATACCTTTTAAGAATAATGGGAGAATTACGAATCATCCATGGTCCACCTTCCAACACAGCTTCATACCCAGATTGTGCATCAAATTGAAAGAAAAAGAAACCATTGGAATTCATCATGATCCTTTTTAACCCAAATTTAGCCCAATTAGTTTTAGCATAATACTCAACCACTGGAAATGCCATTCGTTTACCAATAAAGTATCCATAGAGCGTATTATGAAAACGTGTATTAACCTTCTCAACCACTTTACGTGGAATAGATACCTGAACACCCTCAAACCTGTTTTCAGATATGATAGAACCTATATTAACACGAGCAACAGGTGAAGCTTGTTGGCTTGAACTAGCAGCAGCTGCATAGGAGCTAGATGGACTACCAATATCCACCGACTGTACAATAGGACATTCCTTCACTGTTTCCTCGACATCTATCGCTGGATCACTTGGATTAGAAAACGTGAAATCATCCATATTTGAGTCAAATACATCACTCCTCTCATTAGGGTTTATATCCAATTGTTCAAACGATAACTCATCATTAACCAATTTACTAAACGTAGGAGATGAGACACTCACCTCTTTATGCTGATCCAAGGACATACGCATTGTGATATTAGATAAATCTGGTGTAACCCTAGCATCATGTCCAACAGTAGTGCTCATAGACGGATCCCTTGCATCATCACGCACACCCGCTTTGGAAGAAATAGCCTGTCGTCGTTTAAGTGTTCGAACACTGTTCTCCAACTCCAATTGGTGCGCACATACGATATCAAGAGTCTTAGTCCATTGCTCAGCAGTCATTCGCTTCAATAAATCATATTTGTTATTTTGGACATCATTCATAAATCTACTAATCACTTCCACCGTATTGAGGGAGATCGAGAACAATTTTTCAACATCCTCTAATGACCCTACATTCAAATTAATTCGTTCATCATTTGCTGTATCAACAACCGAATTAGGATTTGGAACATTAGTCTTACTGGAACCCACCATAGCTTTAACAATCACAAAAAAACAAACGCTACACTCGACGAAGAAACACCAAATAACCCGACAAAAACTACCCTAAAAAAAAAAAAAAAAAAAAAAAAAAAAAAAAAAAAAAAAAAAACGATTCGACCCAATTGTTAAACCAATCGTACAATGTCACTGGAATTCGCAATTTACTACACCCTTTGATTAAAAGCAAAAGCCAGCCGACCAAACAATTAATAGGAGTCAGCCGACCATAGTCAACCGACCAATTAAATGCTAGCCGCCAAAAACTCCACTTGAACCTTAAACACGAATCGTAATGCTAGCCGACCAATTAATATGAATCGTGACAAAAAACACTCCGATGACAAAAGAAAAGAATAATTCTAATTAATAAGATTTAAACAAAACAAGACATGTTTTATTAAAATCGAATCAAAAAGAAAAGCAGATTATTTTTCATTCTTTGACGTCGCCATTTTTTTTAGGGTTTTTTTTTTTTTTTTTTTTTTTCTAACCATCTTAAAACATTAATTTAAACCCGACTGATTTCAAAACTATTTTGACCTCCGACTGTTGTAACATGTTTTTGACCAACTTCCTGACCTCCAATTTAGTCCTCGTTTGTGACAATCCGTCAATTTATGGTTGATATTTTATTCTCAAATATTATTTAAAAACATTATTTTAATGTTATATTATGAACTCACTTATTTTTGGGAAGAAATTTGGATTTACATCTTGAAGTAGCATCGACTACGTCTAAACCTGAGGATCCTACGTTACGTGCTTACGTTTACATACACCGTTTTGGTGACAGTCCGACACTTCAGAAAATAAATCTATCCGTGAATATTATTTTGGATTTTTAAATTTGAGTTAGTTCATAAACTCACAAATTTACGAGAAGAGATTAGGACTTACGTGAATAATTTAACGTCCTTTACGACTAAACCAGAAACCTTAGGATTACGTATTTACGTTTTCGAACTCCGTTTTTGATGAGACAATTTTTATTAGATTCGTTTTGTGTCATTGATTCATAATTTATAAAAACGTTTTTCGTAAAACGACCCGAGGGCACGCAAATCGAGGAGACTAGAATCGAGGAATACCCGTAAATTAGTGGGATGAGACAAAACAAGTTTTGCCCCACCTCACTCTATGGGAAGGCTAGATATACTCCACCACACCATGAGGTGTCAACTTGTAAGATAAAAGTTGCACACTTGTCCTACTTAGCTTAACAAGCTAACTAAACTAGCAAAACCACTTCCCACTAAACCATTTCTCACATTCAACTCATGCAAACCACCATAAACACTCTCCTCTCTCTCTAAAATTCGTCCACTATTCATCAAAAACAACCCTCATTTGATTTATGTTAGCCATAAAATCATGTGTTACTCATACACATGATGATGCTACTTTGAAGCTTTGAAGATTGGAGGTGATTCTAACATCCAAGGAGAAGATTTGTTGGTGTCATAGGGCTGATTTTCCATGAGAAGTTTATAAAGGTTGGTAGACTTGAAGATGATATTGGTTTATCACAAGTTTTGCCATCAAAATCCAAGCCTTGTTCATCAAAGACTCATCTTTTCATCACTAATGGTGGTATAGAGATTGTTCTTCCTATCCTTTTGTTATTTTGATTATGTAATCTTTTATTTTCTTTATTTATGTATATGTATATGATGATGAATGATGATTAAAAATATTATGTGGGGATTTGGTGTTGATAGATTTGATAA
Organism: Glebionis coronaria; assembly: GCA_025667525.1. Classification (NCBI taxonomy): domain Eukaryota; kingdom Viridiplantae; phylum Streptophyta; class Magnoliopsida; order Asterales; family Asteraceae; genus Glebionis; species Glebionis coronaria. The sequence continues at coordinate 335,803,470 of CM046878.1, read as the reverse complement.
ACATGGGTAAAAAGATGGAAAAACCACATGTAAAAATGGTTAAATCTTGCTTAATAAGATGGCTGTATAAAAACAGTAAGTAACCAAATGATAAACTGATAAAATGGTAAAGTGGAATCAATATACAGTAATTATTAGGTGTTATACACATGTGAGGGTTGGCCATGCAATGGAATCATAAAAATGAGTGAGATATGATCAAAACAAGTTTAGAGTGCAAATCTGCCTATACTGTTTTGGAAGAATTTATTAAAATATTTAGAGGTTGATTCATCAGTAGCTATAAAGGAATAAAATGAAGCACATATCATGTAGTTTCTGTGATAAATATTTGAGGTCCTATCTCATTATAGAACTTTAGATATGGACATTTTAGTGAACTTAAAATTTAGGACTGATTTTGTGAAATTAAAGTTTAATATTATAATATAAGCACTCAAATAAATATAGTATAAAATGTGAATTAAAACCCACTAACTTATATATTACATTTATATAAATATGTATAAGGATAAATAAATGGAAATTCTATAAAAATGGTAGTTTGGTAAGTTTTATAAGTTATAAAAACTATAAACATGATTTTTACGTCTTTTCGGCTAAAACCGAAAGATTAACGTTTTTGTTAAATAAAACTTAGACGGTTGGACCCGTCTAATGTAAACTTTTACAAAACTCACATACTGATGTATAAACATATATAACAAGTAAAAACCGATAAAACCCGAGCTTTACAACATATAGACATTAACGGGCCAAAGTAGCCTTAATGAACAATAAACCCGACTAATTTGGTAAAACACTTATAAACTTACTTATTGGGCTTAATCCACTTGGGCCCAACATGTAAAGTATAATACTGATAATAAAAGTATAATTGGGCTAATATAATATATTGGGCTTGTAATGGGCCCAATGGGCCTCAAAATGTAAACAAGTTGAACTAGTGTAACTAGTCTTGAAAATTACCAACACATAAACACTATAATGAATGAGTAAAAATGTACAATCCCACTTGATCATCATCATATTTACAAAATCATCATATGTATACATAATTGTTATTTTTATAAAGTCAATGGACAAAAGTCTAAGACGAGTATTATTTGTCTAGGTTTTCGTGATTGAAGCGCGTACCGTACATCCAAATCGCCGATAACCGCCTTCCCACATCAACGTGAGTTCATAGCCTCGCACTCTTTTAAATGTTTTTATGAAATGTTTTATAAACCCGAGAGGGAGATAACATGTTAGTTTTGATAAAATAGGACACCATTTGTCCCGATTGTCTGTTTATTGATTTGGACCCGAATGATTGTATGACCCGATGAATGATTAAATGACCCGATAGATGAAATGAAATGGATTATTAAAGTTAGGTTATGTCACTAAAAGTCCCATTAGCATGAATTGTGAACTACCGGGATTTGGTAGACGCTTATGCATATAATAGTTCTATTTGGGGACGATCACCCCAGTTCGCGCCTTGACGGTTGATCCCTGTCCTGCCACATTGATTGGTAAGCGAATTTATATATGAGAAGATTTACACAAGCATGATTATTGTGACTACACGCTAATTTATATGGGCAAATGAGTTTCAGGTTAGCTACCTGTTGTTTGTTGTAGTAAGGTAACAATGTCATGCGGCTTGTAATAATCCATAAATAACGAAATACTGCTATACGCACTAAATTACGATATATTGCCTGACTAGCAATACGGGGTCTTACTATTGATATTATGTTTGTGTTTTGGTTTTTCATAACTGTATTCATATAAGGTTTTATTTAATATATACAACGTTATAAGACGTATTGTATGATGTTTTTAACGACAATGGTTCGTATAATGATTTTGAAGGCGAAAGCCTATATTATGATTTTGATAAGGATTTGTATGAAATGACTTTGGCTATCTTATGGCCTATTACAATGATTTGTACCAAATGATTTTCGGTAATAATTTTATACCGATGTTATATTGATGGATTTTATTAAACTCTATGAATTCACTCGACGTTATCGCTGACCTTTTCTTTTAACATGTTTTATCTCAGGTACTTGAAGGTAATTCTCGGGAAGACAACAAGAATAATGGCCCACACTTAAACAACAATTTCCATTCAAATGCTTTGTAAAATTTGTATGAAATAATATGACTTGGGACCTATGTAAATTTGATATTTATGAATGGAAATGCTTTATTATTAAACGACGCGATTTTTATGCGTTGTCCATGATGTGAGTAATGTGCTATCCCGTAACACCAACGAGTCTTCCGCTGTATTAAATTGCGTAAATTTGGGGGTGTCACAGTTTGGTATCAGAGCTCTCGTTATAGAGAACGAAATATTTTTAAAACCAAGGTTTTGAATAAAACATTTCAAAATCTTTTTACTATAAACATTTTTCTAAAAATGTCTAAAAATCTTTTGACTATAACGGTGCTGAAGAATTCCCGAGTTACCGACAAGGCCAGACTGAGAAGTGTTATTTTAATATATATATATATATAACTTGGATTATATATATTTGTTGTAATTGATTATTTTGATATTTATACGAGGTATTTATACGACGTGGATTGTCACAAGAAACCCTAACTTCCCTAGCAAATCAATCGAAGCTATTCCCGTACGAATTCTAGTTATCCTAGATCTAAACCAAGTTGTGGATTTTTATGATCCCAATAAAATGGTTGATATTCGTATAAATGTTAATAGTAGTTGATTAAGATCTTGAAGGAGAACTGGCGAGATTAAATTTGATATCAATGACATGACGATCTTTCCTTATAGAGTGGAGTTTGACAAAACGTTACCACCTGGAAAGGTGTCATCTGATTCGTTGTCACCCAATTCTTAAATTGAAATCGAAAGGGTGAATGTTGCACTTGAGGCTGTCATTGGAACCATTACCCAAAAGCCTCATGCCACTAGTACCTTTCCGAGAAGTCTAATTGAATGATCGAGTCATTTCATACTAGTGACTCATTTGATAACTATTGATGAAGGAGCTATAAGTTTGGAAAATAAGTGTTGATCATATCGAGCTTTTATTGCCCTATTAAGGTCTAAGAATAAGGTTGAAAGTATTGGAGAATGAGGTAGGATATCGAATTGAGTATGAGTTGGTTTTTTTGGGTAAAAGGGCCTCATCCCCGGTAAAATATATTCCCAAAAAGCGATGAAGTACAATGGAATGTAGCGGAAATGCTACATTAACCTCAAGCTAACCAGCTTGAACAACCACTAAATCATATGACATGCCATATGAACTCTAACAAACAATTACAAAACAAATTACACCAATAGGAAAAAACCACCTAAAAGTGCATAAACAATGAAAAAATGAGATCATCATGATGCATGAGAAGTGCGAATATCCGGCTGACGATTTCCATGGCGATCATCAATCACTATATCTTCGTCAGTCTCACTATCAGCATTCACCACATCATCTGTTGGGCCACCACCATCCTCCCAATCAGTGCCATCATCCATCATACCACTCAAAGCACCAAAGGAATTCTTGTTGCTTGTCCCCGTTAGACTAGAATCAGGAGCCAAAACCTTATTATTAAGGAAACCCCTCTTAAGAATAGATCCATCCTTCTTTGGAGCAGCCGGAACTGAAGTACCTAACGAATCCTTTGGTTTAGTCATCTTAGAACTACCCCCTTTCTCAACAACACGATAAGAAAGATTAAGAGCTGGTTTAGTTAATTTAATCCCAGCAACCTGATGTTGCTTGTTCTTACCCTTCTTCTTCTTATTATTATTCACTACCACAAAACCATCATTATCATTAGCCATACGAGCGTCATCTACGACAACAACCTGTGTAGCAACCTCACTATTGACAACCAAAGGCAACTTAGGACATTTAGAATCAATATGATCAAAAATGAGACAAGTAGAGCATCTAGGAGGAGTCCACTCATACTCAATATCAATAGTCACCAAATTATGCCCTTTATCTTTCTCAATCGGGATAGCAACAACCATGGATTTTTTAAGAGCATCCGCAGCAGAAACCTCAATAAGTGCCCGAGCAAATGTACTTCGACCCCATGGATTGATACACATACTACTAGTATAAGAATCTAACATGATAGGTCGACCAATCTGAGATGTAATCAAGCTTAGACCAACTTCAGAATACGCAACTATAGGAACACGGTGCATTTTGACCCAAACCGGAGCCTTCCTAATCTCTGCCTTATGCAAATCAGTAACAGACGACCATACATTAAGAATTAATGGAACTTGACGAATCAGCCACGGGCCATTCTCCAAAACACTTTCCATACCATTTTTAGTCTCAAATTGGAATAGAAAAAACTCGTCCTGAAGTTTCACTCTTTTCAATCCATACTTGGACCAAACGTTTTTCACATAATTGTCGACTAACGGAAACGCTAAACGTTTTCCGATAAAATACCCAAATAATGTATTACTAAAGCATGAGCTTACCTCCTCAACAGCATCAAATGGAAGAGCCACAGCAGCCCCTATTACGTTCTCGTCATTATGCAACTCTTGGATATGAATCGTCTTATTGAATGCAGGTTGCACTAATGACGCAAACGTTTTTCCATTCTTATTAGATGAGCTCTCCTCATCTCTAGACTGAACCGAAGGGTGCTCGTAGGTACCTTGGCTAGCAGTAGCACTGGTGCGTACTCCAACATGCCCTAACTCTTGAGTCGGCTTGCCCCGAATAGCATTCCAACGATCATGAGAAAGAGAACTTCCCTGATTGTCGTCATTACCAGCAACAGACTGCAGCTCAGCCGCATTACTAGTCCTAGCCGAATTCATAATTCCAGCAGCACCATAAGCCGAAACCCTAGCAGCCGTAGACCCTGCCATGGTCTCCCTCAAACGCTGCATTCGTTCAGATAACGCATTAACATCAATCTGCGTATGCCCTTCATTACCATCAATTCCCCTATTATCCATGAAATAACAAACCCTAAGACAGTAAAAACCCTAAAAAAAAACGTCACTCCCTTTCACCCTAGAACACCTCCATAACACGAACAACCAACAAAAACAGATCGTAATCGAGAACGATGATAGGAAAGAACAAACACTCAGCAGCCGTACAAACCCTAGAAACCCTAATTCGTTTTGACCAGATTTGCCCCCCCAATCACAAAAACATAAACGTAAAAGAAACACAATTCAGAGAATTAGTTACTCAACAATCACGTTATGTGAAAAGAAAGGTAAAATCAAGAATCAAAGGACAAAAAATGATCTTAGGCAGCGGCGGCTAGAGAGAATTTTCCACCATTTTTAGGGTTTTTAGAACTAACTATACATAATAGAGTATGAGTTGGTTGAAACTTGAATAAAGTAAAATTTAACTTGTATGGAATAAGAAATTGTTAAGAGGAAGTCGTTAAGTTCTGTGATTGAATTATAAGGTTTTAAATGATTGTTGGTTCGTGTTAAGGGTTGTTCCTAGGCCATTGTCCAATGACGAGGATGCCCAGTGTCCAAATTGAAGAAATCTTCTTCTAAATTGGGACCGGTGGATCTTTAGGGACATGTGGAGCACCTAATGACTCTTGTAGATTAGTATTCATTGTGGTATTTTTTAAAAATAATCCCTAACTTAACTGAGACATCAGTTGGTAGGATGAGTTCTTGGAATTGTATGACATAGTGACACATAATGTGTTACGGTACAATTTTGACTTGTTTGTGATTAATGAAAAGACTACCATTGATTGCTACATTCTACATGTATCGATGTTATCTATCCTTTATTGCTTCATCCTAATGTTCGCATTAGTGATGCAACCATTGAACAAGTACTCATCTTGATTTGAGTTACGTTGTAGATTATTCTTTTTGAGTGCCATCGAGATCATGAACCTCATGATTAATTGGCTAAGCTCATTTCCTATTATATTGTAGTTAGTTCTAGGTGAACAACTCTTCATCACTCTTTTGCAGATCACTGATTGTTTTCATAAGATAAAACAGTATGCCTTGATAAATATTGAATTTTCATCACCGAAAGGATTATTTAAAGTGAGATTTATAAGTAATCGTTATCGAAATAACGTTGATTATGAAACACCTTGGAAAACTCAATTGTTTTCATAACAAAGAAAATCTTTGTAATTTATTTTTGATTCTTATTTAAGAATTAAGCATGAAAATGTTTTTATTATAAACATGATGATAAAATTTTGACGAACTGAGTATTGCATCGTTAATCTTGAAATTGTATATAGTTGCGCGCCTACATACAATTTGGAAGTGACCATGCAAGGCTGATTAGTAGTCACCATGAAATTATTAATAAACACTAAATTTTCTTTGAAGATTGTGAAAGATAAAATTTTATGAGATCTGCAAGAAGTGAAAAATAAGGACATATTGATAGGGACACCTACATATGTGCCCGTACTATTTATTCTTCTGAGTCGAATTTACTTATTTGTGGAATTTGTCTTATTTGACAATTGATATTCCCTTCTTGTCCAATTCTTAGGAAAAGTATCTGATTACCGAGTGTTGATACCCGACTGGATGTATCGACGTTCCTATCATTTCTTTTAATTAGATTTCATTTGAATGACCTGGGTAACGATCCGAGGAGCTTTCGAATGCGTACTCAACATATGAAAACATGGGATATATTAATATTCATTAAATGTTTTCGTCTGTATCTGATTTGAAATTCTCTCGCGTAGATTATGCGTTGACCTTACTCTTTTAATGGTATTTGTGTCTCCATATATCCTTGAATTTGTGAAGGATTATGAGTTATTATTAGTCTTCTGAGAAGTTCACATCTTATCGACGGCAATAAAAATGAAAAGTTGGTAGTGCCATTAGAATGGATTGATTGATTATGACATGACGACATTGTCTTAATTGATGGGAACTCGAGTAGAATTCCCCTAAAAGATAAGATACTGATTATCAAAAGTGATTTAAATAATTCTCGATAGGTGGTTGTATCCTGCTTTTAGACTTAAAAGTATACCATGAATGGTTATAAACTGATCATACATATGGTAATCTAGAAAGAACCTAATATAAATTTATTAAAAGATATTTCTGTTATTTGAAATTTAGGAAGTATTTGTTGGTGAATTACCTAAACTTCCGCCATAAAGGCAAGTTGAATTTGGTATTGATTATATACCCAGTGCTGCACCTGTGACATGTGCACTGTACGTCAGCACCATCTGAATTAAAGGAATTACCCTACAATTGAGAGAGTTGTCGGAGAAAGCTTTTATTCTACCAAGCTCGTCATTATGAAGAGCTATGGTGTTATCATTCCTTATGTTTATTGATTACCATGAACTAGGTAAATTGACGATTAAAAATCTATATCCACTACCCCAAGATGATATCATCAAGTTCGCATCCGCGAAAAAGATTATCTATTCCAATCACTACATCCAGAACTTGTAATAAACATTATAAGTTTCACGTGATGACGTTTTGATTGACTAATACACATGTAGCATTCATAAATTGGGTGAATCACGTGTGTAGGCTGTAAATTGATAAATTCATGCTTGTGATCATTAAGGACCATCTGTTTGTTTATAAGAATAAGAATGAGTTAATAATCATTTATAGATTGCCCTGAATTGGCCGGACAATGAAAACATGTACCTTGAATATTTAACATGTGAGTAAAGACATCAATATTATATTGTGTGTTGGCAATCATTGTTTTAGGCTTGGTCAGTGCAAGTTAGGGTTGGCTTCTTTTGATTGGTGGTTTTTGTCGGCTGACCTTTCTTCTTGGCGTAAGTATTGGCGTTTCAAATTTCACGTGACATTATTTTGTTTACAGGTTGCAATTAATTTAATCGCAAGTTTTGTCTCCGGTGGCGGCTGACATTATTGGCATTAATTTAAGGTTGCAATTAATTTAGTGTCAAGGTTGCAATTAATTTAGTGTCGCTATTAATTTCCTAGGTGTCTTTGAATCTGGGTTTTGGTTATCGTTTGTTTTTACGATAAAAAAAAATAAAAAAAAATTTGTTACTGTTTGTTTAGGGTTTATTTTTCGTGGTTAGGGCTGTGTTGGTTTGAACATGGATTCGAGCAATGAAAGTGATAAGCCATTGTTCACAGGTTGGAATGATAGGGATATGGTGTCTAATCTTAAGGTTTTAGTAACGTTAGAGGAGATATCTAATTTGTTTTCTATTCCTTTGAATACTGTGCGTGACATCGAAGTGTTTACAAATGGTGTTAAGGCAAACAAATTTCCTAAATGGTCTACCTTACCTAAGGAGACCACTATGCTTTATTATGAAGTTTTGTGTGAACGCCATATGAATCTTACTAGCAAAACGTCTTCACTCAGTTCAGGTGGTTCGAGTGTGCACTCAGCACAAACGGCTAAGGAAACAGATGATCCAAATGTTTCCTCTTCTTGTGATGTATCTTTGGACCTTGCAGCTAAGGCTGCAACAATTAATGGTATGCAACCGTGTAATCTACAGGAGGTTTTGAAATTATTTGGTGTAACGATGTGCACGGTTGGTGATGCGGGTGAATTTATGCATGAGTTAAAAATGAAGAAACATCCTTTGTGGGGATTGATCTCACATGACCGTGCTAAAGAAATTCTGGAATTACTTTGCAAATTTGAAGCTTAGGGGTCTTAAAAAACCTATACGCAAGCTCCTTAGTGAAAAGGGTAATCTTCATATTAATGTTCAGTTACTGCGTGACAAGTTGGATAGGGTTCAGACAGCTTTGGATGGTGATCCTAGTAATCTGAGCCTTCGGTTAGAGGAGGCTGCTATTGTAGGTGAGTTTAATGAGGCTCTGCTGATTGAGGAGAGGTTCCTTCAACAAAAAGCGAAAGTTGATTGGCTGAAAGAGGGCGATAGTAATTCGGCTTACTTTCATAAAATAGTTCGAAGTCGCATGAGCAGGAATAGAATTGATGCAGTGATGGATAATACAGGTACTGTTCATCAGAATGAGGCTGTGGCGACTGCTTTCATTAACCATTATGAAAATTTTTTTTTTTTGGGTAAAAGGGTCTCATCCCCGGTAAAATATATTCCCAAAAGCGTTGAAGTACAATGGAATGTAGCGGCAATGCTACATTAACCTCAAGCATACAGCTTGAACAACCACTAAATCATATGACATGCCATATGATCACTAACAACCAATTACAAAGCATATTACACCAATAGGAAAAAACCACCTAAAGGTGCATAAACAATAAAAATAAGCAATAATCATGGTAAATGAGAAGTGCGAACATCCGGCTGACGAGAGCCATGTCGATCATCAATCTCAATATCTTCGTCAGTCTCGCTATCAGCATTAATCACTTCATTTGTACGACCACCACCATCCTCCCAGTCAGTATCACCATCTCCTAAACCACTTAAAGCACCAAACGAATTCTGGTTACTTGTACCCGGTTTACTATCTAATCCGAGCACTTTATTATTCAAAAAACCTCTCTTAAGAAGTGGGCCATCCTTCTTGGGATCACTCTGTGACACGAGGTTACCTTGGGAAGACTTCTTCGACTGATAAGCCTTAGAACTTTCCCCTTTCTCAACTTGACGATACTGAATGTTTAATGAAGGCTTAGTAAGCTTAATACCAGCAACTACGTGTTGCTTCTTGTTCTTTTTACTCTTCTTACTCCTAACAACCTCAAAACCGTCCACAGTTGTTGTAGCTTCCTCCATGTTGCGCACCTTCTCAACCACCACCTGTTTAGGAATCTTAGGGCATTTAGAATCCACATGATCAAAAATAAGGCAATTAGAACATCTTGGAGGCGTCCACTCATACTCAATATCAATAGTCACCAAAGTATGCCCTTTATCTTTTTCTACCGGTATAGCAACAACTAAAGATTTTTTTAGACATTCTTCCGCTGAAACCTCAATAAGGGCGCGAGCAAAAGTGCTCCTACCCCATGGATCAATGCACATATTGCTAGTAAAAGAATCTAACATGATCGGCCTCCCAATCTGAGAAGTAATCAAACTAAGACCAATTTCCGAGTAAGCAACAATAGGTACCCTATGTAGTTTAACCCATACCGGTGCCTTCTTGATCTCCATTTTTTGCAAATCAGTGTTAGAAGACCAAACATTAAGAATCAAGGGAACCTGTCGAATAAGCCACGGTCCATTTTCCAATACACCTTCCATACCACTTTGAGTTTTAAATTGAAAAAACTCATCATGCAACTTTACACGCTTTAAACCATATTTAGCCCAAGCATTCTTGACATACTTCTCAACCACGGGGAACGCAAGACGCTTTCCAATGAAATATCCAAACAACGTATACGTTAATTTAGATCGAACTTCTTCAACAACATCAAAGGGAAGAGCCACAGCAGCCCCAACTACTTGCTCATCACAATGTAATTCCTTAACTTGAATAGATTTAACTTTTTGTACAGGTTGTAAGAAAGATGCAAAAGAAGGTATACCATTCTGTTTAATAGATACACCACCAACAGAATCATCAAGCGAACCAGGCTGTGATACACTATTATTTAGGACCAATAGGGCCCCATGCAGCAACAGCCGCATCCTTCAAACCTGTATCATTCACACCCAACGAATTCTGAACACTACCATCCTGTAACTGAACCAAACCAGCAGAATCAGCGACACGAGTACTTACATCAGCTTGCCTAGATATTGCATTAACCTCACTTCTGCTCCCATGCAAAACAGACGAGTCAGTATCTCGTTGCACATGATCTGTCTGCGAAACATCACCAAACAGGCCCGATCTGTTATTAGGGTCAGCGATAAACTCCCCCGTTTCACTCGACTGTTTAAGCCGAGCCATGCGTGCACGCAGTGCCTCCCAGTCAATCGGCTGTGCAGAAGTAGCCTCCGCCATATTACCCTTATCACCAGTATTTTCCATCTCTCCTGTGCGCATCAAAAACAAAACAATAAAACCAATCGACACCAAGAAACCCTAAAATCAATTAGAGCTTCAAACCAGCAACCAATCACGTCAATCCATGAGTCCAGTAATCATAAAATAATAGAAACAAAAAACCCTAATTCCTACTACGTAAAATCCGAATCAAAACCTTACAAAATCAAAATCAATAACTTTGTAGCAGAAACAATAAAACATTCTATAAAGGCTAATCAACAGGATCAGTCTTAATGAATTAAATAATGGAACAGGATTAAAACCATCAAAGGGATGAAACCCTAGATCAGGAATTTAAACCGCCACCTATAACTCAAAAAAACACGAACCCTAAATCAAACCTAAATAAAAACGTAATATGAATCCAGAAACAAAGGAGGAGATCGATTTATAAAAGGAGAAACCAACCCGAATCCTAAATAGCCGCCGCCTATGAAAACCCTAGTTCAAAAACAGTTTTGATTTAGATCTTAAATGAAAACCTAGATCCGATTAGAACACAAAGAGCATTATAATCAGATAGGAATAATCATAGAGATTAAAAACAAATTTGAATCCGAAACAGAAAGTGATCAAGGTGGCCGGAATTTAAAAAATAAGGTGGCCGGAAATCACCATAATAGAGAGAGAAAAATTAGGGTTTATTGAGAGGGGAATAACCATTATGAAAATTTTCTTGGTCAACCTGGTGTTACGAATGATTTTGACAGCCAAGATTTGTTTTCGACATGTTTATCGCCTACCGATGCAGATTTCATGGTGCGGCCTATTTGTATTCAGGAAGTCAAGACTGCCATGTTTTCTATGGGAAACGATAAGTCTCCTGGGCCTGATGGGTTCACAGCTGCATTTTTCAAAAGTTCATGGGATATTGTGGGTTCGGATATTACCTTAGCTATTCAGGAGTTTTTTAGGAATGGGAAGCTTCTTCGTGAATTGAATCACACTATCATAGCTCTCATCCCAAAGGTTCAGACCCCGACGTGTATTAATGACTTCAGACCCATATCATGCTGCAATGTCCTTTTTAAGTGTATTAGTAAGGTGATTGCGAATCGTATTAAAGATAGTCTTAATACGTTGGTTAATCCTAACCAATCTGCGTTTGTTCCGGGACGATCTATCTCGGATAATATATTACTTACTCAGGAGATTATGCATCAGTACCATCTTGATCGTGGTGCTTCTCGATGTGCTTTTAAGGTGGATATCCAGAAAGCTTATGATACGGTGGATTGGGGTTTCTTGAGGAAGAGTTTGGAGTGTTTTGGTTTCCATAATCGCATGATCGCTTGGATTATGGAATGTGTCACGACTACTTCTTTCTCTATTAGCATAAATGGAGTGCTTCATGGTCATTTTCAGGGGAGACGGGGTCTTCGTCAAGGTGACCCATTATCTCCTTACTTGTTTACTTTAGTTATGGAGGTTCTCACTCTTATGCTTCACCGGCGGGTTAGTAGGTCTCAACGTTTTACTTATCATCGCTTTTGTTCCAAATTAGAATTGATCAATCTTTGTTTTGCGGATGATCTTTTTTTATTTGCTCATGGTGATGTTGATTCGGTTGTGGTCATTAGAGATGCTTTAGAAGAATTTCAAAATGCCTCGGGTCTTGTTCCAAGTATGCCGAAAAGTACTGCGTATTTCTGCAATGTTCTAAACCACACCAAAATATCCATTCTTCAGGTTCTTCCGTTTGAAGAAGGGAAACTTCCTGTTCGATATCTTGGTGTCCCGTTGGTGTCATCTAGGCTGGTTTTCCGTGATTGTAAGATTTTGATTGATCGTGTTAAGGATCGTGTTAATGACTGGAAAAACAAGTCTCTTTCGGTGGCTGGTAGACTCCAGTTAATTCAGTCGGTTTTGAGCTCGATGCACATCTATTGGGCGTCGGCCTTTATTCTTCCTTCTAGAGTGCTGCTAGATATTGAGCAAGTAATGCGGGGGTTTTTGTGGTGTCCTGGTTTATCTAACAAAGGTAAGTCTAAAGTGGCGTGGGAAGTGGTTTGTCTACCGAAAAAAGAAGGAGGGCTTGGCATTAGGAGGCTGGATATATTTAACAAGGCCCTTATGATTACTCAGTTATGGAAGCTTCTATCTCTTAAGGAATCGTTATGGGTCAAATGGATCTATGCCTACAAGATTAAAGATAGGAATTTTTGGAATATTCCTTATAAAGGTCCTATGTCATGGGGCTGGAGGAAACTTCTCCAACTCCGTCCTCAGATTCGCAGATTTATTTGGTATTCGTTGGGGGATGGTTCGCGGGCGTCGCTTTGGTTTGATACCTGGAATCCGATATGTCCTCTTGCTGAGTTAGTCTCTTCACGTGACATTTTCAGGGCTGGTTTGAATTTATCTTCTAAGGTTCGTGATATTGTGTCATCGGGTGCGTGGCAATGGCCGAATGGTTGGTTGCTGAAGTACCCCCAACTTGCTGAAATTGACGATCCTGTTTTGCGGGATAATGTGGGTGATTCTCTGGTTTGGCGTGAGCAGGATGGTTCTACTAGCCCGTTCTCGGTTCGAACAGTCTGGAATAGCATTCGTCCTAGAGGGGATCTTGTTTCCTGGTACCATGCGGTTTGGTTTCAGAACTGCATTCCTCGACATTCTATTAACATGTGGCTTATTATTAAACAGCGTTTGAAGACTCAAGATCGGCTTAGCTCGTGGGACGTTGCTGCTGGTCTTCCGATTATTTGCTCGTTGTGTGAGTCCTGCTGTGATTCGCATGAACACTTATTTTTCGAATGCTCCTATTCGGTGCAGGTATGGGATCATGTTAAACGATTGGCTAGGCTTGAATCTACAGGTCCGTCTTTGGCATCTATATTGCTTCATATTGGTCCTTATATGCATCGGAGATCAGCTCGTAGTACGATTGGGAAACTTGTAGTAGCGGCCTGTGCTTATTATATTTGGCAGGAAAGGAATAGAAGAATGTTTACAGGAACTAAGCGAACAGCTATGGAGCTCATTCAGTGCATTATATCCAACGTTCGCCTTAAGCTACTTTCTTGTCAATTTAAAAGATCTACAGATGGATGTGCATTTGTTAGGCTTTGGGAGCTGCCTGAAGCGAATCTTCTTAGGTCATAATGTTTTGGTGTTTATGTACTATTAGATGGTACTTTCCTGTTGGTACCATAGGGTATGTAAGTGTTGGGTAGGTATTCATATGGTCTGTCATATGAGTTTTGGTTGTTCAAGTTTTGGCTTGAGGTTAATGTGACTATCAGTCGCATTCCATTGTACTTAAACTGATTTTTTGGTATAATATATTTTACCGGGGAGGGAATCCCTTTTACCAAAAAAAAAAAAAAAAAAAAAAATTTGAAGCTGATATGGTTACGTCTACTAATGGAGGTATTAATGCAATCTCTTCTTCGTTTAATTCTGAAAATGTTTGTGAAGGGGTTAATATCTCTATTCCTAGGAAGGTTGTTGAAAAAGTAAATACTCGTTACCACAACACTTTATATGGTTACTTTCTTGGTAAAAGGATTGCATTTCCTGTGGTTGAGTATTTTGCTAAGAATCACTGGGCAAAACATGGTCTTAAGCGTATCATGATGAATGAGAAAGGTTTTTTCTTTTTTCAATTTGGGTCTAGTGAGGGTATTAATGCGGTTCTGGAAGGTGGTCCGTGGATGGTTCGTAATTCACCAATTTTTCTTAAGAAATGGACTATGAAAACGAATCTTCTAAAGGAGGAACTAACTCGTATACCGGTATGGGTCAAGTTTCATGATGTCCCGATACAGGTATTTGAAGAGGAAGGTATTAGTTTAATTGCTTCGTTTCTTGGTAAGCTTATTATGATGGATAATTATACGGATAATATGTGCAAAGAGTCTTGGGTTCGTTGTAGTTTTGCTCGTTGTCTTATTGAGATGAACGCTGATTCGGAGTTTATAGATAACGTTACTATTGGTGTCCCTGATCTTGAAGGCTCTGGTTATACTAAGGAATTAATTCGTGTTGAATACGAATGGAAACCGCCTAGATGTCATACTTGTAATATTTTTGGTCATTCCTTTGATTCTTGTCCGAAAAATGTTAAACCTACAATGGTTGAAAAGGTGACAACTCATGTTGATAATGATGGATTCCAACAAGTGCAAAGTAAGAGTAAGAAGTACAAAGGTAAGTTAGGGAATCAAGTTCTGAGAGGTGTTCCATTGAGTAAGGGCTCCCAAACAGGAAAGACGGTTGTTTTTCGTCCAAAAACTCGCTTGGATACTACAAGTACGAGTGGTGATAATAGTAGCAAGTTGAATACTAAATCTGGTCAGTCGCAGCAGTCTAGCAATCCTAATGGTCCGAATAAGGGTCAAGCTCAAATGAGCAGTGTTTCTACATCTAATAAATTTTCATCTTTGTCCATGCCTGGTATTGACGAAGGGGCTCAAGTAAGCGAGGAAGATAATGAGGAGGAGGAGGATGGAGTCGAGGTCGTCTTTGATGAATCGGTGAATCTTCTCAACACTAATATAGGGGCAAGCACTCCAACTGGTTGATCCCATGCTGATAGTTTATTATTTTTCTCGAACTTTATGTTATCGTCTTGGTTTTTATCTAGTTTATATATTTCCAGTATTCTAGACTAGTTAATGTTTATGGCCTGTCATAAACCTTTTGTTTAACAAGCTGCCTGTAGCTTGCGGTTAATGTGGTACTTCAGCCACATTCCTTGTACTTCAACGTTTTTTTTGGTTCTATTTACCGGGGTCATTGTTACCCTTTTACCAAAAAAAACATGTGAGTAAAGACTAAATCTTTTATATTATTTGATCGTGTGAATAATAGATAATGTAATCTATATTGACTCTTCAAAAAAATAAAAAAATTAAGAGCCCTTTTAAGACTTTGGGTTTTACCAAAAAGAGAGTGCAAATATGTTTCGACAAATGTTTTAACAAAGGATTTTTAAGGGATTATTCCCTTATACCCAAACATTTAACTAAACTCCTGTTTAGGGGTAAATGTTTTTGTATACCTCAAAGACAACCTAAGAGGGATTGAGGAAACCATTTAAACCATGACTTGGAATTTGAAACGACGATTTTTGCTTTTCAACTAAGAAAATTTTGACCAAAGTATAAACAAAGATTTTCGAACATTTACGAATCTTATTAAGTATTTTCAATAAATCAACAAAGATCTTGTTAATTAAATTCAAATGTATTTTGAACATTTTTATATAATTGGTCGAACTAAGAAATTTAAAACTTTTACGTTTACATTTCATAAAAATTTAATATTTATTATTTAATTACTAGTAATACTTATCGACGCTTTAAACGTCGGATTGAGCAAAGCTGATAAAAATAATAGTTGAGATAGAACTAAGACTTAGAAAATGTGAAGAAAGAATTTTCGAATAAATACGGTCATGATAATTATTCCATCTAGGAAAGTGAACGTAATTACTGACACATTATGTAGAAAAGATAAAGAACCAATTAGGACATGTTCCTTAATAATGAAGGTGCAAAATAAATTGCCAAACAATATAAAAATAAACAATGCTTGTAAAAAGGATAATATAGATAATAAAAGTGGTTCGCGGCTAATGTGAACCATTAAAATTAAGAAGCCGATAGCGTTAACTGTTTTAAAGGCCACTTGTGGTTGCCTAAATATGGAGGTTGTGAGATGTAGTTATGTTGGAATCTTGTAAGTATAAGTATTCTATTCTTGTCATTTCTGATTTAATGTATCATTATTAGAAGAAGTTGTACTGATGGCAAATTATGAAGGCATACATCGCCTCATACATTAGTAAACATCTAACTATTGCAAAGGTCATCATCTGAATTTGATTCGATTTGGGTCATCGTCGACAGACTGACCAAATCTGCTAATATCATTCCTGTTAATGATAGATTCTCGATGAAGAGATTGACTCTTTGTATTTAAAGGAGTTGTGTAAACATGGTGTGCCTGTATCGATCATTGTTGAGTCTTACGATCTAGACTCATCTGGGATATGATAACAATCATTGTAAGCACAGCGGAACACAATAACAAACACAATCAAAGTTATGAACAAGGCTTTCTTATTCATAAAATACTAATAAGCTACTACTATTCCTGGTGCCTAATAGGCTTGACACCAGGAGAACGCACACACACCTTTAGTTTACATTGTATATGAATCAGTGAATAACCATGTGTGCCTAACCCTCTTTATATAATAGAGGTACTAGGGTTACATCAAAACCCTAACTTACTTACTAAGCTAACTATTTATTATTAAGTCCTTCATCTTCTTTTGTCATATCAACTCAAGATATATAAGTCCCAACAATCTTCCCCTAGTTGATTTGACAAAACCAGTAAGCACAAGCTTACCCTGAAGCAAATATAGATGAAGGCTAAGCTTCCCCTCGATCCATGCATTCTTCCCCTTTTTGTCACATCAACTCAAAAAGGATCGTGTTCCCCTTAAGAAATGCATGTCGAATCCAGTAGGTTCCTTGGAGTGATCACTGACGAAGAAAATCAAGTATAACGAATTTTATGAAGAAGTGAAATATCCCAAACTTGTGTCTTATATCATCTCAGTTTTTATTACATGGGACTGATAACCCCCACAACTATAAGCCAGCTGTTAGCTATAACAATATATTTAATCTAACGATAAGGTGTATGGCTCACCAACAGTTTTTGGTACATGGGAACTGGTAACCTTCACAACTATGAGCCAGTTGTAAGCTGTAACAATATATTTAGTCCAAAGACAAGGTGTATTGCTCACCTAATTGAGATATAAGAAGATAACAAGTTTGTGAAAATCAAGTCCAACATCAAATAAGCAATAATCAACTGTCTTCGTCAAGAAACCATAACTCACCAGTAGGAACCATAAGCTAACCATCTCTTGCATCTTAAACTCAGTAGTACAAATCATCCACTCATTCAGCGTGAATAAGACATGTTTATTACAATAACATGTAATAAAATGTCTTTGTATAATTCTTGTAATCAATATATGCATGGCGATCACATGCAATAGCCGATAGTCTCAGTGAGCTCTGACGGATCAACCAGAAACCACTCGATGCTTATGATCATGCTAATTTTGTGATGATCATATCATGAACTGTATGGTATCATATGCCCCCCAAATATTTGTAAAAGAGCGTGTAACTGTTCCAATCAAGAATTATATTATAAACTGAACTTTCGAAATAAACCATATACCTCTTCATTGTTCAAGATCACCAGTAGGAACGACCATGAGGAACTAACCAGGAGGAACTGACCAGTAGGAATCGACCAGGAGGAACCGACCAGTAGCAAGAAATAGCTGACCAGTAGAGACAAATAGTTCACCAGTAGGAATAACGAAAACCTACCAGCAGCATCTCAAAACCCCTTCTTTTTTTTCTTTTCTTTTTTCTAACACATGTTGTCACCACAACTCTTATTGTTGATGTTGCATCTGTTGTTGCCTCAGGTCCCAAAAGATCTTATGTCCATCAGTTCTCAATTTATGGAAACATCCCGTACCTCACGTCTGTATAGAAATTGAGATTTGACCCTATCATGTAGGATTAACTCTTACGCAAGATATTAAACTTAGTCCCTAGAAATAAGGGATCTCATTCTATCAATAACCGAGTGTTTCAAAGGTATCCACATCAAAAAGAAATTAAATAAAATCCCTATGAAATAGGGTTTACTTTTCAAAGCTGCTTCCATGAATACCGCATACCATTAGCATAATCTTCCCCGTAAATCTCGCATGCTAATCCCACATTATATGCAAGAAACTAGGCAGAATATGATTTGCATAAATTACACATCTATAACCCCTCCACGTGTGTAATATCTCCAGCCGATCTTCATGCAACACCTAGGACTGTTTTAATGCAACAATCACGTCCAAAATAATAGAGATATGTACATATCCAATATCTCCATCAATAAGAAGACATAAATAGCTCTCATGACGTGTGATTTTAACAACAAGAATAGCTTCCAAAGACATCGCATCATACCTCCATAATATCACGCAGCCCACGTATGACATAGTCAAGAGAACTGTTCCATATATAATAGTAACACGTCTGATATATATTCCATAATCCATAAATTAAGGAACATGGAATCCCTTGAAAAGTATGCAACCCCATAAAATACGGGATTTACACTTAAGAACAAATCTCCTTTCCATCTTCACGTCACATAACTGCTTTTAATTACACGCATTTGTAAATGAAGGCAAGAGGAAACGAACATACCCCTTAAAGCAGTATATATCAAGTCCATAAATAGCTTCCCATAATATTCTGTAACAACTCAAACCGTGTTCACCCTTGGAGTCTCACGTGATATGGTTGTACAAATCATACACTGACCCACATGATCAGTATACCAGAAACAATGGTACCTATTCTGACAGTGGTCCATAGAAAGCACCATATGGTTTTGCTCCATGGATAAAGGGAATACGTGAACCATTTCCCTCTAAGTCTGCTCATCACACATTCAAATACTCGTACCGATTCACGTCATACTCTTCCCCTTGAACACGTCCCAATGATCACTCAGGGGACCATGGTGATTTCTTGGTATCATTCGTAAACACAAACAATTCTGGGACCTCAACAATGTTTCACCGTATGTGCTCAACAAGATTCCTTTGCTACTACTGTCAACATTCGTAGCAAACCCTTGTTTTCTTTCTTGTATAGAGTACAAAAATCTTGGGACCACAACAGCCTTTTGTTTGAACATCATACTCATGCTTGTGTAACGTCATAACCAGAAACATGATCAGAGTATCATGAGTTGTATATATATCTCTACAAGGGCTCATCATCAATCAAAGGATTGACTCACTAATGCAAGTAGAGACAGCAGCCATTCTTTTCAGAATTAGGGTTTACATAAAACCCTAGTGACGTCGAATCTGCTATGGAAACCATCATTCCATCATTCTGAAACAGCTAACTAGACCATACGGGGTTCATTGTTAATTCAAGAATCAACTCCCCAAATCCAGTATGATCATCCAGGAACCATCAACAACAATACAGCAGCAACAATAATGTATCAGCAGCAACATCATATGGATTTTCTAGGGTTTGTTGGGAAAAACCCTAGATCAGGAGGAAATCATTTCAATAAAATAGAAAACAAAAATGAAAACCTTGTAGATCACCAGATCGAGAGCCAACAAGCTCTGATACCACTTGTTGAGTCTTAGGATCTAGACTCATCTGAGATATGATAACAATGATTGTAAGCACATCGGAACACAATAACAAACACAATCAAAGTTATGAACAAGGCTTATTCATAAAATACTAATAAGCTACTATTATTCCTGGTGCCTAATAGGCTTGACACCAGGAGAACGCACACACACCTTTAGTTTACATTGTATATGAATCAGTGAATAACCATGTGTGCCTAACCCTCTTTATATAATAGAGGTACTAGGGTTACATCACAACCCTAGCTTACTTACTAAGATAACTATTTATTATTAAGTCCTTCATCTTATTTTGTCATATCAACTCAAGATATATAAGTCCCAACAATCATCTCTATCAAGGTCCTTGCTTCGCATCGAATTTCTAGAGATTTGCTCAGAAGTCATTGAGAACGAATCTTGATGAGAGTACTGTGTACCACCCCAATCGAAGGGACGAGGTAAAGTAACGATACAAAATACTATAAGTGTTGTTTTATGTTTGAATGATTGACCTTTGGTAATAAACTGTAAAATCGTTTTCCTTTGGAGAGATTATCATTGATAATTATCGTATTAGGATCGAGATCGAATCTTATTAGGATCTAAATATGAGAGCATTTGTAAGACGGAGTCGGGATGAAGACACCCGACATACACCCATTGTGAGTTAGACATGTCTTTTAGGTTTAAGGTTTCCTATGATGACAAACCTAACCTTACAAAATACTCGACCCACGAGACCTGAAATGATTGTTGAAATTAGGATCTGATTATTGATTGCCGGTAGTAGGCAGGAGGTTATGTGAATATGAAATGTAGATCTTGAAGTGCCAGATGGGTAGCGAAGTTATGCCCAAAATTTTAACCATGGAAAAATGAATTGATGATCTGGAAGATCATGGGATATAAGTCCCCGTTGTATGGGACCATTGAGATGATGTAAAAGTTGGTTTGAAAGGCATATAAGTTGGATCTACCCTAGGACTTCAAGAGCTGCGTGAATTATGTTTTGTATATCGAACTTGATGAAATGTCTATCAAGTGAAAATCTGATTTCTTCTTGATGAAGTTTAGATCGGCGAAAAGTTGCATTCATCAAAAACCCGTGAACATCATGGATAGAGAAAGTAAGTCAACATTAAGCCTGATCTTATTCCTGTAGTTATGTTTGATGAAACTCGCGTATGTAATGAATTACACTTGTGAGAAAAGACCGAATGTGGAGGAATTACCCACATGGCTTTAACTCTATAAGAAGCGAGTAGTAAGATAAGATGATCTTTCAGGACAAAGATCCTGTTTAGGGGTAAATGCTGTGACAATCTGTCAATTTATGGTTGATATTTTATTCTCAAACATTATTTAAAAATATTATTTTAATGTTATATTATGAACTCACTTATTTTTGGGAAGAAATTTGGATTTACGTCTTGAAGTAGCATCGACTACGTCTAAACCGGAGGATTCTACGTTACGTGCTTACGTTTACATACACCGTTTTGGTGACAGTCCGACACTTCAGAAAATAAATCTATCCGTGAATATCATTTTGGATTTTTAAATTTGATTTAGTTCATAAACTCACAAATTTACGAGAAGAGATTAAGACTTACGTGAATAATTTAACGTCCTTTACGACTAAACCGGAAACCTTAGGATTACGTATTTACGTTTTCGAACTCCGTTTTTGATGAGACAATTTTTATTAGATTCGTTTTGTGCCGTTGATTCATAATTTATAAAAACGTTTTTCGTAAAACGACCCGAGGGCACGCAAATCGAGGAGACTAGAATCGAGGAATACCTGTAAATTAGTAGGATGAGACAAAATAAGTTTTGCCCCACCCCACTCTATGGGAAGGCTAGATATACTCCACCACACCATGAGGTGTCAACTTGTAAGATACAAGTTGCACACTTGTCCTACTTAGCTTAACAAGCTAACTAAACTAGCAAAACCACATTCCTTGCGGTTAATGTGGTATTTCAGCCACATTCCTTGTACTTCAACGCTTTTTTTGGTTCTATTTACCGGGGTCATTGTTACCCTTTTACCAAAAAAAAAACTAGCAAAACCACTTCCCACTAAACCATTTCTCACATTCAACTCATGCAAACCACCATAAACACTCTCCTCTCTCTCTAAAATTCGTCCACTATTCATCAAAAATAACCCTCATTTGATCTATGTTAGCCATAAAATCATGTGTTACTCATACACATGATGATGCTACTTTGAAGCTTTGAAGATTGGAGGTGATTCTAACATCCAAGGAGAAGATTTGTTGGTGTCATACGGCTGATTTTCCATGAGAAGTTTATAAAGGTTGGTAGACTTGAAGATGATATTGGTTTATCACAAGTTTTGCCATCAAAATCCAAGCCTTGTTCATTAAAGACTCATCTTTTCATCACTAATGGTGGTATAAAGATTGTTCTTCCTATCCTCTTGTTATTTTGATTATGTAATCTTGTATTTTCTTTATTTATGTATATGTATATGATGATGAATGATGCTTAAAAATATTATGTGGGGATTTGGTGTTGATAGATTTGATAAACATGGGTAAAAAGATGGAAAAACCACATGTAAAAATGGTTAAATCTTGCTTAATAAGATGGCTGTATAAAAACAGTAAGTAACCAAATGATAAACTGATAAAATGGTAAAGTGGAATCAATATACAGTAAGTATTAGGTGTTATACACATGTGAGAGTTGGCCATGCAATGGAATCATAAAAATGAGTGAGATATGATCAAAACAAGTTTAGAGTGCAAATCTGCCTATACTGTTTTGGACGAATTTATTAAAATATATAGAGGTTGATTCATCAGTAGTTATAAAGGAATAAAATGAAGCACATATCATGTAGTTTCTGTGATAAACATTTGAGGTCCTATCATAGAACTCTAGATATGGACATTTTGGTGAACTTAAAACTTAGGACTGATTTTGTGAAATTAAAGTTTAATATTATTATATAAGCACTCAAATAAATATAGTATAAAATGTGAATTAAAACCCACTAACTTATATATTACATTTATATAAATATTTATAAGGATAAATAAATGGACATTTAATAAAAATGGTAGTTTGGTAAGTTTTATAAGTTATAAAAACTATAAACATGATTTTTACGTCTTTTCGGCTAAAACCGAAAGATTAACGTTTTTGTTAAATAAAACTTAGACGGTTGGACCCGTCTAATGTAAACTTTTATAAACTCACATACTGATGTATAAACATATATAACAAGTAAAAACCGATAAAACCCAAGCTTTACAACATATAGACATTAACGGGCCAAAGTAGCCTTAATGGACAATAAACCCGACTAATTTGGTAAAACACTTATAAACTTACTTATTGGGCTTAACCCACTTGGGCCCAACATGTGAAGTATAATACTGATAATAAAAGTATAATTGGGCTAATATAATATATTGGGCTTGTAATGGGCCCAATGGGCCTCAAAATGTAAACAAGTTGAACTAGTGTAACTAGTCTTGAAAATTACCAACACATAAACACTATAATGAATGAGTAAAAATGTACAATCCCACTTGATCATCATCATATTTACAAAATCATCATATGTATACATAATTGTTATTTTTATAAAGTCAATGGACAAAAGTCTAAGACGAGTATTATTTGTCTAGGTTTCCGTGATTGAAGCGCGTATCGTACATCCAAATCGCCGATAACCGCCTTCCCACATCAACGTGAGTTCATAGCCTCGCACTCTTTTAAATGTTTTTATGAAATGTTTTATAAACCCACGAGGGAGATAACATGTTAGTTTTGATAAAATAGGATACCATTTGTCCCGATTGTCTGTTTATTGATTTAGACCCGAATGATTGTATGACTCGATGAATGATTAAATGACCCGATAGATGAAATGAAATGGATTATTAAAGTTAGGTTATGTCACTAAAAGTCCCATTAGCATGAATTGTGAACTACCGGGATTTGGTAGACGCTTATGTATATAATAGTACTATTTGGGGACGATCACCCCCGTTCGTGCCTTGACGGTTGATCCCCGTCGTGCCATATTGATTGGTAAGCGAATTTATGTATGAGAAGATTTAAACAAGCGTGATTATTGTGACGACACTCTAATTTAGATGGGCAAATGAGTTTCGGGTTAGCTACCCGTTGTTTGTTGTAGTAAGGTAACAATGTCATGCGGCTTGTAATAATCCATAAATAACGAAATACTACTATACGCACTAAATTACGATATATTGCCTGACTAGCAATACGGGGTCTTACTATTGATATTATGTTTGTGTTTTGGTTTTTCATAACCATATTCATATAAGGTTTTATTTAATATATACAACGTTATAAGACGTATTGTGATAGGTGTGTAAACACCCATCTTTTCTACCACTAAACTACAATAATAACCGGACCAAAATGTGTATTTTATGTCTTTTATGTCGGAATTATGCGTGGTTTGTGTTTTTGTTGTGATTTAGGATGAAAAGGTGAAAATGGATAAAACACGGACATTCACGGGCATTTATGGACTTTTATTGAAGAAAAGGATAAAAGACGAAGTCAAGAAGTCAAAAGTGCAAAAAGAACGGAAGTCCACGACCAATTCTGAAGATTTATCGAAGAAAAAGTCAAAAGACGGAAGTTTATCAAAAGCCGAAGAATTCAAGTCTATTTTATTGAAGAATTTAAAGACGAGTTCAAAAGAAATCCCGAAGTCAAAAGTCCCTTAAGTCCAAGATGAAAGAAGATTAGAAGAAAAGGACTAAGCATGCAATTTAATGAAGATTAAAGAAGGAGGGACTTAATTATGCAATTAAGAAAAAAGGAAAGAGGGGAGGAAGCTTCCTTAATCCTCCCCTATAAATAGATTAAGATGTAAACATTTCATTTTGTTGGCTAGGGTGACACTAGTTCTTCCACAATTTAATTACTTGTCCTTTAAATACTTTGTCAATTTAATTACCTTGTCTTGCACCTTAAATTCATTTAATTTCAAGTAAGTTTCCTTTTAATTATTGTTAATCTTTACTTTATCTTGTCAATCTCTTATCTACCTTTCTTATTCTTTGATTTGTGGTGTTTATGTTCATGTTCATGCTTTTATTTTGATCCAAAAGTGTTTTTGATTATTATGGTTAAAGTTGTTTAATTTCATGTTTTTGATTGATTGTTGATGCTTATTCATTGAATCGTTACTGTTTATATTCATACGTGTGTTGATTTTGGTTACTTTTCATTGTTATTATCTGCTACTCATCTTCCTTGTTCTTCGGAAGAGTTTTGCTTGGTTTCTGTGTTTCCAGATAAAGTTCCGAATCAAGGGAAGGATTGAGGTTTCATTCGGAAGTCTGAAACTTCCGAACCAAGGTTGTTCATTCGGAACTCAAAAAGTTCCGAATCAAGGAAACTCATTCGGAACTTCAAAAGTTCCGAATAAAGGAGCCTCATTCGGAACTTCAACAGTTCCGAACCAAACTTGTTCATTCGGAAGTCTAAAACTTCCGAACCAAGGGCCTTCATTCGGAACTTCAAAAGTTCCGAATAAAGGTGCTTCATCCGGAAAGTTTCGAATCAAGGGGTGACCAAAACTTCCGAATCAAGGGTGATTTTACAAGTTCCGAATTAGCAAGTCCCGAATGAAGGATTATTTTGGATAAGTGACATATTCAGATCCTTTTGTTCCGGATCAAGGATTTTGGTAATATTCCAAGTGAAGAAGAATCATTTCAACCAAAGGTGACATTTAGGACGAGTGATTGTTCCTAACGAAGGTTTATTCCAAATGAGCTGTATTCAGGTTCTTATTAGCTTTTACCTTTGATTTTTATCTTCCAGCTTTATTTTACTTGCCTTTTTATTTAATTGCACTTTTACATTAATTGCCTTAGTTTTAGTCGCACTTTAAGTTTGCCTTAGATAGATTTAAGTTTTCGTCAATTTACTTTAGTGCCCTTTAATTTTAGTCTCGTTTTTAAATACTTGCACTTTACCTTGATTAGACTTAGATTTACTTTTAGAGCACTTTTACTTTTAAGTCTTTGCATTTAAATTTAAAAACAACCAAAAATATTCTTTTTCACTAAAGATCAACTAAGTCACACATAGAGAGCTAAGATCAATTCGTTAAGATACCGAGAACAATAATTGAACCTAGTAGCAAAACTAGTTATCAAATGGCGCCGCTGCCGGCTCTTTTCGTTAAGATCAACAGTTTTCTGTGTTAGACACGTTGCATTTTTGGGATCCGTTTACTTGTGAACGTTAATTTTCTTGCCTAAAAAAAAAATTCAAAAATCATAAAAATTAAAAATTGATAAAAAACCATAAAAATTAAAAATTTCAAAAATCCAAAAAGATTTTATCTTTATTGTGTATATATATTGTCTTTGTGTTTGGTTTTGTTTTCTTTTCCATTTTCAGGTGTATGCGTACTAGATCTTCTAACTATCAAGAGCCCGAGCCTCAAGAAGATTTAGATATGGCAGGTGTTAACAACAATAATCAACTACCACACCTCAATAATAATAATAATAACAACAATGCTCCTCCACAGCCCGATCTTCGGACCATGGAGGAACTTTGTCAACCAACAATGTTTGGACGAGGAGGACCGATTGCGCCGATGCAAATCAACGCTCCTGAGTTTTCGTTGAAGCACCACATGATTCAGCAAGTACAAACAAACCCATTTAGAGGATTGCCTGATGATGATGCCAACAAACACCTCGACAAGTTCATTACAATCACCCAGAGCATGAAGTTGCCTGGGGCCACAATGGATGTACTCCGCCTACAACTCTTCCCACATACTTTATCGCATCATGCCGAGAAATGGTTTGATCGTCTCCCGAAGAATTCTATTCACACTTGGGATGATATGACTCAACGCTTTCTTTCGCGCTACTTTCCACCATCCATGGTCACAAGCCTTCGCAATCAGATCAGCGGTTTCATGCAAGATCCCGATGAATCTCTTTTTGATGCATGGGAGAGATATAATGTCTTGATCGACCGATGTCCAAACCACAACATGCTTCCGGTCACCTTGATCGATACTTTCTACAACGGATTGACTTTTCGAGATCGTGATACGATTAATGCAGCCGCCGGTGGCACATTCATGAAAAGGAGACCCGAGGAGTGTAGAGAGTTAATAGAGAACATGACTACTCATCATAAGAACTGGGATTCTTCTGCTTCTTCTAGAAACAACACGAGAGTCAATGTTTCCTCTACCTCAGCAAACCCTGAGATGACCGAACTCACCCGCATGATGGCTGAAATGAGCAAAAGTATTACGCTTCTCGCTTCAAACCAACAACAACATCAAGTTAAAGCAGTTGCTAATCCTTGTGAAACATGTGGCGGTCCTCACTCATACACCGATTGTCCTTCGACACAAGGAAATCCGGAAAATGTGTATGCAGCTTACGGTAATTATTCACCGGAAAATTACCAAGCTAGACAACAAGGGGATAGAAATCTGCTGAGCTACCGTTCAAACAATTACCTTTCACCCGGTTTTTCTCCTCAAAACCAAAATCCCGCCAACAACTACAATAGAAGCAACCAAATCCCACCTCGTGCTTCTAACCCTTATCAACCACCCACCCAACAACACCCACCCATTAATCCCGATGTTGACACAATCATGAGAACTCAAGGTGAGCAAATCAAGAATCTACAGAGCCAAATAATCAATTTGAAAGGAGATATCTTGAAGCAAGGTAATGACATCAGAAATGAGGTTCGTGAAAACCTTCAATCCTCCTTCATCACTCAAACAACTGAATTAAAGAATCTATTGGCTAGTTTCTTGCCCGAAGCTCAACCTTCTTCTTCTTCGGGTTCTCTACCTTCAAACACCGTCACCAATCCGCGAGCTAATGTGAGTGCTATAACTACGCGTAGTGGAATTACCATTGTCAATCCACCTGATTCACCACCATTATCTACACCTCCTCCACCACCATGTATCCCTACCCCTCTTACACTTAGTGATAGCACACCATTACCGTCTCCGCCTCATCATGACGATGTATCTCGGAAGGACCCTTCAACAACTACACCTCCACCTAACCCTTATCAGCCCAGAATTCCATATCCTTCTCGCATAGGCAAGACCAACGAGCTAACCAAGAATGACTGTAATGTCATGAAATATGTGGATATGCTATCTAAAATGACCATCAACATCAGCCTTGTTGAAGCACTTTGCCACATGCCGAAATTCGTCAAAGCATTCAAGGACTTGCTTAGCAAGAAGGAGAAGTTGCTTGAACTCGCCAACACACGCTTAAATGAAAACTGCTCTGCGGTCCTTCTTAAAGAACTTCCGGAAAAACTTGGAGATCCCGGTCGTTTTGTGTTGTCTTGCTTATTCAACAAAACTGAAGAATTTACGGCCCTTGCTGATCTCGGGGCTAGTATTAATCTTATGCCACTCAGTGTTTGGAAAACACTATCATTGCCCGATCTCATTCCTACAAAGATGACTCTCGAACTTGCAAACCGCACTCTCGCTTACCCCGTTGGTATAGCCGAAGACGTGTTTATCAAAGTTGGCACATTTACCTTCCCGGTCGATTTTGTCGTAGTTGATTATGAAATGGACCCTCGTATTCCTCTAATACTTGGTCGGCCATTCTTGAGAACCGGACGTGCTTTAATAGATGTGGCCGAAGGCGAGTTAATCTTACGAGTCGGGGATGATTCTAAAATTTTTAAAATGGGGAAGCTTACAGGTAGATCCTTTGGAGGCCGAGAATCAGTAAATATGATAAATGTGCTCGATGACTTTACCGTCTATGACAATCCTCTATTCGAGTCTTCCACTGATAATCCACTCTTTGAAGATAATGTGGATGATTCTCTCCCTACTTTGGACGCTTCTCCCATTTTTGATTCTCCACCGGTCTTTGATGCTTATGAAGATAATAATTCTAGCTCAGATTCGGATGATTTTGATTGTACTTCTGAGTATCCTGAGCTGCCCACTTTCGATGATTTCGATGAGGCTGATACTCTATCGAGCGATTCTTCACATGATGAAGATCCTCCACCATCACTCGATCCTACTTTGGGCGATTATTCATTTGAGGAAGATTTCTCTGAATTTCTCAACACATACTTCCCTCATGAGAGTGATGCTCCTCCTTTGGATTTTGAAGATTATCGCCTTGATCCTACTTTGGATTTGAAGAGCATTTTGTCAAAGGAGAAGAAACCGGTCGACACCGAAATCCGTTGCACGTATGATTTGACACCTCTTTGTCCCACTTCTGAGGACGAGGTTGTGCTTCTTTGCGGATCTTCTTCACACTCGGCTGAGCCTGCGTGCTATTTTCCCCTAAAGGAAAGGGTGTTCGATCCCGGTATCGAAGTCTTTAAGCCATCTCAGTATCCACCTGATGAAATAAAAGGAAATATCTTTGGAAATTTTGAAGACATGCTTGCTCCACTTCAACTTTGCTTCCACCGAGCTCCATCGCTGCGTAAGGGAACCTTGCCATTTCTCTTTTGGCTTGCCTTGTTCGCCTTAAGCTCTTGCTTATTGATGGATGAAAACTATGTCTTTGATCCTGGTGGATTTGTTTCATGCTACTTCCGTTGATGATCAAGGTCGAGTCAGGCTCACGACTCGGTTAACAAAAACCAAGCGCTTCTTGGGAGGCAACCCATGTATCTATCTTTCCGCTTTCTTTACCATAAGTGTAGGGGGGACCCCCTTGGATTGCTATTTCCTCTCCTCACTTCTTAATCAGGGATTCGAGCTTCAATGATCCACTCTTGACGATTCTTGACGACCCGTGATTCCGTGTTCTACTTCGTCCCGGTTCTATCCTAAACTCTTTTCGATTCACTATTTTATATTTCCTCAATATTAAAATAGGAATCTCTTTAGTTGTCTTTTCCTTAGCGAGATTTAAACAACGTGCACAATGTCCTAAGTGTAGGGGAGCTTACTCCCACATGCTTAAACATTGAGGACAATGTTTATCTTAAGTGTAGGGGGGACTTCTATCGAAGTTAAGTGGTCTTTTCCTTGTTTTTGTCCTCATTTTAACCGGAAAATGAATTTTTCGACACTTTTCAAAATTTTTGATCTATTTTTGCCTATTAGTTTTTCCCTTTTGTATAGTTATTTTCTTTCTTTGCTAGAATAAATGTTTAATAAGTGGTTTTAATTTTCAAACGTTG
The DNA here is from genome assembly GCA_025667525.1 of Glebionis coronaria. Taxonomy (NCBI): domain Eukaryota; kingdom Viridiplantae; phylum Streptophyta; class Magnoliopsida; order Asterales; family Asteraceae; genus Glebionis; species Glebionis coronaria. Next base: position 335,773,093 of record CM046878.1, on the reverse strand, counting down.
TGAATCTTTTGACTCAATCCGAGTTTACTCTAGCTAGTATCCTTAACATGTTTAAGTCAAGTTTTGCTAGGCTTTTATATAGGGAGCTATAAAACGCGAAAGTCTTAACCCTCACGGGTTAAGAACAAGAACTTTTCGCAAGTTCCTATAATTGATCCTAGAGAGTCGTTTATCAAGGGAACTTTAAAATGCGATTTTTAAACTTGAAAAAGTCTAAGAATTTGCAAGATCCTATAGGCGACTCGAAAACCCAAAACTTTGATTTAATAGGCTAAGTATCCACGAGTCTCATTACTTGAGATTTTAAACTGTGGAGAACGAGAGATGATAGAGCTAATTATAAGTCGGTATTCTTTCGTGAATTTATGTGAGTTAATTATGAACCTATTCTCCCATCGCTTGCTAATAAATTTATCTGCTAATAAATAAGGTTGTACGATTTGAAAAGTTACTTAGCTTCTAGCCCCAGATCGTTTAAAAGTTGCTCGGTAATGACGAGAGTTCATAGCCAAGGCATAACTTATGAAGCGGGGCGCGAAGATTGGCGAGTCCGAAAAGGCCCTAACAAGGCATGAGGGCTATGTTTTGTTGCTAAAGATCCAAAGTGATGTGAAGAATCATTTATCGAAAATCAATATGAAGGATCGAGACACACGACGAAAAGCAATAACTCCCAAAAAGTCATGGAGAAGTGTATCCGAAAAGACCCTAACAAGGTATGAGGATAAATAGATCCAAGTCAATAAAAGGAGGCGGATCGTTGTATATCAAAATCCAAAATAAAGATTGGAGAAAAATGAAGAAGTCGTGGTCCATATATGAAGAATCTCTCAGAAATTCCAAGTGAAGAAATTCCAATTATGAAGAGAAGACCATTATTTCATGAACGTCTCTCAAGATTTGAAGTATGAAGTCGCTGCCAAATATCGGCCCGAGAAAGGTCTCAAATCGCGAACCAAGTTATGCCAAGATATGAACTTTTTGATATCCCGAGAAGCAGTTTTAAAAGATTTGGTCCTTTAGCTAACTATTGATTAAATCGTGCACTTTATTTTCAGACTAAATAATTATCTAAATAAGTCGAACAATGCATCCTCGTGATCATTCAAGACAAATAATAAAATATAAGAGATACCCATAGGAATAAGGGAGTCTAAGTAAATAATTGGCCCACATGAGTCCGTGTTAGTTTACTAACTTATAATAACAATGATCTCGTTTTTAAGCTTGGTTTGGAGAAAGTGAAAAGTTGAGGATGATGATTATTCATAACCTTTTCAAAACCCAAGGTATGCTTTTGATTTCTTTATCTTGTATGTTTTTAATTTTCTATCTCTTTAATAAAGGCCAACGCGGATTGATTATGTTGAAAAGTGTAATCTTGCTTTGTAACTAATGCATTGCATGAGGACATTGCAATGGTCAAGTGTAGGGGATTTGATAGGTGTGTAAACACCCATCTTTTCTACCACTAAACTACAATAATAACCGGACCAAAACGTGTATTTTATGTCTTTTATGTCGGAATTATGCGTGGTTTGTGTTTTTGTTGTGATTTAGGATGAAAAGGTGAAAAATGGATAAAACACGGACATTCACGGGCATTTATGGACTTTTATTGAAGAAAAGGATAAAAGACGAAGTCAAGAAGTCAAAAGTGCAAAAAGAACGGAAGTCCACGACCAATTCTGAAGATTTATCGAAGAAAAAGTCAAAAGACGGAAGTTTATCAAAAGCCGAAGAATTCAAGTCTATTTTATTGAAGAATTTAAAGACGAGTTCAAAAGAAATCCCGAAGTCAAAAGTCCCTTAAGTCCAAGATGAAAGAAGATTAGAAGAAAAGGACTAAGCATGCAATTTAATGAAGATTAAAGAAGGAGGGACTTAATTATGCAATTAAGAAAAAAGGAAAGAGGGGAGGAAGCTTCCTTAATCCTCCCCTATAAATAGATTAAGATGTAAACATTTCATTTTGTTGGCTAGGGTGACACTAGTTCTTCCACAATTTAATTACTTGTCCTTTAAATACTTTGTCAATTTAATTACCTTGTCTTGCACCTTAAATTCATTTAATTTCAAGTAAGTTTCCTTTTAATTATTGTTAATCTTTACTTTATCTTGTCAATCTCTTATCTACCTTTCTTATTCTTTGATTTGTGGTGTTTATGTTCATGTTCATGCTTTTATTTTGATCCAAAAGTGTTTTTGATTATTATGGTTAAAGTTGTTTAATTTCATGTTTTTGATTGATTGTTGATGCTTATTCATTGAATCGTTACTGTTTATATTCATACGTGTGTTGATTTTGGTTACTTTTCATTGTTATTATCTGCTACTCATCTTCCTTGTTCTTCGGAAGAGTTTTGCTTGGTTTCTGTGTTTCCAGATAAAGTTCCGAATCAAGGGAAGGATTGAGGTTTCATTCGGAAGTCTGAAACTTCCGAACCAAGGTTGTTCATTCGGAACTCAAAAAGTTCCGAATCAAGGAAACTCATTCGGAACTTCAAAAGTTCCGAATAAAGGAGCCTCATTCGGAACTTCAACAGTTCCGAACCAAACTTGTTCATTCGGAAGTCTAAAACTTCCGAACCAAGGGCCTTCATTCGGAACTTCAAAAGTTCCGAATAAAGGTGCTTCATCCGGAAAGTTTCGAATCAAGGGGTGACCAAAACTTCCGAATCAAGGGTGATTTTACAAGTTCCGAATTAGCAAGTCCCGAATGAAGGATTATTTTGGATAAGTGACATATTCAGATCCTTTTGTTCCGGATCAAGGATTTTGGTAATATTCCAAGTGAAGAAGAATCATTTCAACCAAAGGTGACATTTAGGACGAGTGATTGTTCCTAACGAAGGTTTATTCCAAATGAGCTGTATTCAGGTTCTTATTAGCTTTTACCTTTGATTTTTATCTTCCAGCTTTATTTTACTTGCCTTTTTATTTAATTTCACTTTTAGATTAATTGCCTTAGTTTTAGTCGCACTTTAAGTTTGCCTTAGATAGATTTAAGTTTTCGTCAATTTACTTTAGTGCCCTTTAATTTTAGTCTCGTTTTTAAATACTTGCACTTTACCTTGATTAGACTTAGATTTACTTTTAGAGCACTTTTACTTTTAAGTCTTTGCATTTAAATTTAAAAACAACCAAAAATATTCTTTTTCACTAAAGATCAACTAAGTCACACATAGAGAGCTAAGATCAATTCGTTAAGATACCGAGAACAATAATTGAACCTAGTAGCAAAACTAGTTATCATATTGTATGATGTTTTTAACGACAATGGTTCGTATAATGATTTTGAAGGCGAAAGCCTATTTTATGATTTTGATAAGGATTTGTATGAAATGACTTTGGCTATCTTATGGCCTATTACAATGATTTGTACAAAATGATTTTCGGTAATAATTTTATACCGATGTTATATTGATGGATTTTATTAAACTCTATGAATTCACTCAACCTTATCGCTGACCTTTTCTTTTAACATGTTTTATCTCAGGTACTTGAAGGTAATTCTCGGGAAGACAACAAGAATTCATGGCCCGCACTTAAACAACAATTTCCATTCAAATGCTTTGTAAAATTTGTATGAAATAATATGACGTGGGACCTATATAAATTTGATATTTATGAATGGAAATGCTTTATTATTAAACGACGCGATTTTTAAGCGTTGTCTATGATGTGAGTAATGTGCTATCCCGTAACACCAACGAGTCTTCCGCTGTATTAAATTGTGTAAATTTGGGGGTGTTACATCGTTTCTTGCATTCAAAAGCCAACTCAAATACCTTTTCAGGGGTACTTGGATTGCATCATTAATGTTTCTAGAACTCTAGATATGATCAAAACAGTTGACCTAAAATTCTGCCCAGTTTTTAATTATGAATTTAATTAAGTTAACCTAATTAATTACCCAATACTTAATTAGTTACAAGCCCTAATTGATCTAATCATTATTATAACATTAAAACTCAAAATTTAATTTTTCCCTAACCCTAAATCCATCATATTTTGATGTATATATTTTTAAAAACAAATTAAATAAAAAGGGATTACATGTTTTACCTTAGATTTTAAAGAACCAAATTTTTTGATGAAGAACCGTAAAAAATCTTTTTAGGCCGCGACTTTATGATCTTCAGGAGAATGAATTATTTTTTTTATTAAAAGGATTTATATAAGATTTGTGTGTATCCTAGTCCAACCTAAGCCCAAATTCTTTTTTTCCTTTTTCCTTTTTTTTGGTTCGGCCCTTAAACCGACTATATACATATTTTATTTTATTTTCTTTTTTTATTACTTAATATTACACTACTAATGTTTCCTTAAATTTCTCTAATTTATTACACCCCTTAAGTCCTCCTAAACCTTAATACCGTAAAACTAGTCAGTTCCAGGCGTATACCTTAAAAGACTTTAAAATATACATTTTTATAAAAACTCTTAAAATATGAAACAATTAAATAACTAAGTCCTAAATGACATAAAACCATCCCTTAAAATATTCCCATGACTAATTACCTTATTTGAGACCTCAAAATGCTAAACCCAAAATCGTAAAAATACGATTTACTATAATACTTATACGTATACGTAAATTACCAAAATGACTCCATTTCACCTCATAGTCACTATATTGTGAGCTCAAGATCATGAAATTATTTGCCCATCGATTTACTTATGAGTATTTCGTACCCATAAACGATGTCCCTTGCTACCTCATTCAAACAAAATAACATGTGAACACATAAAACACATAGTCACATATAAAATAACCTAAAAATGAGACTAAGTGACGAACCTCAAAACCCTGGTTGTCACATGTGGCGTTGTTGTGTACGAGAAGAAGTCATCCCCACATGCTTATATTTCATGCATTATATACTTCAACAAGTTATAGAAAGTTCAACATCAAGGTACGAGTATGTGGGTCATGAAGTCACAAGAGGAGGCGAATATCACAAGTGATGGATGCACAAGATCAAAGCAAGAGAAACTTGCTCAAGATTAAAGATAAAGAACATGTCAGCATATTCAACGCGAAAAATATAAAGAAAGAAAGAAGAAGAGTATGAGCTCAAAAAAAGCATAGTATGTTAGGCTTATGTTATTATTGTAACTTGGGTAACCCTTGTACTTTGGGTGACCTCCTGTTGGAAATACGTTTTTTAACGTATATTAGAAGTATCGGTCACTCCAACAATATTATTAAACGTGTTTAGCTCGTAGTTAGTTATTGTATTAAACTTTAACTACTAACCAACCCATGGGCCTGTCCATAGGTTTTAGGCCCAAGCCCATCAAGGCTTGGGTATATAAGGCCCCTTTCTTCATGCAAAAGGGGTTGGTTGTTCATTTGATTTACTTAATAATACACATATTTCTCTCATCTTTCTCTCTTTAGTTTATCTCTCTGGAAACAACAAACCACTTGTTAGGATCATAGATTATCACTATGCTACAATTGGTATCAAGAGCCATGGGGTGAAATAAGGTTTTTTGTTGTGTTAGTTTTGGTTTTATGCTCTTTTAATCAAGATATATCCGAGGTTTAAAATTTTTTCGTGTTTTTCACCCTAAATCTTTGTTAAAAATTGCCTACATAGTTGTGGTAGGGATTTATGATATTCATATTGGTGATTTTCATGTAAAAATTGGTAGTTTTTGGCATGACTATTTGGTATCGGAATATAAGGGTTTAAAAAGTCGGAATAAAAGGGTCTATAAATTCCGAATTTGGTGTTTTGAAAGTATCAATTCCGACTTTTAGACAGCGCTGAATTCCGACATTATTCTTGTTGGCTTATTCCGACATTTGTGTTGTAGTACTGTATTCTGACATTTGTGGCGGGAAATCTATATTCCGACATTGTGGAAGAAGCATATTCTGACATTTTTGAAAGAGCTACATAATCCGAATTATACTATATTCCGACTTCTGATTTATACTATATTCTGAATTATATTATAGTATTCCGAATTATACTATATTCCGAATTCTGAAGAGAATCCAAATTCCAAATAGTATAATCCGTATTCCAAATTCTGGAGATTTCAAATTCCGACTTCATTAAGAGTCATATTCCGACTTCATCAAGCTTCATATTCCTACTTCTTTGAAGAAGAATTCCGACATCTTTGAGGACGAATTCTGAAATCTTTGAAGACGAAGTCCGACATCTATTCAGCAAAGTCATAGTTCGACATTTAGACAGATTTCAAATTCAGACTTTTGCAAAGAAGACTTGGTAATATATTTGGAAGAATTATACTTCCACACACAACACACAATAAATTTCACAACTTTATTTTATTGGAGGATAAAAAAGATAATTTTTTTTCTTCAAGTGATCAAAAATGAATCCTCATTCATTCATGCCTACGATGACATCGCTTACTGACCATTCTATCATCTCGGGTACCGATACCCGTCCACCGTTGCTTATCAAAGAGCTATTTGAAGCATGGCAAGTTCGCATGAAGTCATACATTATGGGTCGACCCAGTGGAAGGCTCATGATCAATTCCATTGAGCAAGGTCTACTTGTTTGGGGCGAAGTTACTACAGATAATGTGACTCGACCAAGGCAATTTTCTGATTTAACGCCTGCCAACCAAATCATTGCCGATGTAGATGAGAAGGTCGTTTAGACTATTCTTTAAGCTCTTCCACCCGATATTTATTGTATGGTAAGTAAACACAAGATAGCAAAGGAGCTATGGGATCGCTTAACGGTTTTGCTACAAGGAACTTCACTTACTAAGCAGGAACGAGAGTGTCAACTGTATGACTTGTTCGATAGGTTTTCATACATTCCGAGGGAAACTCTTCATGACTACTATTGGCGATTCACTACGTTGATGAATGATTTGAATGTGTATAATCTAACAATTGCTCAGTTTCAGCTCAACACCAAGTTTTTGAACGCGTTACCCCCGGAGTGGAGCCAATATGTCACCGATGTCAAATTGGTAAAGGATTTGCACAAGTTAAATCTCGATCAACTATATGCTTTCTTGCAACAACACGAGACGCATGTGCTCAAGACATGAATGTCTCAAGGATCTTACCATGAACCATTGGCATTAATGGAAAATCAACCAACATTGTCATATCATAATATCTCTCATGCTATGGGATAACAATCTACTTATCAGCCCCTGTATCAAACCCCAAGCTTTCCACAGTATTCGATATTACCACAACCACCTAATCATATCAGCAACAATATCTGCTACCCGCACCATCATCACAAAGGGACTCACATCAATCACCATATGCTCAACAACCATACTCTCCTTATCAACCACCAACAAATCCTGCTATCACATACCCATAACCGGAAGTTCCTCAACCCCACTATTCACAACAAGTCAGTACTCCCTTAAGTGTGTATGCAGCTCCACCAGCACCAGCACCAGTTTTCTACTGCGATGATGAGGTTCCAATTCCTGAGTTCAAACAAGGGGATAATCATATTGATGTACTAGCACAAATATCTGCCTATATCACTCAAACGTTGAATAAAAGAGATAACAGAGGACCATCTCCAACAAATAATCAGTTGAGAACTTCTTCTAACTCTCGCCAACAAGCTACAATTCAAGACGACAGAGTCATGGTGCAACCACTTCAGGGAGACCAAGTTCATCCAGTACCGGTGTACGCCCATTTAACACTGCTCCAAGAGGAAACACTACTGGCAAAGTGAAGATGATTATCTGCTACAACTGCAAAGGGGAAGGACATATGGCTAGGGAGTGTAAGCAACCCAAAAGGAGAAGGGATGCTTCGTGGTTTGAGTAGAAGGTCATGTTGGTCAAAGCTCAAGCAAATGGCCGTGAGCTAGATGAAGAGGAGTTATCGTTTCTAGCAGATCCAGGAGTTGCGGATAATGAAGGACTCACAACAGCTTTCACTCATAATGCATCATATCAATGTGATGATGTTGATGCATATGATTCTGACTGTGATGATTACAACACCGCCAAGGCAGCTCTTATGGCAAATCTCTCGCTCTATGGGTCAGATCAAATCTCTGAGGTACCAAACTACCAATTGATACTAGTATTGTACCTTATCAACTTGATCAAGCGTCTTAGTATCCGGATTAGCCTTTGGTGGTTAGTAATTCAAACGATGAGACAAACAATGATAGCAATATCAATGCAAGTCCCTAGACTTTGAGTGAAACACAACCGGGAGCTATTACGAATACGAATTCTCCTGCTCAACAAGATTTTGTAATGGTTTCGGCATCTATGCTAGGCCAAATGAATACTACGGTCCTCGAAACCGTAAGTGTTAATCAGACCTTATCTGCCGAGCTTACTTTGTACAAGGAAAAGGTTAACACCTTGGAATTAACTCCGTCGACCAATAACTTAACTAATCCAGAGTTTGATGAGTTTAGGAAAGTCCAAATGAATCATTTACTAGAAATTGAACATTTAAGAGCAAATCTTTTAAAAGAACTTAAAGAAAAAGAGTTAGTCGTTACTATTTTCAAAAACTGCAAACCGATTTCGAAATTCTCGAGTCTAAAAGGGTTGAAATGGAAATTAATGCGTCTGAGAAAATTAAAAAGACTGAAATTTTGCTATTAAAACAATACTCCGCTTCACATTTAGTACACTTGTTTCATTCATCTTATAAGGAATTTACTCTATCGCGTCTAACAGACCTGCCACCTAACCCGGGATATGCAAAGCAAGCTCTTAACCACAACCCGCGACTTTCTGGTGCAACAAAATTAGTTTTGGTCATAGATCCGATTGGTAATTCGGATGATTCCGAGTATATATCACTAGTTGAAGAGAATCGGTCACAAATGCTTTTGGAATATCCTAAGTTTAATTATGATAAACTTAATCAAGAGTATGCAAAAACGGATTTTAGAACTCACTTTAATATACAAAGGGAATTTATCCATACACAAACTTACATGTCTACTAGAGAAAACCCCAGTATATTTCCTACACTTGTCAACCCAAATGAACCCAAGGAAATTCCAAAGGGTCTTCCACTGGTAAGTACAATATTGCTAAGCTTGAAAGAAATTAGAGGATACTTTACCTTTTTTTTTGGTAAAAGGGTAACAATGACCCCGGTAAATAGAACCAAAAAAGCGTTGAAGTACAAGGAATGTGGCTGAAATGCCACATTAACCGCAAGCTACAGGCAGCTTGTTAAACAAAATGTTTATGACAGGCCATAAATATTAACTAGTCTAGAATACTGGAAATATATAAACTAGACAAAAACCAAGACGATAACATAAAGGAATGTACGACTCCAACGGCTTAAACCGCCGGAGAATGGGCTTTCGAACACATGAAATCGGTGTTTGAGAAAGAGATCATTCCGTTTGTAGAAAATCTTAAAGAGGGCTTTCTAGATCTCAGAGATAATCTAAATTTCAAAATGGCTCAAGTTCAAAAAGTTTTCCATAAAATGGATAATGCTTATGAAGAACATTTAATAGAGAAAGAAAAGATTTTGTCTGAATATAACCGATTCTTGGAACAAGTGGTGTCTCTCGATGTGATGCAAGTTGTTACTATTAATTGTGCTAATGAGATTACATCTGTTATGAATAAATGTGATGATGTGCATGATCTCTCTGTGAATATTTTCAGCCTGTAAATAATGTAGATAATCATTCTTGTCATGAATCTAACGTTAAATTTTTAAACCTTCAAGAATCTTATAACTCACTTTCAAGATGTTTTGACAAGTTTCAACAACATTGTATATCTCTTGAAATTGAACAACAATCAAAAAATGAAACTCTTCCAAAAACAACTGATTGTGAAAACAACGTTTAGACAAGTGAGAAGATGATTCAGGTGGTTCAGGCATTAGAGGAAGAAATTATGAGACTTAAGAGAGAATCATTAATAGATAAACTGGAACTAGAGGCTGCAGAGAAAAAAACCATACCTTAGACAATAGAACTACTTCTATGCTAGGGAAGTTTGAAAAAGTAAAACAGGGTTTTTCACAAATTTATGGTTCACTAGAAGAACGATTCGCTTTTAATGCGACCGAGCAAAAGTCACTTGTTGACCAACTGAACCAAAAGTGTGAGGAGATCTCTGACTTAAATATTTAGCTCATAGACAAAAACATGGTTTAAGCTGAATTAAAGGAGACACTTCAACTCAAAGGACAAGAAGTTGTTGATAACTGAAATTGTGTAAATTGAAGTTCGTTTTCTCGATTCTTAACCAATTGAAAGTCCTAACAAAATCGAGTTTATGATCGTTTTTGGTTGGTAGGGTTATTTGGATTTTCTATGTCTTATTAAACAATCAAGTAACAATGTGAAAAATATTAACTACGTATCCGTAAAACATTTAGCAATTACCAAGTTTTTATTCAAATAAGGACAAAAATGTAAATCTATGGAATTAAAGTGCTAAAAATGCAAATGCTTCAAACTATAATGCTTGAAATGTAAAATCAGAAACTACAAGGACAAACTATGCAAATAGTAACAAACTACTAACTAATTGTAACTAATTGCAAAACTAATTAACTGAAAATGACAATTTAGAGAAATAAAGGACTGATTTCTAGCAAACCCTAATTTTATGAAAGTTTAGCTAATAATTCCAACAGTATCAAACCTTGAGGACCAAAGTGCAATTATATGTGAATTTTTGACAAAAACGGGCTTGTTGAATGTATAAGCTCGTTTAAGCTCTAGAATGGACCAAATAAGCTCAAACAAGTTGTAAACAGCTTAAAACTCAAATTCACTTAGGCTTGTAAAAGGAATAAGCTTGAAATTCAGTCAAACTCAAATAAGCTAATTATGATAAGCCACAAATAAGCTATCTAATAATCCAGACTTGCACAAACTGATTTTTTTGCTAAATCTTGTTTATCAGTCCATTAAGAGTCTGGAATGTCTTTTAAAACGAAAAATGATCAAGTAATGAATTAGGAAAATGAAATTAAGCTCAAACTAGCTTATTGAACAAAGTTGACCAAAATTTTGAAAAAGTTGACAACTTCCAGATCTACTCAAGAACACTATCTAAACAAGATTATGAAATAAAATTGCAAGGTTTATGAAGTAGATTTGCTAGTTCAAGAAATCAGATTGGATTTGGTTTACAGAAACTTTCATTTGCTCAACAGCTTATGAAAAAGCTTATTTCTTACTTTTTTGGTAAAAGGGTAGCAATGACCCCGGTAAATAGAACCAAAAAAAGCGTTGAAGTACAAGGAATGTGGCTGAAATACCACATTAACCGCAAGCTACAGGCAGCTTGTTAAACAAAATGTTTACGACAGGCCATAAACATTAACTAGTCTAGAATGCTGGAAATATATAAACTAGACAAAAACCAAGACGATAACATAAAGTTACAAGGAAAATAATAAAATATCAACATGGGATCAGCCAGTAGGAGTGCTTGCCCCAATATGAGTATTGAGAAGATTCACCGATTCATCAAAGACGACCTCGACTCCCTCCTCCTCCTCATTATCTTCCTCGCTTACTTGAGCCCCTTCGTCAATACCAGGCATGGACAAAGATGAAAATTTATTAGATGTAGAAACACGTCAATATATGTATGATTATTTTAGATTACCTGAGCTATATACATGCATGCCGGTTTTATCTAGTTATACGGGTTCTATAACCATAGCACTAGAGGCACCAGTGTTATGACTCTTCTGCGGTGATAGTGATTGCTCCCAGCGTCTCGTTACGTTATTTGGCCTATGTTACTATTATCATGTGGGGCGAATGGGTACATCCTAGGACAAATTTATCAAGATTACATGGTAACTTTGGTGTGTGCCTTGCATCCGTTACAGGAGTCGATCCCTCCACTCATATTATATATTAATTAGAGGCAGCCCCTCTAATTGCATGATGAGGTCACCCCTCTAAGTATTCATGGACGTTGATATAACATGACCTATATGGGCTCCGGGCATATTTAAAATACACATTTTCAAGATAACTAAACATAAGTCTTTTCAGAAATATAAACCAGTCTTATGAACTTATGCCAGGTTTTCCAGGACATACAATTATTCCACTGCTATTCATTTCGTTTCATTACTTGCTTATTTTTATGCTTTACATTCTATGTTATATATCAGCACACTGAGCGTATTCTCAGCCGTATTTCTCTTTCCATGTCCCAATATGGCAGGTACGAAAGGACAAATCTTGGAATCAAGAGTACATGCATGGAATGAGACGCCAGTCTTCTTTCATTCTTTAATGCATTTACATACTTTTGCTTTGCTGAACATTGTTTAGTCCTTCCCTTTACATTCTACTTATGCATTTTCGTGTGTGTAGCTTATGTTGGAGCCGATGTTTGTTTTCGGATTCTTTTATGGTCATTTAATGTTTAGACATTTACCTTGCTTGCTTTGATGACACGTCATAATTACTATGTAACGGTCCATTTATCCAATTGGGGTGTTACTGAAAAGTCCAATTTTGAAAGCGTATTTTATAAACTAAAAGTAATGCAACTAGCAATGTCCTAACCGACTAGGAGTACTAATGACATGAGCCAAATCTGAATGAAACTTAAGTTGTCCATTTTATAATTGTAAGAAATTCAACTCATCTTTATCTAAACGCTGGTATCTAAAAGCTGACTTTAGTCTATTAAAACAATGATATCTAATGAAACACTGGTATCTAATCTTCCATTTTTGACTTGCACTTTAGTCTCTTATTATCTTCTCTTGGCTTAAATGTCTACAAAAGTGAAATCCACCATTACTAACATAAACCCCAAGCTATCTTTATTACTATAGCTAATGCATCAATACAAAATCAGCCTAAATCTGTTAGTACCAAACACGACTTAAGACTATCCCAGATATTTAACAAGCATGTATCAACAAGTTTACGCTATAAACATACATCTAACTCGTCTACTCGAAAATAGCAGCTATCAATTGTACTATCAAATGCATAAAATTTAAAATGAAACTCCATGCATCATCCAGGCCTAGTCCGTTGATGGCGACGATGCTATGCTACATGCTAGCTTCTAGGCCAGTTCGCTGTTGTGAGTAAGCTACTAGTCGCTGAGATCGAATCTACACTTAAATCACCAAAACTTATTGCAGCAAGCTCGTGACCTCAAAGTTTCAACTTATCCCAACTATACTACAAAAATATTGCAGAAATAAATGCATACTCCAAATACTTGCACCAAACTCTCACTTGACCGCTGATGAACTTTACTGAACTTCTAGTACTAAATCAATCGATAGACTACTGATTTGAAACTTAACATCAGATGATGAATTTAAAATCAACATTAATATAACACTGTCTATCAGAAGTAGATTCCTCTAACGTAACTTTCGAAAACACACAATAAGCTTGAACACGATTATTAGCTTTTTGAACAGTAGAAGAATCAAGGATTCTCAAATCAATTTTACTTTCATTAATGGAGTACAAAAGATACATTTGAGTAACAGAACTGAACTCAAATTCTAATATTCAGTACTTCATAAAATGGTTTGATCTATTATTCTGAAAAATAAGCTTCTCATAAGCTCAATTGAGCTTATGATCTTTTTGCCTTAAAACTTATAAAAACGCAGATTCTCTGAAAAGCATTTAATTCTTGAAATAAGATCCAAATTTGAACTAACAGTACTTGTAAAGTAATTGGAATAGACTTAGAAACAATTCATAAGGTTTGTTGCGAACGTATGATCACTAAAGTAACAATAGAAAAGAGAAAAGAGTTGAGAAACTGAAGATTTCATTAATGGCAGAAAGTTTGTCACAAGATTAACAGAAATTTAACTAAAATTGTTTAGGAAAAAACGTAACTGAATAAACTGAAAAGATTTAACAAAATTACAAAAAATATAGAAATTAGAGAGCTTAACTAACTACTCCTAAACTACACTAGCTAACTGTAAGATGTAACACACGACTAACCAACCATGAATAACATGATGGATTAAACCAAAAAAGAAAGATTAGATTAAGATGAAGAATAAAGAGAAAAACAAAAGAGTTGTGATTTTCTAGTGAGAGAAAGACATGTGTTTCTCTCTCTCTAAAAACTATGAAAAATGGAAAACACACACACACAAATGAGGTGCTTGAGTCCTTTTATACTACAAGTGTAATGTATAGAAGGCCTTCCTCATTTCTGTGTTCGGGACTAGTTCTCTTTACATACATAACATAGACTAAGAACTCCTGAAACCGTTGAATAGCATTTTCCACGAGCTTCACAACGGTATATTATATGACCATCACTTTAAATACGGCTAACAATCTCCCCCTAAGGGGTGGTCATGTAATATGTGACTTCACTTCTTTGATGTTGCAGAGTTTGAAGCTCGTTGTCTTGAGAGTACTTTCATAGTTCCTTTCATTACTTGTGATCTTGGATCTTTGATCTTTGCCTTGACTTGATCTTGAAACTTTGCCAACTTGTGTTTTTGTGTCTTTCCCACATACTCATATTTTATGTTGTCTTGAAAGCTTGTTAACAATCTCCCTTGATTATCAGAGTAGCAGAAGTCTTTGTCTTTAGATGTTCTTGAGCTTTCTTCATTTACTTGAGTATGTAGTCTTGAATCACGACTCTTGAGATTACGCCCCCGTTTGCATTCCTCCGGTTTCCCGTTATACAGTACGAATATTGTACCTGTGATTAGGTAAGTTCAAAGAACTTCCTTGACAGGGTTTCCGGCAGTGGTAGCCGTTCGTAATACTTGAATATCTCGAAAGTTAATTCATATTGAAGAGTGAATCATGCAGTTCCATTCTGCTAATTAAGTCACCAATTCGTTTCCTGGAACAAGTTTAAATCAATTAAGAATCAAACCATTGTTGCTTTCCAGTTGACACAAGTTTGATTCATATAGAATATCACAAGTTACCTACCACAATGCTGTTTGATGATGACACTGGAAGTATTTCCATTCGTCATTGTAAATACTAATAAGTATTATTCTCAATGTTCTGGCAAGATCATAAAGATATTGCGTAGAGACCTGGAACGAGTTTGAATAAAAAAAGAATCAAACCACTATTGCATTCCAGTTAGCATATGTTTAATTTAAGTGAATCTTACATATGACCTACCTCAGTGCTGTTTGATGTTAACACTGGAAGGATTTCCATTCATCACTTTGAATACTAGAAAGTATCACTCTGAATGTTCTAGCAATACCACAAGGATAGAGCGTAGGACTCTGTGAGTTATCGCTTGTGTTCTAATGATGAACGACAATTGATATATGGAATAAGTGTCCTAATGAGATTTTTGATGAATCTCGTTGGCTCTAAACTCTATAACTGCACGTTTATTTGGTGATCGGAGGCTGGAGTAGACTTCCACCTTTTCAATATCTACTATCTCGGAGTGAGAAAGTTGATAGAAATGAGTTGAACTCCGTGACAATAAAACAAACTGTTATTCCCATATCAATCCATAACACAAGATTTAGAGTAGAAAGAGAAGAAAGTTAGAGAGAGAAAGTAGAGAGAGAAAGTAGAGAGAGTGGTGGAAGGAAACTTTTACTAGGTGAAAAGAAATGAACCAACACCCTCTTCCACACATGGAATAGGGTATATATACCCACGAACCACATGGGCTTTCCATGGGTCGTGGGTTTGTTTCCATGGGCCGGGCTTGGCTTGTCTTGGGCTTAGAGCCGCTAACTTATACAATATTAGCTTAAAGTCCAAGCCCGGTTTTCCCGACTAACCTATTACAATACAAGACCATTTACGACTATATAAAATATAGGGCTAACAATCTCCCCCAATGTATCGGTCATCTTTAAAATGCATAAGATGATTAAGTGAATACATTCTTGTGGAGGTGATCTTCCTTCTTAGGTCTTGTATCTTGGTCTTGATCTTGTTTGTAACTGTTTTGTTCCTTGATGCCTTTGTGATCTTTATCTTGAGCCTTTGGCATTTGAAATGTAAAACTATTCTTGATAGTGTTCATCTTGAGCTCTTATGACTAGATGACCTATTACATTCTTACATTCTTAAGTATCTTGATTATCGCCATCTTGTGCTCTTGTGACTTCTAAATCGACATCGGTTACACAGCTACGCCACCTTCTTGATATGCATCAACATATATAGACACGGACGAAATAGCTTTGAACATTTCACCCTAACTCGGTAGCGTTTTACCTCCGGTCGGTGAAGACCATTAAATGGTATTAGATACCGTACCTGTGATCAGGAAGATTCGATTAAGAACCTTCTTGACAGGGTTTCCCGGCGGTAGTAGCCAGTTCTCTTTACTCGACCGTCTCAAAGCAGACTGCGAACGTAAAGAGTGAATCATAAGGATAAATTATCTGTCTGATTAGAGTCTTCAATTCAGATTTCCTGGAACAAGTTTGATTCTAAAAGACTCGCACCATTTTTGCTTTCCAGTTTGTCACAAGCTTGATTCATAAAGAATCTTGCGAGTCACCTACCGTAGTGCTGTTTGATGTTGACACTGGAAGGATTTCCATTCGTCACTGTGAGCAGTAAGGAGTGTCACTCTGAATGTTCTGGCAAGATCACGCGGATTTTACGAAGAAACCTGGAATCAAGTTTGAATCAATTAATAATCCAAACTTAGTTGCATTCTAGTTCTCACAAGTTTGATTCGTGTTGAATCGCACAAGTTACCTACCATGAGCTTGTTTGATGATCGCTCAAGTAGGATTTCCATCTTCATTGTGAATCGTATCACTC
The DNA here is from genome assembly GCA_025667525.1 of Glebionis coronaria. Taxonomy (NCBI): domain Eukaryota; kingdom Viridiplantae; phylum Streptophyta; class Magnoliopsida; order Asterales; family Asteraceae; genus Glebionis; species Glebionis coronaria. The sequence goes on along the minus strand of CM046878.1, from coordinate 335,756,351 downwards.
AAATGTTCTGGCAATATCACAAGGATAGTGCGTAGGACTCGATTGTGTCCTAATGAGATGATAGATAGATCTCGTTTGGCTCTAGACTCAATAAGTGCATTTTGGTAATCGGAGGCTGGAGCAGACTGTCACCTTTTCAATATAACTAACTCATAGTGAAAAAGTCAATAGATACATGTTGATCTCCGTGACAATGAGACAAGTTTCTTTTGAGAGAACTTGAATGGCTGGGAAGGATTATGCATCGCATCACTGGGTCCATGACACTTGTCTTCGATAGATGTGTTAACTCGGTTTCTGCCTAAGTTGCATAGAATATTCAACTCCTTCAATGCTTCCCAATACGTCATCGCTAGCACCTTGTTGTGATTGTTCCAGTGCTAACTTAAGTAATTGGTCCACATTCAACTTCATTCCACTCCATCTTTCCTAAGGAAAACTATTTCTAGCTCTGGAATGTCCTTGGGTTGATCCCTTCGGTTCTGGTTGGATCATAGGACTTAGTTTCCTATCCTAAACCACCTTTTGACTCCAACGTTCCGTCGTGGATAGTAGGTTGTTTTGGTTAAAGATCGTAACCATAAAACCATTGAAAACCATTCAAAGTGCTTGATAAAAATCTAAACTTTTAACACTTGAAAGTTTTACATTTCCAAAAAGCTCCCACTACACACATGCATCGATATACGAAATGGATTAGCATGTGAAGGAAAGAGTTGCACTTGAGTCTTTAAGATCACATGTTTCAATATATTACATTTTAATCACATTTTCTCCTCGTATCTCTAATATAAAAACATCATATTAGAGATACCAATTGATTAAAATGTGACAGTGTAATCGTTTGGGGAGAAACATGTGTGCACGCATGAATCATGAAACGTTTGAAGTCGGGTAGCTCTCCCTCAACAATATATGCGTGTCTTGAGACAAAATATGACAAAATTTTGGAAAAACGACACCACAGAATATGTTGAGGTACGAAGTTGACATGCCTTTCCGATATAATATATTACATTTGACAAATTTATATCATTTTCGGAATGTGTTGGATACTTAAAATATAACAATATCTGAGATGTACCCAACAACATTAAGGCTTTGATTTTAAAACGCCCCCCTCAAAAATTGATCCAAATAGCATATGACAATTTTGAGATGTAAAAACCATTTTATGAGGAAGGGAGTGTTGAACACACAAACTTAAAAAACCCTAATTTTTCTCTCTCTATTATGGTGATTTCCGGCCACCTTATTTTTTAAATTCCGGCCACCTTGATCACTTTCTGTTTCGGATTCAAATTTGTTTTTAATCTCTATGATTATTCCTATCTGATTATAATGCTCTTTGTGTTCTAATCGGATCTAGGTTTTCATTTAAGATCTAAATCAAAACTGTTTTTGAACTAGGGTTTTCATAGGCGGCGGCTATTTAGGATTCGGGTTGGTTTCTCCTTTTATAAATCGATCTCCTCCTTTGTTTCTGGATTCATATTACGTTTTTATTTAGGTTTGATTTAGGGTTCGTGTTTTTTTGAGTTATAGGTGGCGGTTTAAATTCCTGATCTAGGGTTTCATCCCTTTGATGGTTTTAATCCTGTTCCATTATTTAATTCATTAAGACTGATCCTGTTGATTAGCCTTTATAGAATGTTTTATTGTTTCTGCTACAAAGTTATTGATTTTGATTTTGTAAGGTTTTGATTCGGATTTTACGTAGTAGGAATTAGGGTTTTTTGTTTCTATTATTTTATGATTACTGGACTCATGGATTGACGTGATTGGTTGCTGGTTTGAAGCTCTAATTGATTTTAGGGTTTCTTGGTGTCGATTGGTTTTATTGTTTTGTTTTTGATGCGCACAGGAGAGATGGAAAATACTGGTGATAAGGGTAATATGGCGGAGGCTACTTCTGCACAGCCGATTGACTGGGAGGCACTGCGTGCACGCATGGCTCGGCTTAAACAGTCGAGTGAAACGGGGGAGTTTATCGCTGACCCTAATAACAGATCGGGCCTGTTTGGTGATGTTTCGCAGACAGATCATGTGCAACGAGATACTGACTCGTCTGTTTTGCATGGGAGCAGAAGTGAGGTTAATGCAATATCTAGGCAAGCTGATGTAAGTACTCGTGTCGCTGATTCTGCTGGTTTGGTTCAGTTACAGGATGGTAGTGTTCAGAATTCGTTGGGTGTGAATGATACAGGTTTGAAGGATGCGGCTGTTGCTACATGGGGCCCTATTGGTCCTAAAATTAATAGTGTATCACAGCCTGGTTCGCTTGATGATTCTGTTGGTGGTGTATCTATTAAACAGAATGGTATACCTTCTTTTGCATCTTTCTTACAACCTGTACAAAAAGTTAAATCTATTCAAGTTAAGGAATTACATTGTGATGAGCAAGTAGTTGGGGCTGCTGTGGCTCTTCCCTTTGATGTTGTTGAAGAAGTTCGATCTAAATTAACGTATACGTTGTTTGGATATTTCATTGGAAAGCGTCTTGCGTTCCCCGTGGTTGAGAAGTATGTCAAGAATGCTTGGGCTAAATATGGTTTAAAGCGTGTAAAGTTGCATGATGAGTTTTTTCTGTTTCAATTTAAAACTCAAAGTGGTATGGAAGGTGTATTGGAAAATGGACCGTGGCTTATTCGACAGGTTCCCTTGATTCTTAATGTTTGGTCTTCTAACACTGATTTGCAAAAAATGGAGATCAAGAAGGCACCGGTATGGGTTAAACTACATAGGGTACCTATTGTTGCTTACTCGGAAATTGGTCTTAGTTTGATTACTTCTCAGATTGGGAGGCCGATCATGTTAGATTCTTTTACTAGCAATATGTGCATTGATCCATGGGGTAGGAGCACTTTTGCTCGCGCCCTTATTGAGGTTTCAGCGGAAGAATGTCTAAAAAAATCTTTAGTTGTTGCTATACCGGTAGAAAAAGATAAAGGGCATACTTTGGTGACTATTGATATTGAGTATGAGTGGACGCCTCCAAGATGTTCTAATTGCCTTATTTTTGATCATGTGGATTCTAAATGCCCTAAGATTCCTAAACAGGTGGTGGTTGAGAAGGTGCGCAACATGGAGGAAGCTACAACAACTGTGGACGGTTTTGAGGTTGTTAGGAGTAAGAAGAGTAAAAAGAACAAGAAGCAACACGTAGTTGCTGGTATTAAGCTTACTAAGCCTTCATTAAACATTCAGTATCGTCAAGTTGAGAAAGGGGAAAGTTCTAAGGCTTATCAGTCGAAGAAGTCTTCCCAAGGTAACCTCGTGTCACAGAGTGATCCCAAGAAGGATGGCCCACTTCTTAAGAGAGGTTTTTTGAATAATAAAGTGCTCGGATTAGATAGTAAACCGGGTACAAGTAACCAGAATTCGTTTGGTGCTTTAAGTGGTTTAGGAGATGGTGATACTGACTGGGAGGATGGTGGTGGTCGTACAAATGAAGTGATTAATGCTGATAGCGAGACTGACGAAGATATTGAGATTGATGATCGACATGGCTCTCGTCAGCCGGATGTTCGCACTTCTCATTTACCATGATTATTGCTTATTTTTATTGTTTATGCACCTTTAGGTGGTTTTTTCCTATTGGTGTAATATGCTTTGTAATTGGTTGTTAGTGATCATATGGCATGTCATATGATTTAGTGGTTGTTCAAGCTGTATGCTTGAGGTTAATGTAGCATTGCCGCTACATTCCATTGTACTTCAACGCTTTTGGGAATATATTTTACCGGGGATGAGACCCTTTTACCCAAAAAAAAAACACACAATTTTAAAAGATTTAGAAAAATATTTTGAGAAATTCTTGAAAATTGTGTTCAACGGTTTTAAAATAATCATGATAGAATAATTCTTTTCTATTGCTTAGGGAAAGTGCACTGAAACGTACACTACCCTTTCGGGTCCGATTTTCATGAGCTCAAAACTTTGATTGTTTTGTGACTAGCTCATGACCGAGAAAAATTGATTTCCCGTTGTGAAGGATAAGTTATCATTCGTGATAAACTCTCCTTAAGGTGATGTTCGAGTTCTGAGTTGACATTTACTTAGAAGTCGTTTTTCATGAACTTAAAAACTTTGAATGCTTTTATGAGAAGCTCATGACCGAGAAGTATTAATTTCTCACTGAGAAGGATAAGTTATCGTCCGTGATAAACTTTCCTTATTTGAGGTCCGAGTCCTAAGCTGTGATGCGCTTAGAAGTCATATACACGAGCTTAAAACTTTCGAATTGTTTTATTGTAAGCTCGTGTCCGAGAAAATCAAATTTCTTGTTTTGAGGATAAGTCATACTCGGGATGAACTTTCCTATTTTTAAAGTACGAGTTACAGTCTGACATGTGACTGTAAGTCTTTGTACATGAGCTTAAAAACTTTGATTGTTTTTACAGATAGCTCATGTCTGAGAAAACTTAATTTCTCGTTCTGAGGATAAGTCATCATCGGGATGAACTTTCCTGTCTTGTGAGCCCGACTTACAGTCTGTAATTTGACTATAAGCCATTTACACGAGCATAAAACTTTTGAATAGTTTTAATAGAAGCTCGTGACCAAGAAAGATGAATTTATTATTTTGAGGGTAACTTATCGTTGAAGAGATAAAGTTCCCTTTCTTTAACATTCGAGTTATAGTCTGATATGTGACTGTAAGTCATGTGAAGTTTACTTGGGAAACCCCTGAGACGCTTGTTTTTCTGATATCTGCTTCTTCAGCAACCAAACTCTAAGAGTGTCTTTTGTTGAACGGTATGAATATGTAAAGCCTTTGTGTTCTTGTTGAACCTTTACTTTATTACCTACACATTCATTAGTCGTTTGTATGCTTGCATGTGGGTTAGCGATATCTTGATGAGAACCATGTGGAGGTTCACCCTGAACCTTTATCGATCTAGAGGGAAATATCTTTCCAATAGGAACCTACCTAAGACCAATTGTTTTAAAGGTTCTACCCGTTGGCATCCACCTAAGACAGGGTCTAGGAGTCATAGATTTCTCATGCACAACGGAAGACTTAGTTGGCGAAATCCTATTTCCTGTAGGGTTCCGTCTTTGAGATGCTCTAGCTTTGTGGTTCACCTTGTTCAGAACTTGTGTTATACAATCATCATTAATGGCATTAAACACGTGTTTGTTACATTTCTTGCAAACAAAGTGCTTAGCATCAGAGAAGGCTCTAGAATTCCTAATGTTGGCGGTTTTGTGCACATCATAGAAGGGTCTAGAATTTCTAGATGTGTGAATATTGCTCTTAGGTTGTGGTTTTGTCCTATTTCTTGCTTGTGTCTTGTTCTTATCATCCTCTAGATATCTTTTATGACCCGTGTCATTTGAACTACGCCTAGGCATGTTCTTGGAGCTAGATCTAGATTTGCTTGAAGCATTCATGTGATCGGGTTTTGTAGAAGCATAATTTCTTAAGGAGGGTCTAGATTGTGGAGTGACTGGTTTAGGAAAATTGCTATGCACGTCAATTTGGGATGCAAACCTCGGGTTCGACGTTTTGGGTCGTTCAGATTTAAACGCATTCGGTTGTCTAGCAACTGAGCGGTTTCTGAATGGTTGTGAAGGAGGTTTCCCCAAGACTGACTGTTTTTCTAACTTAGTATCCACACTATTTCCTTTTAGCTTCCTTAATTCATTTTTCACCACTGTCAGTGCAAAAACCTTTTCCTGAATCTGAGCCTTTACTTGCTCATTTTGTAGAAGTAATTGAGCGACATGTTGTTCTAACTTAATGTTCATATTGTCAAATATGTCATTCTAAGAATTCGCGTCATTACCATCTACAGTGTCGATAGGTTGCACATATATTTCACTTAGTGAAGCATGTAGAGGACTTGGATTATGAGAAGCTAATTTTAATTCTAACAAATTTATTTGTTTCACAAAATGTTCTTTTTCCGCGTTGGAATTTTGACTCTTACGATCCAATTTTTGTTCAAGAACAACATTTGCTTTTTCAAGTTTTTCAAAATAAGCCTAAATTTGTTATTTGTCTTTGAAAAATGAAGTTTGGCATCCTCAAAATCTTTTGTCTTCTGAGCTAACAAAATTTCAAGCTCGTGAATCTTAGAATCAACATCCTGAGTACTCTCTCCTCCATTAGTACTCGTATCTGATGAATCAGGTGTGGTATTGCTATCAACCTTTTCCACTAGATACGTGTCAAAGATGGGTTCATATTCCTCAGTATGTTGAAGAACATTATATTTAGTATTTAATTGTACCGTAGCCATTGGCTGATCATCATAAATGGGTCTGATATCCGCACCATTGGTAGTTTGATCATTCCCTGAGCTAGTACTGGTATGCTGCATTTCTGATTCTGTCCCGCTGCATTATGTGTCAACCGAAGAAGCATCTAATGCTTGATCTTTATCGACAGTGCTCTCTTTCGTCTGTATCAGTCTTTGATTCACCCTTCTTTGAAATTGCCTTTGATGGCGTGTTCTTTCAGCAATTAACTTCTTTATATTACTCATATGTTGAAGAAGTGTCTCTTTGAACGCTTGAAGTGTTGATCCCAAACTTAGATCGATTTAGCTTTGTGTATACGAGATTAGATCAAGTTATACACGTCGAGAAACTTTGTTTATGTATAAGGTAATCTAAGTGTTATGCGGAATTAACACTTAAACAAGAACACACAAAGATGTTAACAAACTTTCACTTGATTGATAATAACAAACTTGCTTACAATGAAAGTGTTTAACGTATGAAAACTTATATGAACAATAACCTAAAGGTCTTCTTTTATAGACATAAGAAGCCTTGTACAAGAGTCTACATATCAACTATTCTAGGTAAAGATACTTATAGAAAATACAATGTTGAACTTATCTTTACTAGAAACAAACTAGAAACAATATACGCGTAGACTAAATCTTTCCATCAGTGCTTGTCTTCAACCTATCAACGCTTGACTTCTTCTTGTCAACGCTTGATCTGTCAGCGTTTGTTTTCTTCCTATCAACGCTTGTTTTTCTCTTGTCAGCGCTCAAGTGGACTGGCTACATTTTATTCCCAACAATCCTCCCTTAAACTTGATATCTACTCTAGTAATCAAGTTTCCGAATAAATATTAAGAACTAGGAGGAATCTTACAACATTTATCATATTGGTAATAAATATGTCTGATCAAATCTTTGGCCATGTCACTCGAATAATCAATCTCCAGCTGTGTTGTCTTCATCTTCTACAAAACTTCTTTGGACATGGAATACTGACCATCTACAAGTAGATACGCAGCAAACTTTGTAGAACTCAAATAATATACACCAGCAGCTGAGTACAAACGCCATTGAAGACCACTGAGGTCATCTTCAAGATCCTTCCAAATAGCAGGATCTTCATCTCTTGGTCCACACATTCTCTTGAATGTTGACCAAAGTTTTATTGCATTGACTGAAGTAGGAGCTTCAGTCTCATACTTGGCTTCCAACAACCTCCAAAGGTCTACCAAGTCTTCTCTATCAAAACTTGCAAAGAGAGATATAAGTGTAGTAAAAGTGTGTACCTCTTTCCCATACCTGCCAATCTTCCAAAACCCACATTCATCTTCTTCATAGCTTATAATAGGGTTTCTGGAATCAAAAGGTAACACTTGTACCATATCTGAAGCTTCCAATGGTGAGAGCTTGATGATCCTTCTTATAACAACTTCACTTGGATTCAATCTATCCATATCTTTAGGAAACTCAAGAGAAATTCCCTTCTTCAAAGGTTTGGGAACAATCATTGCCTTCTTAAGTTCCATCTCTTCTGCAAGTTCTTCTTTCCTTTCATCAGAAAGAAGTCTTAGAGTGTTTTCTTCCTGCACTCTTGCCCAAATGGGATAAGCCTTGTACTCCAACTCTTCAAAGGATAATCCAATCAATTTCTTATAGGTTCATCCTGTTCCATGACATCTGAGTAGCATGTAGTACAACTCCCTTCTATCCCTTTTCAACATTGAGAGAATATTGCTAGCTTTGTGTTTCAGAATTACCTTGCAGTCTTTTTGTACTCTTAGAAGAATCTCCAAACCCCATATTTGTCTGAAATAGTCAAATGTGGATTCTCCATACACCTATCTTCCCAAGCATGGTACATCTGAACAACTTCTGGCATATCAAAATCTACTTGCAATTTAAACTCATTCAGCTTCTCTTTTGCCAAATCATCTCCATACTCAAGTCTTTCTGGTTGTTCTATTATCATCACACTTGAGTCTGAACTAGCTTCATCACTTCCCTCTTGTTCTTCTGAAGTGACAACAAAAGGTGATTCACCAACCTTCTTTCTTTCTTGTTCCACAATTTGTGCAGCCAACCTTCTATCAAACTCAACCTGTGCTGCATTCTTTGGAACATCTACTTCTACCATAATTCCGTTACCCTTATCTAATGGATCAATGATGGGTAAGGAAGATGGCAGTACATGTGAAAAAACTTCTTTGATGATGGATGATGACTGGAATACATCAACCTCATCTGCAGGTCTGTCAACGCTTAATTTGCTTGTATCAGCGCCCAATTTGCTCATATCAGCGCTTGGTGTGTCAGCGTTCAAATTTTGCTTGTCAACGCCCAAATTACCTGTCTCAGCGCCTCTTTTAATTTGCTCCAACATAGCTGTAAAAGACAAGTCTAAATTTGTAGGGTGACCACAGATCTAACAACACCTGGTTGCTTCTTCAAACTAGTTAGGGCTTCAGCAACACCCAAAGATTCACCATCATGTGAGCCCTTATCACTCACATTAATCTACTCATCCTCCCCTTTGGAAGATTCCTCCAGTCCACGCCTTGTGCTAGCATTTTCCAAAATAACAATCCTCTCCCTCAATTGCTTGAGTTCAAGGCCTTGTTTACTGACAATTTGTACCAAGTCTGCATTTTGCTTTTGCAAGCTAATGCATACAGCCGTCAATTCCATTAATGTCACTGGTTCCAATCTGCCCTCCTCTAAAATGGGTATTTGACCTCCCAAGTTAGATTCATGGGGCATGGATGAGGTCTTAAAGATGTTAGGACTGTCTTGGCCAGCATCTAAGCTAGAACCAATAGTCCCAGCCTCATCCATAGCACCAGCCACACTTGTGGTGGTGGTTCTCTCTGCTACCTGGCTAGGACCACTAGAGGAGAACACTCCAGTAGTCCTTTGGCGTTTTTGCAACCTATATTGTGGTGGGGTAGAAGAGGATGTGGATTGAGTGGATGCGGGTTGGTTAAGGGGTGTTTGGGTCTGTGAAGGAATGGTGTCAGCGTCTGGATTAGGTGTGTCAACGCCAACATTTAAAGTGTCAGCGTCAAAGGGTTCTTGGTCAATTTGCATGTGGTGAGGTGAAGGTAAAGGTTCAGGGATTGGGTCAAGTTGGGGTTGTGGGTCTAGTTGGGGTTGTGCTGCTTCAATAACAGCAATCATAGCTGGGGTGAGGGGTAAGTCACGGTTAGGGGTGAGTTCATCTTTGCAAAAATAGCTTTCTTTTGCATAGGGATCTCATAAAAATCATCATGATCCCTTGTGCAGTAATTTTGGACATCAAAAACCATTTGTAAAAATCTGGGATAAGCTAAAGTCATTTTACTCCCTTTGTTTTTACACATGCCCTCAAAAATCATTTTTGAATAATTAAAATTTTGCCCAGTAGCAATGCACACAATAGCACTAGCAATGGATCTATTAATCTCATTGTGTGCAGTACACTTGGGACTCAAACATTGTAAGAGAACATGTATTAGGTACTTCCGGGCTGGGGGAAACTCCTGTTTATGATATTTGTTTAAAGTTCCCTCATCAGGGAAAGGATAACCCAAGCCCTTAGTCCTTGTTCTATTTCATGAATAGGAAGGGTGGTTATACCATCTGCATCATCAAGATGCAAAGCCTGGCGAACCAAGGCTTTAGTAACCACCCATGTACGCCCATGAACAATAGATGATAATGTAGTCACTCTATTAACTGTTGAGGAACTAACAGTTTTCCAAAACTGTTTAATATGTGTGACAGAGATGAGACGAGCATGAGAAAGAGCATACCTAATTGGGGATTCATTCAAATACGCCACCATCTGGGTGTATTGGGGAAACAGAGTATCATCAGCGTCCAAATATGCTATCATGTTATGTTGACTCCTGAATCCCAATACCAAATCACTTGGTTTAAATTTTGGTGCCATTGTTGAAAGTTGTTTGAATAATTGATAAAGATGAAGTATAGGAGAAAATTGTTAGACAAGAATGATAGGTACCCTGTTTAAAAATAGGAGCCAAATATATAGGAGAGAAATATGCATGTGATTGGTAAAAAATGAGGCAATTATTTTCAAAATATCATGATGAAAATATTGAAAAGAAAATAAGTTATCTCATGCATTAATTAAAAGTTATCTGCTCCCAAAATTACGCCCCCAAAATTTGTCAAAAAGTAACAACTGGGTAGGTCCCAATGAGTGTCAACGGTAAAAAATAACCCATCAACGCCCAACGGCTATATTCTTGTCAACGTTTGCCAAAGCCATGTCAGCGTCTAAATTGGTCACAACAACGCTTGGAAAAATACTTGTCAGCATCCAAAAATAAAAATATTAAAAATGAAAAAGGACCTTAACAAAGTAATTTATCCTAGTGAAGATAACCTATAAGTTGATAATTATTATAGGCCAGCAAGCACTGTCCAGTTATGCACACTTGCTTATGCAAGATAGACATAACAGTCCTCTAGTGTCCCTTGCTAACCAAAACTCTTAACAACTAAGTTATCTCATAAAATTCCTTGTTACTCCCATGTAAAACCCATGATAAAATCATTCCCAAGTCTCCCAACAGACCACAACCAATTCTAGGCCAAAAATGTCTTGGCAGCATGCATAGTATATCAACTTTGCATGCTACAGTGCCTCATGATTTAGTAAAACTAACTCGTACTCACCTGTGGACACAATCTAGAATTGTGATAAGAGTATCATAAGAATACCCAAAAGTCCTAAAGGTTCCTAAAACCTCCCCTTAAACTGTGATACATTGCTAAAAATAGGCATGAACATAAAAAAATTTATGTCAAGATAGGAATAGAAATAGTCCAACCATCATCCATAAATAAAAACATGCTCAAATGATTCTCCAAGGATGCATAATCAACTCTGTATCCAATGGTATAATGCTAACACCACCTGCACATTTAGATTAAAAACCACAAAACTAACATTGTTGCTGACAACGTCCCGATAACACTTGTCAGCGTTAAGAGAACGTTTGTCAGCGTTAGACAAAGATATTGCTGACAACGTCACAATAACTCTTCTCAGAGTTAAGGTAACCTTTGTCAGTGTTAGAAAAACATAGTGGAAAATCTAAATCCTCAAAAAGACCAATAACAATGCATTATCCTGTACATACTTTTAAAAAAATATCCCAAAACACATATTATGTGAGATTGATCATTCCAATACTTGTTACCAAGTATTGAAACCTTCCAGCATCAAAAGGTTTAGTAAATAAATCAGACACATTTTCTTCTGTGTCAACCCTATCTGGTTGTATTAAACCCTTTTCAAAACAATCTCTTATAAAATGATGTCTAATTTCTATGTGTTTAGTTTTAGAATGATGTACAGGATTCTTAATAATGCATAAAGTGCTGTTATTGTCAACAAAAATCTTGGTATGTATAAAATTATACCCATAATCCAACAGCTAGTTCTGAATCCATAAGACTTGTCCACAACAAGCAGCTGCAGCTACATACTCTGCTTCAGTTGTAGAATTGGCCACCACTGTTTGTTTCTTGCATTGCCAAGATATCAACCTACTCCCAAGAAACTGACATCCACCAGTGTGGATTTTCTATCAAACTTATCACCACCATAATCACTGTCTGAATAAGCAATAAGATCCAATGGTGAATCTTTTGGGTACCATAAGCCAAGATCTGGATATCATCTTAGGTACCTAAAGATTCTCTTGACAACATAAAGGTGACATTCTTTGGGAGTCACTTGATGGCGTACACAGCAAACATGATGTCAGGTCTGGAGGCTGTGAGATACATCAATGAACCAATCATTGATTTATAGTGCCTGACATCCACATCTTTTCCATCACCAACTTTTCCCCAACTTTTCATTAGTGCAACCTGCATTCAATAAGACGATTCATATCCAAGAGTTGCATAATGACGAGAACGTAACAGGGGCTGCTGTGGCTCTTCCATTTGATGCTGTTGAGGAGGTAAGCTCACGCTTTAGTAATACATTATTTGGGTATTTTATCGGAAAACGTTTAGCGTTTCCGTTAGTCGACAATTATGTGAAGAACGTTTGGTCCAAGTATGGATTGAAAAGAGTGAAACTTCAGGACGAGTTTTTTCTATTCCAATTTGAGACTAAAAATGGAATGGAAAGTGTTTTGGAGAATGGCCCGTGGCTGATTCGTCAAGTTCCATTAATTCTTAATGTATGGTCGTCTGTTACTGATTTGCATAAGGCAGAGATTAGGAAGGCTCCGGTTTGGGTCAAAATGCACCGTGTTCCTATAGTTGCGTATTCTAAAGTTGGTCTAAGCTTGATTACATCTCAGATTGGTCGACCTATCATGTTAGATTCTTATACTAGTAGTATGTGTATCAATCCATGGGGTCGAAGTACATTTGCTCGGGCACTTATTGAGGTTTCTGCTGCGGATGCTCTTAAAAAATCCATGGTTGTTGCTATCCCGATTGAGAAAGATAAAGGGCATAATTTGGTGACTATTGATATTGAGTATGAGTGGACTCCTCCTAGATGCTCTACTTGTCTCATTTTTGATCATATTGATTCTAAATGTCCTAAGTTGCCTTTGGTTGTCAATAGTGAGGTTGCTACACAGGTTGTTGTCGTAGATGACGCTCGTATGGCTAATGATAATGATGGTTTTGTGGTAGTTAAAAATAAGAAGAAGAAGGGTAAGAACAAGCAACATCAGGTTGTTGGGATTAAATTAACTAAACCGGCTCTTAATCTTTCTTATCGTGTTGTTGAGAAAGGGGGTAGTTCTAAGATGACTAAACCAAAGGATTCGTTAGGTACTTCAGTTCCGGCTGCTCCAAAGAAGGATGGATCTATTCTTAAGAGGGGTTTCCTTAATAATAAGGTTTTGGCTCCTGATTCTAGTCTAACGGGGACAAGCAACAAGAATTCCTTTGGTGCTTTGAGTGGTATGATGGATGATGGCACTGATTGGGAGGATGGTGGTGGCCCAACAGATGATGTGGTGAATGCTGATAGTGAGACTGACGAAGATATAATGATTGATGATCGCCATGGAACTCGTCAGCCGGATATTCGCACTTCTCATGCATCATGATGATCTCATTTTTTCATTGTTTATGCACTTTTAGGTGGTTTTTTCCTATTGGTGTAATTTGTATTGTAATTGTTTGTTAGAGTTCATATGGCATGTCATATGATTTAGTGGTTGTTCAAGCTGGTTAGCTTGAGGTTAATGTAGCATTTCCGCTACATTCCATTGTACTTCATCGCTTTTTGGGAATATATTTTACCGGGGATGAGGCCCTTTTACCCAAAAAAAAAACTTTTCCCCAAGGGTGTTCTCTATCCATAGGAGTAGTAGCCCTCTTTTCATGTGGAGAAAAGCCAAACTTCTTCAAGATCTCTGCCACATATTTATCCTGAGAGATGAAGATACCATCTTCTTTCTGCTGAACTTGTAACCCTAGAAAGAAGTTCATCTCCCCCATTGCACTCATCTTGAATTTGTGTCTGTCATAAGCTTGGAAAAGTCCTCACTCATCTTTGGATTAGTAGATCTAAAGATGATATCATCAACATAAACCTGAACAAGTAAGACATCCTTACCAGCCTTCTTTGTAAATAATGTCTGGTCTATGGTGCCCCTTTTGAATCCATTTTGCACCAAATAAGTGGACAATATACCATACCATGCTCTTGGGGCTTGATGAAGTCCATACATAGCCTTCTTGACTCTATACACCTTGTCTGGATTCTCTGGATCTTCAAAACCAGGAGGCTGCATCACATATGCCTCCTCAACAATTGTTCCATAGAGAAAGGCACTCTTCACATCCATTTGATAGACAGTGAAGCCCATGCAGGAAGCATAGGCTAGAATATCCTTATAGCTTCAATCCTTGCAACTGGTGCAAAGACCTCCTCATAGTCTATCCCTTCCTCTTGTGTATAACCCTGAGCCACTAAACGTGCCTTGTTTTTTACCACAATACCTCTTTCATCTCTCTTGTTTCTTAGAACCCATCTTGTCCCAATAGGTCTTAATACCTGGGACAATCAACCAGCTCCCAAACATCCTGAATTGCAAATTGGTGAAGCTCATCCTGCATTGCTTTCACCCAACTTGGTTCTTTGAGAGCATCAAAGATCTTCTTGGGTTCCTGTTGCAAACATGCTTGAACAAGATGGGTATCAACCTTCTTGTGTATATTGGCAATGAATCCACCAAGATTCTGATGAGATCTTCTAGTCTGAACAGGAGTCATGACATCCCCAATAATTTGAGAAGGAGGATGATTCTTCATTGTAGAAGTGAGAACTCCTCCCTCAAAAAGTCTGTTGTCTTCAATCTCATTATCCATGTTGCCAATATCTTCTTCAGACTCTCTTCCATCAATATTAGGATGAACCTCTTCATGTAAACTGGAAGGTTCACCTTGTTCAAAATCAGAAGAGAAAAGATGCCCAAAAGTGTTGTCAACGCCTGAACCTTGGTTGTCAGCGTTTGGGTTATCAACGCCTGAAATGGTGTTGTCAACGTTTGAGCCATCAACGCCTGAATTTGTCCTGTCAGCGCCAGATTTACCTTTGTCAGCGCCTGAAGGACCATGCATGTTGTTAACTGGTGGTACTTGGGGACCACCATTTTCCTTTCCAACAGCAGCAGCAAAAGCATCTGTCCGTATGGGAATTGTAACATACTCTTGTATGGCAGGTGCCTTGTCTGCTTGTGATCCAACCTCTTCATTAACCTGTGTACCTGAAACATCAACAACTTGTTCTTCCACAACATTTAAAGTTACCTTCACAATGTCTGGATTAGTAACAGGCATATAATTTAAAGTCCTAGATAGAGGTTCCAAGTCAAAAAACCAATTTGGACCACTTTCAGGATCACTAGGTTTACTCTCTAAAAACCTAACATGTACTCTCTCAAGTATATGTTTTTCCTTCTTAAGGTAAACCCTATATCCCTTTCTCTGCACTAAATAACCCATGAAATAGCCTTCATCACCTTTTGCACTAAATTTACCTAAGACATCACTAGTATCAAGTACAACTACATGACAACCAAAAGGTTTAAGAAAACCAATATTAGGTTTCCTTCTCCCAAAGTAACTCATAAGGTGTTTTGTTCTGTATCTTGTTGACCAATGCTCTATTCTGAACATAACAAGATGTATTTACAGCCTCAGCCCAAAAAGCTATGGGAAAGTGAGCATCAACCAACATAGTCCTGGCTGCTTCAATTAGGGTTCTATTCTTTCTCTCAGCAACCCCATTTTGCTGTGGAGTTCTGACAACACTAAACTGCCTAGTAATCCCTTTCTTGGCACAAAGATCGTCCAAAAGCTTATTTCTAAACTCACCACCATTGTCACTCCTAAGTATTTTAACTTCATTACCAGTTTTCTTCTCTATCTGAGTAATAAAGTCAATTAAAGTGTCAGCAGTGTCACTTTTCATAGCTAAAAAGAAAGTCCAAGTAAACCTGGAAAAGTCATCTATGATGACAAAGCAGTATGATTTACCATTCAAACTCTCTATATTAGTTGGACGAAATAGGTCCATATGCAGCAAGTGAAGTGGTCTAGAACTATAGTGCACCTGTTTTGACTTAAATGAGACCTTGTGCTGCTTGCCTTTAAGGCATGCAACACAAGAGTGGTCATTGTGGAAAGCCTTTTCAGGCAAACCATCAACCAAACCAAGTCTCACAAGCCTGTTTATATTCTTAATGTTTATGTGCCCTAGTCTCTTGTGCCATAGATTACTCTCATCAACTGAAGCTTTAGCATAAAAACATGACATATATTATTCATCCTAATTTCATTAAGATTCACATTATAAATTTCTTTATGCCTAGGTGTTCTATAGTCAATATATTTCTCATCTAGGATTTTATAATCCTTGCGTAACACCAAGCATTCAGTATCAGTAAACAGAACTTTATTTTTGTTATCACAAACTTGTGATACACTAAAGAGATTGTAATCAAGTTCCTTTACCAGAAACACGTTTTCAAAATGCAAGTTCTTGGTGAGAAGAGTTCCTTTGCCTGTGATAGTTCCATATCCGCCTCCAAAGTAAACCTTATCATCATCCTTAATGGGAGTGAAGTTAGTTAAGTAATCTTCCTTCCCAGGCATGTGCCTGGAGCATCCACTGTCCCAATATCTATAATCATTGACCTGTTTTTGAATGCCCTGCACATAAAGAAAACAAATTAGTTTTCTTTGGGAACCCAAGCCTTAGCAGACTTGGATTCATCTGGTTGTTCAACAAGAACAGACTTAGTTCTCATAACAACCCCTTGTTCATCCTTTTTTGGATGAAATACCCAGTTAACCCCAATAGGTTTTGTAATGACCTTTGAAATATAATTAAATCTGTTGCAGGTCATAGAAAGTCCATTAGAATTAGGGTTTTGATCTTGCTTAGGTCTCCATGTCAAGCTAGAAGAAGCTTAGACCCCTTACCCTGTGGTTGCAAATATTTAGGTCTGGCAACGTTTCTGTCAGCGTTGGATTTGGTCTTGTCAACGCTGAAATTACCCTTATCAGCGTTGAACCTATGGTTTGCTACAGAAACCCATTGCCTATTAGACCAAGTATTGGTCTTCTGAAATGGTCTTTGTCCATGAGTATTAGACCCTCTAGTGAAGAATGGGGCTGGTCTAACAACTTGTGGACTTTGCTCCACAAAATTTTTGGGTCTAACAATGTTTGACTTTTTAACAGCGTTGACCTTGGAAGCGTTGACACACTTATGTGCTAAATGTGAAAAGCTACCACAAGTGTAACAGGCTTTTCTAGACACAACCCTAGGTCTAGAAGAGAAGAAGCCTGTTCCATCATTACTAACTTGGCTTTTAGGTGACCTAGTATTCCTATACATTTCTGCATACTTAATGCTAGGTTTTCTAACAGTATTTGAGCCAAGGTCAACATTCTTGCCAGTGATTGGGTTTGTTACCTTAATAGGGGTAGACTCATTTGGACTTTCACATAACAAGCCACCCTTAACAAACAAGGTAGGGTTGGCTTTATTCCATTCATTCAAGTCAGTCAACTTTTGTCTATACTCTTCAACTGGGGTAATGACTCTTGGTGGAGGAATAAATTCCTCCTCTTGGAGTTCTGGAAAACCAGTCCAAGATAGGTCCTTTCTTTGGACATCATAGAAGTCCCCACTGTTCTCGGATAATACACAACTATTCGAGATTTTTAGCCTAAAAATGATCCAAGCACCCAAAATTTTTGTGTTTTTAACCAAAGTAATAATACCAAATCACTACCAATATTATGTAGATGATGTGTATCAAGAATAAACCATAAAAACACAAAAAAAATTGGTACGTGAGTTTTAGATCAAAATAGGCACGAAAAATCAAGAACACAACACACTAATCTTCAATCGCCTATCCACTATAGGCTCTTGATACCAAATGTTATTCCCATATCAATCCATAACACAAGATTTAGTGTAGAAAGAGAAGAAAGTTAGAGAGAGAAAGTAGAGAGAGTGGTGGAAGGTTACACTTTTACTAGGTGAAAAGAAATGAACCAACAACCTCTTCCACACATGGAAGAGGGTATATATACCCACGAACCACATGGGCTTTCCATGGGCTGGGCTTTCCCGACTAACCTATTACAATACAAGACCATTTACGACTAAGATGGCCTATTACATTCTTCTTCGACTATATAAAATATAGGGCTAACAAAAACTTCTTTTGAGAGAAGCTTGAGTAGCTGGGAAGGGTTGTGCATTGCATCACTGGGTCCATGATGCTTTTTCTTCAGTATCAGAAATCATCAAAGTGATTCTGATAATAGATGTATTGACCTGGTTTCTTCCTAAATTGTATGGAGGGCTTCTTTCTTTACACCTTTTATCCTTACATCTCTTTTTCATTCTTGAACCCCTTCAATGCTTACCAAGACGTCATAACTAGCACCTTCTTGTGATTGTTCCAATGCTAGCTAAGTCATTAGTCGGGATTTTTCCTGTACACTCAACTACTCCATCTTTCCTAAGGACATCTAAATTCTAATGGATTGTCCTTGGGAAGATCCCTCTGGTTCTGGTTTGATCATAGGACGAATACCTAACCACCCTTTGACACCAATACCGTCGTGAATTAATATGTTGAAGGGTAAATATATCGTAATCAGAAAACACAGTTGAAAAGGCAATCAAGGTGTTGATGAAATCAATGTTTATACCTTGAAAGTTTTCTATATCACCAAAACGCCCCCTACATATGTGCATCATAAAAAGAAAGGTTTTTGCACATATTAGGAAGAGAAAGCACTTATATCAAAGATCTTATCCAAGATGACACATTTTGAACACATTTTAATCACTATTCTCCCCCTCAAAAATTGCATGAGATTGAAAATTTTGTGAAACTAGTGATGAAACATGGAGAGAATAATGTTGCATGAAAGTGTGGAGCAAATGTTCATGAAATCTTTATACTCCCCCTCGAAAAGAAATTCTAATCAAAATAGGGGAGTATATGAGCACACAGTTTTGAAATACTTTAAAAAATTGTGCTCAAAAACCAGAGAAAACGTAACTTCCCATTGTTAAGGAATAATGTACATAAACGAGCGTTTTCCTTGTGATCATGAGCTTAAAACTTTGAATGTTTTGATATAAGACCATGACCGAGAAAAATTAATTTCTCGTTGTTGAGGATAAGTCAAAGACTTTCCTTTCTTTGGGGACCGGGTTATAGTCTGACATGTGACTATAAGCCATTATGAGAAGAAAGTAGAAAAGACATGTTTTGAAAAACATTTGAACTCTCATTCGAACTTTATGTACGTACCCGTGTCGTTATTGAGCAACATTTCTAAGTACGTCCATATTATCGATGCTGAGAGACATGTCGGAGAAGAATATTTTTGGTATTTTTGAAAGTTTTTCGCATTTTTTATTTTGTTTTATAGGTTTTATATTTTTGTATTTTTATTTTCTAATAAATATATACAAGGTTACTATGAATCTGCAAGACGTTCAAGTTCATCTGGAGTGAAGCTACGCATACCAAGTCGACGAACCAAGATTTCAAATTTGTCTTAAGAAAGAGCTTTGGTGAAGATGTCGGCTAGTTGGTAGTCCGTCTTGACAAAATATTGTTCAATATTTCCTATTTCCACATGCTTCTTTATGAAATGGAATCGGACAACAATGTGCTTGGTCTTTGAGTGTTGGACCGGGTTGCAGGATACGGCTATGGCGGATTGTGAATCACAATAAATAGGAACCTTGTTAAAGTGAAAACCATAATTCGTGAGTTGTGTTCTCATCCAAAGGACTTGAGCACTACACAGACAGAGACACATATTTTGCTTCCGTAGTGGACAACTCTATACAATCTTGCTTTCTTGAGGACCAGCTCACTAATTTCTCACCTAAGAATTGTGCTCCACCGGAAGTGCTCTTGAATGTATCATGACACCCTGCATGGTTGGCATCTGAAAACCAGTTAGATTAAAACCAGAATCCTTCGTATACCAGAGACCCATGTGAATGGTTCCCTGGAGATAACGAAAGATCCTTTTAACCTCCTTGAGGTGTTTCTCGGTTGGCTTAGCCTGGTACCGAGCACATAAAAAAGTAGCATGCACAATGTCCGGTCTGCTTGAGGTTAATTACAAGTAGCATGCACAATGTCCAAATCAAGCTTGTGTTTAGTGTCCATTGGAGTACCAATAGGATCACAGTTTTCCATTCCAAATTTCGTTAGAATCTCGAGCACATATTTGGGCTGATTTATGAAAATACCACGGGGGGGATTGGTGAACTTGGAGACCAAGAAAAAATGTCATTTCCCTCATCATGGACATTTCAAATCGGCTTTTCATAAGGTCGGCAAATAATATGGAATATTTTGGGTTTGTAGAACCAAATATAATATCATCTACATAGACCTGAGCCACCAAGATGTCGTTGCTATAGTGCTTGATAAACAACGTTGGATCAATGGTTCCTTTGTTGAAGTGATTTTGGAGAAGAAATGATGATAATTCGTCGTATCATGACCTCGGTGCTTGTTTCAAACCATAAATTTCCTTTTTCAACTTATAGACATGGCTTGGATGTTCGGTGTTGATGAAACCTTCAGGTTGACATACGTACACATCTTATTTTAACGACCCATGCAAGAAAGCCGTCTTCACGTCCATTTGATACACAGTGAACGATTTGTGTGCAGCGTATGCTAAGAAAATCCTAATAGCTTCCATTCGAGCAACCGGGGCGAAGGATTCTTCGAAATCAATTCCCTCCTTCTGTTTATAACCTCTCACAACTAACCGAGTCTTGTTACTAATGACCGTTTGCTCTTCATCCATCTTGTTTTTTAATAACCATTTCAGGGTAAGGGGATCGATATTGTCCGACGTGGTACTAACTCCCATACATCAAGCCAGATGAATTGATTGAGCTCTTCTTGCATAGACTCAATCCATGATGTGTCGGTCATTGCGTCTTTAACACTTGCTGGTTCCATTGTGCTGATTGATAGTGCATAGATACACATATCACCATCGGTACGCAGCTGATTTCGTGTCGAGACTGGTCGTGAGAGATTGCCAATCACTTGAACCAAAGGATGATCCTTAGTCCATTTGTGTTCATGTGGAAGAGTATGAGAAACTTGATGCAAGCTTGACGGATCCACATATGGTGTTGAAGGTTGAGCGGTACTTGTGGAAGCCGCAAATGGGTTAACAAACTCATGTTCGTTTAGCATCGCATTGTTCCATTTTCAGCGATGATTTCTTTCTAAAGATGAACATGATTAGGTATTTGCTGAAAAATGTTGTTGGGTCGCGTCAGCAGTCTGAGAGGTGGTTGGAATGTTTGGAGTCAATATAGTTGAGGTTGACGTAGATGGTACAAAAACGGATGTCGTTGGTGTAGATGCAATTTGAGGTTCTGGAACTATCGTAGCAGGTGCAGCCGGGGTATATTGAGGAACACCAAATGACGAAGGACCCTCCATATATTCATCATAAATTGGCCCAAATAGAACTTCCAAGTCACGTTCTGAAGGTTGTAACGATGAGATTGCTGACAGTGCAAATTGAAGCGTGAGTCCTGAACTAACGTGTCTAGAAGTATGGATTTGAAGCTCAGGATGTGAACTTCTATGTTGAGATGTCATTCCTGAGAGTTCATCAAAGGAACATTCATAGTATCCATTACCTTTCTTGTCCTCCGATTATAAATCCTGTAAGCACAAGCAGTTGAAGAATAGCCAATGAAAAAACCAATGTCACCTTTAGGTTCAAGTTTACCAATATCTTCACGATCATTCTTCGGATAACATAATGCCCCGAAGACATGTAGAAATGATATAACCGGTTTTCTTCCATTAATGATCTCATAAGGTGTTTTGTTGAATCGAGTGTGAATAATGGAGCGGTTTTGAGTATAACATGCAGTTGCTATACCGTCTGCCCAAAGGAATAACAGTGCACTGGAGGAGAGAAGCATCGTCCGAGCAGCTTTAACTAACGTACGATTCCTCCGTTCCACAACCCCATTATTCTCTGGAGTTCTTACAGCTGAAGTTTGATGAGAAATTCCAACTTCGTCAAAATAAGCTTTCAGTTGCTGATTGGTGAATTCTTTGCCGTTATTTGTTCTTACAATGATGACAGGGGCTTGAAGTAGCACTGATGTTTTCTTCAGGAAATTAATAATTACACCAGGGGCTTCATCTTTTGAAGCAAGAAAATGAACCCATGTGTAACGAGCATAGTCATCAACAATTACAAGTACATACCGCTTTCCATTAATGCTTTTGATTCTCATTGGGCCACTACAAATCCATATGTAGGAGATGTAAACTATTCGTAGAGTTTGGAACAGGTTTGGGTTTGTGAGGCTTCTTCTTGCTCTTACCTTGCTCACAGGAAGGACAAAGATGGTCTTTCGTATATTTGAACTTTGGAAGACCGGTAACGAGATCATCTTTCGCAAGTTGGGTGATGGCATCGAAATTGTAAAACCAACATTCTTAAAATATGGAAATTTAAATAAAGTATGATATTTGAACATTTTATATGAATTTGAGAGTTTTATGTAAGTTTAATAGTAGAGATTTTATTTACTTAATATAATTTAAAGCATAGTTTAATTCTTTCATAAGTATTAAATAAATAAGACTTAGATTATGAAACCTTTTTATCAAATTATCTTATAACCTATACTTTAAATAAAGACAAAGTATAAATGGACATTCTTAAACTAATGTGAATAAATATTTTAAAACTTAGGTTATCTTTGTTTAAAAAAGTACACACTTTGTTAAATGTACACTTGTTGTAAGACTTGTTAAAATGGGAAAAAGGTAACTTTTTGGTATGTTATAATGGCATTAAAATTGAGATGAAACTCCTTCCCCATTTTTGACTAAGACACACGAAATTTTGTAGGTGTTAGGAATGATTTTGATGATTTTTAATGTGTTTTAATGCAAAGATGTAACATATGTTTCAAGGATTGAAAAACCTAGTTAATGTTATTCCTTAATTCAAGCTTTTAACTAAAATAGAATTTTGCTATATAAAGTCACCCCATGGCATGCCTAAAACACACAACAAACACTTTTCACTTTGCCTAAACTCTACCAAAATCTCCTCTCATCTCCATTGTTAAGAAAACCTTAAAACCTTAAGGTTGTTCTTGATCTTTCTCCTCTCTAAACCTCCATTCTTGTTACTAAACATCCATTATTATTATTTTGTGTGTATAGTGATTACTATATCATTATACACATCTCATGTAAGTCCTTATAATCCTTATGTCACCTTTATGGCTTTCTTATATTTTTATTTAGTGCATAAACATGATTTCTAGGGTTTTGAAACCCTAAAAATGTGTTTTGGTGATTCAATACCTTAAAAACGTTTTTGTATGTTAGATCTTGTTTTAGAACAGCCTAAATATGTTCTAATATAGTTTTATAAAGTTTTTATAAAGATCTAGCTAACCTATGGTGGTCTAGATCATTAAACCGGCTCATACGTAATAATAACTAAGGGCTGTCCGGATTTTGGGTGATCTTGTAAGGGCTGTAAAACGGGTTTTATAACATCTTTTTAAGAGTTTCAAAATCCTAAAACCATCTACAATGAATCTAGTTTTCATAACAGGTCTTAAAACGTTTTGAAGTGGTTTGGAACTATGGTTACCGTGTCGATCTTTGAAAACAGTCCTTAAAAATCAGAATATGAGTCATCTTGTAAGAGTCATATCTTGAGCCTCGGGATAGATTTTTGAGTGAATCCGGGGTCTAAAACTATCTACTTCGAATGTATTTTTCAAATATTGACTTTAATCAGTGAGTATGGTTTTGGAAAATGGTTTTACAGTCGGATCTTCTAAAACAGTCCCTAAATGACGGGTTTGGGGAAAGTGTATAATTAGGGTTTTGAATCACCGAATCATGAAACCTTGTAATCTTTTGTGCTAGAACAGTATGCAAGACATATTTTTATGTATCTTTTAGCTTTGGTGACACGGGAATAGGACTTGTTGCTTTGTATACGATTCCGTGACTTGTTTGTGCTTTTAAGGTACGGATATTCGGTTCTTTATTAAAGAACACTCTTTTACTCTTTCTTACACAACTCCATTTGATAAATCCCTATGCCATTGCTATGTTCCCACATCCTTGGTTTCTGTTTTGATATGATCCTTAAATTCTTTGCCTTGTTATGATTCCGTTATTGTTATGCCTTTATATGTTCCCCATTTGAATACTTATATTTTTCCTAGTTGTTATGCCTTTGAAATGAACCCTTAAGCCCGAGCCATATTTTGTATCTAGTCATGGGGGTACCATGACCATGTCATATGATGCACCGGTGACATGACACTAACTGGGGCGGTGTGATTAGATCCCCGGCGTTCCCTTTTGGTGCACGTAATTATTATATTATTGTGAGTGCGGGTGCTAGTCATGAGCTAGTGCACGTGCTATTGACATTTGTTTTGCAGGGAGCGTATGGATGCATCCTAGGTATTTGTTTGATATGATATGATTTGATTTAATGTGATAGGTTTGTGTGTGCATTACACGCCGTCACTTTGGTACATAGGAGTCACAATCCTAGTACACATATATGATTATTTGGTTGATTTGGATTATGTGATTTGTTATGTGTGCTCGTGGGCTATTCTTGTCTTTCATTAACCCTTTTTATTCATCCACTTAATCATCCTTTTGTTCATACCTTGTGATATCTTCATTATTGTTATCTCTTTTGCTTTAAACCATATTTGTTGTATCCGTTCGCTGGGCGTTTTGCTCAGCCGTTTCTTTTTCCATGCGGCAGGTATTAAGCGGGAGACGGGGCATTGACAGAGTTTGGACTTACCTAGATTCACCCAAGTTTTTAATAAATCTTAAGACATTTTATGATTTGATACTTTGCATTTTGGACCCCGTTGTTTTGGGGATTTCTGTTTATTAAGATATTACTTTAAGTATTTTAGATTTAATAAAAGTTTCATTTTAGCCCTTTTAAAATATGATGTATCTGATATGACACCATAGTAGTAGCACTTTGTCTCTTTTAGGAGCGGGGTGTTACAATTATGGTATCAGAGAGTCTACGACCTAGGATTGACCTGTGAGGATTGGGTAGATTAGGCTTCCACGCGTACTTTGATATTGTTATGATCTTTTCGATACGTATTCGTTTCCGTGGAATTTGTCATGTTAGTAGGGAGCTTCGTATTAGGATGTTCCATCTCGATATTACGTCTTGGCTGAGTGGTTGGGTTTACGATTTAAAGTGCCCTCGCTCCCCAAACGTTTATAGAATGGCTTCCTAACTATGATGGCCCGAACAATGACGTCTTCTTCGTACTCTGATATTATCACTTCCTTTGTATATGTGCATTTTACTTTATTTTTTTTGTCACCCCTAATTCGTTTATATCTCAGATGGTGAACACACGTCAGAATTCTCCCGTCTTTTCCGGTCCCGCGTTTGACGAGGCAGTGCAACGAGCCATTTCTACACTAATTCCTGGCCTCACTACTGAAATTACCAACCAAATTCGCCAAAATACTGCTAGCGGAAGCAATGACCAAACTCCTACTATGCATACATGGTTGGAAAGGTTTGGCAAGCAAAAACCTCGTTCCTTTAGTGTTGCTTCTAATCCAGTCGATGCTGAGAACTGGATTGCGCACATTGAGAAGTTGTTCGAAGTGTTGGATTGTGGAGATGAGTATAAGGCTAGGTTAGCTAGCTACAAGTTAGAGGGTGACGCTCTGAACTGGTGGAAGGCCTACAAGCAGGCCAAGGGAGGTGATGACTATGTGCTAACTATGTCTTGGGCAAACTTCCGAGATGCCTTTTTCTTGCAATACTTCCCTAAGTCAGAGCAACAGAGATACGAGCAGGAATACCACAATATTAGGCAGAAGGATGGAGAGCTTACTGGGGACTTTATGAAGCGGTTCTTGAGGCTGGCAAGTTTCTTGGGGACAAAGGCGGGTACACAAGAGGAGCAGGCACAGAGGTTCAAATGGGCTCTCAACGATCAAGTTGGTGACAACCTTGTAAACCTTGATTTCACGGATGTGGCGGCGGTGGCTGATGCCGCAAGAAATTATGAAATTCATCGAGAAAGGTCAGGGCTGAATAAGAGGAACCGCGAGGGGGATCGCATCCGACCTGTAACTCACAATGGCAACAACAATAACCAGCGAGGTTATGACTCTAGGAGGAATGATGGTCGTGGCTATGATAGGCAGTCGGGCAACAACAACAATTACCAAAGGCCATATCAGCAGAACCGGGGACAACAGTATAACAACAACCGTGTTGCGGGATCCTCAAGCCAGAAAAGTCACATAGATCATGCTCATATTCCTTTATGCAACTCATGTGGGAAGAGCCATCCAGGAAAGCAATGTTACCGTGCAACTGGCGCTTGCTTTGAGTGCGGTGAAATTGGGCATCGGGTAAGAGACTGTCCTAAGAAGGGTGGTTATGGAGGTAGTGGTTCTGGTAATGATAAGTCTACACTCACCAAGGGGCGCGTGTTCACTGCTACTAGGGAGCAAGCCTCAGACTCTTCAGGTACCATTTCAGGAACCATCTTTTTGAATGATCGTGTTGTATTCGTTTTATTTGATACGGGGGCGACCCATTCTGTGATAGCGGTATCGTTAGCTAAGCATATTAATATTTCTCCTACGAACTCGATTATACGTTATCATTATCCACCCCTATGAAAGGCGTAGCTATGATTAATCATGAATATTTAAATTGTCCTCTACGTTTTGACGATAAAATTCGTGCTGCAAATTTGTACCCGTTAGATATGACCGATTTCGACGTAATTTTGGGCATGGATTGGCTTTCTAAGCACCATGCTACTATTGTATGTCCTTCTAAGCGTGTTGTTTTTGGCGATTTTAACCAACCTGAATTCGTTTACCAAGGTTCGCAGCCTAGTAAACCTCTTAAAATAATTTCTGCTTTGAAAGCCCGTTCTTTGATCTCTCATGGTTGCGAAGGCTTCTTAACATCCATAAAAGATGTTTCGATGGATGGTCCTCATCTTGAGAATCATCCGGTGGTTCGGGATTTTGCGGATGTATTTCCTGAAGTACTCCCGGGAATTCCGCCGGAGCGTGAAGTCGAATTTGGCATTGAATTAGCTTTAGGAACCGAACCCATTTCTAAAGCTCCTTATCGTATGGCACCGATTGAGTTGAAGGAATTAAAGGGGAAGCTTCAAGAACTTCTTGATCTTGGTTTCATTCGTCTTAGTGTTTCGCCATGGGGTGCTCCGGTGTTGTTTGTCAAGAAGAAGGATGGATCTATGCGGCTATGTATTGATTGTCGGGAGTTAAATCGTGCTACTATTCGTAATCGTTATCCGCTCCCCCGCATCGATGATTTATTCGATCAACTACAAGGTGAAAAATTCTTCTCTAAAATCGATTTACGATCTGGTTATCATCAACTACGGGTGAAAGGGGAGGATGTCGCAAAGACTGCTTTCCATACTCGTTATGGTCATTATGAATTCCTTGTTATGCCGTTTGGATTGACTAATGCACCGACTGTATCATTTTCGGAATGTGTTGGATACTTAAAATATAACAATATCTGAGATGTACCCAACAACATTAAGGCTTTGATTTTAAAACGCCCCCCTCAAAAATTGATCCAAATAGCATATGACAATTTTGAGATGTAAAAACCATTTTATGAGGAAGGGAGTGTTGAACACACAATTTTAAAAGATTTAGAAAAATCTTTTGAGAAATTCTTGAAAATTGTGTTCAACGGTTTTAAAATAATCATGATAGAAGAATTCTTTTCTATTGCTTAGGGAAAGTGCACTGAAACGTACAATACCCTTTCGGGTCCGATTTTCATGAGCTCAAAACTTTGATTGTTTTGTGACTAGCTCATGACCGAGAAAAATTGATTTCCCGTTGTGAAGGATAAGTTATCATTCGTGATAAACTCTCCTTAAGGTGATGTTCGAGTTCTGATTTGACATTTACTTAGAAGTCGTTTTTCATGAACTTAAAAACTTTGAATGCTTTTATGAGAAGCTCATGACCGAGAAGTATTAATTTCTCACTAAGAAGGATAAGTTATCGTCCGTGATAAACTTTCCTTATTTGAGGTCCGAGTCCTAAGCTGTGATGCGCTTAGAAGTCATATACACGAGCTTAAAACTTTCGAATTGTTTTATTGTAAGCTCGTGTCCGAGAAAATCAAATTTCTTGTTTTGAGGATAAGTCATACTCGGGATGAACTTTCCTATTTTTAAAGTACGAGTTACAGTCTGACATGTGACTGTAAGTCTTTGTACATGAGCTTAAAAACTTTGATTGTTTTTACATATAGCTCATGTCCGAGAAAACTTAATTTCTCGTTCTGAGGATAAGTCATCATCGGGATGAACTTTCCTGTCTTGTGAGCCCGACTTACAGTCTGTAATTTGACTATAAGCCATTTACACGAGCATAAAACTTTTGAATAGTTTTAATAGAAGCTCGTGACCAAGAAAGATGAATTTATTGTTTTGAGGGTAACTTATCGTTGAAGAGATAAAGTTCCCTTTCTTTAACATTCGAGTTATAGTCTGATATGTGACTGTAAGTCATGTGAAGTTTACTTGGGAAACCCCTGAGACGCTTGTTTCTCTGATATCTGCTTCTTCAGCAACCAAACTCTAAGAGTGTCTTTTGTTGAACGGTATGAATATGTAAAGCCTTTGTGTTCTTGTTGAACCTTTACTTTATTACCTACACATTCATTAGTCGTTTGTATGCTTGCATGTGGGTTAGCGATATCTTGATGAGAACCATGTGGAGGTTCACCCTGAACCTTTATCGATCTAGAGGGAAATATCTTTCCAATAGGAACCTACCTAAGACCAATTGTTTTAAAGGTTCTACCCGTTGGCATCCACCTAAGACAGGGTCTAGGAGTCATAGATTTCTCATGCACAACGGAAGACTTAGTTGGCGAAATCCTATTTCCTGTAGGGTTCCGTCTTTGAGATGCTCTAGCTTTGTGGTTCACCTTGTTCAGAACTTGTGTTATACAATCATCATTAATGGCATTAAACACGTGTTTGTTACATTTCTTGCAAACAAAGTGCTTAGCATCAGAGAAGGCTCTAGAATTCCTAATGTTGGCGGTTTTGTGCACATCATAGAAGGGTCTAGATGTGTGAATATTGCTCTTAGGTTGTGGTTTTGTCCTATTTCTTGCTTGTGTCTTGTTCTTATCATCCTCTAGATATCTTTTATGACCCGTGTCATTTGAACTACGCCTAGGCATGTTCTTGGAGCTAGATCTAGATTTGCTTGAAGCATTCATGTGATCGGGTTTTGTAGAAGCATAATTTCTTAAGGAGGGTCTAGATTGTGGAGTGACTGGTTTAGGAAAATTGCTATGCACATCAATTTGGGATGCAAACCTCGGGTTCGACGTTTTGGGTCGTTCAGATTTAAACGCATTCGGTTGTCTAGCAACTAAGCGGTTTCTGAATGGTTGTGAAGGAGGTTTCCCCAAGACTGACTGTTTTTCTAACTTAGTATCCACACTATTTCCTTTTAGCTTCCTTAATTCATTTTTCACCGTTGTCAGTGCAAAAACCTTTTCCTGAATCTGAGCCTTTACTTGCTCATTTTGTAGAAGTAATTGAGCGACATGTTGTTCTAACTTAATGTTCATATTGTCAAATATGTCATTCTAAGAATTCGCGTCATTACCATCTACAGTGTCGATAGGTTGCACATATATTTCACTTAGTGAAGCATGTAGAGGACTTGGATTATGAGAAGCTAATTTTAATTCTAACAAATTTATTTGTTTCACAAAATGTTCTTTTTCCGCGTTGGAATTTTGACTCTTACGATCTAATTTTTGTTCAAGAACAACATTTGCTTTTTCAAGTTTTTCAAAATAAGCCTAAATTTGTTATTTGTCTTTGAAAAATGAAGTTTGGCATCCTCAAAATCTTTTGTCTTCTGAGCTAACAAAATTTCAAGCTCGTGAATCTTAGAATCAACATCCTGAGTACTCTCTCCTCCATTAGTACTCGTATCTGATGAATCAGGTGTGGTATTGCTATCAACCTTTTCCACTAGATACGTGTCAAAGATGGGTTCATATTCCTCAGTATGTTGAAGAACATTATATTAGTACCGTAGCCATTGGCTGATCATCATAAATGGGTCTGATATCCGCACCATTGGTAGTTTGATCATTCCCTGAGCTAGTACTGGTATGCTGCATTTCTGATTCTGTCCCGCTGCATTATGTGTCAACCGAAGAAGCATCTAATGCTTGATCTTTATCGACAGTGCTCTCTTTCGTCTGTATCAGTCTTTGATTCACCCTTCTTTGAAATTGCCTTTGATGGCGTGTTCTTTCAGCAATTAACTTCTTTATATTACTCATATGTTGAAGAAGTGTCTCTTTGAACGCTTGAAGTGTTGATCCCAAACTTAGATCGATTTAGCTTTGTGTATACGAGATTAGATCAAGTTATACACGTCGAGAAACTTTGTTTATGTATAAGGTAATCTAAGTGTTATGTGGAATTAACACTTAAACAAGAACACAAAAAGATGTTAACAAACTTTCACTTGATTGATAATAACAAACTTGCTTACAATGAAAGTGTTTAACGTATGAAAACTTATATGAACAATAACCTAAAGGTCTTCTTTTATAGACATAAGAAGCCTTGTACAAGAGTCTACCTATCAACTATTCTAGGTAAAGATACTTATAGAAAATACAATGTTGAACTTATCTTTACTAGAAACAAACTAGAAACAATATACGCGTAGACTAAATCTTTCCATCAGTGCTTGTCTTCAACCTATCAACGCTTGACTTCTTCTTGTCAACGCTTGATCTGTCAGCGTTTGTTTTCTTCCTATCAACGCTTGTTTTTCTCTTGTCAGCGCTCAAGTGGACTGGCTACATTTTATTCCCAACAATCCTCCCTTAAACTTGATATCTACTCTAGTAATCAAGTTTCCGAATAAATATTAAGAACTAGGAGGAATCTTACAACATTTATCATATTGGTAATAAATATGTCTGATCAAATCTTTGGCCACGTCACTTGAATAATTAATCTCCAGCTGTGTTGTCTTCATCTTCTCCAAAACTTCTTTGGACATGTGGAACCTTAAAAACATCAATGGCTGCCAAAAAATCCCTTCTTCTCATAACCTAATTTTCTTTTTCCTTTAATCCGAATACCTTATAATGATGCTGGTTTCTCGAATAATCACTGATTATTCTTGAGTTAACAAAGTCTTTATTTGGTTGATTGATTTTAGGGTAAATTAAGTTGGTTTTATTATTCGTTTTTTGGCTGTCATTCTTGTGCGATTGTTTGTCTCTATCGTCGGTGGTTTATTGTCTTTATTTTAGTCGTTGGTGCTACCTGGACAATTTAATTCGTCTTGATTGGTTCATAGTGTGTCGCTTATATTGTTTTTAGGGTTTCGGGTTGCTGTTCACTGTGCACTATTAATCATTTGCAATTAATACTTCATTCGCTAATATTGTCGGCTGACCTTTGTGCACTATAAATCATTTGCAATTAATACTTCATTCGCTAATATTGTCGGCTGACCTTTGCTTGGTGGGTCCGGTTGCTTGGCGGCTGAACGTATTAAGCAATAAATATCATTCGCTATTAATAGTCGGCTGACCTTTGCTTTGGTCGGCTGACATTCATTAATTGCTAGGTCGGTTGAATTGTTTTTAAGATTCACGTGTGTAGTTGTTTGTGATATCCAGTGTTACGTTCGATTGGGTATTGCGTCATTTGTTTTTTGTTTCTTAACAGTCGATCAATTATTTAGTTGTTTTTTAGGGGTTTTTGTGGTGGACTACGGTTATCTCGTTTATCTCAGTTTTGGCTACTTGTTGAACCGAAGATTCATCATGTCTTCAAAACCAAGTGTTGAGGTAAGTGAGTCTATTGCATCTAAGATTAATGCTATGCAGCCACTTGATATTAAAAAGGTGCTTGGATTGCTTGGGGTTGTTATCACCAAGATTCAAGATATTCGTGCTGTTGGGCAAGAAATTAAGGATAGAAAGGATCCTGTGTGTGCACTGATTTCTAAAGAGCGTTCTAAGGAAATTGTGGCATTATTGTGTAAACTTGAAACTGATATGATTGCTTTTCCCCATGTGGTTAAGGCAACCTCTTCTAGTGATGGTTTCGTTGACTTGATTGAAAAAGCTGCCACCATTAATGGAATGCATCCGTGTAATCTACATGATGTGTTAGAGTTATTTGGTGTTACGATTCGTACGGTTTGTGATGCAGGTGTATTTATGCATAAACTAAAGATGAATAAATATCCATTATGGGCATTGCTTTCTCAAGATCGTGCTAAAGAAATTCTGGATCTACTTTGCAAGTTTGAAGTTGGAATGGTTACATCCACTAATCAAGGTATTAACTCTGATGGAGTCTCATCTTCATCTCATTTTCATTGTGTTAATGACAGTGTTTGTGAAGGTGTTAATATCTCGATCCCTAGGAAGGTTGTTGAGAAAGTAAATACTCGCTACCACAATACTTTATATGGTTATTTTCTTGGTAAAAGGATAGCGTTTCCTGTGGTGGAGTATTTTGCTAAGAATAACTGGGCCAAACATGGTTTGAAGCGTATTATGATGAATGAAAAAGGATCTTTCTTTTTTCAATTTGGGACTTGTGAGGGGCTTAATGCGGTTCTTGAAGGTGGTCCGTGGATGGTAAGGAATTCGCCTATCTTTCTTAAGAAATGGACTATAAATACGTACCTTCTAAAAGAGGAACTAACTCGCATTCCGGTATGGGTTAAGTTTCATGATGTACCGCTACAGGTGTTTGAAGAGGAAGGTATTAGTTTAATTGCTTCGTGTCTTGGTAAGCTTATCATGATGGACACTTATACTAATACTATGTGTAAAGAGTCTTGGGGACGTAGTAGTTTCGCCCGGTGTCTAATTGAAATGAATGCTAATTCGGAGTTCATGGAAAACATTACTATTGGTGTACCCGATCTTGAAGGCCCTGGATTCACTAAGGAAACTATTCGTGTTGAGTATGAATGGAAACCTCCTAGATGCCCTACTTGTAATATTTTTGGTCATTCATTTGATACTTGTCCGAAAATTGTTAAACCTAAAATGGTTGAAAATGTGACAACTCATGTTGATAGTGATGGTTTCCAACAAGTGCAAAGCAAGGGGAAGAAGAACAAAGGTAACTTAGGGAATCAAATCCCAAGAGGTGTTCCATTGAGCAAGGGTTTTCAAACAGGTAAGTCTGTTGCTTTTCGTCCAAAAAATCACTTGGATGCTACAAGTAAGAGTGGTGATAATGGTAAAAAGTTGAATACTAAATTTAGTCAGTCACAGCATCCTAGTGGTCTGAATAAAGGTACGGATCCAATGAGCATTGTTTCTACCTCTAATAAATTTTCAACTTTGTCCAAGTTTGGAATGGAAGAAGTGGTTCAAGTTAGCGAAGAAGATAATGAGGAGGAAGTCGAGGTTGTCTATGATGAATCGGTAAATATTCTCAACACTCATATTGGGGCAAGCACTCCAACTGGTTGATCCTATGTTGATGGTTTATTATTTTCTTCCTAATTTTATGTTTTCGTCTTGGTTTTTGTCTAGCTTATATTTTGCATCAGTCTAGACTAGTTAATGTTTATGGTCTGTCATAAACATTTTGTTTAACAAGCTGCCTGTAGCTTCCGGTTAATGTGGTATTTCAGCCACATTCATTGTACTTCAACGTTTTTTTGGTTCTATTTACCAGGGTCATTGTTACCCTTTTACCAAAAAAAAAACTTCTTTGGACATGGAATACTGACCATCTACAAGTAGATACGCAGCAAACTTTGTAGAACTCAAATAATATACACCAGCAGCTGAGTACAAACGCCATTGAAGACCACTGAGGTCATCTTCAAGATCCTTCCAAATAGCAGGATCTTCATCTCTTGGTCCACACATTCTCTTGAATGTTGACCAAAGTTTTATTGCATTGACTGAAGTAGGAGCTTCAGTCTCATACTTGGCTTCCAACAACCTCCAAAGGTCTACCAAGTCTTCTCTATCAAAACTTGCAAAGAGAGATATAAGTGTAGTAAAAGTGTGTACCTCTTTCACATACCTGCCAATCTTCCAAAACCCACATTCATCTTCTTCATAGCTTATAATAGGGTTTCTGGAATCAAAAGGTAACACTTGTACCATATCTGAAGCTTCCAATGGTGAGAGCTTGATGATCCTTCTTATAACAACTTCACTTGGATTCAATCTATCCATATCTTTAGGAAACTCAAGAGAAATTCCCTTCTTCAAAGGTTTGGGAACAATCATTGCCTTCTTAAGTTCCATCTCTTCTGCAAGTTCTTCTTTCCTTTCATCAGAAAGAAGTCTTAGAGTGTTTTCTTCCTGCACTCTTGCCCAAATGGGATAAGCCTTGTACTCCAACTCTTCAAAGGATAATCTAATCAATTTCTTATAGGTTCATCCTGTTCCATGACATCTGAGTAGCATGTAGTACAACTCCCTTCTATCCCTTTTCAACATTGAGAGAATATTGCTAGCTTTGTGTTTCAGAATTACCTTGCAGTCTTTTTGTACTCTTAGAAGAATCTCCAAACCCCATATTTGTCTGAAATAGTCAAATGTGGATTCTCCATACACCTATCTTCCCAAGCATGGTACATCTGAACAACTTCTGGCATATCAAAATCTACTTGCAATTTAAACTCATTCAGCTTCTCTTTTGCCAAATCATCTCCATACTCAAGTCTTTCTGGTTGTTCTATTATCATCACACTTGAGTCTGAACTAGCTTCATCACTTCCCTCTTGTTCTTCTGAAGTGACAACAAAAGGTGATTCACCAACCTTCTTTCTTTCTTGTTCCACAATTTGTGCAGCCAACCTTCTATCAAACTCAACCTGTGCTGCATTCTTTGGAACATCTACTTCTACCATAATTCCGTTACCCTTATCTAATGGATCAATGATGGGTAAGGAAGATGGCAATACATGTGAAAAAACTTCTTTGATGATGGATGATGACTGGAATACATCAACCTCATCTGCAGGTCTGTCAACGCTTAATTTGCTTGTATCAGCGCCCAATTTGCTCATATCAGCGCTTGGTGTGTCAGCGTTCAAATTTTGCTTGTCAACGCCCAAATTACCTGTCTCAGCGCCTCTTTTAATTTGCTCCAACATAGCTGTAAAAGACAAGTCTAAATTTGTAGGGTGACCACAGATCTAACAACACCTGGTTGCTTCTTCAAACTAGTTAGGGCTTCAGCAACACCCAAAGATTCACCATCATGTGAGCCCTTATCACTCACATTAATCTGCTCATCCTCCCCTTTGGAAGATTCCTCCAGTCCACGCCTTGTGCTAGCATTTTCCAAAATAACAATCCTCTCCCTCAATTGCTTGAGTTCAAGGCCTTGTTTACTGACAATTTGTACCAAGTCTGCATTTTGCTTTTGCAAGCTAATGCATACAGCCGTCAATTCCATTAATGTCACTGGTTCCAATCTGCCCTCCTCTAAAATGGGTATTTGACCTCCCAAGTTAGATTCATGGGGCATGGATGAGGTCTTAAAGATGCTAGGACTGTCTTGGCCAGCATCTAAGCTAGAACCAATAGTCCCAGCCTCATCCATAGCACCAGCCACACTTGTGGTGGTGGTTCTCTCTGCTACCTGGCTAGGACCACTAGAGGAGAACACTCCAGTAGTCCTTTGGCGTTTTTGCAACCTATATTGTGGTGGGGTAGAAGAGGATGTGGATTGAGTGGATGCGGGTTGGTTAAGGGGTGTTTGGGTCTGTGAAGGAATGGTGTCAGCGTCTGGATTAGGTGTGTCAACGCCAACATTTAAAGTGTCAGCGTCAAAGGGTTCTTGGTCAATTTGCATGTGGTGAGGTGAAGGTAAAGGTTCAGGGATTGGGTTAAGTTGGGGTTGTGGGTCTAGTTGGGGTTGTGCTGCTTCAATAACAGCAATCATAGCTGGGGTGAGGGATAAGTCACGGTTAGGGGTGAGTTCATCTTTGCAAAAATAGCTTTCTTTTGCATAGGGATCTCATAAAAATCATCATGATCCCTTGTGCAGTAATTTTAGACATCAAAAACCATTTGTAAAAATATGGGATAAGCTAAAGTCATTTTACTCCCTTTGTTTTTACACATGCCCTCAAAAATCATTTTTGAATAATTAAACTTTTGCCCAGTAGCAATGCACACAATAGCACTAGCAATGGATCTATTAATCTCATTGTGTGCAGTACACTTGGGACTCAAACATTGTAAGAGAACATGTATTAGGTACTTCCGGGTTGGGGGAAACTCCTGTTTATGATATTTGTTTAAAGTTCCCTCATCAGGGAAAGGATAACCCAAGCCCTTAGTCCTTGTTCTATTTCATGAATAGGAAGGGTGGTTATACCATCTAAATCATCAAGATGCAAAGCCTGGCGAACCAAGGCTTTAGTAACCACCCATGTACGCCCATGAACAATAGATGATAATGTAGTCACTCTATTAACTGTTGAGGAACTAACAGTTTTCCAAAACTGTTTAATATGTGTGACAGAGATGAGACGAGCATGAGAAAGAGCATACCTAATTGGGGATGCATTCAAATACGCCACCATCTGGGTGTATTGGGGAAACAGAGTATCATCAGCGTCCAAATATGCTATCATGTTATGTTGACTCCTGAATCCCAATACCAAATCACTTGGTTTAAATTTTGGTGCCATTGTTGAAAGTTGTTTGAATAATTGATAAAGATGAAGTATAGGAGAAAATTGTTAGACAAGAATGATAGGTACCCTGTTTAAAAATAGGAGCCAAATATATAGGAGAGAAATATGCATGTGATTGGTAAAAAATGAGGCAATTATTTTCAAAATATCATGATGAAAATATTGAAAAGAAAATAAGTTATCTCATGCATTAATTAAAAGTT
Source organism: Glebionis coronaria (assembly GCA_025667525.1). Lineage (NCBI taxonomy): Eukaryota > Viridiplantae > Streptophyta > Magnoliopsida > Asterales > Asteraceae > Glebionis > Glebionis coronaria. The sequence continues at coordinate 335,719,541 of CM046878.1, read as the reverse complement.
ATCTGCTCCCAAAATTACGCCCCCAAAATTTGTCAAAAAGTAACAACTGGGTAGGTCCCAATGAGTGTCAACGGTAAAAAATAACCCATCAACGCCCAACGGCTATATTCTTGTCAACGTTTGCCAAAGCCATGTCAGCGTCTAAATTGGTCACAACAACGCTTGGAAAAATACTTGTCAGCGTCCAAAAATAAAAATATTAAAAATGAAAAAGGACCTTAACAAAGTAATTTATCCTAGTGAAGATAACCTATAAGTTGATAATTATTATAGGCCAGCAAGCACTGTCCAGTTATGCACACTTGCTTATGCAAGATAGACATAACAGTCCTCTAGTGTCCCTTGCTAACCAAAACTCTTAACAACTAAGTTATCTCATAAAATTCCTTGTTACTCCCATGTAAAACCCATGATAAAATCATTCCCAAGTCTCCCAACAGACCACAACCAATTCTAGGCCAAAAATGTCTTGGCAGCATGCATAGTATATCAACTTTGCATGCTACAGTGCCTCATGATTTAGTAAAACTAACTCGTACTCACCTGTGGACACAATCTAGAATTGTGATAAGAGTATCATAAGAATACCCAAAAGTCCTAAAGGTTCCTAAAACCTCCCCTTAAACTGTGATACATATGTTGCTAAAAATAGGCATGAACATAAAAAAATTTATGTCAAGATAGGAATAGAAATAGTCCAACCATCATCCATAAATAAAAACATGCTCAAATGATTCTCCAAGGATGCATAATCAACTCTGTATCCAATGGTATAATGCTAACACCACCTGCACATTTAGATTAAAAACCACAAAACTAACATTGTTGCTGACAACGTCCCGATAACACTTGTCAGCGTTAAGAGAACGTTTGTCAGCGTTAGACAAAGATATTGCTGACAACGTCACAATAACTCTTCTCAGAGTTAAGGTAACCTTTGTCAGTGTTAGAAAAACATAGTAGAAAATCTAAATCCTCAAAAAGACCAATAACAATGCATTATCCTGTACATACTTTTAAAAAAATATCCCAAAACACATATTATGTGAGATTGATCATTCCAATACTTGTTACCAAGTATTGAAACCTTCCAGCATCAAAAGGTTTAGTTAATAAATCAGACACATTTTCTTCTGTGTCAACCCTATCTGGTTGTATTAAACCCTTTTCAAAACAATCTCTTATAAAATGATGTCTAATTTCTATGTGTTTAGTTTTAGAATGATGTACAGGATTCTTAATAATGCATAAAGTGCTGTTATTGTCAACAAAAATCTTGGTATGTATAAAATTATACCCATAATCCAACAGCTAGTTCTGAATCCATAAGACTTGTCCACAACAAGCAGCTGCAACTACATACTCTGCTTCAGTTGTAGAATTGGCCACCACTGTTTGTTTCTTGCATTGCCAAGATATCAACCTACTCCCAAGAAACTGACATCCACCAGTGTGGATTTTCTATCAAACTTATCACCAACATAATCACTGTCTGAATAAGCAATAAGATCCAATGGTGAATCTTTTGGGTACCATAAGCCAAGATCTGGATATCATCTTAGGTACCTAAAGATTCTCTTGACAACATAAAGGTGACATTCTTTGGGAGTCACTTGATGGCGTACACAGCAAACATGATGTCAGGTCTGGAGGCTGTGAGATACATCAATGAACCAATCATTGATCTATAGTGCCTGACATCCACATCTTTTCCATCGCCAACTTTTCCCCAACTTTTCATTAGTGCAACCTGCATTCAATAAGACGATTCATATCCAAGAGTTGCATAATGACGAGAATGTAACAGGGGCTGCTGTGGCTCTTCCATTTGACGCTGTTGAGGAGGTAAGCTCACGCTTTAGTAATACATTATTTGGGTATTTTATCGGAAAACGTTTAGCGTTTCCGTTAGTCGACAATTATGTGAAGAACGTTTGGTCCAAGTATGGATTGAAAAGAGTGAAACTTCAGGACGAGTTTTTTCTATTCCAATTTGAGACTAAAAATGGAATGGAAAGTGTTTTGGAGAATGGCCCGTGGCTGATTCGTCAAGTTCCATTAATTCTTAATGTATGGTCGTCTGTTACTGATTTGCATAAGGCAGAGATTAGGAAGGCTCCGGTTTGGGTCAAAATGCACCGTGTTCCTATAGTTGCGTATTCTGAAGTTGGTCTAAGCTTGATTACATCTCAGATTGGTCGACCTATCATGTTAGATTCTTATACTAGTAGTATGTGTATCAATCCATGGGGTCGAAGTACATTTGCTCGGGCACTTATTGAGGTTTCTGCTGCGGATGCTCTTAAAAAATCCATGGTTGTTGCTATCCCGATTGAGAAAGATAAAGGGCATAATTTGGTGACTATTGATATTGAGTATGAGTGGACTCCTCCTAGATGCTCTACTTGTCTCATTTTTGATCATATTGATTCTAAATGTCCTAAGTTGCCTTTGGTTGTCAATAGTGAGGTTGCTACACAGGTTGTTGTCGTAGATGACGCTCGTATGGCTAATGATAATGATGGTTTTGTGGTAGTTAAAAATAAGAAGAAGAAGGGTAAGAACAAGCAACATCAGGTTGTTGGGATTAAATTAACTAAACCGGCTCTTAATCTTTCTTATCGTGTTGTTGAGAAAGGGGGTAGTTCTAAGATGACTAAACCAAAGGATTCGTTAGGTACTTCAGTTCCGGCTGCTCCAAAGAAGGATGGATCTATTCTTAAGAGGGGTTTCCTTAATAATAAGGTTTTGGCTCCTGATTCTAGTCTAACGGGGACAAGCAACAAGAATTCCTTTGGTGCTTTGAGTGGTATGATGGATGATGGCACTGATTGGGAGGATGGTGGTGGCCCAACAGATGATGTGGTGAATGCTGATAGTGAGACTGACGAAGATATAGTGATTGATGATCGCCATGGAACTCGTCAGCCGGATATTCGCACTTCTCATGCATCATGATGATCTCATTTTTTCATTGTTTATGCACTTTTAGGTGGTTTTTTCCTATTGGTGTAATTTGTATTGTAATTGTTTGTTAGAGTTCATATGGCATGTCATATGATTTAGTGGTTGTTCAAGCTGGTTAGCTTGAGGTTAATGTAGCATTTCCGCTACATTCCATTGTACTTCATCGCTTTTTGGGAATATATTTTACCGGGGATGAGGCCCTTTTACCCAAAAAAAAAACTTTTCCCCAAGGGTGTTCTCTATCCATAGGAGTAGCCCTCTTTTCATGTGGAGAAAAGCCAAACTTCTTCAAGATCTCTGCCACATATTTATCCTGAGAGATGAAGATACCATCTTCTTTCTGCTGAACTTGTAACCCTAGAAAGAAGTTCATCTCCCCCATTGCACTCATCTTGAATTTGTCTGTCATAAGCTTGGAAAAGTCCTCACTCATCTTTGGATTAGTAGATCCAAAGATGATATCATCAACATAAACCTGAACAAGTAAGACATCCTTACCAGCCTTCTTTGTAAATAATGTCTGGTCTATGGTGCCCCTTTTGAATCCATTTTGCACCAAATAAGTGGACAATATACCATACCATGCTCTTGGGGCTTGATGAAGTCCATACATAGCCTTCTTGACTCTATACACCTTGTCTGGATTCTCTGGATCTTCAAAACCAGGAGGCTGCATCACATATACCTCCTCAACAATTGTTCCATAGAGAAAGGCACTCTTCACATCCATTTGATAGACAGTGAAGCCCATGCAGGAAGCATAGGCTAGAATATCCTTATAGCTTCAATCCTTGCAACTGGTGCAAAGACCTCCTCATAGTCTATCCCTTCCTCTTGTGTATAACCCTGAGCCACTAAACGTGCCTTGTTTTTTTTACCACAATACCTCTTTCATCTCTCTTGTTTCTTAGAACCCATCTTGTCCCAATAGGTCTTAATACCTGGGACAATCAACCAGCTCCCAAACATCCTGAATTGCAAATTGGTGAAGCTCATCCTGCATTGCTTTCACCCAACTTGGTTCTTTGAGAGCATCAAAGATCTTCTTGGGTTCCTGTTGCAAACATGCTTGAACAAGATGGGTATCAACCTTCTTGTGTATATTGGCAATGAATCCACCAAGATTCTGATGAGATCTTCTAGTCTGAACAGGAGTCATGACATCCCCAATAATTTGAGAAGGAGGATGATTCTTCATTGTAGAAGTGAGAACTCCTCCCTCAAAAAGTCTGTTGTATTCAATCTCATTATCCATGTTGCCAATATCTTCTTCAGACTCTCTTCCATCAATATTAGGATGAACCTCTTCATGTAAACTGGAAGGTTCACCTTGTTCAAAATCAGAAGAGAAAAGATGCCCAAAAGTGTTGTCAACGCCTGAACCTTGGTTGTCAGCGTTTGGGTTATCAACGCCTGAAATGGTGTTGTCAACGTTTGAGCCATCAACGCCTGAATTTGTCCTGTCAGCGCCAGATTTACCTTTGTCAGCGCCTGAAGGACCATGCATGTTGTTAACTGGTGGTACTTGGGGACCACCATTTTCCTTTCCAGCAGCAGCAGCAAAAGCATCTGTCCGTATGGGAATTGTAACATACTCTTGTATGGCAGGTGCCTTGTCTGCTTGTGATCCAACCTCTTCATTAACCTGTGTACCTGAAACATCAACAACTTGTTCTTCCACAACATTTAAAGTTACCTTCACAATGTCTGGATTAGTAACAGGCATATAATTTAAAGTCCTAGATAGAGGTTCCAAGTCAAAAAACCAATTTGGACCACTTTCAGGATCACTAGGTTTACTCTCTAAAAACCTAACATGTACTCTCTCAAGTATATGTTTTTCCTTCTTAAGGTAAACCCTATATCCCTTTCTCTGCACTAAATAACCCATGAAATAGCCTTCATCACCTTTTGCACTAAATTTACCTAAGGCATCACTAGTATCAAGTACAACTACATGACAACCAAAAGGTTTAAGAAAACCAATATTAGGTTTCCTTCTCCCAAAGTAACTCATAAGGTGTTTTGTTCTGTATCTTGTTGACCAATGCTCTATTCTGAACATAACAAGATGTATTTACAGCCTCAGCCCAAAAAGCTATGGGAAAGTGAGCATCAACCAACATAGTCCTGGCTGCTTCAATTAGGGTTCTATTCTTTCTCTCAGCAACCCCATTTTGCTGTGGAGTTCTGACAACACTAAACTGCCTAGTAATCCCTTTCTTGGCACAAAGATCGTCCAAAAGCTTATTTCTAAACTCACCACCATTGTCACTCCTAAGTATTTTAACTTCATTACCAGTTTTCTTCTCTATCTGAGTAATAAAGTCAATTAAAGTGTCAGCAGTGTCACTTTTCATAGCTAAAAAGAAAGTCCAAGTAAACCTGGAAAAGTCATCTATGATGACAAAGCAGTATGATTTACCATTCAAACTCTCTATATTAGTTGGACGAAATAGGTCCATATGCAGCAAGTGAAGTGGTCTAGAACTATAGTGCACCTATTTTGACTTAAATGAGACCTTGTGCTGCTTGCCTTTAAGGCATGCAACACAAGAGTGGTCATTGTGGAAAGCCTTTTCAGGCAAACCATCAACCAAACCATCAACCAAACCAAGTCTCACAAGCCTGTTTATATTCTTAATGTTTATGTGCCCTAGTCTCTTGTGCCATAGACTACTCTCATCAACTGAAGCTTTAGCATAAAAACATGACATATTATTATTCATCCTAATTTCATTAAGATTCACATTATAAATTTCTTTATGCCTAGGTGTTCTATAGTCAATATATTTCTCATCTAGGATTTTATAATCCTTGCGTAACACCAAGCATTTAGTATCAGTAAACAGAACTTTATTTTTGTTATCACAAACTTGTGATACACTAAAGAGATTGTAATCAAGTTCCTTTACCAGAAACACATTTTCAAAACGCAAGTTCTTGGTGAGAAGAGTTCCTTTGCCTGTGATAGTTCCATATCCGCCTCCAAAGTAAACCTTATCATCATCCTTAATGGGAGTGAAGTTAGTTAAGTAATCTTCCTTCCCAGTCATGTGCCTGGAGCATCCACTGTCCCAATATCTATAATCATTGACCTGTTTTTGAATGCCCTGCACATAAAGAAAACAAATTAGTTTTCTTTGGGAACCCAAGCCTTAGCAGACTTGGATTCATCTGGTTGTTCAACAAGAACAGACTTAGTTCTCATAACAACCCCTTGTTCATCCCTTTTTGGATGAAATACCCAGTTAACCCCAATAGGTTTTGTAATGACCTTTGAAATATAATTAAATCTGTTGCAGGTCATAGAAAGTCCATTAGAATTAGGGTTTTGATCTTGCTTAGGTCTCCATGTCAAGCTAGAAGAAGCTTAGACCCCTTACCCTGTGGTTGCAAATATTTAGGTCTGGCAACGTTTCTGTCAGCGTTGGATTTGGTCTTGTCAACGCTGAAATTACCCTTATCAGCGTTGAACCTATGGTTTGCTACAGAAACCCATTGCCTATTAGACCAAGTATTGGTCTTCTGAAATGGTCTTTGTCCATGAGTATTAGACCCTCTAGTGAAGAATGGGGCTGGTCTAACAACTTGTGGACTTTGCTCCACAAAATTTTTGGGTCTAACAATGTTTGACTTTTTAACAGCGTTGACACACTTATGTGCTAAATGTGAAAAGCTACCACAAGTGTAACAGGCTTTTCTAGACACAACCCTAGGTCTAGAAGAGAAGAAGCCTGTTCCATCATTACTAACTTGGCTTTTAGGTGACCTAGTATTCCTATACATTTCTGCATACTTAATGCTAGGTTTTCTAACAGTATTTGAGCCAAGGTCAACATTCTTGCCAGTGATTGGGTTTGTTACCTTAATAGGGGTAGACTCATTTGGACTTTCACATAACAAGCCACCCTTAACAAACAAGGTAGGGTTGGCTTTCTTCCATTCATTCAAGTCAGTCAACTTTTGTCTATACTCTTCAACTGGGGTAATGACTCTTGGTGGAGGAATAAATTCCTCCTCTTGGAGTTCTGGAAAACCAGTCCAAGATAGGTCCTTTCTTTGGACATCATAGAAGTCCCCACTGTTCTCGGATAATACACAACTATTCGAGATTTTTAGCCTAAAAATGATCCAAGCACCCAAAATTTTTGTGTTTTTAACCAAAGTAATAATACCAAATCACTACCAATATTATGTAGATGATGTGTATCAAGAATAAACCATAAAAACACAAAAAAAATTGGTACGTGAGTTTTAGATCAAAATAGGCACGAAAAATCAAGAACACAACACACTAATCTTCAATCGCCTATCCACTATAGGCTCTTGATACCAAATGTTATTCCCATATCAATCCATAACACAAGATTTAGTGTAGAAAGAGAAGAAAGTTAGAGAGAGAAAGTAGAGAGAGTGGTGGAAGGTTACACTTTTACTAGGTGAAAAGAAATGAACCAACAACCTCTTCCACACATGGAAGAGGGTATATATACCCACGAACCACATGGGCTTTCCATGGGCTGGGCTTTGCTTGTCTTGTACTTAGAGCCCCAAACTTATACAATATTAGCTTAAAGTCCAAGCCCGGTTTTCCCGACTAACCTATTACAATACAAGACCATTTACGACTAAGATGGCCTATTACATTCTTCTTCGACTATATAAAATATAGGGCTAACAAAAACTTCTTTTGAGAGAAGCTTGAGTAGCTGGGAAGGGTTGTGCATTGCATCACTGGGTCCATGATGCTTTTTCTTCAGTATCAGAAATCATCAAAGTGATTCTGATAATAGATGTATTGACCTGGTTTCTTCCTAAATTGTATGGAGGGCTTCTTTCTTTACACCTTTTATCCTTACATCTCTTTTTCATTCTTGAACCCCTTCAATGCTTACCAAGACGTCATAACTAGCACCTTCTTGTGATTGTTCCAATGCTAGCTAAGTCATTAGTCGAGATTTTTCCTGTACACTCAACTACTCCATCTTTCCTAAGGACATCTAAATTCTAATGGATTGTCCTTGGGAAGATCCCTCTGGTTCTGGTTGGATCATAGGACGAATACCTAACCACCCTTTGACACCAATACCGTCGTGAATTAATATGTTGAAGGGTATATATATCGTAATCAGAAAACACAGTTGAAAAGGCAATCAAGGTGTTGATGAAATCAATGTTTATACCTTGAAAGTTTTCTATATCACCAAAACGCCCCCTACATATGTGCATCATAAAAAGAAAGGTTTTTGCACATATTAGGAAGAGAAAGCACTTATATCAAAGATCTTATCCAAGATGACACATTTTGAACACATTTTAATCACTATTCTCCCCCTCAAAAATTGCATGAGATTGAAAATTTTGTGAAACTAGTGATGAAACATGGAGAGAATAATGTTGCATGAAAGTGTGGAGCAAATGTTCATGAAATCTTTATACTCCCCCTCGAAAAGAAATTCTAATCAAAATAGGGGAGTATATGAGCACACAGTTTTGAAATACTTTAAAAAATTGTGCTCAAAAACCAGAGAAAACGTAACTTCCCATTGTTAAGGAATAATGTACATAAACGAGCGTTTTCCTTGTGATCATGAGCTTAAAACTTTGAATGTTTTGATATAAGACCATGATCGAGAAAAATTAATTTCTCGTTGTTGAGGATAAGTCAAAGACTTTCCTTTCTTTGGGGACCGGGTTATAGTCTGACATGTGACTATAAGCCATTATGAGAAGAAAGTAGAAAAGACATGTTTTGAAAAACATTTGAACTCTCATTCGAACTTTATGTACGTACCCGTGTCGTTATTGAGCAACATTTCTAAGTACGTCCATATTATCGATGCTGAGAGACATGTCGGAGAAGAATATTTTTGGTATTTTTGAAAGTTTTTCGCATTTTTTATTTTGTTTTATAGGTTTTATATTTTTGTATTTTTATTTTCTAATAAATATATACAAGGTTACTATGAATCTGCAAGACGTTCAAGTTCATCTGGAGTGAAGCTACGCATACCAAGTCGACGAACCAAGATTTCAAATTTGTCTTAAGAAAGAGCTTTGGTGAAGATGTCGGCTAGTTGGTAGTCCGTCTTGACAAAATATTGTTCAATATTTCCTATTTCCACATGCTTCTTTATGAAATGGAATCGGACAACAATGTGCTTGGTCTTTGAGTGTTGGACCGGGTTGCAGGATACGGCTATGGCGGATTGTGAATCACAATAAATAGGAACCTTGTTAAAGTGAAAACCATAATTCGTGAGTTGTGTTCTCATCCAAAGGACTTGAGCACTACACACAGACAGAGACACATATTTTGCTTCCGTAGTGGACAACTCTGTACAATCTTGCTTTCTTGAGGACCAGCTCACTAATTTCTCACCTAAGAATTGTGCTCCACCGGAAGTGCTCTTGAATGTATCATGACACCCTGCATGGTTGGCATCTGAAAACCAGTTAGATTAAAACCAGAATCCTTCGTATACCAGAGACCCATGTGAATGGTTCCCTGGAGATAACGAAAGATCCTTTTAACCTCCTTGAGGTGTTTCTCGGTTGGCTTAGCCTGGTACCGAGCACATAAAAAAGTAGCATGCACAATGTCCGGTCTGCTTGAGGTTAATTACAAGTAGCATGCACAATGTCCAAATCAAGCTTGTGTTTAGTGTCCATTGGAGTACCAATAGGATCACAGTTTTCCATTCCAAATTTCGTTAGAATCTCGAGCACATATTTGGGCTGATTTATGAAAATACCACGGGGGGGATTGGTGAACTTGGAGACCAAGAAAAAATGTCATTTCCCTCATCATGGACATTTCAAATCGGCTTTTCATAAGGTCGGCAAATAATATGGAATATTTTGGGTTTGTAGAACCAAATATAATATCATCTACATAGACCTGAGCCACCAAGATGTCGTTGCTATAGTGCTTGATAAACAACGTTGGATCAATGGTTCCTTTGTTGAAGTGATTTTGGAGAAGAAATGATGATAATTCATCGTATCATGACCTCGGTGCTTGTTTCAAACCATAAATTTCCTTTTTCAACTTATAGACATGGCTTGGATGTTCGGTGTTGATGAAACCTTCAGGTTGACATACGTACACATCTTATTTTAACGACCCATGCAAGAAAGCCGTCTTCACGTCCACTTGATACACAGTGAACGATTTGTGTGCAGCGTATGCTAAGAAAATCCTAATAGCTTCCATTCGAGCAACCGGGGCGAAGGATTCTTCGAAATCAATTCCCTCCTTCTGTTTATAACCTCTCACAACTAACCGAGTCTTGTTACTAATGACCGTTTGCTCTTCATCCATCTTGTTTTTTAATAACCATTTCAGGGTAAGGGGATCGATATTGTCCGGCGTGGTACTAACTCCCATACATCAAGCCAGATGAATTGATTGAGCTCTTCTTGCATAGACTCAATCCATGATGTGTCGGTCATTGCTTCTTTAACACTTGCTGGTTCCATTGTGCTGATTGATATTGCATAGATACACATATCACCATCGGTACGCAGCTGATTTCGTGTCGAGACTGGTCGTGAGAGATTGCCAATCACTTGAACCAAAGGATGATCCTTAGTCCATTTGTGTTCATGTGGAAGAGTATGAGAAACTTGATGCAAGCTTGACGGATCCACCTATGGTGTTGAAGGTTGAGCGGTACTTGTGGAAGCCGCAAATGGGTTAACAAACTCATGTTCGTTTAGCATCGCATTGTTCCATTTTCAGCGATGATTTCTTTCTAAAGATGAACATGATTAGGTATTTGCTGAAAAATGTTGTTGGGTCGCGTCAGCAGTCTGAGAGGTGGTTGGAATGTTTGGAGTCAATATGGTTGAGGTTGACGTAGATGGTACAAAAACGGATGCCGTTGGTGTAGATGCAATTTGAGGTTCTGGAACTATCGTAGCAGGTGCAACCGGGGTATATTGAGGAACACCAAATGACGAAGGACCCTCCATATATTCATCATAAATTGGCCCAAATAGAACTTCCAAGTCACGTTCTGAAGGTTGTAACGATGAGATTGCTGACGGTGCAAATTGAAGCGTGAGTCCTGAACTAACGTGTCTAGAAGTATGGATTTGAAGCTCAGGATGTGAACTTCTATGTTGAGATGTCATTCCTGAGAGTTCATCAAAGGAACATTCATAGTATCCATTACCTTTCTTGTCCTCCGATTATAAATCCTGTAAGCACAAGCAGTTGAAGAATAGCCAATGAAAAAACCAATGTCACCTTTAGGTTCAAGTTTACCAATATCTTCACGATCATTCTTCGGATAACATAATGCCCCGAAGACATGTAGAAATGATATAACCGGTTTTCTTCCATTAATGATCTCATAAGGTGTTTTGTTGAATCGAGTGTGAATAATGGAGCGGTTTTGAGTATAACATGCAGTTGCTATACCGTCTGCCCAAAGGAATAACAGTGCACTGGAGGAGAGAAGCATCGTCCGAGCAGCTTTAACTAACGTACGATTCCTCCGTTCCACAACCCCATTATTCTCTGGAGTTCTTACAGCTGAAGTTTGATGAGAAATTCCAACTTCGTCAAAATAAGCTTTCAGTTGCTGATTGGTGAATTCTTTGCCGTTATTTGTTCTTACAATGATGACAGGGGCTTGAAGTAGCACTGATGTTTTCTTCAGGAAATTAGTAATTACAACAGGGGCTTCATCTTTTGAAGCAAGAAAATGAACCCATGTGTAACGAGCATAGTCATCAACAATTACAAGTACATACCGCTTTCCATTAATGCTTTTGATTCTCATTGGGCCACTACAAATCCATATGTAGGAGATGTAAACTATTCGTAGAGTTTGGAACATGTTTGGGTTTGTGAGGCTTCTTCTTGCTCTTACCTTGCTCACAGGAAGGACAAAGATGGTCTTTCGTATATTTGAACTTTGGAAGACCGGTAACGAGATCATCTTTCGCAAGTTGGGTGATGGCATCGAAATTGTAAAACCAACATTCTTAAAATATGGAAATTTAAATAAAGTATGATATTTGAACATTTTATATGAATTTGAGAGTTTTATGTAAGTTTAATAGTAGAGATTTTATTTACTTAATATAATTTAAAGCATAGTTTAATTCTTTCATAAGTATTAAATAAATAAGACTTAGATTATGAAACCTTTTTATCAAATTATCTTATAACCTATACTTTAAATAAAGACAAAGTATAAATGGACATTCTTAAACTAATGTGAATAAATATTTTAAAACTTAGGTTATCTTTGTTTAAAAAAGTACACACTTTGTTAAATGTACACTTGTTGTAAGACTTGTTAAAATGGGAAAAAGGTAACTTTTTGGTATGTTATAATGGCATTAAAATTGAGATGAAACTCCTTCCCCATTTTTGACTAAGACACACGAAATTTTGTAGGTGTTAGGAATGATTTTGATGATTTTTAAGGTGTTTTAATGCAAAGATGTAACATATGTTTCAAGGATTGAAAAACCTAGTTAATGTTATTCCTTAATTCAAGCTTTTAACTAAAATAGAATTTTGCTATATAAAGTCACCCCATGGCATGCCTAAAACACACAAAGGTTTCTTATTATAGGCCGCCGACTAAAACAGGTATGGAGAAGAAACAAGGAAAAAAATCTGAGGTTAATGTTGCATCAACTTCTACATCCAATCTGTTTGAGGTTCTGAACTCAATTGGGGAAGATGGTTCGATGGATCCAGAACAAGGAAAGAAGAAGAAAATTGGCTCAAGTTTAGTTATTAATGAATCTGATGACGATGATATGTTTGATCCAAATGATAGCTACGCAGATAAATATGATTTTAGTCTTACTAATAAGAATAGAAAATAGCTATTTTGGTCGATCGTAAGATAGGCATGTCTATCTTATGTAGGTGATTGGTTCTTAGCTAGTTTATGGCTTGTTTGTTGCCCATATAACGGGCTGTGGTAAGGGATTCACCCTTATCCTTTTGTACTTCAATGTTTTTTTGGTTATATATCTTTTACCGGGGACAGTCCCTTTACCAAAAAAAAAACACACAACAAACACTTTTCACTTTGCCTAAACTCTACCAAAATCTCCTCTCATCTCCATTGTTAAGAAAACCTTAAAACCTTAAGGTTGTTCTTGATCTTTCTCCTCTCTAAACCTCCATTCTTGTTACTAAACATCCATTATTATTATTTTGTGTGTATAGTGATTACTATATCATTATACACATCTCATGTAAGTCCTTATAATCCTTATGTCACCTTTATGGCTTTCTTATATTTTTATTTAGTGCATAAACATGATTTCTAGGGTTTTGAAACCCTAAAAATGTGTTTTGGTGATTCAATACCTTAAAAACGTTTTTGTATGTTAGATCTTGTTTTAGAACAGCCTAAATATGTTCTAATATAGTTTTATAAAGTTTTTATAAAGATCTAGCTAACCTATGGTGGTCTAGATCATTAAACCGGCTCATACGTAATAATAACTAAGGGCTGTCCGGATTTTGGGTGATCTTGTAAGGGCTGTAAAACGGGTTTTATAACATCTTTTTAAGAGTTTCAAAATCCTAAAACCATCTACAATGAATCTAGTTTTCATAACAGGTCTTAAAACGTTTTGAAGTGGTTTGGAACTATGGTTACCGTGTCGATCTTTGAAAACAGTCCTTAAAAATCAGAATATGAGTCATCTTGTAAGAGTCATATCTTGAGCCTCGGGATAGATTTTTGAGTGAATCCGGGGTCTAAAACTATCTACTTCGAATGTATTTTTCAAATATTGACTTTAATCAGTGAGTATGGTTTTGGAAAATGGTTTTACAGTCGGATCTTCTAAAACAGTCCCTAAATGACGGGTTTGGGGAAAGTGTATAATTAGGGTTTTGAATCACCGAATCATGAAACCTTGTAATCTTTTGTGCTAGAACAGTATGTAAGACATATTTTTATGTATCTTTTAGCTTTGGTGACACGGGAATAGGACTTGTTGCTTTGTATACGATTCCGTGACTTGTTTGTGCTTTTAAGGTACGGATATTCGGTTCTTTATTAAAGAACACTCTTTTACTCTTTCTTACACAACTCCATTTGATAAATCCCTATGCCATTGCTATGTTCCCACATCCTTGGTTTCTGTTTTGATATGATCCTTAAATTCTTTGCCTTGTTATGATTCCGTTATTCTTATGCCTTTATATGTTCCCCATTTGAATACTTATATTTTTCCTAGTTGTTATGCCTTTGAAATGAACCCTTAAGCTCGAGCCATATTTTGTATCTAGTCATGGGGGTACCATGACCATGTCATATGATGCACCGGTGACATGACACTAACTGGGGCGGTGTGATTAGATCCCCGGCGTTCCCTTTTGGTGCACGTAATTATTATATTATTGTGAGTGCGGGTGCTAGTCATGAGCTAGTGCACGTGCTATTGACATTTGTTTTGCAGGGAGCGTATGGATGCATCCTAGGTATTTGTTTGATATGATATGATTTGATTTAATGTGATAGGTTTGTGTGTGCATTACACGCCGTCACTTTGGTACATAGGAGTCACAATCCTAGTACACATATATGATTATTTGGTTGATTTGGATTATGTGATTTGTTATGTGTGCTCGTGGGCTATTCTTGTCTTTCATTAACCCTTTTTATTCATCCACTTAATCATCCTTTTGTTCATACCTTGTGATATCTTCATTATTGTTATCTCTTTTGCTTTAAACCATATTTGTTGTATCCGTTCGCTGGGCGTTTTGCTCAGCCGTTTCTTTTTCCATGCGGCAGGTATTAAGCGGGAGACGGGGCATTGACAGAGTTTGGACTTACCTAGATTCACCCAAGTTTTTAATAAATCTTAAGACATTTTATGATTTGATACTTTGCATTTTGGACCCCGTTGTTTTGGGGATTTCTGTTTATTAAGATATTACTTTAAGTATTTTAGATTTAATAAAAGTTTCATTTTAGCCCTTTTAAAATATGATGTATCTGATATGACACCATAGTAGTAGCACTTTGTCTCTTTTAGGAGCGGGGTGTTACAATTATGGTATCAGAGAGTCTACGACCTAGGATTGACCTGTGAGGATTGGGTAGATTAGGCTTCCACGCGTACTTTGATATTGTTATGATCTTTTCGATACGTATTCGTTTCCGTGGAATTTGTCATGTTAGTAGGGAGCTTCGTATTAGGATGTTCCATCTCGATATTACGTCTTGGCTGAGTGGTTGGGTTTACGATTTAAAGTGCCCTCGCTCCCCAAACGTTTATAGAATGGCTTCCTAACTATGATGGCCCGAACAATGACGTCTTCTTCGTACTCTGATATTATCACTTCCTTTGTATATGTGCATTTTACTTTATTTTTTTGTCACCCCTAATTCGTTTATATCTCAGATGGTGAACACACGTCAGAATTCTCCCGTCTTTTCCGGTCCCGCGTTTGACGAGGCAGTGCAACGAGCCATTTCTACACTAATTCCTGGCCTCACTACTGAAATTACCAACCAAATTCGCCAAAATACTGCTAGCGGAAGCAATGACCAAACTCCTACTATGCATACATGGTTGGAAAGGTTTAGCAAGCAAAAACCTCGTTCCTTTAGTGTTGCTTCTAATCCAGTCGATGCTGAGAACTGGATTGCGCACATTGAGAAGTTGTTCGAAGTGTTGAATTGTGGAGATGAGTATAAGGCTAGGTTAGCTAGCTACAAGTTAGAGGGTGACGCTCTGAACTGGTGGAAGGCCTACAAGCAGGCCAAGGGAGGTGATGACTATGTGCTAACTATGTCTTGGGCAAACTTCCGAGATGCCTTTTTCTTGCAATACTTCCCTAAGTCAGAGCAACAGAGATACGAGCGGGAATACCACAATATTAGGCAGAAGGATGGAGAGCTTACTGGGGACTTTATGAAGCGGTTCTTGAGGCTGGCAAGTTTCTTGGGGACAAAGGCGGGTACACAAGAGGAGCAGGCACAGAGGTTCAAATGGGCTCTCAACGATCAAGTTGGTGACAACCTTGTAAACCTTGATTTCACGGATGTGGCGGCGGTGGCTGATGCCGCAAGAAATTATGAAATTCATCGAGAAAGGTCAGGGCTGAATAAGAGGAACCGCGAGGGGGATCGCATCCGACCTGTAACTCACAATGGCAACAACAATAACCAGCGAGGTTATGACTCTAGGAGGAATGATGGTCGTGGCTATGATAGGCAGTCGGGCAACAACAACAATTACCAAAGGCCATATCAGCAGAACCGGGGACAACAGTATAACAACAACCGTGTTGCGGGATCCTCAAGCCAGAAAAGTCACATAGATCATGCTCATATTCCTTTATGCAACTCATGTGGGAAGAGCCATCCAGGAAAGCAATGTTACCGTGCAACTGGCGCTTGCTTTGAGTGCAGTGAAATTGGGCATCGGGTAAGAGACTGTCCTAAGAAGGGTGGTTATGGAGGTAGTGGTTCTGGTAATGATAAGTCTACACTCACCAAGGGGCGCGTGTTCACTGCTACTAGGGAGCAAGCCTCAGACTCTTCAGGTACCATTTCAGGAACCATCTTTTTGAATGATCGTGTTGTATTCGTTTTATTTGATACGGGGGCGACCCATTCTGTGATAGCGGTATCGTTAGCTAAGCATATTAATGTTTCTCCTACGAACTCGATTATACGTTATCATTATCCACCCCTATGAAAGGCGTAGCTATGATTAATCATGAATATTTAAATTGTCCTCTACGTTTTGACGATAAAATTCGTGCTGCAAATTTGTACCCGTTAGATATGACCGATTTCGACGTAATTTTGGGCATGGATTGGCTTTCTAAGCACCATGCTACTATTGTATGTCCTTCTAAGCGTGTTGTTTTTGGCGATTTTAACCAACCTGAATTCGTTTACCAAGGTTCGCAGCCTAGTAAACCTCTTAAAATAATTTCTGCTTTGAAAGCCCGTTCTTTGATCTCTCATGGTTGCGAAGGCTTCTTAACATCCATAAAAGATGTTTCGATGGATGGTCCTCATCTTGAGAATCATCCGGTGGTTCGGGATTTTGCGGATGTATTTCCTGAAGTACTCCCGGGAATTCCGCCGGAGCGTGAAGTCGAATTTGGCATTGAATTAGCTTCGGGAACCGAACCCATTTCTAAAGCTCCTTATCGTATGGCACCGATTGAGTTGAAGGAATTAAAGGGGAAGCTTCAAGAACTTCTTGATCTTGGTTTCATTCGTCCTAGTGTTTCGCCATGGGGTGCTCCGGTGTTGTTTGTCAAGAAGAAGGATGGATCTATGCGGCTATGTATTGATTATCGGGAGTTAAATCGTGCTACTATTCGTAATCGTTATCCGCTCCCCCGCATCGATGATTTATTCGATCAACTACAAGGTGAAAAATTCTTCTCTAAAATCGATTTACGATCTGGTTATCATCAACTACGGCTGAAAGGGGAGGATGTCGCAAAGACTGCTTTCCATACTCGTTATGGTCATTATGAATTCCTTGTTATGCCGTTTGGATTGACTAATGCACCGGCTGTATCATTTTCGGAATGTGTTGGATACTTAAAATATAACAATATCTGAGATGTACCCAACAACATTAAGGCTTTGATTTTAAAACGCCCCCCTCAAAAATTGATCCAAATAGCATATGACAATTTTGAGATGTAAAAACCATTTTATGAGGAAGGGAGTGTTGAACACACAATTTTAAAAGATTTAGAAAAATCTTTTGAGAAATTCTTGAAAATTGTGTTCAACGGTTTTAAAATAATCATGATAGAAGAATTCTTTTCTATTGCTTAGGGAAAGTGCACTGAAACGTACAATACCCTTTCGGGTCCGATTTTCATGAGCTCAAAACTTTGATTGTTTTGTGACTAGCTCATGACCGAGAAAAATTGATTTCCCGTTGTGAAGGATAAGTTATCATTCGTGATAAACTCTCCTTAAGGTGACGTTCGAGTTCTGAGTTGACATTTACTTAGAAGTCGTTTTTCATGAACTTAAAAACTTTGAATGCTTTTATGAGAAGCTCATGACCGAGAAGTATTAATTTCTCACTGAGAAGGATAAGTTATCGTCCGTGATAAACTTTCCTTATTTGAGGTCCGAGTCCTAAGCTGTGATGCGCTTAGAAGTCATATACACGAGCTTAAAACTTTCGAATTGTTTTATTGTAAGCTCGTGTCCGAGAAAATCAAATTTCTTGTTTTGAGGATAAGTCATACTCGGGATGAACTTTCCTATTTTTAAAGTACGAGTTACAGTCTGACATGTGACTGTAAGTCTTTGTACATGAGCTTAAAAACTTTGATTGTTTTTACAGATAGCTCATGTCCGAGAAAACTTAATTTCTCGTTCTGAGGATAAGTCATCATCGGGATGAACTTTCCTGTCTTGTGAGCCCGACTTACAGTCTGTAATTTGACTATAAGCCATTTACACGAGCATAAAACTTTTGAATAGTTTTAATAGAAGCTCGTGACCAAGAAAGATGAATTTATTATTTTGAGGGTAACTTATCGTTGAAGAGATAAAGTTCCCTTTCTTTAACATTCGAGTTATAGTCTGATATGTGACTGTAAGTCATGTGAAGTTTACTTGGGAAACCCCTGAGACGCTTGTTTCTCTGATATCTGCTTCTTCAGCAACCAAACTCTAAGAGTGTCTTTTGTTGAACGGTATGAATATGTAAAGCCTTTGTGTTCTTGTTGAACCTTTACTTTAATACCTACACATTCATTAGTCGTTTGTATGCTTGCATGTGGGTTAGCGATATCTTGATGAGAACCATGTGGAGGTTCACCCTGAACCTTTATCGATCTAGAGGGAAATATCTTTCCAATAGGAACCTACCTAAGACCAATTGTTTTAAAGGTTCTACCCGTTGGCATCCACCTAAGACAGGGTCTAGGAGTCATATATTTCTCATGCACAACGGAAGACTTAGTTGGCGAAATCCTATTTCCTGTAGGGTTCCGTCTTTGAGATGCTCTAGCTTTGTGGTTCACCTTGTTCAGAACTTGTGTTATACAATCATCATTAATGGCATTAAACACGTGTTTGTTACATTTCTTGCAAACAAAGTGCTTAGCATCAGAGAAGGCTCTAGAATTCCTAATGTTGGCGGTTTTGTGCACATCATAGAAGGGTCTAGAATTTCTAGATGTGTGAATATTGCTCTTAGGTTGTGGTTTTGTCCTATTTCTTGCTTGTGTCTTGTTCTTATCATCCTCTAGATATCTTTTATGACCCGTGTCATTTGAACTACGCCTAGGCATGTTCTTGGAGCTAGATCTAGATTTGCTTGAAGCATTCATGTGATCGGGTTTTGTAGAAGCATAATTTCTTAAGGAGGGTCTAGATTGTGGAGTGACTGGTTTAGGAAAATTGCTATGCACGTCAATTTGGGATGCAAACCTCGGGTTCGACGTTTTGGGTCGTTCAGATTTAAACGCATTCGGTTGTCTAGCAACTGAGCGGTTTCTGAATGGTTGTGAAGGAGGTTTCCCCAAGACTGACTGTTTTTCTAACTTAGTATCCACACTATTTCCTTTTAGCTTCCTTAATTCATTTTTCACCGCTGTCAGTGCAAAAACCTTTTCCTGAATCTGAGCCTTTACTTGCTCATTTTGTAGAAGTAATTGAGCGACATGTTGTTCTAACTTAATGTTCATATTGTCAAATATGTCATTCTAAGAATTCGCGTCATTACCATCTACAGTGTCGATAGGTTGCACATATATTTCACTTAGTGAAGCATGTAGAGGACTTGGATTATGAGAAGCTAATTTTAATTCTAACAAATTTATTTGTTTCACAAAATGTTCTTTTTCCGCGTTGGAATTTTGACTCTTACGATCCAATTTTTGTTCAAGAACAACATTTGCTTTTTCAAGTTTTTCAAAATAAGCCTAAATTTGTTATTTGTCTTTGAAAAATGAAGTTTGGCATCCTCAAAATCTTTTGTCTTCTGAGCTAACAAAATTTCAAGCTCGTGAATCTTAGAATCAACATCCTGAGTACTCTCTCCTCCATTAGTACTCGTATCTGATGAATCAGGTGTGGTATTGCTATCAACCTTTTCCACTAGATACGTGTCAAAGATGGGTTCATATTCCTCAGTATGTTGAAGAACATTATATTTAGTATTTAATTGTACCGTAGCCATTGGCTGATCATCATAAATGGGTCTGATATCCGCACCATTGGTAGTTTGATCATTCCCTGAGCTAGTACTGGTATGCTGCATTTCTGATTCTGTCCCGCTGCATTATGTGTCAACCGAAGAAGCATCTAATGCTTGATCTTTATCGACAGTGCTCTCTTTCGTCTGTATCAGTCTTTGATTCACCCTTCTTTGAAATTGCCTTTGATGGCGTGTTCTTTCAGCAATTAACTTCTTTATATTACTCATATGTTGAAGAAGTGTCTTTTTGAACGCTTGAAGTGTTGATCCCAAACTTAGATCGATTTAGCTTTGTGTATACGAGATTAGATCAAGTTATACACGTCGAGAAACTTTGTTTATGTATAAGGTAATCTAAGTGTTATGCGGAATTAACACTTAAACAAGAACACACAAAGATGTTAACAAACTTTCACTTGATTGATAATAACAAACTTGCTTACAATGAAAGTGTTTAACGTATGAAAACTTATATGAACAATAACCTAAAGGTCTTCTTTTATAGACATAAGAAGCCTTGTACAAGAGTCTACCTATCAACTATTCTAGGTAAAGATACTTATAGAAAATACAATGTTGAACTTATCTTTACTAGAAACAAACTAGAAACAATATACGCGTAGACTAAATCTTTCCATCAGTGCTTGTCTTCAACCTATCAACGCTTGACTTCTTCTTGTCAACGCTTGATCTGTCAGCGTTTGTTTTCTTCCTATCAACGCTTGTTTTTCTCTTGTCAGCGCTCAAGTGGACTGGCTACATTTTATTCCCAACAATCCTCCCTTAAACTTGATATCTACTCTAGTAATCAAGTTTCCGAATAAATATTAAGAACTAGGAGGAATCTTACAACATTTATCATATTGGTAATAAATATGTCTGATCAAATCTTTGGCCACGTCACTTGAATAATCAATCTCCAGCTGTGTTGTCTTCATCTTCTCCAAAACTTCTTTGGACATGGAATACTGACCATCTACAAGTAGATGCGCAGCAAACTTTGTAGAACTCAAATAATATACACCAGCAGCTGAGTACAAACGCCATTGAAGACCACTGAGGTCATCTTCAAGATCCTTCCAAATAGCAGGATCTTCATCTCTTGGTCCACACATTCTCTTGAATGTTGACCAAAGTTTTATTGCATTGACTGAAGTAGGAGCTTCAGTCTCATACTTGGCTTCCAACAACCTCCAAAGGTCTACCAAGTCTTCTCTATCAAAACTTGCAAAGAGAGATATAAGTGTAGTAAAAGTGTGTACCTCTTTCACATACCTGCCAATCTTCCAAAACCCACATTCATCTTCTTCATAGCTTATAATAGGGTTTCTGGAATCAAAAGGTAACACTTGTACCATATCTGAAGCTTCCAATGGTGAGAGCTTGATGATCCTTCTTATAACAACTTCACTTGGATTCAATCTATCCATATCTTTAGGAAACTCAAGAGAAATTCCCTTCTTCAAAGGTTTGGGAACAATCATTGCCTTCTTAAGTTCCATCTCTTCTGCAAGTTCTTCTTTCCTTTCATCAGAAAGAAGTCTTAGAGTGTTTTCTTCCTGCACTCTTGCCCAAATGGGATAAGCCTTGTACTCCAACTCTTCAAAGGATAATCCAATCAATTTCTTATAGGTTCATCCTGTTCCATGACATCTGAGTAGCATGTAGTACAACTCCCTTCTATCCCTTTTCAACATTGAGAGAATATTGCTAGCTTTGTGTTTCAGAATTACCTTGCAGTCTTTTTGTACTCTTAGAAGAATCTCCAAACCCCATATTTGTCTGAAATAGTCAAATGTGGATTCTCCATACACCTATCTTCCCAAGCATGGTACATCTGAACAACTTCTGGCATATCAAAATCTACTTGCAATTTAAACTCATTCAGCTTCTCTTTTGCCAAATCATCTCCATACTAAAGTCTTTCTGGTTGTTCTATTATCATCACACTTGAGTCTGAACTAGCTTCATCACTTCCCTCTTGTTCTTCTGAAGTGACAACAAAAGGTGATTCACCAACCTTCTTTCTTTCTTGTTCCACAATTTGTGCAGCCAACCTTCTATCAAACTCAACCTGTGCTACATTCTTTGGAACATCTACTTCTACCATAATTCCGTTACCCTTATCTAATGGATGAATGATGGGTAAGGAAGATGGCAATACATGTGAAAAAACTTCTTTGATGATGGATGATGACTGGAATACATCAACCTCATCTGCAGGTCTGTCAACGCTTAATGCATACAGCCGTCAATTCTATTAATGTCACTGGTTCCAATCTGCCCTCCTCTAAAATGGGTATTTGACCTCCCAAGTTAGATTCATGGGGCATGGATGAGGTCTTAAAGATGTTAGGACTGTCTTGGCCAGCATCTAAGCTAGAACCAATAGTCCCAGCCTCATCCATAGCACCAGCCACACTTGTGGTGGTGGTTCTCTCTGCTACCTGGCTAGGACCACTAGAGGAGAACACTCCAGTAGTCCTTTGGCGTTTTTGCAACCTATATTGTGGTGGGGTAGAAGAGGATGTGGATTGAGTGGATGCGGGTTGGTTAAGGGGTGTTTGGGTCTGTGAAGGAATGGTGTCAGCGTCTGGATTAGGTGTGTCAACGCCAACATTTAAAGTGTCAGCGTCAAAGGGTTCTTGGTCAATTTGCATGTGGTGAGGTGAAGGTAAAGGTTCAGGGATTGGGTCAAGTTGGGTTGTGGGTCTAGTTGGGGTTGTGCTGCTTCAATAACAGCAATCATAGCTGGGGTGAGGGGTAAGTCACGGTTAGGGGTGAGTTCATCTTTGCAAAAATAGCTTTCTTTTGCATAGGGATCTCATAAAAATCATCATGATCCCTTGTGCAGTAATTTTGGACATCAAAAACCATTTGTAAAAATCTGGGATAAGCTAAAGTCATTTTACTCCCTTTGTTTTTACACATGCCCTCAAAAATCATTTTTGAATAATTAAACTTTTGCCCAGTAGCAATGCACACAATAGCACTAGCAATGGATCTATTAATCTCATTGTGTGCAGTACACTTGGGACTCAAACATTGTAAGAGAACATGTATTAGGTACTTCCGGGCTGGGGGAAACTCCTGTTTATGATATTTGTTTAAAGTTCCCTCATCAGGGAAAGGATAACCCAAGCCCTTAGTCCTTGTTCTATTTCATGAATAGGAAGGGTGGTTATACCATCTGCATCATCAAGATTCAAAGCCTGGCGAACCAAGGCTTTAGTAACCACCCATGTACGCCCATGAACAATAGATGATAATGTAGTCACTCTATTAACTGTTGAGGAACTAACAGTTTTCCAAAACTGTTTAATATGTGTGACAGAGATGAGACGAGCATGAGAAAGAGCATACCTAATTGGGGATGCATTCAAATACGCCACCATCTGGGTGTATTGGGGAAACAGAGTATCATCAGCGTCCAAATATGCTATCATGTTATGTTGACTCCTGAATCCCAATACCAAATCACTTGGTTTAAATTTTGGTGCCATTGTTGAAAGTTGTTTGAATAATTGATAAAGATGAAGTATAGGAGAAAATTGTTAGACAAGAATGATAGGTACCCTGTTTAAAAATAGGAGCCAAATATATATGAGAGAAATATGCATGTGATTGGTAAAAAATGAGGCAATTATTTTCAAAATATCATGATGAAAATATTGAAAAGAAAATAAGTTATCTCATGCATTAATTAAAAGTTATCTGCTCCCAAAATTACGCCCCCAAAATTTGTCAAAAAGTAACAACTGGGTAGGTCCCAATGAGTGTCAACGGTAAAAAATAACCCATCAACGCCCAACGGCTATATTCTTGTCAACGTTTGCCAAAGCCATGTCAGCGTCTAAATTGGTCACAACAACGCTTGGAAAAATACTTGTCAGCGTCCAAAAATAAAAATATTAAAAATGAAAAAGGACCTTAACAAAGTAATTTATCCTAGTGAAGATAACCTATAAGTTGATAATTATTATAGGCCAGCAAGCACTGTCCAGTTATGCACACTTGCTTATGCAAGATAGACATAACAGTCCTCTAGTGTCCCTTGCTAACCAAAACTCTTAACAACTAAGTTATCTCATAAAATTCCTTGTTACTCCCATGTAAAACCCATGATAAAATCATTCCCAAGTCTCCCAACAGACCACAACCAATTCTAGGCCAAAAATGTCTTGGCAGCATGCATAGTATATCAACTTTGCATGCTACAGTGCCTCATGATTTAGTAAAACTAACTCGTACTCACCTGTGGACACAATCTAGAATTATGATAAGAGTATCATAAGAATACCCAAAAGTCTTAAAGGTTCCTAAAACCTCCCCTTAAACTGTGATACATATGTTGCTAAAAATAGGCATGAACATAAAAAAATTTATGTCAAGATAGGAATAGAAATAGTCCAACCATCATCCATAAATAAAAACATGCTCAAATGATTCTCCAAGGATGCATAATCAACTCTGTATCCAATGGTATAATGCTAACACCACCTGCACATTTAGATTAAAAACCACAAAACTAACATTGTTGCTGACAACGTCCCGATAACACTTGTCAGCGTTAAGAGAACGTTTGTCAGCGTTAGACAAAGATATTGCTGACAACGTCACAATAACTCTTCTCAGAGTTAAGGTAACCTTTGTCAGTGTTAGAAAAACATAGTGGAAAATCTAAATCCTCAAAAAGACCAATAACAATGCATTATCCTGTACATACTTTTAAAAAAATATCCCAAAACACATATTATGTGAGATTGATCATTCCAATACTTGTTACCAAGTATTGAAACCTTCCAGCATCAAAAGGTTTAGTTAATAAATCAGACACATTTTCTTCTGTGTCAACCCTATCTGGTTGTATTAAACCCTTTTCAAAACAATCTCTTATAAAATGATGTCTAATTTCTATGTGTTTAGTTTTAGAATGATGTACAGGATTCTTAATAATGCATAAAGTGCTGTTATTGTCAACAAAAATCTTGGTATGTATAAAATTATACCCATAATCCAACAGCTAGTTCTGAATCCATAAGACTTGTCCACAACAAGCAGCTGCAGCTACATACTCTGCTTCAGTTGTAGAATTGGCCACCACTGTTTGTTTCTTGCATTGCCAAGATATCAACCTACTCCCAAGAAACTGACATCCACCAGTGTGGATTTTCTATCAAACTTATCACCACCATAATCACTGTCTGAATAAGCAATAAGATCCAATGGTGAATCTTTTGGGTACCATAAGCCAAGATCTGGATATCATCTTAGGTACCTAAAGATTCTCTTGACAACATAAAGGTGACATTCTTTGGGAGTCACTTGATGGCGTACACAGCAAACATGATGTCAGGTCTGGAGGCTGTGAGTATCAATGAACCAATCATTGATCTATAGTGCCTGACATCCACATCTTTTCCATCACCAACTTTTCCCCAACTTTTCATTAGTGCAACCTGCATTCAATAAGACGATTCATATCCAAGAGTTGCATAATGACGAGAACGTAACAGGGGCTGCTGTGGCTCTTCCATTTGATGCTGTTGAGGAGGTAAGCTCACGCTTTAGTAATACATTATTTGGGTATTTTATCGGAAAACGTTTAGCGTTTCCGTTAGTCGACAATTATGTGAAGAACGTTTGGTCCAAGTATGGATTGAAAAGAGTGAAACTTCAGGACGAGTTTTTTCTATTCCAATTTGAGACTAAAAATGGAATGGAAAGTGTTTTGGAGAATGGCCCGTGGCTGATTCGTCAAGTTCCATTAATTCTTAATGTATGGTCGTCTGTTACTGATTTGCATAAGGCAGAGATTAGGAAGGCTCCGGTTTGGGTCAAAATGCACCGTGTTCCTATAGTTGCGTATTCTGAAGTTGGTCTAAGCTTGATTACATCTCAGATTGGTCGACCTATCATGTTAGATTCTTATACTAGTAGTATGTGTATCAATCCATGGGGTCGAAGTACATTTGCTCGGGCACTTATTGAGGTTTCTGCTGCGGATGCTCTTAAAAAATCCATGGTTGTTGCTGTCCCGATTGAGAAAGATAAAGGGCATAATTTGGTGACTATTGATATTGACTATGAGTGGACTCCTCCTAGATGCTCTACTTGTCTCATTTTTGATCATATTGATTCTAAATGTCCTAAGTTGCCTTTGGTTGTCAATAGTGAGGTTGCTACACAGGTTGTTGTCGTAGATGACGCTCGTATGGCTAATGATAATGATGGTTTTGTGGTAGTTAAAAATAAGAAGAAGAAGGGTAAGAACAAGCAACATCAGGTTGTTGGGATTAAATTAACTAAACCGGCTCTTAATCTTTCTTATCGTGTTGTTGAGAAAGGGGGTAGTTCTAAGATGACTAAACCAAAGGATTCGTTAGGTACTTCAGTTCCGGCTGCTCCAAAGAAGGATGGATCTATTCTTAAGAGGGGTTTCCTTAATAATAAGGTTTTGGCTCCTGATTCTAGTCTAACGGGGACAAGCAACAAGAATTCCTTTGGTGCTTTGAGTGGTATGATGGATGATGGCACTGATTGGGAGGATGGTGGTGGCCCAACAGATGATGTGGTGAATGCTGATAGTGAGACTGACGAAGATATAGTGATTGATGATCGCCATGGAACTCGTCAGCCGGATATTCGCACTTCTCATGCATCATGATGATCTCATTTTTTCATTGTTTATGCACTTTTAGGTGGTTTTTTCCTATTGGTGTAATTTGTATTGTAATTGTTTGTTAGAGTTCATATGGCATGTCATATGATTTAGTGGTTGTTCAAGCTGGTTAGCTTGAGGTTAATGTAGCATTTCCGCTACATTCCATTGTACTTCATCGCTTTTTGGGAATATATTTTACCGGGGATGAGGCCCTTTTACCCAAAAAAAAAACTTTTCCCCAAGGGTGTTCTCTATCCATAGGAGTAGTAGCCCTCTTTTCATGTGGAGAAAAGCCAAACTTCTTCAAGATCTCTGCCACATATTTATCCTGAGAGATGAAGATACCATCTTCTTTCTGCTGAACTTGTAACCCTAGAAAGAAGTTCATCTCCCCCATTGCACTCATCTTGAATTTGTCTGTCATAAGCTTGGAAAAGTCCTCACTCATCTTTGGATTAGTAGATCCAAAGATGATATCATCAACATAAACCTGAACAAGTAAGACATCCTTACCAGCCTTCTTTGTAAATAATGTCTGGTCTATGGTTCCCCTTTTGAATCCATTTTGCACCAAATAAGTGGACAATATACCATACCATGCTCTTGGGGCTTGATGAAGTCCATACATAGCCTTCTTGACTCTATACACCTTGTCTGGATTCTCTGGATCTTCAAAACTAGGAGGCTGCATCACATATACCTCCTCAACAATTGTTCCATAGAGAAAGGCACTCTTCACATCCATTTGATAGACAGTGAAGCCCATGCAGGAAGCATAGGCTAGAATATCCTTATAGCTTCAATCCTTGCAACTGGTGCAAAGACCTCCTCATAGTCTATCCCTTCCTCTTGTGTATAACCCTGAGCCACTAAACGTGCCTTGTTTTTTTTACCACAATACCTCTTTCATCTCTCTTGTTTCTTAGAACCCATCTTGTCCCAATAGGTCTTAATACCTGGGACAATCAACCAGCTCCCAAACATCCTGAATTGCAAATTGGTGAAGCTCATCCTGCATTGCTTTCACCCAACTTGGTTCTTTGAGAGCATCAAAGATCTTCTTGGGTTCCTGTTGCAAACATGCTTGAACAAGATGGGTATCAACCTTCTTGTGTATATTGGCAATGAATCCACCAAGATTCTGATGAGATCTTCTAGTCTGAACAGGAGTCATGGCATCCCCAATAATTTGAGAAGGAGGATGATTCTTCATTGTAGAAGTGAGAACTCCTCCCTCAAAAAGTCTGTTGTCTTCAATCTCATTATCCATGTTGCCAATATCTTCTTCAGACTCTCTTCCATCAATATTAGGATGAACCTCTTCATGTAAACTGGAAGGTTCACCTTGTTCAAAATCAGAAGAGAAAAGATGCCCAAAAGTGTTGTCAACGCCTGAACCTTGGTTGTCAGCGTTTGAGTTATCAACGCCTGAAATGGTGTTGTCAACGTTTGAGCCATCAACGCCTGAATTTGTCCTGTCAGCGCCAGATTTACCTTTGTCAGCGCCTGAAGGACCATGCATGTTGTTAACTGGTGGTACTTGGGGACCACCATTTTCCTTTCCAGCAGCAGCAGCAAAAGCATCTGTCCGTATGGGAATTGTAACATACTCTTGTATGGCAGGTGCCTTGTCTGCTTGTGATCCAACCTCTTCATTAACCTGTGTACCTGAAACATCAACAACTTGTTCTTCCACAACATTTAAAGTTACCTTCACAATGTCTGGATTAGTAACAGGCATATAATTTAAAGTCCTAGATAGAGGTTCCAAGTCAAAAAACCAATTTGGACCACTTTCAGGATCACTAGGTTTACTCTCTAAAAACCTAACATGTACTCTCTCAAGTATATGTTTTTCCTTCTTAAGGTAAACCCTATATCCCTTTCTCTGCACTAAATAACCCATGAAATAGCCTTCATCACCTTTTGCACTAAATTTACCTAAGGCATCACTAGTATCAAGTACAACTACATGACAACCAAAAGGTTTAAGAAAACCAATATTAGGTTTCCTTCTCCCAAAGTAACTCATAAGGTGTTTTGTTCTGTATCTTGTTGACCAATGCTCTATTCTGAACATAACAAGATGTATTTACAGCCTCAGCCCAAAAAGCTATGGGAAAGTGAGCATCAACCAACATAGTCCTGGCTGCTTCAATTAGGGTTCTATTCTTTCTCTCAGCAACCCCATTTTGCTGTGGAGTTCTGACAACACTAAACTGCCTAGTAATCCCTTTCTTGGCACAAAGATCGTCCAAAAGCTTATTTCTAAACTCACCACCATTGTCACTCCTAAGTATTTTAACTTCATTACCAGTTTTCTTCTCTATCTGAGTAATAAAGTCAATTAAAGTGTCAGCAGTGTCACTTTTCATAGCTAAAAAGAAAGTCCAAGTAAACCTGGAAAAGTCATCTATGATGACAAAGCAGTATGATTTACCATTCAAACTCTCTATATTAGTTGGACGAAATAGGTCCATATGCAGCAAGTGAAGTGGTCTAGAACTATAGTGCACCTGTTTTGACTTAAATGAGACCTTGTGCTGCTTGCCTTTAAGGCATGCAACACAAGAGTGGTCATTGTGGAAAGCCTTTTCAGGCAAACCATCAACCAAACCAAGTCTCACAAGCCTGTTTATATTCTTAATGTTTATGTGCCCTAGTCTCTTGTGCCATAGATTACTCTCATCAACAGAAGCTTTAGCATAAAAACATGACATATTATTATTCATCCTAATTTCATTAAGATTCACATTATAAATTTCTTTATGCCTAGGTGTTCTATAGTCAATATATTTCTCATCTAGGATTTTATAATCCTTGCGTAACACCAAGCATTTAGTATCAGTAAACAGAACTTTATTTTTGTTATCACAAACTTGTGATACACTAAAGAGATTGTAATCAAGTTCCTTTACCAGAAACACATTTTCAAAACGCAAGTTCTTGGTGAGAAGAGTTCCTTTGCCTGTGATAGTTCCATATCCGCCTCCAAAGTAAACCTTATCATCATCCTTAATGGGAGTGAAGTTAGTTAAGTAATCTTCCTTCCCAGTCATGTGCCTGGAGCATCCACTGTCCCAATATCTATAATCATTGACCTGTTTTTGAATGCCCTGCACATAAAGAAAACAAATTAGTTTTCTTTGGGAACCCAAGCCTTAGCAGACTTGGATTCATCTGGTTGTTCAACAAGAACAGACTTAGTTCTCATAACAACCCCTTGTTCATCCCTTTTTGGATGAAATACCCAGTTAACCCCAATAGGTTTTGTAATGACCTTTGAAATATAATTAAATCTGTTGCAGGTCATAGAAAGTCCATTAGAATTAGGGTTTTGATCTTGCTTAGGTCTCCATGTCAAGCTAGAAGAAGCTTAGACCCCTTACCCTGTGGTTGCAAATATTTAGGTCTGGCAACGTTTCTGTCAGCGTTGGATTTGGTCTTGTCAACGCTGAAATTACCCTTATCAGCGTTGAACCTATGGTTTGCTACAGAAACCCATTGCCTATTAGACCAAGTATTGGTCTTCTGAAATGGTCTTTGTCCATGAGTATTAGACCCTCTAGTGAAGAATGGGGCTGGTCTAACAACTTGTGGACTTTGCTCCACAAAATTTTTGGGTCTAACAATGTTTGACTTTTTAACAGCGTTGACACACTTATGTGCTAAATGTGAAAAGCTACCACAAGTGTAACAGGCTTTTCTAGACACAACCCTAGGTCTAGAAGAGAAGAAGCCTGTTCCATCATTACTAACTTGGCTTTTAGTTGACCTAGTATTCCTATACATTTCTGCATACTTAATGCTAGGTTTTCTAACAGTATTTGAGCCAAGGTCAACATTCTTGCCAGTGATTGGGTTTGTTACCTTAATAGGGGTAGACTCATTTGGACTTTCACATAACAAGCCACCCTTAACAAACAAGGTAGGGTTGGCTTTCTTCCATTCATTCAAGTCAGTCAACTTTTGTCTATACTCTTCAACTGGGGTAATGACTCTTGGTGGAGGAATAAATTCCTCCTCTTGGAGTTCTGGTAAACCAGTCCAAGATAGGTCCTTTCTTTGGACATCATAGAAGTCCCCACTGTTCTCGGATAATACACAACTATTCGAGATTTTTAGCCTAAAAATGATCCAAGCACCCAAAATTTTTGTGTTTTTAACCAAAGTAATAATACCAAATAACTACCAATATTATGTAGATGATGTGTATCAAGAATAAACCATAAAAACACAAAAAAAATTGGTACGTGAGTTTTAGATCAAAATAGGCACGAAAAATCAAGAACACAACACACTAATCTTCAATCGCCTATCCACTATAGGCTCTTGATACCAAATGTTATTCCCATATCAATCCATAACACAAGATTTAGTGTAGAAAGAGAAGAAAGTTAGAGAGAGAAAGTAGAGAGAGTGGTGGAAGGTTACACTTTTACTAGGTGAAAAGAAATGAACCAACAACCTCTTCCACACATGGAAGAGGGTATATATACCCACGAACCACATGGGCTTTCCATGGGCTGGGCTTTGCTTGTCTTGTACTTAGAGCCCCAAACTTATACAATATTAGCTTAAAGTCCAAGCCCGGTTTTCCCGACTAACCTATTACAATACAAGACCATTTACGACTAAGATGGCCTATTACATTCTTCTTCGACTATATAAAATATAGGGCTAACAAAAACTTCTTTTGAGAGAAGCTTGAGTAGCTGGGAAGGGTTGTGCATTGCATCACTGGGTCCATGATGCTTTTTCTTCAGTATCAGAAATCATCAAAGTGATTCTGATAATAGATGTATTGACCTGGTTTCTTCCTAAATTGTATGGAGGGCTTCTTTCTTTACACCTTTTATCCTTACATCTCTTTTTCATTCTTGAACCCCTTCAATGCTTACCAAGACGTCATAACTAGCACCTTCTTGTGATTGTTCCAATGCTAGCTAAGTCATTAGTCGAGATTTTTCCTGTACACTCAACTACTCCATCTTTCCTAAGGACATCTAAATTCTAATGGATTGTCCTTGGGAAGATCCCTCTGGTTCTGGTTGGATCATAGGACGAATACCTAACCACCCTTTGACACCAATACCGTCGTGAATTAATATGTTGAAGGGTATATATATCGTAATCAGAAAACACAGTTGAAAAGGCAATCAAGGTGTTGATGAAATCAATGTTTATACCTTGAAAGTTTTCTATATCACCAAAACGCCCCCTACATATGTGCATCATAAAAAGAAAGGTTTTTGCACATATTAGGAAGAGAAAGCACTTATATCAAAGATCTTATCCAAGATGACACATTTTGAACACATTTTAATCACTATTCTCCCCCTCAAAAATTGCATGAGATTGAAAATTTTGTGAAACTAGTGATGAAACATGGAGAGAATAATGTTGCATGAAAGTGTGGAGCAAATGTTCATGAAATCTTTATACTCCCCCTCGAAAAGAAATTCTAATCAAAATAGGGGAGTATATGAGCACACAGTTTTGAAATACTTTAAAAAATTGTGCTAAAAAACCAGAGAAAACGTAACTTCCCATTGTTAAGGAATAATGTACATAAACGAGCGTTTTCCTTGTGATCATGAGCTTAAAACTTTGAATGTTTTGATATAAGACCATGACCGAGAAAAATTAATTTCTCGTTGTTGAGGATAAGTCAAAGACTTTCCTTTCTTTGGGGACCGGGTTATAGTCTGACATGTGACTATAAGCCATTATGAGAAGAAAGTAGAAAAGACATGTTTTGAAAAACATTTGAACTCTCATTCGAACTTTATGTACGTACCCGTGTCGTTATTGAGCAACATTTCTAAGTACGTCCATATTATCGATGCTGAGAGACATGTCGGAGAAGAATATTTTTGGTATTTTTGAAAGTTTTTCGCATTTTTTATTTTGTTTTATAGGTTTTATATTTTTGTATTTTTATTTTCTAATAAATATATACAAGGTTACTATGAATGTGCAAGACGTTCAAGTTCATCTGGAGTGAAGCTACGCATACCAAGTCGACGAACCAAGATTTCAAATTTGTCTTAAGAAAGAGCTTTGGTGAAGATGTCGGCTAGTTGGTAGTCCGTCTTGACAAAATATTGTTCAATATTTCCTATTTCCACATGCTTCTTTATGAAATGGAATCGGACAACAATGTGCTTGGTCTTTGAGTGTTGGACCGGGTTGCAGGATACGGCTATGGCGGATTGTGAATCACAATAAATAGGAACCTTGTTAAAGTGAAAACCATAATTCGTGAGTTGTGTTCTCATCCAAAGGACTTGAGCACTACACACAGACAGAGACACATATTTTGCTTCCGTAGTGGACAACTCTGTACAATCTTGCTTTCTTGAGGACCAGCTCACTAATTTCTCACCTAAGAATTGTGCTCCACCGGAAGTGCTCTTGAATGTATCATGACACCCTGCATGGTTGGCATCTGAAAACCAGTTAGATAAAAACCAGAATCCTTCGTATACCAGAGACCCATGTGAATGGTTCCCTGGAGATAACGAAAGATCCTTTTAACCTCCTTGAGGTGTTTCTCGGTTGGCTTAGCCTGGTACCGAGCACATAAAAAAGTAGCATGCACAATGTCCGGTCTGCTTGAGGTTAATTACAAGTAGCATGCACAATGTCCAAATCAAGCTTGTGTTTAGTGTCCATTGGAGTACCAATAGGATCACAGTTTTCCATTCCAAATTTCGTTAGAATCTCGAGCACATATTTGGGCTGATTTATGAAAATACCACGGGGGGATTGGTGAACTTGGAGACCAAGAAAAAATGTCATTTCCCTCATCATGGACATTTCAAATCGGCTTTTCATAAGGCCGGCAAATAATATGGAATATTTTGGGTTTGTAGAACCAAATATAATATCATCTACATAGACCTGAGCCACCAAGATGTCGTTGCTATAGTGCTTGATAAACAACGTTGGATCAATGGTTCCTTTGTTGAAGTGATTTTGGAGAAGAAATGATGATAATTCGTCGTATCATGACCTCGGTGCTTGTTTCAAACCATAAATTTCCTTTTTCAACTTATAGACATGGCTTGGATGTTCGGTGTTGATGAAACCTTCAGGTTGACATACGTACACATCTTATTTTAACGACCCATGCAAGAAAGCCGTCTTCACGTCCATTTGATACACAGTGAACGATTTGTGTGCAGCGTATGCTAAGAAAATCCTAATAGCTTCCATTCGAGCAACCGGGGCGAAGGATTCTTCGAAATCAATTCCCTCCTTCTGTTTATAACCTCTCACAACTAACCGAGTCTTGTTACTAATGACCGTTTGCTCTTCATCCATCTTGTTTTTTAATAACCATTTCAGGGTAAGGGGATCGATATTGTCCGGCGTGGTACTAACTCCCATACATCAAGCCAGATGAATTGATTGAGCTCTTCTTGCATAGACTCAATCCATGATGTGTCGGTCATTGCTTCTTTAACACTTGCTGGTTCCATTGTGCTGATTGATAGTGCATAGATACACATATCACCATCGGTACGCAGCTGATTTCGTGTCGAGACTGGTCGTGAGAGATTGCCAATCACTTGAACCAAAGGATGATCCTTAGTCCATTTGTGTTCATGTGGAAGAGTATGAGAAACTTGATGCAAGCTTGACGGATCCACATATGGTGTTGAAGGTTGAGCGGTACTTGTGGAAGCCGCAAATGGGTTAACAAACTCATGTTCGTTTAGCATCGCATTGTTCCATTTTCAGCGATGATTTCTTTCTAAAGATGAACATGATTAGGTATTTGCTGAAAAATGTTGTTGGGTCGCGTCAGCAGTCTGAGAGGTGGTTGGAATGTTTGGAGTCAATATGGTTGAGGTTGACGTAGATGGTACAAAAACGGATGCCGTTGGTGTAGATGCAATTTGAGGTTCTGGAACTATCGTAGCAGGTGCAGCCGGGGTATATTGAGGAACACCAAATGACGAAGGACCCTCCATATATTCATCATAAATTGGCCCAAATAGAACTTCCAAGTCACGTTCTGAAGGTTGTAACGATGAGATTGTTGACGGTGCAAACTGAAGCGTGAGTCCTGAACTAACGTGTCTAGAAGTATGGATTTGAAGCTCAGGATGTGAACTTCTATGTTGAGATGTCATTCCTGAGAGTTCATCAAAGGAACATTCATAGTATCCATTACCTTTCTTGTCCTCCGATTATAAATCCTGTAAGCACAAGCAGTTGAAGAATAGCCAATGAGAAAACCAATGTCACCTTTAGGTTCAAGTTTACCAATATCTTCACGATCATTCTTCGGATAACATAATGCCCCGAAGACATGTAGAAATGATATAACCGGTTTTCTTCCATTAATGATCTCATAAGGTGTTTTGTTGAATCGAGTGTGAATAATGGAGCGGTTTTGAGTATAACATGCAGTTGCTATACCGTCTGCCCAAAGGAATAATAGTGCACTGGAGGAGAGAAGCATCGTCCGAGCAGCTTTAACTAACGTACGATTCCTCCGTTCCACAACCCTATTATTCTATGGAGTTCTTACAGCTGAAGTTTGATGAGAAATTCCAACTTCGCTCAAAATAAGCTTTCAGTTGCTGATTGGTGAATTCTTTGCCGTTATTTGTTCTTACAATGATGACAGGGGCTTGAAGTAGCACTGATGTTTTCTTCAGGAAATTAATAATTACACCAGGGGCTTCATCTTTTGAAGCAAGAAAATGAACCCATGTGTAACGAGCATAGTCATCAACAATTGCAAGTACATACCGCTTTCCATTAATGCTTTTGATTCTCATTGGGCCACTACAAATCCATATGTAGGAGATGTAAACTATTCGTAGAGTTTGGAACAGGTTTGGGTTTGTGAGGCTTCTTCTTGCTCTTACCTTGCTCATAGGAAGGACAAAGATGGTCTTTCGTATATTTGAACTTTGGAAGACCGGTAACGAGATCATCTTTCGCAAGTTGGGTGATGGCATCGAAATTGTAAAACCAACATTCTTAAAATATGGAAATTTAAATAAAGTATGATATTTGAACATTTTATATGAATTTGAGAGTTTTATGTAATTTTAATAGTAGAGATTTTATTTACTTAATATAATTTAAAGCATAGTTTAATTCTTTCATAAGTATTAAATAAATACGACTTAGATTATGAAACCTTTTTATCAAATTATCTTATAACCTATACTTTAAATAAAGACAAAGTATAAATGGACATTCTTAAACTAATGTGAATAAATATTTTAAAACTTAGGTTATCTTTGTTTAAAAAAGTACACACTTTGTTAAATGTACACTTGTTGTAAGACTTGTTAAAATGGGAAAAAGGTAACTTTTTGGTATGTTATAATGGCATTAAAATTGAGATGAAACTCCATCCCCATTTTTGACTAAGACACACGAAATTTTGTAGGTGTTAGGAATGATTTTGATGATTTTTAATGTTTTTTAATGCAAAGATGTAACATATGTTTCAAGGATTGAAAAACCTAGTTAATGTTATTCCTTAATTCAAGCTTTTAACTAAAATAGAATTTTGCTATATAAAGTCACCCCATGGCATGCCTAAAACACACAACAAACACTTTTCACTTTGCCTAAACTCTACCAAAATCTCCTCTCATCTCCATTGTTAAGAAAACCTTAAAACCTTAAGGTTGTTCTTGATCTTTCTCCTCTCTAAACCTCCATTCTTGTTACTAAACATCCATTATTATTATTTTGTGTGTATAGTGATTACTATATCATTATACACATCTCATGTAAGTCCTTATAATCCTTATGTCACCTTTATGGCTTTCTTATATTTTTATTTAGTGCATAAACATGATTTCTAGGGTTTTGAAACCCTAAAAATGTGTTTTGGTGATTCAATACCTTAAAAACGTTTTTGTATGTTAGATCTTGTTTTAGAACAGCCTAAATATGTTCTAATATAGTTTTATAAAGTTTTTATAAAGATCTAGCTAACCTATGGTGGTCTAGATCATTAAACCGGCTCATACGTAATAATAACTAAGGGCTGTCCGGATTTTGGGTGATCTTGTAAGGGCTGTAAAACGGGTTTTATAACATCTTTTTAAGAGTTTCAAAATCCTAAAACCATCTACAATGAATCTAGTTTTCATAACAGGTCTTAAAACGTTTTGAAGTGGTTTGGAACTATGGTTACCGTGTCGATCTTTGAAAACAGTCCTTAAAAATCAGAATATGAGTCATCTTGTAAGAGTCATATCTTGAGCCTCGGGATAGCTTTTTGAGTGAATCCGGGGTCTAAAACTATCTACTTCGAATGTATTTTTCAAATATTGACTTTAGTCAGTGAGTATGGTTTTGGAAAATGGTTTTACAGTCGGTTCTTCTAAAACAGTCCCTAAATGACGGGTTTGGGGAAAGTGTATAATTAGGGTTTTGAATCACCGAATCATGAAACCTTGTAATCTTTTGTGCTAGAACAGTATGTAAGACATATTTTTATGTATCTTTTAGCCTTGGTGACACGGGAATAGGACTTGTTGCTTTGTATACGATTCCGTGACTTGTTTGTGCTTTTAAGGTACGGATATTCGGTTCTTTATTAAAGAACACTCTTTTACTCTTTCTTACACAACTCCATTTGATAAATCCCTATGCCATTGCTATGTTCCCACATCCTTGGTTTCTGTTTTGATATGATCCTTAAATTCTTTGCCTTGTTATGATTCCGTTATTGTTATGCCTTTATATGTTCCCCATTTGAATACTTATATTTTTCCTAGTTGTTATGCCTTTGAAATGAACCCTTAAGCCCGAGCCATATTTTGTATCTAGTCATGGGGGTACCATGACCATGTCATATGATGCACCGGTGACATGACACTAACTGGGGCGGTGTGATTAGATCCCCGGCGTTCCCTTTTGGTGCACGTAATTATTATATTATTGTGAGTGCGGGTGCTAGTCATGAGCTAGTGCACGTGCTATTGACATTTGTTTTGCAGGGAGCGTATGGATGCATCCTAGGTATTTGTTTGATATGATATGATTTGATTTAATGTGATAGGTTTGTGTGTGCATTACACGCCGTCACTTTGGTACATAGGAGTCACAATCCTAGTACACATATATGATTATTTGGTTGATTTGGATTATGTGATTTGTTATGTGTGCTCGTGGGCTATTCTTGTCTTTCATTAACCCTTTTTATTCATCCACTTAATCATCCTTTTGTTCATACCTTGTGATATCTTCATTATTGTTATCTCTTTTGCCTTAAACCATATTTGTTGTATCCGTTCGCTGGGCGTTTTGCTCAGCCGTTTCTTTTTCCATGCGGCTGGTATTAAGCGGGAGACGGGGCATTGACAGAGTTTGGACTTACCTAGATTCACCCAAGTTTTTAATAAATCTTAAGACATTTTATGATTTGATACTTTGCATTTTGGACCCCGTTGTTTTGGGGATTTCTGTTTATTAAGATATTACTTTAAGTATTTTAGATTTAATAAAAGTTTCATTTTAGCCCTTTTAAAATATGATGTATCTGATATGACACCATAGTAGTAGCACTTTGTCTCTTTTAGGAGCGGGGTGTTACAATTATGGTATCAGAGAGTCTACGACCTAGGATTGACCTGTGAGGATTGGGTAGATTAGGCTTCCACGCGTACTTTGATATTGTTATGATCTTTTCGATACGTATTCGTTTCCGTGGAATTTGTCATGTTAGTAGGGAGCTTCGTATTAGGATGTTCCATCTCGATATTACGTCTTGGCTGAGTGGTTGGGTTTACGATTTAAAGTGCCCTCGCTCCCCAAACGTTTATAGAATGGCTTCCTAACTATGATGGCCCGAACAATGACGTCTTCTTCGTACTCTGATATTATCACTTCCTTTGTATATGTGCATTTTACTTTATTTTTTTTGTCACCCCTAATTCGTTTATATCTCAGATGGTGAACACACGTCAGAATTCTCCCGTCTTTTCCGGTCTCGCGTTTGACGAGGCAGTGCAACGAGCCATTTCTACACTAATTCCTGGACTCACTACTGAAATTACCAACCAAATTCGCCAAAATACTGCTAGCGGAAGCAATGACCAAACTCCTACTATGCATACATGGTTGGAAAGGTTTGGCAAGCAAAAACCTCGTTCCTTTAGTGTTGCTTCTAATCCAGTCGATGCTGAGAACTGGATTGCGCACATTGAGAAGTTGTTCGAAGTGTTGGATTGTGGAGATGAGTATAAGGCTAGGTTAGCTAGCTACAAGTTAGAGGGTGACGCTCTGAACTGGTGGAAGGCCTACAAGCAGGCCAAGGGAGGTGATGACTATGTGCTAACTATGTCTTGGGCAAACTTCTGAGATGCCTTTTTCTTGCAATACTTCCCTAAGTCAGAGCAACAGAGATACGAGCGGGAATACCACAATATTAGGCAGAAGGATGGAGAGCTTACTGGGGACTTTATGAAGCGGTTCTTGAGGCTGGCAAGTTTCTTGGGGACAAAGGCGGGTACACAAGAGGAGCAGGCACAGAGGTTCAAATGGGCTCTCAACGATCAAGTTGGTGACAACCTTGTAAACCTTGATTTCACGGATGTGGCGGCGGTGGCTGATGCCGCAAGAAATTATGAAATTCATCGAGAAAGGTCAGGGCTGAATAAGAGGAACCGTGAGGGGGATCGCATCCGACCTGTAACTCACAATGGCAACAACAATAACCAGCGAGGTTATG
Organism: Glebionis coronaria; assembly: GCA_025667525.1. Taxonomy (NCBI): domain Eukaryota; kingdom Viridiplantae; phylum Streptophyta; class Magnoliopsida; order Asterales; family Asteraceae; genus Glebionis; species Glebionis coronaria. The sequence continues at coordinate 335,679,987 of CM046878.1, read as the reverse complement.
ACTCTAGGAGGAATGATGGTCGTGGCTATGATAGGCAGTCGGGCAACAACAACAATTACCAAAGGCCATATCAGCAGAACCGGGGACAACAGTATAACAACAACCGTGTTGCGGGATCCTCAAGCCAGAAAAGTCACATAGATCATGCTCATATTCCTTTATGCAACTCATGTGGGAAGAGCCATCCAGGAAAGCAATGTTACCGTGCAACTGGCGCTTGCTTTGAGTGCGGTGAAATTGGGCATCGGGTAAGAGACTGTCCTAAGAAGGGTGGTTATGGAGGTAGTGGTTCTGGTAATGATAAGTCTACACTCACCAAGGGGCGCGTGTTCACTGCTACTAGGGAGCAAGCCTCAGACTCTTCAGGTACCATTTCAGGAACCATCTTTTTGAATGATCGTGTTGTATTCGTTTTATTTGATACGGGGGCGACCCATTCTGTGATAGCCGTATCGTTAGCTAAGCATATTAATATTGCTCCTACGAACTCGATTATACGTTATCATTATCCACCCCTATGAAAGGCGTAGCTATGATTAATCATGAATATTTAAATTGTCCTCTACGTTTTGACGATAAAATTCGTGCTGCAAATTTGTACCCGTTAGATATGACCGATTTCGACGTAATTTTGGGCATGGATTGGCTTTCTAAGCACCATGCTACTATTGTATGTCCTTCTAAGCGTGTTGTTTTTGGCGATTTTAACCAACCTGAATTCGTTTACCAAGGTTCGCAGCCTAGTAAACCTCTTAAAATAATTTCTGCTTTGAAAGCCCGTTCTTTGATCTCTCATGGTTGCGAAGGCTTCTTAACATCCATAAAAGATGTTTCGATGGATGGTCCTCATCTTGAGAATCATCCGGTGGTTCGGGATTTTGCGGATGTATTTCCTGAAGTACTCCCGGGAATTCCGCCGGAGCGTGAAGTCGAATTTGGCATTGAATTAGCTTCGGGAACCGAACCCATTTCTAAAGCTCCTTATCGTATGGCACCGATTGAGTTGAAGGAATTAAAGGGGAAGCTTCAAGAACTTCTTGATCTTGGTTTCATTCGTCCTAGTGTTTCGCCATGGGGTGCTCCGGTGTTGTTTGTCAAGAAGAAGGATGGATCTATGCGGCTATGTATTGATTATCGGGAGTTAAATCGTGCTACTATTCGTAATCGTTATCCGCTCCCCCGCATCGATGATTTATTCGATCAACTACAAGGTGAAAAATTCTTCTCTAAAATCGATTTACGATCTGGTTATCATCAACTACGGGTGAAAGGGGAGGATGTCGCAAAGACTGCTTTCCATACTCGTTATGGTCATTATGAATTCCTTGTTATGCCGTTTGGATTGACTAATGCACCGGCTGTATTCATGGATTTAATGAATCGGGTTTTTCACGAATACTTGGATAAATTTGTCATTGTCTTCATCGATGATATTATGGTCTTTTCGAAGACAAAGACGGACCATGAAGATCATCTCCGCATCATTTTGGAAACTCTACGTCAGAAAAAGCTATACGCTAAATTTTCAAAGTGTGAATTCTGGTTGGAGAAGGTGGCATTTCTGGGACATGTTGTGTCAGCGGATGGAATTATGATGGATCCCGCGAAGGTTGAGGCTATCACTAAATGGCCAAGACCAACGACGGTGACAGAGGTTCGTAGTTTCTTGGGCCTTGCGGGTTATTATCGGCGATTTGTAGAAGGGTTCTCACGTTTAGCATTACCGTTGACTAAACTTATGCGAAAAGGTGAGAAATTTGAGTGGGATGAAGAACGGGAGAAGAGTTTTGAGGAGTTGAAGACGAGACTCGTTTCGGCTCCGATACTTACTCTTCCTTCTGGCACCGGCGGTTACAAAGTTTATAGTGATGCTTCAAAAAAAGGTCTAGGGTGTGTACTTATGCAGCACGGTAAGGTTATTGCGTATGCATCCCGACAACTAAAACCGTATGAAGCTAATTATCCTACACATGACTTAGAACTAGCAGCGGTTGTGTTTGCCTTGAAAATTTGGAGGCATTATCTGTACGGGGAAACTTGTGACATTTTCACCGATCACAAGAGTCTTAAGTACATTTTCACTCAGAAGGAATTGAATATGAGGCAGAGGCGCTGGTTGGAACTTCTCAAGGATTATGATGCAAACATCCAGTATCATCCAGGAAAGGCTAACGTAGTAGCCGATGCACTTAGAAGAAAGACGGGAATCTTAGCAGGAATTGAAATGGGACGTGAACTCATCACCGATTTGGAGCGTTTGGATGTTGAGTTTTGTGTTCGCGGTACTAACGGTTTCTGGGCTAGTATGAAGGTTGAGCCTAATCTTATACTACAAATTAAAGAAGCTCAGAAAGATGATGGCGAATTATGGGTTGTATTGCAGAAAGCTGACGAGAATGAGCATACGAAGTTTCGGGTGGACGAAGAAGGTGTAATCTGGTATGGGGATAGATTGTGCGTTCGAGAGGACCCTACTCTTCGTGAGGCCTTGTTGACGGAAGCACACAGTTCTCCTTTCTCCATTCATCCGGGTTCCACTAAAATGTACGGTGATCTAAAACAACATTTCTGGTGGAATGGCATGAAGCAAGATGTGGCTACGTTTGTATCTCGGTGTATGATTTGTCAGCAGGTAAAAATTGAGCATCAGCGTGCTAGCGGTCTCCTACAACCCTTGGATATTCCCGTTTGGAAATGGGATGAGATATCCATGGATTTTGACTGGACTCCCGAATACGCAGAAGAATCATGATGCTATCTGGGTTATAGTGGATCGATTGACCAAATCGGCTCACTTTCTTCCCATTCGGAAGGACTATTCTGTGAGTAAATTGGCAGATATCTTTCGGCAAGAGATTATTCGGTTGCATGGTACTCCAGCAGCAATTGTATCCGATAGGGATCCGCGCTTTACATCTCGATTCTGGAAAGGTTTACAGAAAGCTTGGGGTACTAGACTCAAATTTAGTACAACATTTCATCCACAGACTGATGGTCAGACCGAACGAACCATTCAGACTTTGGAGGACATGTTGAGGTCTTGTGCTTTGGAATGGACGGGAAATTGGGACGAATATCTATGTCTTGTGGAGTTTGCCTACAACAATAGTTGGCATGCTAGCATTAAGGCAGCCCCGTTTGAGCTTTTGTATGGACGTAAGTGTCGTGCTCCTATTTGTTGGAATGAAGTAGGTGAACGCATTATCGAGGGTCCGGAAGGTGACTAACGAAAAGGTTGCCATTGCTAAGGAAAAGCTTAAGGAAGCTAGGTCTCGACAAAAGAGTTATGCTGATCGTCATAGGAGAGAGTTATCCTTTAGTCCGGAGATCGTGTTTTTCTGAAAGTTTCTCCGTGTCGCGGTGTTCGTCGTTTCGGTATTAAGGGGAAACTTAGTCCACGTTTTATTGGCCCTTTTGAGATTCTCGATCGTTTTGGGGAGGTTTCTTATCGTTTGGCTCTACCCCCACAGTTATCTCACGTGCATAATGTGTTCCATGTATCACTTTTGAGGGGATACAAGTATCACCCTCTGCATGTCGTTTCATATCCTTTGGATCAAATCCAAGAAGTCTTATCTCTAGCCGAGGAGCCCGAGGCTATCTTGGATCGTCAAGAACGTGTTATGAGAAACGAGACCATTCCTTTTGTTAAGATTCTTTGGAAGAATCATCCTGAGCGCGAGGCTACTTGGGAAACTGAGGAATCGATGCGCTCTAGCTATCCTCATTTCTTCGCATAATTTGGTACGTTTCATTCCGTTTATTTCGTTTTCCTTGTTGATTATTCTATTTTAATTTCGAGGCCGAAATTCTTCTTTTAGGGAGGAGGAATTGTAGAATCCATAACACTATTTTAATTTCGGGGACGAAATTTTCTTTTAGAAGGGAAGAGTTGTAAAACCCACATTCTTATAATATGGAAATTTAAATAAAGTATGATATTTGAACATTTTATATGAATTTGAGAGTTTTATGTAAGTTTAATAGTAGAGATTTTATTTACTTAATATAATTTAAAGCATAGTTTAATTCTTTCATAAGTATTAAATAAATAAGACTTAGATTATGAAACCTTTTTATCAAATTATCTTATAACCTATACTTTAAATAAAGACAAAGTATAAATTGACATTCTTAAACTAATGTGAATAAATATTTTAAAACTTAGGTTATCTTTGTTTAAAAAAGTACACACTTTGTTAAATGTACACTTGTTGTAAGACTTGTTAAAATGGGAAAAAGGTAACTTTTTGGTATGTTATAATGGCATTAAAATTGAGATGAAACTCCTTCCCCATTTTTGACTAAGACACACGAAATTTTGTAGGTTTTAGGAATGATTTTGATGATTTTTAATATGTTTTAATGCAAAGATGTAACATATGTTTCAAGGATTGAAAAACCTAGTTAATGTTATTCCTTAATTCAAGCTTTTAACTAAAATAGAATTTTGCTATATAAAGTCACCCCATGGCAGGCCTAAAACACACAACAAACACTTTTCACTTTGCCTAAACTCTACCAAAATCTCCTCTCATCTCCATTGTTAAGAAAACCTTAAAACCTTAAGGTTGTTCTTGATCTTTCTCCTCTCTAAACCTCCATTCTTGTTACTAAACATCCATTATTATTATTTTGTGTGTATAGTGATTACTATATCATTATACACATCTCATGTAAGTCCTTATAATCCTTATGTCACCTTTATGGCTTTCTTATATTTTGATTTAGTGCATAAACATGATTTCTAGGGTTTTGAAACCCTAAAAATGTGTTTTGGTGATTCAATACCTTAAAAACGTTTTTGTATGTTAGATCTTGTTTTAGACCAGCCTAAATATGTTCTAATATAGTTTTATAAAGTTTTTATAAAGATCTAGCTAACCTATGGTGGTCTAGATCATTAAACCGGCTCATACGTAATAATAACTAAGGGCTGTCCGGATTTTGGGTGATCTTGTAAGGGCTGTAAAACGGGTTTTATAACATCTTTTTAAGAGTTTCAAAATCCTAAAACCATCTACAATGAATCTAGTTTTCATAACAGGTCTTAAAACGTTTTGAAGTGGTTTGGAACTATGGTTACCGTGTCGATCGTTGAAAACAGTCCTTAAAAATCAGAATATGAGTCATCTTGTAAGAGTCATATCTTGAGCCTCGGGATAGCTTTTTGAGTGAATCCGGGGTCTAAAACTATCTACTTCGAATGTATTTTTCAAATATTGACTTTAATCAGTGAGTATGGATTTGGAAAATGGTTTTACAGTCGGATCTTCTAAAACAGTCCCTAAATGACGGGTTTTGGGAAAGTGTATAATTAGGATTTTGAATCACCGAATCATGAAACCTTGTAATCTTTTGTGCTAGAACAGTATGTAAGACATATTTTTATGTATCTTTTAGCCTTGGTGACACGGGAATAGGACTTGTTGCTTTGTATACGATTCCGTGACTTGTTTGTGCTTTTAAGGTACGGATATTCGGTTCTTTATTAAAGAACACTCTTTTACTCTTTCTTACACAACTCTATTTGATAAATCCCTATGCCATTGCTATGTTCCCACATCCTTGGTTTCTGTTTTGATATGATCCTTAAATTCTTTGCCTTGTTATGATTCCGTTATTGTTATGCCTTTATATGTTCCCCATTTGAATACTTATATTTTTCCTAGTTGTTATGCCTTTGAAATGAACCCTTAAGCCCGAGCCATATTTTGTATCTAGTCATGGGGGTACCATGACCATGTCATATGATGCACCGGTGACATGACACTAACTGGGGCGGTGTGATTAGATCCACGGCGTTCCCTTTTGGTGCACATAATTATTATATTATTGTGAATGCGGGTGCTAGTCATGAGCTAGTGCACGTGCTATTGACATTTGTTTTGCAGGGAGCGTATGGATGCATCCTAGGTATTTGTTTGATATGATATGATTTGATTTAATGTGATAGGTTTGTGTGTGCATTACACGCCGTCACTTTGGTACATAGGAGTCGCAATCCTAGTACACATATATGATTATTTGGTTGATTTGGATTATGTGATTTGTTATGTGTGCTCGTGGGCTATTCTTGTCTTTCATTAACCCTTTTTATTCATCCACTTAATCATCCTTTTGTTCATACCTTGTGATATCTTCATTATTGTTATCTCTTTTGCCTTAAACCATATTTGTTGTATCCGTTCGCTGGGCGTTTTGCTCAGCCGTTTCTTTTTCCATGCGGCAGGTATTAAGCGGGAGACGGGGCGTTGAGAGAGTTTGGACTTACCTAGATTCACCCAAGTTTTTAATAAATCTTAAGACATTTTATGATTTAATACTTTGCATTTTGGACCCCGTTGTTTTGGGGATTTCTGTTTATTAAGATATTACTTTAAGTATTTTGGATTTAATAAAAGTTTCATTTTAGCCCTTTTAAAATATGATGTATCTAATATGACACCATAGTAGTAGCACTTTGTCTCTTTTCGGAGCGGGGTGTTACAGAAATTGAGATGAGATAACCTTTGATGCCATAACCATGACTTTGTTGATGTGGCTCGAGACATGAGACAAAATTGGAGATGCAGCAGACATTTGAAACAGATCAATGGTGTAAAGGTTGGTGGTAAGATTTACTTTCAACAAATCAATTCCTTCAAGATCTCTTAGAAAACATGTATGACTTCTGAAAGCAACTTCCAATTCTGCATCATAAAATTACCCAACCGAGAACAAATTGTGTCCCAAACCATCAACAAAGGATACTCTGGTGATGATTATATTTCCCCAATGAAGATCACCATAGCCTAAAATTACAGCAACATGATCATTTCCAAATCGAACAGTTCCCATGAAACGCCATACAAAGTTCTTGAGAAGGCTTAGATTCCCAGTCATATGTTTGGAACAGCCCGAGTCCACGCACTAGAGACAAATTTCAACAGCCTGCCAATGATAAGAGAATAAAATATTTTGGCAACCGATGAAATAGGTTCTTGTAGGGTTAGAGAATAATTAAGCCTTATCACATACCGACATTTCACTGTCAGTATGACATCTACTAGTGTCGATAATTTTGCCACTACAGCCAAAATTTCTACCAGTAGGCAACCATTTAGAGGTGAATCTAGGGCTACTAGGTTTAGCAAGACTTTCTGTGGACCCTACGTATGTACTTTTTGGAACATACACCTTAGCCTTAGGATTTCTATGTTTTTCACTGATTGACAGCTTGTCAATTCGAGTGTAACCATCATAATTTAACCCATTCATAGTCAAGCCACAAGCATCATGACTAAAAGTAAAGAAGCATTTAATACATTTAGCACAAATAACTTCATATTTTTCATTCCGAATAGCAAGCTTAAAGTCATTACATTCAGATGAATTAAGATTCTGATTATGATTGAAAAGCGGTAAATTCCTAGGGTGTTCTTCTACTTCCACATTATTGATCTTGGGGCGACTACTTCTAGAGGCAAAAGGGACCCTATCATTCCTTGTACTGCTCGTAGGCTGTGGCCTTCTGCTCTTAGTGTAGTTGTTTATTCCTGTAGAAGAAGACACGCGTCTATTAGAATTGGCACTTTTTAAATCAATGACTTGTGGTTGAGATATAGTGGTCGGTTTTGTCCGAACGCTTGCTTTACGTTGTTTGCTATGCACAGAGGAAGAACTAACACGAAACATTCCTAGGGCAATCACAGCAGTTTTCATTCCAGCAACCTCGAGAAAAGGTGTTACAGCAATACGAGTGGGTCTCGAGGTTGCTGGTGTCTGAATCATAACATCCATAATCATACTAGGCTCAGAAGGCTTATCTTTTAATAAGGCTTTTAACTTACAGTTCTCACAGATTTTATCAATAAGTTTCTGATAGACAGACTTACTTTTTTCAACAAGCCGCTTATATGAAGCAACAACAGATTCTAAATCTGCAATCTTAGCCTTAAGCTTCTGAGCATTTCCATCACTGACACTCTCTAACCCTGAAGAGGCCAAATTCCTTTCCTTAACCCCTCCTAACTGAGCCTGCAACCATGCAATAGTTTGTTTCATTTCATTGTAGGCATTATCATACGAAATTTTTTCATATTTGCATTCATCACATTTTTTGACAAATTTATTCCGAAGATCGGTAAATTCTTTGTCCTTTTTAATAACAACTAATACATGTTTTTTAGCCAAGTATAAAAAGTTATCGTCCGATCTTTTCGAATTGATTACTAGTTAAGAGTGCGACTCAATCGTTCTTGGTGGAAAAATAAATGGTTTGGTTATCTATTTTAAACTAAAAGTAAATATGAAAATGTCGTTGAGTAAAATGGAAGCTTTAAAAATTAAACTAAAAATTACTAGAAAAACACTTGGTAAAAACAGAGATTTCAGGAAGCATGCAATTTTTAGAAATTAAAACGTAATGAACTTAAAACTTAAAACTTTATAAAACTTAAAAACTTAACCCATCGGAATGTACAAAGTGAATTATGTCGGAATGTAGTGCAAACAAAACCATCGGAATGTCAAAGTGAATTCTATCGGAATAATAGTAAATCAACTCTATCGGAATGCAGTTCTGTCGGAATGTAAGCCTATCGGAATGTTGCTAACAAAAATTGGGCAGCGTTTCGTCTTAAAGTAACCTTAAGACCCGTCGCAATGTACGATCGCAATGAGCGATCGCAATCACGATCGGAATAAGGGGGAAAACACTTGATCGCAAATTAGAACCTTAAAGGTTATTGCGATCACACTGAAACCGTCGGAATGTAGCGTCGGAATGAGTAAACCCCTAAGATTGTGATGGAAAACAAATTAATCCGAAAATGGAGATAAGCTAAAAACTCAATAAGCACTAATAAGCAAATATGAATAAATACATGTTCAAACCTTGACCAAATAAAAACAAGCATAAAATTTAAAACTTTTCTTTTAAAACACGAAATAAACAAACTTTTATAAATCAAACTTTAAAAAGACTAAATTTTTAAGAAAACTTAAAGGACAATAAGTTATTTATACGAAATAAGCCAATAAGCACAACAAGCTTAAAGCTTAAACCATATAAAAACTTAGTAAGGAACAAAAACAAACTTTTTAGTCACAAAAGCATCAAATTTAAGCAAAATCAAAGATTATAACGAATCGAAAACAACTTAAAAATAAAGAAAGGTAGAAGAAGATTAAGATTAAAATATTAAACTTGAACTTGTAGATTAAAGATTCAAAATTACAAAAGTGAATTAAAGCTTAAACATGAAAGAAAGAAAAGATGAAGTTTTAGTGAGAGAAAGTTAAACACTTTCTCTCTCTAAAATGAAAACTAAAGAAAGAAAAATAAAATAGCTAACACCCTCCTAATGTGTCATTAGGAGGGTATTTATAGGAGATGGGGAGGTGCATGTGCTTCCTTCTTTCTTTCTTTCTTCTCGACTCGATTTAAATTCTTTGTCTTTCTCGACGTCGTCTCGGGATTTGTTGATGTAAATTGAACTTGTCTTGTAATTTTCTTCTTCTATTAGACTTGAGTTCTTCGACTTCATTAAATTTCCGTTTTTAGACTTTTTCTTCGATAAATCTTTAGAATAGGCCTTGGACTTCCATTCTTTTTGCACTCTTGATCTTTTGACTTCGTCTTTTCTCGTTTTTCTTCGATAAAAGCCCGTGAAAGCCCATGTTTTCTTCCTTTTTAAAATTTTGGTCCTAAAACACAATGAAAACACAAACCACGCATAATTCTGACTTTTACGAAATAAAATATACGTTTTGGTCTTGTTATTATTGGAAATAAGTGGAAAAAGAATAAGTGTTTTCACACTTATTAAATCCCCTACACTTGACCATTGCGATGCTCTCATGCAATGCATTAATTTCAAAGCACAATTTACATTTCTCATCATAGATAACCCACCTTGGCCTTTATTAAATACTAAACTTTAAGGATATTAAAAAGATAGAAATATGTACAAAACAAGTAAAGAAATCAAAGACTTACATTGGGGTTTTGGCCGTCATGAATGTTCATCATCCTCAAGGTTCACGTTCCCCAAACCAAGCTTAAAAACGAGATCATTGTTATTATAAGTTAGCAAACTAACACGAACTCATGTGGCCCAATTATTCACTTAGACTCCCTTATTCCTAGGTGTATCTCTTATATTTTAATTTTGTCTTGAACGATCACGAGGATGCATTGTTTGACTTATTTCGATAGTTATTTAGGCTGAAAATAAAGTGGGATGATTTAATCCATAGTTAGCTAAAGGACAAAATCTTTTAAAACTACTTCTCGGGACCTCTTAAAGTTCATATCTTGGCATAATTCGCTTCACGATTTGAGACCTTTCTCGGACCGATATTTTGCAGCGACTTCATACTTCGAATCTTGAGAGACGTTCTTGAAATTATGGTCTTCTCTTCATAATAGGAATTTCTTCACTTGAAGTTTTTGAGAGATTCTTCATATTTTGACCACGACTTCTTCATTTTCTCCAATCTTTATTTTAGACTTTAATATACAACGATCCGCTTCCTTTTAGGACTTGGATCTATTTATCCTCATACCTTGTTAGGGCCTTTTTGGATAGACTTCTCCATGATCTTATTGGGAGTATTTGCTTTTCATCGTGTGTCTCGATCCTTCATATTGATTTTTGATAAATGATTCTTCACATCACTTTGGATCTTTAGCAACAAAATGTAGCCCTCATGCCTTGTTAGGGCCTTTTCGGACTCGCCAATCTTCGCATCCCGCTTCAATAAGTTATGCCTTGGCTATGAACTCTAATTAATACCGAGCAACTTTTAAACGATCTTGTGCTAGAATCTAAGTAACTTTTCAAATCGTACAACCTTATTTATTGCAGATATATTTATTAACAAGCGATAGGAGAAAAAGCTTATAATCAACTCACATAAATTCATGAACGAATACCAAACTTATAACTGACTCTATCATCTCTCGTTCTCCACAATTTAAAGTCTCAAGGAATGAGACTCATGGATGCTTAGCCAATTAAATCAAAGATTGGGTTTTCGAGTCATCTATAGGATCTTGCAAACTCTTAGACTTTTTCAAGTTTAGAATTCGCATTTTAAAGTTCCTTGATAAACGACTCTCTACGATCAATTATAGGAACTTGCGAAAAGTTCTTGTTCTTAACCCGTGAGAGTTAAGACTTTCGTGTTTTAAAGTTCCCTATATAAAAGCCTAGCAAAACTCGACTTAAACACGTTAAGGATACTAGCTAAACTTAGATAAGTAAACTTGGGTTGAGTCAAAATATTCACGACTTTGAAAAATTTAAAACCACTTTATTAAACTTTATTTTTAGCAAAGAAAGTAAATAACGCTAACAAAGGAAAATACTACTATACAACTATGCCAAAATAGATTAAAAATTTTGAAAAATGTCGAAAAATCCGGTTTTCTGGTTAAAATGAGGACAAATTAATGGAAAAGCCCACTTACTTCGATAGAATTCCCCCTACACTTGATGTAAACATTGTCCTCAATGTTTAAGCATGTGGGAGTAAACTCCCCTACACTTAGGACATTGTGCACTTTGTTTAAATCTTGCGAAAGGACAACTATAGTGATTTCAATGTGAACATATAAGATATGAAATATTGAATCACGATAGTTTAGGATAGAACCAGGAAGACGGGTACACGGGATCACGGTTCGTCAAAAGTCATCAAAAGTCATCAAAAGTGCTCTTTGAAGCTTTAATCCCTGCACATTATAAGAAACAAGACAACAAACACATACGACGCTCCTCCTACACTTATTATGAAAACGGTAAAGGATAGATCAACGGGTTGCCTCCCGAGAAGCGCTTGTTTTTGTTAACCGAGTCACGAGCCTGACTCGACCCAGAACTTAATTCAAGGGAAACGTGGTGAGGGATGAAATCATCTCATGAGAGATGTCCTCACCAAAGTACAACTTCACGCGCTGGCCATTCACCTTAAAATTGGGCCCGTTTGGCTGAGAAAGCTCAATGGTGCTATAGGGGAAGACTTTGGCGACGGTAAATGTACCAGACCAACGGCTCTTCAGCTTGCCCGAGAAGATCTTCAACCGAGTATTAAAGCGTAAAACTTGATCACCAACATGAAACTCTCGGTTCTTAATCCTTGCATCATGGATGATCTTGGTTTTCTCCTTGTAGATCAATGAGTTCTCATAAGCTTGATTCCTCAGTTTATTTAGCTCGTTGAGTTGAATCTTCCGAAGATCGCCGGCTTTGTTGATGTCGAAATTGGCCCACTTCAAGGCCCAGTATGCCTTATGTTCTAGCTCGATAGGGAGGTGGCATGCTTTCCCGTACACAAGACGATAAGGTGTACAACCAATCGGGGTCTTATATGCGGTACGGAAAGCCCACAAAGCATCATCTAACTTATCGGCCCACGAGGCACGATGCTCTCCCATAGTTCGCTCTAATATTCTCTTCAATCCACGGTTAGATATCTCGGCTTGACCATTTGTTTGAGGATGATAAGCGGTGGAAAGACGGTGATTGACACCGTACTTAGCCATGACTCGAGCAAATTGATCATTGCAAAATTGAGTCCCGCGGTCAATGATTATAGCACGAGGAACACTGAATCGAGCAAAGAGCTGCTTCAAAAAGTTCACAACCACCCTCGCATCGTTCGTAGGGAGAGCCTTAGCTTCAACCCATTTGGAAACTTAGTCAACGGCTACGAGGATGTACTTGTTCCCTTTAGATGATGGAAACGGCCCCATAAAGTCGATGCCCCATACATCAAAGATTTCACATTCTTGTATGAAATTTTGAGGCATCTCATCTTTATGTGTGATCTTGCCTTGGCGTTGGCAGGCATCACAATTTTTAACCATCTCGTAAGCGTCATGATAGATGGTGGGCCAATAGAATCCCGAGTCAATCACTTTCTTCGCGGTGTAGTTGGGACCAAAATGGCCACCGGTGGTCCTTTATGGCAAGCTTCGAGAATGTCTAAAGCTGCGGGTCGATCAACACACCGACGAATAATTAGATCAACACATTGTTTGAAGAGATAAGGGTCATCCCAAAAGTAAGTCTTAACATCTTTAAAGAACTTCTTCTTTTGTTGGAATGTTAACCCTTCGATGAGAATACCACCCGCAAACCACGGTGTGTCATCAAGATTAGAATTGATAGACATTAAGGCCTCAAGGGGAAAAGAGTCGCTGATTTCTTGATTCGGATGATCCCCTTGATAAGGATCCTCAAGTCTACTTAGATGATCCGCGGCTAGGTTTTTCGCTCCCTTTTTGTAATGAATTTAGATTTTAAATTCTTGAAGGAGCAAAACCCAATGAAGAAGTCTTGGCTTAGAATCTTGTTTAGTTAACAAGTACTTCAACATGGAATGATCGGTGTACACGATTGTGGTGGAAAGAACAAGATAGGGCGGAACTTCTCAAAAGCATACACTACAGCTAAAAGCTCTTTTTCGGTAGTGGTATAATGAAATTGAGCACCCGTCATTGTCTTGCTAGCATAATGGATTGATTGGAAGTGTTTGTTCACTCTTTGTCCCAAAACCGCTCCAATATCAAAGTCGCTAGCATCACACATCAGTTCAAAAGGTAGCTCCCAATTAGGGGTAACAAAGACTGGTGCCTTAGTTAGCTTGTCCTTAAGAAGATTGAAGGATTCAATACACTCTTTAGAAAAGATAAAAGGAGTATCTTTTTCCAAGAGGTGGGTCATCGGGCGAGCGATTTTAGAAAAATCTTGAATGAATCGACGATAGAAGCCCGCATGACCAAGGAAACTTCTCACACCCTTCACGGTTGAAGGTGGAGGTAATTTGGCTATGACATCCACTTTAGCACGGTCCACTTCAAGACCGGCTTTTGAGATTTTATGTCCAATCACAATGCCTTCTTTTAACATGAAATGGCATTTTTCCCAATTAAGAACGAGACGATTGTCTTCACACCGTTGGAGCATACGTTCTAAATTGGCAAGGAAATGAGAGAAAGAATCACCATAGACCGAGAAATCATCCATGAAGACTTCCATAGTTTCTTCAACCATGTCATGGAAGATAGCCATCATACACCTTTGGAAAGTCCCAGGAGCATTGCATAAGCCGAAAGGCATTCGTTTGTAAGAAAATGTTCCATAAGGACAAGTGAATGTGGTTTTCTCTTGGTCTTTAGGATCGATGGGAATTTGAAAATACCCGGAGAAACCGTCTAAGAAGCAGTAATAGTCATTACCCGCTAGACGTTCAAGCATTTGGTCCATGAAAGGAAGGGGAAAATGATCCTTTCTCGTAGCATCATTGAGTTTGCGATAGTCTATACAAACTCTCCACCCTGTAATGAGACGAGTAGGAATCAACTCGTTGTTTTCATTGGGCACAACGGTGATTCCGCCTTTCTTAGGCACACAATGGACCGGACTAACCCATGGTGAATCCGAGATAGGGTATATCATTCCCGCATCAAGAAGTTTGATAACCTCTTTTTTGATAACGTCATGGATCTTGGGATTCACCCTTCTTTGGTTTTGAATAGTGGGTTTAAAGTCGTCCTCCATGAGAATTTTATGTGTGCAAAAGTAAGGATCAATTCCACGAATATCGGAGATTTACCAAGCAATCGCATTCTTATGATTCTTCAACACGTTGATAAGTCTAGATTTTTCTTCTTCTTTAAAGTCCTTTGTGATGATGACGGATAGCTTCTTATTCTCTTCAAGGAAAACGTACTCGAGATGAGACGGTAGGTCCTTAAGCTCTAAATCCAGAGGATTTTCGATGGAAGGCATAGTCAAATTCGGATCATCGATAGAGATATCCTAAGGAGATGGTGGAGAAATATGGTCCTCATTGAGAAGTTTCTCAATGGTACGAATGTCTTTATCCCAATCGGAGGGAGAATCGTCATCTTGTAAATCCACATCCCCCAAAGTTGCTTCAAATTCTTTCAAAAGAAAATCACTTTCTCCAAATGGAGTTAGTGATGGAGCAATAGAGGCAAAGGTCCAACAATGGGTAGAGAGGAAGAACCAATTTTACAAGCGTCTTTGAAATGTTCTTCACAAGCCTCATCAAGAACATCAATGAAATTAACGCTCTCGTTTTCAGAAGGCTGCTTAGAAAGTTTACCCATGTTGAAGACGATTTTATCGTCACCAACTCTCATGATTAATTCGCCCGCGGCTACATCAATGAGAGTGCGACCGGTCCTCAAGAATGGACGTCCAACGATTAATGGAACACGGGGGTCCATCTCGTAGTCAACGACAACAAAATCCGCCGGAAAGGTGAATTTGTCGACACTGACGAAGACATCTTCGGCTATCCCCACCGGATAAGCAACCGTACGGTTAGCTAATGCCAATGTCATTCGTGTGGGGACTAGCTCGGGTAGAGACAATTGTTTCCAAACGCTAAGAGGCATTAAGTTGATACTAGCACCTAGATCGGCTAGGTCCATACAATTCTCTACCCCGGGGAAGTTGCAAGGAATGAGAAAACGACCCGGATCACCAAGTGTGTGGGTAATTTCCTTAAGAGCACTGCGGAGCAATTCTCGTTAAGTTGGGTATGAGCGATGTCAAGAAGTTTCTCCTTATCACTGAGAAGATCTTTGAACATTTTAGCATATTTCAGCATGTGAGCGAGAGCCTCAGCAAAGGAGATATTGAAATTCAGTTGTTTAACATTTTGAGAAAATTAGAAACCTGAATATCATCCTTGTTCTTCAATTTATCTTTCCTCAACCTTGAGGGATAAGGTATATTGGGTTGAGATGAAGGCTTTGGAATGGAATTCTCACTCACATCCTTGGGTGGTGGAGGGGAAGAAGTAGAAGGTGGAGGAATTGGAGGAATTGGAGAAGGGGACTCGTTTTCCTTTGTCACAATCACCGGTGTAGGTTTAGGAAGCTCGGGTTCCTTTAAACCTTTTCCACTGCGAGTGGTGATTGCTTTCATCTCCCCTTTTGGATTAGCAAAGGTGTTACTCGGAAGTGAACCCGAACCAGAGGCTTGATTACTTTGGAAAAAAAACTAGCCATCATATCCCTTAAGTCATTCGTTTGACTGCTCAAAGAGTTTCGCATATCGGCTCGAAGATCATTCCCTTGTTTCACCATATCTCCTTTCAAGCTGACCATTTGCCGCTGAAGATTCTGAACTATTGCATCATTAGTCCTCATGTAAGTTTCAACGTCTTGATGAAATGCGGTGGGTTGGGTGGGAGGAAGAGCATGGTAGGCAGGTGGTTGATAAGCGGGTTGTTGGTAAACTTGGTTGTTTCCTTGAGGTGGATACGGGTTTCTTTGGGTTTGATATTGATTTGGAGCTCGTGGTGGGTTTTGATTGTTGCGATTGAGGTTGTTTGGGTTTTGAGGTGGAAAACCGGGTGGTGAAAGGAAGTTGTTTGAACGATAACTGAGCAAATTGCGGTCACCTTGAGGACGTGCTTGATAGCCTCCTGTAGAAAAGTTACCGTTGGCGGCATACACATTTTCCGGATTGTCATGAGTCGAAGGACAATCGGTGTATGAATGAGATCCCCTACATATTTCACATGACTGACTCATAGCATTAATTTGTGCATTGATAGCTTTGGTATTGTTAGCGGTTTGGAGAGCAAGTGTTTCAACAAGCGAAGTAAGCTTATCAATTCTCTTGTCGCTCTCATTAGTGCTAGCACTAGCCACATTAGTCCGAACACTCTTGGTTTGCGCTCTAGACTTGTTCTCAATAATATCCCAAGCGGCATTAGAAGACTTAACCAAAATGTTACCCCCCGAGGCACTATTTAGTGAATCTTGGTCATTCATGCTTAAACCATTGTAAAAAGTATTAATTTGATGTACTTTTGTGAAACCATGTTGTGGACACTTTCTTAAAAGTTCCTTAAAACGGTCCCAAGATTCACTAAATGTCTCACCGTACTTTTGTTCAAAGGTAATGATTTCATTCCGCAAAGCGGTAGTACGTGAGGGTGGGAAAAAGTAGTTGATGAATTTAGTCTCTAAATCCGTCCACGTAAGAATACTTTGTGGCGGTTCCTTATCAAGCCAATTCCAGGCTTGTCCCTCAAAGGAGAAAGGAAAAAGTTGCAAGCGAATCACTTCTTGTGAAACTCCATTATACTTAACCGTATTGGTGAGTTGAAGAAACCTTTTTATATGGTCATGAGGATCATCAAGCGAACGCCCCAAGAAAGGTTGAGCAAAGACCATTTGAATGAAGCCGGATTTGAGTTCAAAATTGTTGGCTCCAATCTCGGGTATGACAATAGCATCGGTGTTGCCCTCTACGTGCGATTGCAAAAGCTCGATCATTGGTTGATTGTCGATGGTGACAATAGGTGGAGTAATGACTTCGGCTTGAGCTGCTTTCTTCTTACGAGCACGGGTACGCATACACACCTACAAAAAAGAAAAGAAAGATAGACAAGAAATATTTTTGGTATTTTATTGTTTTTCTATTTTTTTTTGAATTGTTTGAAAATTTTTAATTTTTATGGATTTTTGAAAATTTTAAGCAAGGAAAATAACGTTAAAAAATGAACGGATCCCAAAATCCAACGCGTCTCTCACTAAAAACCGTTAATCTTAACGAAAAGAGCCGGCATCGGCGCCATTTAATACAAGTTTTTTAGCCAAGTATAAAAAGTTATCGTCCGATCTTTTCGAATTGATTACTAGTTAAGAGTGCGACTCAATCGTTCTTGGTGGAAAAATAAATGGTTTGGTTATCAATTTTAAACTAAAAGTAAATATGAAAATGTCGTTGAGTAAAATGAAAGCTTTAAAAAATAAACTAAAAATTACTAGAAAAACACTTGTAAAAACAGAGATTTCGGGAAGCGTGCAATTTTTAGAAATTAAAACGTAATGAACTTAAAACTTAAAACTTTATAAAACTTAAAAACTTAACCCATCAGAATGTACAAAGTGAATTCTGTCGGAATGTAGTGCAAACAAAACCATCGGAATGTCAAAGTAAATTCTATCAAAATAATAGTAAATCAACTCTATCGGAATGCAGTTCTGTCGGAATGTAAGCCTATCGGAATGTTGCTAACAAAAATTGGGCAGCGTTTCGTCTTAAAGTAACCTTAAGACCCGTCGCAATGTACGATCGCAATGAGCGATCGCAATTACGATCAGAATAAGGGGGAAAAAACACTTGATCGCAAAGTAGAACCTTAAAGGTTATTGCGATCACACTGAAACCGTCGGAATGTAGCGTCGGAATGAGTAAACCCCTAAGATTACGATGGAGCACAAATTAATCCGAAAATGGAGATAAGCTAAAAACTCAATAAGCACTGATAAGCAAATATGAATAAGCACATGTTCAAACCTTGACCAAATCAAAACAAGCATAAAATTTAAAAATTTTCTTTTAAAACACGAAATAAACAAACTTTTATAAATCAAACTTTAAAAAGATTAAATTTTTAATAAAACTTAAAGCCAATAAGCACAACAAGCTTAAAGCTTAAACCGTATAAAAACTTAGTAAGGAACAAAAAGATAAACTTTTTAGTCACAAAAGCATCAAATTTAAGCAAAATCAAAGATTATAACGGATCAAAAACAACTTAAAAATAAAGAAAGGTAGAAGAAGATTAAGATTAAAAGATTAAACTTGAACTTGTAGATTAAAGATTCAAAGTTACAAAAGTGAATTAAAGCTTAAACATGAAAGAAAGAAAAGATGAAGTTTTAGTGAGAGAAAGTTAGACACTTACTCTCTCTAAAATAAAAACTAAAGAAAAACAATAAAATAGCTAACACCCTCCTAATGTGTCATCATTAGGAGGGTATTTATAGGCGATGGGGAGGTGCATGTGCTTCCTTCTTTCTTTCTTTCTTCTCGACTCGATTTAAATTCTTTGTCTTTCTCGACGTTGTCTCGGGATTTGTCGATGTAAATTGAACTTGTCTTGTAATTTTCTTCTTCTTTGAGTTCTTCGACTTCATTAAATTTCCGTCTTTAGACTTTTTCTTCAATAAATCTTTAGAATAGGTCTTGGACTTCCGTTCTTTTTGCACTCTTGATCTTTTGACTTCGTCTTTTCTCGTTTTTCTTCGATAAAAGCCCGTGAAAGCCCATGTTTTCTTCCTTTTTCAACTTTTGGTCCTAAAACACAATAACAACACAAACCACGCATAATTCCGACTTTTACGACATAAAATATACCTTTTGGTCTTGTTATTATTGGAAATAAGTGGTAAAAGGATAAGTGTTTTCACAATTATTAACAACAGATTCCATTTTCTCTTTCGTACGTTCAAGCTCAGTTTGGAGGGTTTTGTGATTCGACACAGAAGTATCTAACGCAACAGGGCTGCTATCAACACTATCAGGTGCGTTAGAGAGGCATTCAAGATCGTTTTCCAAAACTTAGATTTTATCAAGAGATTCATCAGACTCCTTTGCCAAAGATTTAAAGTCTTCAACAAAGTTGGCTAATTCTTTTAGAAAAGTGTTTACAAATTGCTTATCCGAGCATCAACTTGATTAATAATCGGGTTAATATCGTTTTGAAGAATTCTTTGGACCTTAATCTAAACTGGTGATGTAAAATTTCCTCAAGTGATTTTGGAATTAACAACACGTTTATGTATGACAAAGTTATCTTTTAGCTCGTTTAGAGATCGGCGTGTGATACTCATTTTAGGAGGGTCATCAGACAATTCCTCACTTGGTAGCAAAATCATTTCAGTACTCGTTTTAGACCGAACAAAAACAGTTGGAGGATTAACTTTCGGATAATAAACGGGTGTCACTTCTTTATCAAGCTTTTTCATTCTTAAACGAGTCTCTACTACAAGTTCAGTACTTTCCTCAGAATCATGCACACTAGGAGGATCATGCTCATCAAACAAGAGCACACTACCATTATATAGAGTTTGATTTGTGGCCTGAACTTGCTTAAGATATCCGGGATTTGGAGGAAGAGGAAAACCTAAAGCCAATTTGTATCAAGTGTAATTTATCTCATTCAATTTTGGTGCGAGCATATTTATCATCTACATAGTTTGGCCACGTTTTACCAAAAGGTTATCTAATTCCCTAATCCTATCCTGAGCTTTGCAAAAATCCTCAAGAAGCCCATCTTCTCAAATTTTGAAATCATGTTTCAGCTTTTTTCGTTCTTCTTGTAAATCCAAAATAATAGATTTTTCAGTTGAAAGTTGTTTATTAAGAGAGGTGATTTCATCATTCAATTCGCTTATCTTTTTAGCACTACTTAAGTGTAAGGCATTTAATTTCTTAGTTGTGCATTTTTCTTGATAAACCGATGTAGCATGAGCTTGTTCAAGTTCTTTAATTTTAGCCTGATGAATTTCAAAACTTTTCTCCCGTTCCTTATATCCCGCAAGCTCAGTGGTCAATTTGGCATTAGTTTCTCTAAACTTATTATTAACCACCGTAGCATGGTCAACATCCTTAGCAAGCTTATTAAATAAAGATTTATAATACGCATGGGTCGCATCAGGAAGGGTTGTAGGCTGGGCAACTTGATCCACACTAAGGTCCACACTGGGCTCATTCGAAATAATATTGCTATTATTCGTTTGATCCCCGTGTGTCTCATTGTAGGGCTCAAGCATCTCAGTATACTCCTCCTCTTGATTAGACGTACTATATATATCATTATCATCAAAACGTGGGTGTACCTCAGAGGTACCGTCATAATCATAGATGGGAGCGATGTCATCATGCATTCCTGAGGTAGATGCTTGCTGTAAGTTTGCCATCAAGATGTAGTTGGCATTCACTTCTTCTTCCTCGTCATATTCTGTTGTAGAAGCCATAAGATCAAATTCCTCAGCTTGAAGTGGAATCCCTGCCTCTTCCTTTTGTGCTATAAGAAGCTGAGTCTGAAGATAAGCAGCATCCCTCTTCTTTTTAGTTGTGCAATCTCGAGCATAATGACCAAATCCCCTGTAGTTGTAGCACTGAACCTGACGATTGTTGTTTCCGTTTCTCGTACCAGTATTCTCAGCCCTTACAGCCACAATATTTCCCATCTGATTACTAACCGCTTGCACAACAATTAACCCATTCTGATTACCCACATTCGGAACACTCGGATTCTGACCATGGTTTTGTCCATACTAATTCCCTGCATTCCCAATAGTCTGCCCAACATTCTGACCATATTGTTGAAATTGTGTCCTCGTGTTCCCAGCAACTACCAATTGGCGATCTTGATTCGCATTCATGAAAGGTTGAGCAATCTGCTTATTTCTCGTGTTCGAGGAGATTCTATGATTGTTGTTGGTGGGGTTAATGGTAAATTTGAATGCCTTTGCAAGAAGTGCAAGACCAGTATTAATCGCATGAGTAGGATTGGTGATGTCGTCAAAACAAGCAATGGGTTGTTGTAGGTAGTTCACGGCAGCAGGAAGTTGATAGCCATAAGGGGTGAGTTGTTGTTTTTGTTGTTGTTGTTGTGGCATGAAGTTACTTGATGAGGGTTGATGGTAGGGGACCATGGGATATGACACATATGACGGAGAATTTGCAATAAAAGCCAATGGATCTTGGGTTTTGGCACGTCTTTCAGCCCTAACTTCGTTAGCTTCATCTTGATTCATCTTCAAATAATCATATACTTGAGTGTAGTCCACGAGATAAAGATGCTTGGCTTGATTGACAAGAGTGACATATCGTGACTATTCAGAAGGAAGATTATCAAGAAATTTGATGTTGGCAGCAATTTGTGCAGGTTCATGTTTGTTTCTTATAAGATGATTCATGAGGGTTGAAAACCGATTATAGTAAGGTATAATTTGTTCCCCTTCAGTAGACGTAAATTTCTCCCATTAATGAAGCAACTTAGTTTCCTTTTCTTGTAAACCTATTTCACTCCCCTTCATCATTTTATGGATCCTAAGCCACATCTCGTGTGCGGTTTCACAAGTATCGACAGTAGCATAAACATCTTCAGGAAGTCCCATGAGAATGACTTGAATTGCTTGATCATCGGCGTCGAGTTTTTTGGATTCAGATTCAATTAATTCTTCATCCGTTTGCTCATGACTAGAGTCAGCCACTAGGTTAGCATTCGTAGGGTCCCCATGCACAAGAATTGTTCTTCTAACATACAGACCTTTTTAAATCGAGTTGACAATCAACTTTCCCAAAGGTTTACATTTTGCATAACGAAGGAGACGACTAGCCCATGTAGTGTAATTCTCCTTGGTAAGCATGGGTGGACGATTCTCAGTACCCGCAACACAAATATCTTGTTGAGACGTCATCGTAGAAGTCGTGTGTAAAACAGGATCTCAACTCGTAGAAAGCAAAGTGTTGTAGTTAAAAATCCCCTAAAATGAGTAATTCCACTAAGAATTTGAGCACGGGAAATAAAAAATTCTTCGAAAATTTTTAGTGTCAACAAAAATTGTCTGTCGCAATGTCTGACCCTGTCTCAATGATTAAAACCTGTCGCAATGTTCAATAACTGTCGTAATGTGTGAACCTATCGCAATGATGGAACCTATCGCAATGTCAAAGATAATCATGTCGTAATGACTGACCCTATCGCAATGTTGAAACCAATCGCAATGTCAAAGATAATAACCTGTCGCAATGAATGAAACAAGTAACTATCGCAATGTCCCAACACAATATCTATCGTAATCCACGTCGCAATCCCAATCGCAATAAAAAACCTTAAGCTATTGCGATGGGAGTCTTGTCGCAATCCCAATCGCAATCCCAATCGCAATCCAAAACCCTAAGCTATTGCGATGGACACCAAGCAACATGATCGCAATAAGAGAACATATCTGAAATATAAGGAAGAAAAATGAAGGATTTGGACAAGAACAACGTGAATTTAACCAAATCAAAAAACCCAAATCTCGACCACAACAAAGTAGAAGATAAATCGATCACTTGGAGAACAAAAAACACGGACAAATTTTTTAAAAACGTGAGATTGTTGATCCAAAACTCACGAATACCAAGAATCTAAAACCACACCAAAGAGCTATCCACAAATCCCTTGGCGAATGATATCACTTGTAAGATGTAACACACGACTAACCAAACACGAATAACATGATGGATTAAACCAAAAAAGAAAGATTAGATTAAGATGAAGAATAAAGAGAAAAACAAAAGAGTTTTGATTTCCTAGTGAGAGAAAGACATGTGTTTCTCTCTCTACAAACTATGAAAAATGGAAAACACACACACAAATGAGGTGCTTGGGGCCTTTTATACTACAAGTGTAATGTATAGAAGGCCATCCTCATTTGTGTGTTCGGGACTAATTCCCTTTACATACATAACATAGACTAAGAACTCTCGACACCGTTGAATAGCATTTTCCACGAGCTTCGTAACGGTATATTATATGACCATCACTTTAAATACGGCTAACACTAACTATGTGAGAAATGAGATGGGATCGGGTATTTATAGATTGGGCATGAAGTGTAGGATAGATCATCGACGTATTCCTTACAATCAGCCTTTGCCACATGTCTTGCTAGGGTTCTTGAACAATTACACGAATTGGGGTATTCTTCTTTTCGTAGTCTTGATAAAATTGTTTAGTATCATCTTTAAGAGAATAAGATGATGAACAATTCTTCTTTTATAAGATTCTCTTGATTTCTTGTGCATCCTTCTTGAAATTGGCTTTAAAGATCTTGGAGGAGAAAAGACAAAACTGTGGCTCTCTCTTTTTCTCCTTTTGTTAAAGACGTTATAAACAATGAATCCAGGGATAAGATTATTTATCAAAGCATTTCTTCCATCTTAAGTCCCTTAATTTTTAAATCATTTCATTTGTATATTTGAACACTTTTAAGCTTAATACAATTTGTACTTTAAATCCCCAAGCTTTGTAATTTATGCAAATATGGTCCTTGAGTACTTTGTTTTGTCTTCTTTTTCTTCTTTTCTTTAAATAAAACTCGTGAAAGCTCGTGTTTGCTTGAAAATATATCTGTTTTACTTGAAAAGACATAAACACCAAATACACACATAATTCTGATATTTTAAAATATAAACTGATATAATTGGTCGTGTTTTAAGTGTTTTTGGGTTAATAAAGATAATTTTTTCACGCTTATCATGATGTAAACATAATGTGTATATCAAGTCTAAGTTCTAAAAGAAATCTAATAAGTAAATTATGAATAAGAACATCTCAGATATAACTATGATGCCCTAAATTTCCTTAGAAACCCTATAATCCCTTTAAATGAGTTGTAAAATCAAGAATGGTAAACTATGAATGGAAAATACTTATGAATAAGTCACTATGGATTATAAACAAGTTATAAAATATACTTTGAAGAGATAATAATACCTAAGAATGGAAAGAACAAACTATACAAAGTTAAGTACAAATAACTGTACATAATAGTCTAGATCACCACCTAGAAATCCCTTGTAGACAATGTTTCAGGCAATATAACTACATAATATCTATGTACAAATATAAACTACAATATTCTATGTATAATCTACTATATAAAGGAAAGATAATTGATTACAAAATACTAATATTCACTAATCCAAAGCTAATTACAAGTTAAGACCTAGTAACCAAGATTAGCATATAAAATCCATTTCACACTGAATTAGAGTCTAATATTTTGCAACCAATTATAAAACTTAGCTATGTATCATATTAAGATTATACATCTATTTCAATACAAGTTACAAGTTAGTACAGCATAAGGTACAAGTTATCAAAGCATAGGATCTTAAGCTCCCATAATCATACCTAGATTATGATGACCCTATACAAACCCTTAAACTAAGAATGTAGAAACCCTTGAAGTCATAAAAATACTATATAAGACCTATAATAATCTTACATTATGAGATAAACACTAGTCACCCAAGATAGAAAGTCATTAGGCTTAATGACCTAAAAACCCTTATATTAAGAAATCTACATAAAATCACTACCTAGTCTTTTAGGACAAGTCTACAAACACTTCTAGCATTACATTAAGGTTATAATATTATATTAAGACAATGTACAAGTACCCTAATTCACAAGGTACAACATATTAATGCATGACTTGTAATCAGGTCAAAATGGGTATTTTTACCCTTTAGACATTTTTACTTAGAATAACTTAATAAAACCATTGTAGGGAATTCATAAACATATTAAGGACAATGTAGGATGTATAAATTGAGTGTAAATTAATAGCTAATTGAAGGATAATCACTTTTACTAATACTTAACCATAAATCATTAGAAACTATAACCCACCTAGGTTTTCTTCCCAATTTCACATCAAACCTTTGTTAAACTTCAAATCAAGAACCCAAACCTTTAAATAACAATGTCTAAACCATAATTACACCCTAATAAATTACTAATCACATTCCTACACCCTTAATTACCAAAATTACAAAGTATAAAGTTACAAGCCCTAGAAAATGGTTCCGGCTAGGTTTTTCCCTCCAAAAACTCATTTAAACTCTTTCCCTACAAATTTCAAACCTAAGACCAGATTTAGGACATTTTAAGATATTTTTGGGAGTGTCTAAAAGTTGGTGCATCACCTACTTGTAGATGAAATTCACCATTCTTAACCTTTATATGCTGAAACCTATTTTAGACCACATACTTAGATATTTTTTATCCTAGACCTCATGACTCATTCTTAGACTTGCATAGATCTTTCCTAGGATTCATTAGTCACCAATCCCTGGTTCTTACACGTTTAGGGGCAAAACTTGGAGCTTAAGGGTTAGAAATAGTATAAATAGGAGTCTTTTGCTTCATTTTAGAATCATCCTTCATTTTCAATCTTCTACACCTATACATTCTATTCTTATACCATCATTGAAGCTCTAAGAAGTCCCTAAGATTAGTAGAAAGCTTTGGAAGAAGTTCTAGAAGTTATTGAAGAGTTATGAAGAAGATATAGTCCATATACCCTAATATTAAATTTTTTAAGTTCGTTTATTTCTTAGTATCCTCACAAATTGAGAAAAGCTAATATTGTATAATATTTACACCCTAATTTTCTCTCCCCTCTAGGGGCGATTTCCGGCCGCCCCTCCCTCATCACTTTCTGATCAATCTTTCTTCTAATATCGTCTCTCTATCATCTACAATTTATTAGATGGTTATTTTCTGATTTAAGATTTGTGGGATTTCCTTCGTGGGATCCTTTCGAACTCTGAACAGATTAACGACATCTTTTAATCTAGTTGGTATGCAATCGATTTAGGGGATTGATTTTACTAGGGAGGGGCGGGGTAATCTTATTTCTTATTTTTTACGGTTGTCGCTGTTATCAGCCGTGATTAACCGAAAACCCTAATTTTCTAGGGTTTTGTTTTTCTTGTAAATCTCTGGTGGGTATCACGGTGGTGGTCTTGGGTTTAGATTCGTCTTTTCCATGCTTATCTGTTGGGGATCTTGGTGTGTTTTGGTTTGGGATCTGATGGTTACATCCTAATGGGTGTTATATTTGATGCCGACTATGTTTGAATCTGCTTGTGCTAATGATTCGAGCATTGGTTATATATGGTGCGATCTAGAAAACTCATTTTAGGGTTTTTTTACGTGTAAATGTTCCATTTTTTCTGATCTCGCTATATTTGGGTGGTGGTGTGTTTTTTCCTAACGTAATGATAGCATTGTATATATGTTGTTGTTTTTGTCTCTGGTAATACTTGGTCACCCTATAAACCCTAGGTTAGGGTTTCGCATTATGATTCATATGTAAGGGTTTCAGTATTAAGAGCATTGATGACTGATCCGAATTTGAATGCTTCCTGTATCTGGTCAGCATGACGTTGGGTGTTCTAAGGCACGTTTATGGGTGTACTTTTGGCTGTGCAGGTATGCTGCGTATAGGGCATCCGTAACTTTTGTAAGGTTACACGACTGGTTCTTTTTCTGTTGTGGGTTAAGGGGAGTGGTACTACGATTGGTGTTATGCAGGTTCTTTGCCGAGGTGTTTGTGTCTTCACGGGGATGTATTTAGAAGGGCAAAGGAGGTTGTTTTTTGGGTAAACAGGGTGTCCATTCTACACCCTGATGTGGTTTAACCATTTGGGAAGTTGGACTTGTGAGTCTGCAAGTTCTTATATGTGTCGTTTAGACACTGATACTGATAGTACACGGGTTGGCAGGTGTTATCAACCAGTGTTATTCGTGAATTCCTATAGTACGCGTCGTGTCGGGTACTTAGCTTCGGATGAATAATGTGGTGTCTATCGTGGAGGTAGGAGCTGACTTGGTAGATCCAAGAAGTCTCCTGTATGGTTAACATATCTAGTACGTACAATATTTCATTCTTATATTTAGACGGAAAGGTTGTTAACGTTGGTAGTCATAGGGATGGCATGTCATTCTTATGTAGGATTTTTGGTTCTCGCACAATGTTTTTGTGCTGATTATAGCCCATGTAACGGGCCGTGATGTTAGGATTCACCTACATCCGATTGTACTTCAATGTTTTTTGGTGTAATATATTTTACCGGGGTTGAATCCCTTTTACCCAAAAATAGTATCCTCACAAATTGATTAATCGAAAGAAATCAAGTTAACTAATTGTTTTGGTATTTGGTTGTTAATATTTTGGAAATCTAAGTCTAATTATCACAAATCACGTAAAAAGGTAAAAATAGTATCACTAAGTATCCATACTAAGCTAAAAACATCGTGCACATAGCACATTTAAAGCCAAATGTACAAGTAAATAATGCAAAATATGTGAAAATGCTCAAAATGTAAAGTAAATGAAAGTCTAGGGACTGGAAATGTAAATTCAGAAAGTGTAAGGACTGAAAATGAAAAATTATTCAACTAATAACCAATTGTAACAACTTTAATTAACTTCCAAACTAAAATTGTAACAAATTAACAAAACCAGGGACTAATGTGCAAAACCAAGCAGGTTTCAACCAATTAAACCACTTTACACAACTTCCTAAAATCTAGGGGCTTAATTACAATAACTAGAACTATTTTGTAAAAAACGGGCTTATATGTTTGATAAGTTGGATCTATAGTTTTAAGCCACCAAATAAGCTGGTTTAAGTTTCAAAAGTTTGCAAATCAAAAATCACCTAGCTAGTTACAAGGAAATCAGCTGAAAAGCTCTATAAGTCCAATAAGCACTTTTGAAATAAGCCACTTTTATGAATCTAGCTTATTGGAATAAGCACTAGAGTTGTTCTTCTCAAATTATGATTAAAAGCCCAAATGATGAACATCTATCCAAGAAAATTCCAAAAACAACCAAGAAATAAGCTAGAAAATCCAATAAGCTATTTGAGCTTATTTTGGACTTCTTTCGTTGACCAAGTTTGACCAAGTTCCAAACTTATTTTCTTAGGCTTATTAAATTGTTTATGAAAGAAAATTAGCACTTTTATGAAAGGAATAAGCTGGAAATGAAAATCTGTTATCACAGAAACTTAGCTTATCACAGAGACTTTACTTGGCTTATTTCTCACTCAAATCCTAATACTGCATTGTCTACCTTATATGTTTAGAAAGCTTGGATGTTAAGCTACAAATAGAACCAAAAATCACACCCTGAATCTAAGTAATGAAGATTTGAGAGTGGATTGAAATAGGCATGTTTTAGAACTAAAATCTGACCCAATGTTTTTAATGGCCTTTTGCCTGTTTGACTATGAGGTTGACTACCAAAACTTGCAATATTACTTGTGACCAGTTAATGAGTGAAAACAAACACTTTTAACAACTTTTGTTAGCGTAATCAAAGATTGAGACATATTTTTTTTTTTGGTAAAAGGGTAACAATGACCCCGGTAAATAGAACCAAAAAAAGCGTTGAAGTACAAGGAATGTGGCTGAAATACCACATTAACCGCAAGCTACAGGCAGCTTGTTAAACAAAATGTTTATGACAGGCCATAAACATTAACTAGTCTAGAATACTAGAAATATATAAACTAGACAAAAACCAAGACGATAACATGAAGTTACGAGGAAAATAATAAAATATTAACATGGGATCAGCCAGTTGGAGTGCTTGCCCCAATATTAGTGTTGAGAAGATTCACCGATTCATCAAAGACGACCTCGACTCCCTCCTCCTCCTCATTATCTTCCTCACTTACTGGAACCCCTTCGTCAATACCAGGCATGGACAAAGTTGAAAATTTATTAGATGTAGAAACACTGCTCATTTGAGCTTTACCCTTGTTCGGACCATTAGGATTGCTAGACTGCTGCAACTGACCAGATTTAGTATTCAACTTCCTACTATTATTACCACTCGTACTTGTAGTATCCAAGTGAGTTTTTGGACGAAATGCAACCGTCTTACCTGTTTGGAAACCCTTGCTCAATGGAACACCTCTCAGAACTTGATTCCCTAAATTACCTTTGGACTTCTTCCTCTTGCTTTGCACTTGTTGAAATCCATCATTATCAACATGAGTTGTCACATTTTCAACCGTTTTAGGGTTGACATTTTTTGGACAAGAATCAAAGGCATGACCAAAAATATTACAAGTATGTCATCTAGGGGGTTTCCATTCGTATTCAACACGAATTAATTCCTTAGTACAACCTGAGCCTTCAAGATCAGGGACACCAATAGTAACGTTATCTATAAACTCCGAATCAGCATTCATCTCAATAAGACAACGAGCAAAACTACAACGACCCCAAGACTCTTTACACATATTATCAGTATAATTATCCATCATAATAAGCTTACCAAGAAACGAAGCAATTAAACTAATACCTTCCTCTTCAAAAACCTGTAGCGGGACATCATGAAACTTGACCCATACCGGAATACGGGTTAGTTCCTCCTTTAGAAGATTCGTTTTCATAGTCCATTTCTTAAGAAAAATTGGTGAATTACGAACCATCCACGGACCACCTTCCAGAACCGCATTAAGACCCTCACTAGACCCAAATTGAAAAAAGAAAAAACCTTTTTCATTCATCATGATACGCTTAAGACCATGTTTTGCCCAGTTATTCTTAGCAAAATACTCAACCACAGGAAATGCAATCCTTTTACCAAGAAAGTAACCATATAAAGTGTTTTGGTAGCGAGTATTTACTTTTTCAACAACCTTCTTAGGAATAGAGATATTAACCCCTTCACAAACATTATCAGAATTAAACGAAGAAGAGACTGCATTAATACCTCCATTAGTAGACGTAACCATATCAGCTTCAAATTTGCAAAGTAATTCCAAGATTTCTTTAGCACGGTCATGTGAGATCAATCCCCACAAAGGATGTTTCTTCATTCTTAATTCATGCATAAATTCACCCGCATCACCAACCGTGCAAATCGTAACACCAAATAATTTCAAAACCTCATGTAGATTACACGGTTGCATACCATTAATTGTTGCAGCCTTAGCTGCAAGGTCCAAATATACATCACAAGAAGAGGAAACATTTGGAATAGAGACATTTGTTTCCTTAGCCATTTGTGCTGAGTGCACACTCGAACCACCTGAACTGAGTGAAGAAGTTTTGCTAGTTAGATTCATATGGCGTTCACACAAAACTTCATAATAAAGCATAGTGGTCTCCTTAGGTAAGGAAGACCATTTAGGAAATTTGTTTGCCTTAACACCATTTGCAAACACTTCAATGTCACGCACAGTATTCAAAGGAATAGAAAACAAATTAGATATCTCCTCTAACGTTACTAAAACCTTAAGATTAGACACCATATCCCTATCATTCCAACCTGTAAACAATGGCTTATCACTTTCATTGCTCGAATCCATGTTCAATCAAACACAGCCCTAACCACGAAAAATAAACCCTAAACTAACAGTAACTTTTTTTTTTGTCGTAATAACAAACAATAACCGAAACCCAGATTCAAAACAGCCACCTACTTTAAATCAGCCAACCACGAGAACCCACGTGAATCAGTCACCACAATATAAAGACAAGGACGATTAATGCTGCAACAATCTACCACATGCAAGGTTCAACCGACAATCAATACGGAGTAATGACAACTACCAACAATCTACCAATGCTCGACCAATAATGATACCTAAGATATTAATACGGCAATAATGTCAACCGACAATTAATAAATAATAGTCAGCCGCCACTTGATCAATTAAGACACCTAGGAATTAATAATGACACTAATGTCAAGCGACAATCAATAAGAGTTGTCAGCCGCCACTTGATCGAAAAAGGACAGATTAACCTACGAACAATTATATCAATAAAGATGATATAAGGTAATGACAAACGACCGCTCTAAGAACAGTAACCTATGAACAATTAAATTGCACTCGTGAAACACACATCAAATGACGACAGAAAAATTGAATAAAAACCAATTTAATTAACCCTAAAACCAAGCAACCAAACAAGGACTTTGTTAACTCAAGAATAATCATTGATTAATCGAGAAAACAGCATCATTATAAGGTATTCAGATTAAAGGAAAAAGAAAATTGGGTTATGAGAAAAAGGGGATTTTTCTGGCAGCCATTGATGTTCTCTTTTTTTTCTTGAAGATTGAGACATATACCAAACACTAGTTATTGATTAGGACAAAATTAAGCTAAGAGAACTACTCAAAACAAACAGATTACTACAAGAGGCTATCAAAACATATCAATTACCTCAGATTGAACAATTAACAGGCAATATCAAGCAAAGTTACACTAAAACAAGAAACATAACATGCAGACTAAATTTTGCGTGGAAATTGAAAAGAGAACTTAAAACTGAACTTTGAAGGCTCCTTTGATGCAGAAATGAGCATTAAGCTCACATGTAATCTAACCACCACCAAATTTATCTACTCAACTCAGCAACTAACCAATCAACCATCATCATCATAGGAATTTGATCAATCTGCTATTTCTTGCTTCTTTAGGCTAATTCTGAGCCATGGAATGAACTGGTACTGTCTGAATTCTTGTAAAAGCTTCCAAAACAATCAAACAAACTCTATTGTTCAAGTTAGTACAACAGAGTTCACGGCATCATGGTATGAACAGTAGTGCAAGTATGACTATTTAAGAAGAATGAGAGGTGAATTGAGTGAACTGAGATTTCATTAATGGAAGTATTTGGTTACAACTGATTTAACTGCCTAACAAACCTTCTAAGAGTGGTTGTCAATCACTCTTAGAGGTGTAACTACTAAAGAAGAAACATATTTTAGAGAAATTTAAGAGTGTGTGTGTTTTTCACACTCTAACTACTACTGAAAAATGAAGAGTACATTGGGTATTTATAGAGCTAAGATATAGTGCTACGGATGTTGATGACGTGTTGTAACAAATAGCTAAGTGCCACGTGTCCTCAATCTGGAAATGAGATGATCTAGTGTTCTTCATAGATTGGGCTTTTTTAAATGAGTGAATGAAAGTTTAATTAATTGCTTGGGTTGGGTTAGTCTCATTCCAACGATCATTTTTCATGTAAAGCACTCTTTCTGAAATCCACTCTAGCTCTTGATACGATCTGGGGAAGAACTTGCCATGTGGAAGTATGTTAATAGTGAAGAAAATGAGAGACGGATCATTATCCAGTTTCTTATTTGTGATTGGTTAATGAGTCTACTATAGATTCGCCCACCACTTCTTCTCTTTCTTCATTTAGTTAGGCTATTGTGGCAATCCGAGTGTAAGATTTTCTTGTTTCTGATTGGTTAACAGCCCAAGCACATGGATCGTCTTATTTTCTTTCTAAAAATGGCAATTATGGTCCCTTTGCTTAGTAGATTTGTAACTTGAGATAATAACTTCACAAAATCGTCATTCTTGGCTCTTTGACTTGTTGACTTTGATCTTGAGGTCTTTGGACTTTGTTCTTGACTTTATCAAATTTACACTTTTAGTCCCTTAAGTTTGCAGCTTGTCAAGAAAGGTCCTTTGTCTTTTGTTGACTTGTCATCTTTAATCCTTCTTTTGTCTTTTCCTCAATATAAATGCCTTAGAATCCATGTTTGCATCAAATTAGTATCTTTTTACCTACAGAAGCACAAACAACGAAGAATACCCCATAATACTACTTTTACATATAAAATCTGGTATTTTTCTTTGTGTTTTAGGGTTTAATATGATATAATTGATATGAGATTTCACTTATGTTAAATCTCCTACACTTGATCATTGCCATGGCCTCATGCAATGCCATATTTCAAAGCTCTATATTAAATTTTTCTCATAATTAATCCCCTTGGCCATGATAAAATGCTTTTACACTACACTACACTATATGATGCATGATTTTGATTTTACAATACAATGCAATAAAAAACAATTCTATTTATATATTTTTGTATATTCTTGAAATGGTTTTGATGGAAATAACTCATAAATAAATCATTGACTTTAATTAGGGCTTTGGTACCATGAACACTTATGATCCTCAAGTTTTACGTTCCCCATACCAAGCTTAAAAACGAGATCATTCTTATTCATAAGTGAAAGTGCATCGACTTATTCATAAAAATTAATTGTGTTACCATTATACCCCCACTTATTATGCCTCTAAGACCGGTTATTAATTGAGCAAATTGCTTTTGGGCAAATTTGTCATTATTTAAAGCGTGAAATATAAGAAGTGTAAAATCTGAAAATAAGGAAGCACGATTTTAATCCTAAGTATCCACCTTATCCATTACTTGAATAACCGCCCACAATTAATATAAGTCCGACCCAAAATAATAAGTCATTCGCCTTATGTGTAAGATCCTTATGTCATCCATTAATAAGTAGCTACACACTCACTAAGAAAGGAAAAATAAAACTCACGCAATAATTTATATCCGTCGCCTTTTTCAGACCTTGGATCTTTAATCCCGCAACCCGTCAAGGTAATATTAGATTGGAGCAACTATTAAATCCCCGCAACCCTTGTGAGAGTAATATTGGAATTTAATAGCTACTATAATTAACACTTCACTTCCCCTCTTGGGAGTCTTGTATAATTTTTTTTCTAGCCACTCATTTTTTTATAAGCCGCTCTTATTTTTCTTTTTTCCTGACAAATAAAATGAAAAGAATAAAAGAAAAAACACCCGCTAAGTATTAATTATGACATAAGTCTAGTACACATAAAACGTTCTAACTTAGAATCTTAACATGTACTTATACCAACCACGAATGATTAGTAAAAAATGCATAAGAGACTACAAACCAATTAAAATCGTTCTTGATTATTTATTAACAGTATATGCATGCGTTGACGAGAAAGTAAAGGTTACGAAAGGGGATATAAAATCCACAACTAATTAATATGAGATTTATTTATCCCTTTACACTTACTTCAAACTCTATCATTTCTTGTTTTTCACAGTTTAAAATCTCAAATAATGAGACTCGTGGATGCTTAGCCTAATAAACCAATAAATGTCTACATGGTTAAGGATACTAGCTAGAGAAAGCTTGGATAAGCAAAATCGGGTTAAGTCAAAATATTCATGGCGGGCCTAATATGTCAAAGATATCTAAACTTGTTAAACCATATCCTTTATTATATTTTTTCCTTTTT
This sequence comes from Glebionis coronaria, assembly GCA_025667525.1. NCBI lineage: Eukaryota > Viridiplantae > Streptophyta > Magnoliopsida > Asterales > Asteraceae > Glebionis > Glebionis coronaria. Next base: position 335,645,508 of record CM046878.1, on the reverse strand, counting down.
ATATATTTTTTATGAAAAACAAAAGAAGAAATTTATACAATGCAAATGTGTTATGCAAATGAAATTTTGATTAATGCAAAAATTATGAATGCAATATTTTTGTGGCCAAAGTAGATCAAAAATTTGAAAAATGTTTGAAAAATTAATTTTCCAAATTATCATGAAGGCGAGGCAATGTTCTAAGTAAGGTCACATCGATAGAAGACCCCCTACACTTTAGATAAACATTGTCCTCAATGTTGAAGAGTATTGGAGTAAACTCCCCTACACTTATGAAATTGTGTACTTTGCTTAACCCAAGCTAAGGAAAGGTCTACTAAAGTGATATCATTTAAGACATTATTAAGAGTCAATTTTGAATCACAAAAGTAACAAAGTGAACCCGATACCAGGGCCTCCTCCATAAGCTCCAATGCATGCAATGAGAGAGAGCAACCCTACAAACACGAAGAAGATAAAAGATAGGCACCCCCTACAATTCATCTTGACTATATTACCCTTTAATCCTATCCTACCACACTCTAGTCTAAATGATCTAACCCTAGTTATTCAAGATTGTTTAAAGAGTCTCTAGCTCGACTCTTCCCACAATGAATTAATTCATGGGGAAAATGGGGGTCTCTTGGACCATTTCAACGGAAATATCCTCACCAAAGTAATGCTTGACACGATGACCATTCACTTTGAAATTTTGGCCATTTGGTTGAGACAACTCAATAGTCCCATATGGAAATACTTGAGCAATAGTGAATGGATCAAACCATCGTGACTTAAGCTTGCCCGCAAAAAGTTTCAACCGTGAGTTAAAGAGTAAAACCGACTCTCCAACTTTAAACTCACGGTTCTTAATCTTAGCATCATGCAATTGCTTAGTCTTTTCCTTATAAAGCAATGAGTTTTCATAGGCATCGTATCTAAACTCATTCATTTCATTAAGTTGGTATTTCCTATGTGAACCGGCTTGGTTTAGATCAAAGTTAGCCCATTTAAGTGCCCATGAAGCCTTATGTTCTAACTCAAATGGGAGGTGGCATGCTTTTCCATATATAAGTCTATAAGGTGTACAACCTATTGGTGTCTTAAAAGCGGTTCTAAAAGCCCACTAAGCATCATCAAGCTTATCTGACCAAGAAGCTCGATGATCTCCCACCGTACGTTCTAAAATCCTCTTTAAACCACGATTTATGACCTTGGTTTGCCCATTTGTGTAAAATCCCCGATTTTACCATTTTGACTTTGTCAGCTTTTGTACTCAAAAATTCTAGAACTTAATTATCAACACCTTTGCATAATTTCATGAAGTGTTATTTCTACTCGAGCATACTATCTTTTCATAGTTATTTTATAATTATGAACCTGTTAGTTTATTTTGACTACTTAGACAACTAAATGGCCACATGACAAACAAGGATTCACAACAACAGTACATATTTGATCATTTAAAAACAGACTGGAGAACTTTATCTCATGTACTACATTTTATTAAGTTTTTGGACTTGCCTTTATATGTATATATTTAGATACCTTCTACTAGAAGGAACTATATGACACAATACCTAGAAACCTTCACAAGGACAAATAATACATTGCCTAGACTTATGATTATACACAACACTTAAAAATTAAACATGCTCCTACCCCATGTCACATCCTAGCCGTGTACATGCATACATGTATACACTTTTATTGTAAAAAAGTGTAGAAGTATCCATAGGTGTCCATTGGCTAACCCAACTCAACACTTGGCAAACTTTTACCCCCCTTTTGATCACCATCACACGACAACCATGGAGAAGGGGAATAGTTGTCTTGTTTTTGCAACCAAGACTTACACTTGGCACATGAGATCTAACCAAGGAGATCCTTGTCCCCTCTCTTCTATCTTCTTAGCCGATTATACATACACACATACTCAACACACATGAAAATCTCACAAACCTTCTCCATATCTCTCTCAATCATACGGATAGCAACAATCATCCACCAAGATTCACCAAGAACACATTAACTACACCAAATCTTTGTCTTCATCTTTATAAATCCTAATCATTGGTATTATCTATACCAACTTGATCTCCAAGACAAGCAAAGAAAACCCTAGACGCCCCAAGGAAGGCCACGACTTGGATTTTGCTTAGGGTTTCACCATTGTCAAATCTTAAGCTCTAATTCTCCTTAGTTCATTTGTTTTTCTTAATATCATTAACAAGTAAGTATCACTAAACCAACCCTTTTTCCTTATTTACTTATAATTTTCTATGCACCTATTGTTAAAAACTCAAAACTAGTAAAACCATGACCTATATAGGTCACGACATATTTTTGATTCATCACAAGACTTGTATAAAAATTATTTGGTAATGAACATATGATTATGTACATATAATAAACTTGATAAAAATCATGAAACATCCCTTAAATTAAATATAGCCGTGGGCTATAAAGTTCATTTTTGAAATTTTGATTAACACCTTGGTTAATTTTAGTTTTCCTTAGTGGACTAGTTAAGCCCAATAAATATAGCCGAAACTTAACTAGGCCTAATAGGCCCAATAAATGTAGCCATATGTTTTTAGGAGCCCATTAGGCCCATTTAGTGCCTTGTGATGCCATTTAGCTAATCTTGAATTATTAATGGACTTAAAATGTGTTTAGGCCCATTAGGAAGCCCATTAGCTCATTTGACATATTAAATAAGCCCACTTAGTTTTTTTATAATTAAATAAAGTTTTTAAGAAAAAAATTTAACTTATAAAAACTTTTGGACTAAAAATGTAAATTAATAAAGCCTAGGGGTTAAAACTGTGACATTTGTAACTTATTTTGACAAAACAATAAATACAAGGACTAATATTGTAAATATTCGAAAGTTAGGGGTTAATTAATTCCATTCATGACTTATTTAAACCCTAAGGACCATTCTTGTAAATTCTTGAAAGTTAAATTGTCATTTTACAACACTAACGACTATTTATGTAATTAGCCAAAACATTTAGAAGCCCCAGGGACTACTTTTGCCACTTAATGAAAGTTCTAAAACAATTATAACTAGAGGGACTATTTTTGCCATATCCCGAAAATATTACAAGCCCTAAGGACTAAAAGTGCCAAGAACCGAAAGTTACACAATTAATAAAATATGGAGGGACTTGTTTTGCATATATCCGAAACTTAAACAAACCCTAAAACCTTTTATTTATTTAATTTACTAAAACTTAAATAAATCCTAAACTACAAGGACTAAAACCGTCATGTTCTCAAACTTGTAACCTAAGGACTAATTATTAAATTGTGGAAACTTCGGGGACTTTAGATTAAATTAAATAAAGTATTATTATTTTTATAAAACAATTTATATAAAATATATAAATTAATGCAGGTATACTATAAAAGTAAAAATACAACAAATTGTAAGTAAAATACTTTTACTTAAACGATATTATTAATAACAAATTTAAATGGAAGTTATTAATGCTTGTACAACGGTGTATTTAACTAAAATACTGTAACATTAATAAACTGTCTAAAAACTGAATAAGCATACACATATATTTATCTGAAACTTTCTACATTATTTTATGCACTTACCGAGACTGTACCATTATTTAGGTAGCTGACTATGTCGTGAGCATTTTCTGGATTTCTTTTGATACACTGCTGTTACAGATACTAAGGTGAGTTTACGGCCCCACACAATATATTGACAAACTTTTAAAAATCTTTTATGGGTGGAAACATGCAACTTGTTTTATGGACATAAACTGAATTATACCAAACTTTGATTACATTTACCTATTGTAGAATTCCTCATGACCCGTGAACTGAAATTGTCAAAATTCTCGAATGGCTTGAATGTTATAAATATATCTATTTGGGATTGACCATCCCCATCTGGGCGAGTCATGCTCACTGTGCCTTGTCCGGGACAATAGGTGTTTATCATGTCAAAACTGGAAAATAGGTGCCTTATTATAAGGCGAAGGGACCTCATCTGTTGAGGGCTTAACGTGTCAGAGCCTCAGTTTCAGGCGATAGGAAATATAGTTACCTTTAAGTATTGATGCTATGTGCTTTACTACTTTGCTGTAACACCCCATTTTGGTAAATAGAATGTCACGCGTGATTATGGCGTGTCATCAAAGCATACAAGGTAAATGTCTTAAAACATTAAATGACCATGAAAGGAAATATCGGAAACAAACATCGGTACCCCATGTATAAGTTCATCACACACAAACATAAGTACTATAAAGGAAAAGGAATAAACAATGTCCAAAGAAATAAGTAGCAAAATGTAAGATGAAATGCATAAAGTAGAGAAGGCTAGATAGCTTCCAATCTATATGCACGTACGCTTAAAGTCTACGAGCGCCCTTGAGTACCTGTCGTTTGGGAACATGAAAGGAAAATGGCTGAGCATAACGCTTAATGCACGGATATACAAGTATAGCATGGAATAACACAAGCATAAAGACTAATAGCAGCGGAAAAGTATAAGTCCTAACTAACCTGGTATCATGTTCAAAAACTTGTTTTATAGTTTGAAAAGACTTATGTTTTTATGTAAAATCTGTATTAATTAGCCAATAGCCCATATAGGTCATGAGGTTCCACCGTGTATGAATACTTTGAGGGGAGACCTCGTAATGCAATTAGAGGGGTTGCCTCTAATTAAATAGTCTGGGTAGGAGGGATCAACTCCTAATGAAGGATGCAAGGCACTCATCGCATTCACTCTGGTATTACCGGTAAACATGTAACTAGGATGCACCCATACGCCCCACATGATAATATGATATAATGGCCAAAACAGAAAACAGATGCCACGAGCAATCACTTCGCGGTGGGGAAGTCATAACACTGGTGCCTCCAATGTTATAGTTATGGTACCTCCATAACTAGGTGAAACTGGTCATGCATGTATATGGCTTAGGCTCTTAAACTAACATAAGTAATCAAACATATAAAACAACACTGGGAAAACAGTTGGCTGCAAACAGGGAATCCTAATAAGGAAAGAATGTCCATACTGAAGGACGGGGAATCCGTACCTTATGTCCAGTGAACGGAAAAGACGAACGAAAGGAATTCCTACTCTGATCTCACTAATGCTACATAAATAGTGTACATGTATAAGTATTCTGTTTACTGGGTACGTAACTGGTTATATCATGTCTTAGCTTGTTTTATATGTTCTTGTCTTGTTTTACTGATTTTAAGGTTATGTTGTATTTATCATGTATTCTGTTTAAGTATTACATGTATTTCTTGTATTATTATACTTGTTGTGTAATGATAAGTAACTTTCTAAAAATAGCAGGTTTTCTAAAATAGAAAGTTTCCAAAAATAGAAAGTTTCCAAAAATAGAAAGTTTCCAAAAATAGATTAACTTCTTAAAATAGATCAGTTTCTAAAAATAGAAAGTTTCCAAAAATAGTAAGTTTTCTGAATTAGAAAGTTTCCATATTTAGAATTAAGCTGGATTAATAAGCTAATAATATAAGCTTAAGTTTACTAGTTAAATAACATAAGTCATGTGATTATTAGTATAGTTTATTAATAATATCATGTTAATTAAATAAACTATAGGTTATATGATTTAATTAAATATAAGCATTATTTAATTAAATTAAGGTGTATAAAATACTTAGGTTAAAAATGTATTAATATTATATTAATTATAACCTAAGTCATGTTTATTAATTAATTATATTCCATGTGTTAATAATTAATTAATACTATAGTCTAAATTAAATAAATAAATACTTAGGTTAAAACATGTATTATTTCATAAATAATAATTAACCTAAGTCCATGTTAAATTAAAGTAATTATTTGTCATGTCTTAATTAATTTAATTCTCTTGTTAAAATAATATACATGTAAAAATAAATACTTGTAAAAGTTTATACATGAACCGGACCCGTGAAATTTAATTTAGATACATTTGAACCGGACCGAAAACCCCATGAACCGGACCAACCAAACACACCCTTAATAGTGGCAAACCGGCTCAGCCGGTTGCCACTTCTTATGTAACCACACCACCGGCTGCAGCCAGTGGTTCCTCTCGGCTAGCCGCTGACCACAACAAGTTCCCACCGGCTTTGTGCCAGTGGTTCCCCTGCTGCCGCCGCGGTTCCCATTGCTAGACCAAAATCGCCACCTGCTGTGTGCTGGTGGTGGTGGTTGCTGCTGCCGAGACCCCCAAACAAACCACAAGGCCACCCCGACTCGCGTTGGGGTCCCTTGTTTCTTCTGCCGACCGAAACCAACCACACCGAGACACGAGGTCAACCACACTGAGACACGAGGTCTCGGTTGGTGGTACGAACCAAAGAAAGCCGAGAGCCATGGGGCTCTCGGTTGCGTTTCGGCCGAACAAAGCCAACCCAAAACATCCTTTAATTCCCCCCCAATGATTACATGACATGTTTTAATTACTTGTTTAATAAACCCTATGATTTCATGTTCTTAATTGATTAAAAAGAATTAAAAGAAAAGGGATAATGGATTACCAATGCGTGAAACAATAGGAGGTTAATAACATGAACATTTACCACTTGAATCTAATCATCAAAATCAAATCAAACACCCTTGTGGTGTTGTTGTTGCCAGCGGCCAAAGAGAAAGAAAGAAGGAGGCTAGGGTTTTTGTTTTTTTTTTTTTGTTTTTTTATGAAAACTCTGTAAAGTGAAAAACATGTTTCCCCTTTTGTTTATTTTAATAAAACCAAAAGTGGGCTTGGCCCTTTGTCTCTTTGGTGTCCGCGGCATATGGGCCCTACAAGGGAAAACCCAAAGTTTTCCCGTGTCTAATATTTTACGTGTTCCTGTGTTCGTGTTATGTTATAATTAAATGTTCGTGTTATATATAACTACTTGTACTTCACGATATAAATCGTATTATCATAAATAAGTGCGTAATTACATGTTCGTGATTTTTACGTTCATGATTTCATGTTCGTGATTATAATTATTATTGATAATAATTATCGTGTACTATCACGTACTTAATACTTATCGTGTAATAACACGTACGTAACTTCTGTATTAATAATCATGACACGTGTTCATGCTACAAAAGGAAAGTTTTTATATGTACGTACATTTACTAAGTGTACTGTTCATGGTAAAAGCATGCGGTTTTTACAACTCTTCCCCCCTAAAAAGAATAATTCGTCCTCGAATTATAGATAAAGTAAACTGAAAGAGGAACATACCCGAATTTGAAACTTGAAATGAGGGTAAGAAGCTCGGATAGACTCATCCGTTTCCCAAGTGGCTTCCCGCTTGGTATGATCCCTCCAAAGGATTTTAACGAAAGGAATCGTCTTCTTCCTCGTGACTCGTTCTTGCCTGTCAAGAATTCGTTCGGGTTCCTCTATGAATGTAAGATCTTCACGAATCTGTTCCAGTGGATATTGAACCATGTGAAGGGGATGATAATTGTACCCTCTAAGTAAGGACACATGGAAAACGTCATGAACGTGAGAAAGCTGCAGATGTAACGCTAAGCGATAAGATACTTCACCGACTCGCTCGATGATATCAAACGGTCCGATGAATCGAGGACTGAGTTTCCCTTTGATTCCAAAACGTCTAACACCACGTGCCAATGATACCTTAAGAAAGACATGATCTCCTATGTTTAAATGTAAGTCCCTACGATGCTTGTCGGCATAACTCTTCTAACGTGCGCGACCTTCTTGTAATTTCTGCTTAGCTATAGCGGCCTTCTCGTTGGTCAACTCTATCATCTCTGGTCCTTCAAGTGTTCGCTCACCAACCTGATTCCAGCAGATTGGGGCGCGACACTTCCTGCTATACAACATCTCGAATGGTGCACACTTAATGCTGGCGTGCCAACTGTTGTTGTATGCAAACTCTACTAAACAGATATAATCATCCCAATCTCCTGTCCACTCCAATGCTCATGCTCGGAGCATGTCTTCCAATGTCTGAATCGTTCGCTCCGATTGTCCGTCTGTTTGAGGAAGAAAAGTCGTGCTAAGCTTAAGTTTTGTACCCCAAGCTTTTTTCAGACTCTTCCAAAATCGTGAAGTGAACCGAGGATCTCTGTCCGAGACGATACTGGATGGAGCACCATGAAGTCTGTCACACCCCGAAATTCACTGCAGCGGAAGATTTGCTTTGGGGACTTTTGACTTCATGAGTATTCGAAAGCTTGATCCAAGAACGACCTCTACATGCCGAATCCACAAAGAAGACTTTAAATAATCCAAATAGTCAAGTACCTGAAATACATGCTTAAAATGGCAACATAAAGTTGGTGTCGGTGAGTTCATAAGTTTAGTTTTAAGTTGTTATGAAAAGTTAGAGTTTATATCGACCACTACACCTGCAGTAGAATATAAGAGTTTTAAAATAATAGTTTCTTAATAAAATGTGTTTCTTGATGAATAACAGAGTTTATTAATAACAACGAGGTTTATGATTAAAAAAAGTTAAATAATAAAGACAAAGTTTACGGATAAAAACACAGTGTATTTATATAAGCAGAGTTTATTGATAATAATAGATATCCTCGTTAATAATTGAATTCCCTGATCATAAAAGATATTCCAGTTAACAAATAAGATTCTTGATAATAAAGAAGTGTTTGATGAACCACAAGATTTTCCAACCATTTGTGACAATATAACAAATACAAAGTCACAAAAAGGCATTTATTATTGTCTAAGCTCATGACACCGAAGCGTTAACAACACCAATAGTATAATCACATAATGCAGCCCCTACGGATGCCTAACCCAAGACATCCATCCACACACTCAAATGAAACTGTGCCCGCTTGTCCTCTGTTGGACCAAACCGGACAGGGGAGTCAACACCGATAGATCTATCCATAACATTCGCGCTTTCGATCGGTCATCCGGTCCAAAATTAACAATTCATGATAATGGGCCAAAGTAATTGGGTGAAAGTGGGACTTAAACCAATACATAAACGAGTATATGCACTTGTGTTCGTTCATACAACCATTGTCTCTACCCGAGAACTAGTGAAAAATAGTTAAAGTTTTGGGTTATGAAACCCACAATAGAAAGTTTAGTATCCGCATTTATAAGTATGACAATTAATGGAGTTAACCACTCAACACGTAAAAATTAAAGCAGTTTATGACCAACCAAGCAAATTATAAATAGTTTGTGACCAAGCATGTACTTCACCCAGAACCTTTATAAATCAATTTAAAACTAGAAAGATGGGGTATGAACTCACCTCGACGATGTAGAGCAAACACTAGTGATGCTAATAATACGCTCCGCACAAACAAAAATCGATACGGCTCGGTCATGGTGTTGTAGTTTACTAATCGACTAATTCTAAAAAAATGCGTAATTCTGTTCCTGATAGAAATGTACATCAACGTGACCCGTTGATAAAATAGTTAAGTTTCAAGTTATAATAGTTTGATGGTTGGTTAAATAAAATGAGTAACATAGGCTCACACCAAATATTTAATGAATTACGTACACATTACGTATATCTAGACGATTATAAAATTCTTACGTTGAATTATATAACAGGGACAACTATCTTACATTATAAATTAAAGTAAATACATTTATTTTGTAGTTAAAGTATAAAGATCGTGATAAAAATAATTAGACAACATCGTCCGACACATTTTAAGAAAATTATCACTTAATTAATAATTGTAACTTTTAGGTAAAAAGTATAATTTTCAATGGTTATCAATACAATAGAATCCATTTATTTTATCGGTTAATAGTATTTACTTATTTATCGATTTACAAATATAATGGTGGTTTGTACCTAACAAAATATAAAGTATAGAATTTTATAGAAAGTTCGACATGACCTGTTCGTTTATACAACATTTTCCACATTAGTCAACTCTCAATATTATCCAAACAATCTACGTTATGCAAATCACGTTTTAACATATATCCAAACTAGACTATTTAATCACCATAATTAAATAGAACCAAACACAACCAATGTGTTATAATTTAAAAACCAAACGCTCGATGTAAGCTATTTAAACACCTATTTAAACATATAATCATTTTTGTAGTTCTAGTGCTAATGATAATGTTCGACATATTTATTTAACCATATGTATATATTTATGTATATATTTATGTATATATTTATATAGCCGTGTACCAGCGCAATGCTGCGGCGGGTACCCAGTGACTAAGTTTTTCGACAAACATATATTTTTTATTGGTGGTTTGAAGAATTTTGATGGCTGAATCTTTTGTGGGCAAATTTTTTTCGAGTCTTTTTTCATAAATCATGATTTTTTTATATTAAGATTTCATAACTGATATTCTAGTAGTAATATTAATATCCATCAATAAATTATTTTCAGTTTTATATGTTACAAACTTATAATATATGGTTATTTATTGTCTCATTAAATTATTTATTTAATCATTAATGACATTTACTCTTATTGACTCATATTTTATAACTCATTTGTATCATTTACTTTTTAGATAAGTTTTTAAAAAAAACATAATAGACATTTAAACCTCAAAAATGGTTGTATATAAATTTCTAAATAAAGAAATGTTTGATGCTGAAACATTTTAAGACTTCTAAAAATAAAAAGTGATAAATGTTTTATAAAGTACTTGCAGGGTACCCGCGCAATGCGGCGGCGGGTACCCTGTGACTATATTTTGTGGTTAGTAAATGTTATATGGTTAACCATTTTTAACAATAACTTTTTACAAATGAATGATAATATACATTAAAATAACTTTAAGCAATAACAATGCTTGTGAAGGATTTCAATTTTAAGACTTCCAAATCCTGGCACAACACATCCAATCGAAACACTAATCACAATAAAACCATTGATTTTTTTCTTCTGTTGTAATCACGAAAACCACCAGATCTACAACCAAAACTGCCAAAGCACATCAAACCTTTTATTTTGCGACTGATGGTGGCAACGGTGACGGTAGTGGTGGTAGAGGCGGAAGTGATAGAGGCTGTGGGCATGTGGTTATGGAGAAGGTTTTATAGAAGTTTTTTTTTGTATTATTTTGAAGATATTGAGAGAAAAGAGAAAGGGATATGAATGTGTATGAGAGTGTCTTATGATAGTTTTTATATTATTTGAAAAGCGGTTACTTATTTTGCATATTAAAAGTGCACATTAATATACGGACGGTTACTTTTCATTTAAAAAAATGTTACATACGTTTTGCTATAGCAATAATTCATGTTGACTAAATAATGAATATACATTTTGAACAATATTGACCCAATTGTTAGACTTCTTTTTTTAGAAATGTTTTAGGCTGAATTTTTTAAGACTTCCAGTTATAGAAAGGGTCTAAATACTTTATAAAATAGTATAGATATGTATACCACCGTTAGTTTTAATTAATTAATAAGGTTAGATGCGTTATTAGCCGATTTCAAAACCACAACGAACCATGAGCTTAATTCATGCCCGACACTCTAAACCCTCGACATCTCGCGTCCAAACACACCTGAATCTAATAATCAGCAATCCCAACGCCCCTTTATAACTTTCTGCACACCCAAACGCCCCTTTATAACCCGTCTCCAGCACCATACGCCCCATTTTGCTCACTACTAGTCCCAAACGCCCCTTTATCAGCAAACTGCTAGCCCAAACACCCCCGTAACCCTTGCTGAAATCCCAAACGCACCCTATTGACGATTTTACAGCAGATCCAAACACCCCTGATGCGTTTTTGCTAGTTAACCAAACACACATGCTCGTGGTTATTCTCGAAATTAAGCACGCTCCATCAGGTTCATTAAAACGTAGCAACGAACACCCTTCTTGACTAGTTTATAGAAGATTCGAACACCCCCTAATTGGCTAGTAACTCAACAGATCTAAACACCCCAAATCGGCTGGAACGAATGGATACATACACCGAGTACGGGCTGAATATAACTGAAACAAACACCATGGTTAGTGGCATGGTTAAACCACCACGTGATAGTGGCTGTCAGGATGATAACTTGACGGACCTGTGGTCATAGCGGTGGTATTGTGGTGATAGCAACAACGGTTTGTGATGGTATTGTGGTGATAATATGGTGAGGTAGTGTAAGGTGGTTGCGGTGGTAATAGTAACAAATCTGGTGGCGAGGTCACGATGGTGGAGGCACGTGCTTAAACACCACGACAAGTGGATCAATAGTGGAGACTGTGGTGGAAGCATGGAGATGTAGTGGTGAAGATGGTGGCTGGTGTAAGGGTGGTCGTGATGGAGGACGAATTTATACAGTGGTTGCTGGTGGTGGCGTCTACAGCGATGGCTGGTAGTCATGGTGTATTGGTTGCGAGGTTGTGGTGTAAATGATAGTGGCGGCGGCCAACTGCTGGTGGTGGTCGGACAACAAGGAGGGTGGCAAAAATGATAAACATGATAGATCGAGTGGTGGGTCGCATAGATCGGTCGGTTTTAAGTGTTTTTGGGTGTTTTTATCTTTGTTGGTGGCGGCCGGACGACGGTGGCGGGAATCACAGTGGGCGGTGCCCGAAATTATTAAAGAGAGAGTGTGTGTGAAAATTAGGTTTAGGGTTTGAACAAGTGATAAATGAAATGAAGTGTTATAATTTTTCTATTTAGAGTAAAAGAAATGTGTAAAGTGTGTATAGTTAAAGGTCAAAAGCGTAAGTAGTTCTCTACACTTTTCTTTTATTCGTTTAAACGTGGTTCGGGACTCGATCGAGATCGATAAAATTTGATTTGTTTTATGAAATTTGTTTCGTTGTTTTTAGAATGGTTTTTCCAATAAAGTAGAGTATCTACTCGACTAATTTTTGTAATCGTCTACATTTTTATTTAAAATAATTACCAATTATCGGTTACCTCGAATAGTTCGCGTTAAAAGAATTTTTGTAATTGCATTTGGATATTCTTGTTTTTAACGTACGTTATTAAAATTTAACAACAACTATAATTACAATGTTAAATAATTTAGTAAATCTTTTATCAAATTTCTTAGAAAAAATTAAATATAAATTTAATTGTATCGCGTCTGTTCTCAGATTTTTTTCGTAGTCCTTTACAATATGTAAGATAAACTCCCGTTTTCGAATCAAATAACTTTGATATCGCTCGAAAACGAATTTCGATTAATAAATAATATAATTTATTATTATTTAAAGTCTAGAAAATTCCCGGTTGTCACAGTACATCCGTGTTATTTGGAGTTCGTCCTCGAACTCAATAGTTGTTAACCTAATAAAAGTGTAGAGAAAGGATTTTGAAATTGTATCCTGCTGTTATATCGAATATACTTAGATCTACTCACATATAGTTATGTCCGAACTTTTAAAATTCGTGTTATCCACCAATAGTTAATTAGGTAAGCAATAGGTAGAAGTGGAATATATAATTGAGCGGTTCTTACTGTCAATCTGACAAATCGGCCCTCGTTCATAGAACGATAAAAGGAAACAATTCGAAACAAATTGTCTAGAAAATCGTCAGCTCTTAAAAGTCTACAATGGTTCACCACCACCATCCTGTTAGGTTCACGTCGATCAGTATACATTAAGAAAAGATTCTCGTAACAATTCGCGAATCAAACGAAGTTTAAAAAAATCACTCGTCAAAATGTCGTAATGATAAGATAACAAGACGAAATACGATATATTCGTATGGACGAATCCTGAGTTAAAAGAAATATACTCCAAACTGGAATACTAAATCAATATCATAAATACAGGGTCACGTCGGATATCCTTTAGCCCACTCATTTATAATCTCATATTTGCATACAGAAGCGTCATAATCTATGCAAATATGTTATTATGAACTTATGGTTCGGTGATTTATAATTTCTTTATTCAAATGCAAAAGCGTCCCAATCCATTTCAATAAAGACCTTATAAATCATCCTACTTAAGTGTCACCTACAAAATACCCAATTTAAAATCGTTACTCTCATAACGATATTATCCAAAATTACCAAACAAAGAGCATGATTATATAATAAATCGTCTTTCATAAGTAGACTTTTCAAAAGTACCGTACTGAATAACATAAGTGTCGATGGGCGATAAAGCGATCGTAGACGTATATCAAGTAAAGAAACTCACGGTTATAAGTAGGATAATTATATAGTACCCGGTTCTAAATAAGCAATTATCCAATCACATAAACCCTTCCCATCCTCGAGGAAGACTCATCAAACACTAAGCTGAGTAATAACTTATCATAATCCAACCTCGAAACTCACTCACAAAGAATGGCCCCGGGTTTTGTTAAGAATTATTACACATCTCGACCTTTCGATGACTCAGCTCAACTCTGAGCGTACAACACATTCTACATTAACACGTAAGACTACGAGTCTTACCCACCCTCGAATTAATTCACCAAAAATCATAGGCTGTGTAACTCCCGATACTTATTTCCATCTCGCACTCAATCAAACATGAGGCCCACTGAGAACCAATTAAGTATTGTTACACATCTCAACCCTTTTGATGAATTAGCCCGAACCTGGGGATTCCTCAGGATTAATCATTAACCCAAAATTCACAAAATGTTTCTAGGTGGAGTTATGAAATATCTATGGGACATCGTGTAATTCACAATGTCCAATGAAGGTTCTAGTGTTCATACATGAAGATAATAATATACGTGTCAGCGCCCTTATCAAGCAATCAAACTCATTTAAACAAGTAATCATGTCAGACAACCAAGCAATAGCAAACATGTATTTCAAGCATTTATATAGCAGCGGAATGAGTATGATGTTATGAATGTTATTATGAAATGCAATTGGGAGTTGGTTACAGTCTAGAGTTACTAATGCAACATAGTTCTCTATAACCAAGGCTCTGATACCAATCTGTCACACCCCCAAATTCACTGCAGCGGAAGACTTGCTTTGGGGACTTGTGAATTCATGAGTATGGAGCTTGATCCGAGAACGACCTATACATGCCAAAACCACAAAGAAGACTCCAAATAATCGAAATAGTCAAGTACCTGAAATACATGCTTAAAAATGTCAACATAAAGTTGGTGAGTTCATAAGTTTTGTTTTAAGGTGTTATGAAAAAATTAGAGTTTATATCGACCACTGCACGTGCAGTAAAATATAAGAGTTTAAAAATCATAGTTTATTAATAAAATGTGTTTCTTGATGAATAACAGAGTTTATTAACAACAACGAGGTTTATGATTAAAAATAAAGTTAAATAATAAAGACAAAGTTTACGGATAAAAACACAGTTTATTTATATAAGTAGAGTTTACTGATAATAATAGATATTCTCGTTAATAATTGAGTTCCCTGATCATAAAAGATATTCCTGTTAACAAATAAGATTCTTGATAATAAAGAAGTGTTTGATGAACCACAAGATTTTCCAACCATTTGTAACAAAATATAACAAATACAAAGTCACAAAAAAGGCATTTATTATTGTCAAATCTCATGACACCGAAGCGTTAACAACATCGGTAGTATAATCACATAATGCAGCCCCTACGGATGCCTAACCCACGACATCCATCCACACACTCAAATGAAACTGTGCCCGCTTGTCCTCTGTTGGACCAAAGCGGACAGGGGCGTCAACCCTGATAGATCTATCCATAACATTCGCTCTTTCGACTGGTCATCCGGTTCGAAATTAACGGTTCATGATAATGGGCCAATGTAATTGGGTTAAAGTGGGACTTATACCAATACATAAACGAGTATATGCACTTGTGTTCGTTCTTGCAACCATTGTCTCTACCCGAGAACCAGTGAAAAATAGTTAAAGTTTTGGGTTATGAAACCCACAATAGAAAGTTTAGTATCTGCATTTATAAGTATGACAATTAATAGAGTTAACCACTCATCACGTAACAGTTAAAGCAGTTTATGACCAACCAAGAAAATTATAAATAGTTTGTGACCAAGCATGTACTTCCCCCAAAATGATTATAAAACGTTTATAAATCAATTTAAAACTAGAAATATGGGGTATGAACTCACCTTGACGATGTAGAGAAAACTCTAGTGATGCTAATAATACGCTCCGCACAAACAAAAATCGACACGGCTCGGTCATGGTGTTGTGGTTTACTAATCGGCTAATTCTAAAAAAATGTGTAATTCTGTTCCTGATAGAAATGTACATCAACGTGACCCGTTGATAAAATATTTAAGTTTCAAGTTATAATAGTTTGATGGTTGGTTAAATAAAATGAATAACATAGTCTCACACCAAATATTTAATGTATTACGTACACATTACGTGTATCCAGACGATTATAAAATTCTTACATTGAATTATATAACATGGACAACTATCTTACATTATAAATTAAAGTAAATATTTATTTTGTAGTTAAAGTATAAAGATCGTGATAAAAATAATTAGACAACATCGTTCGACACATTTTAAGAAAATTATCACTTAATTAATAATTGTAACTTTTAGGTAAAAAGTATAATTTTCAATGGTTTATCAATAAAATAGAATCCATTTATTTTATCGATTAATAGTATTTACTTATTTATCGATTTACAAATATAATGGTAGTTTGTACCTAGCAAAATATAAAGTATAGAATTTTATAAAAATTTCGACATGACTTGTTCGTTTATACAACATTTTCCATATTAATCAACTCTCAATATTATCCAAACAATCTACGTTATGCAAATCATGTTTTAACATATATCCAAACTAGACTATTTAATCACCATTATTAAATAGAACCAAACACAACCAATGTGTTATTATTTAAAAACCAAACGCTCGATGTGAGCTATTTAAACACCTATTTAAACATATAATCATTTTTGTAGTTCTCGTGATAATGATAATGTTTGACATATTTATTTAACCATATGTATATATTTATATAAGTATACCACCATTAGTTTTAATTAATTAATAAGGTTAGATGCGTTATTAGCCGATTCCAAAACCACAACGAACCATGAGCTTAATTCATGGCCGCCACTCTAAACCCTCGACATCTCGCGTCCAAACACACCCGAATCTAATAATCAGCAATCGCAATGCCCCTTTATAACTTTTTGCACACCCAAACGCCCCTTTATAACCAGTCTCCAGCCCCATACGCCCCATTTTGCTCACTGCTAGTCCTAAACGCCCCTCTATCAGCAAACTGCTAGCCCAAACGCCCCGGTAAGACCCTTCTGCAGTCCCAAACACCCCCGTAACCCTTGCTGAAATCCAAAACGCCCCCTGTTGACGATTTAACAGCAGATCCAAACACCCCTGATGGGTTTTTGCTAGTTAACCAAACACACCTGCTGGTGGTTATTCTCGATATTAAGCACGCTCCATCAGCTTCATTAAAACACAGCAAACGAACTCCCTTCTTGACTAGTTTATAGCAGATTCAAACACCCTCTAATCGGCTGGTAACTCAGCAGATCTAAACACCCCCAAATCGGCTGGATCGAATGGAGACATACACTAAGTACGGGCTGAATATAATTGAAACAAACACCATGGTTAGTGGCGTGGTTAGACCACTACGTGATAGTGGCTGCCGGGATGATAACCTGACGGATCTGTGGTTATAGTGGTGGTATTGTGGTGATAGCAACAGCGGGCTATGATGGTATTGTGGTGATAATATGGTGAGGTAGTGTAAGGTAGTGTAAGGTGGTTGCGGTGGTAATAGTAACAAATCTGGTGGCGAGTTCACGGTGGTGGAGGCACGTGGTTAAACACCACAACAAGTGGATCAATAGTGGGACTGTGGTGGAAGCGTGGTGATGTAGTGGTGAAATGGCGGCTGGTGTAAGGGTGGTCGTGATGGAGGACAAATTTATACAGTGGTTGCTGGTGGTGGCGTCTACAGCGACGGCTGGTAGTCATGGTCTATTGGTTGCGAGGCTGTGGTGTAAAAGAAAATGGCGGCGACCAACTGCTGGTGGTGGTCGGACAACAATGAGGGTGGCAAAAATGATAAACATGATAGATCGAGTGGTGGGTCGCATAGATCGGTTGACTTTAAGTGTTTTTGGTGTTTTTATCTTTGTTGGTGGCGGTCGGACAGCGGTGGCCGGAATCACAGTGGGCGGCGCCGGAAATTATTAAAGAGAGAATGTGCGTGAAAATTAGGTTTAGGGTTTGAACAAGTGATAAATGAAATGAAGTGTTATAATTTTTCTATTTATAGTAAAAGAAATGTGTAAAGTGTGTATAGTTAAAGGTCAAAAGCGTAAGTAGTTCTCTACGTTTTTCTTTTATTCCTTTAAACGTGGTTTAGGACTCGATCGAGATCGATAAAATTTGATTTGTTTTATGAAATATGTTCCTTTGTTTTTAGAATGGTTTTTCCAATAAAGTAGAGTATCTGCTCGACTAATTTTTGTAATCATCTACATTTTTATTTAAAATGATTATCAATTATAGGTTACCTCGAATAGTTCGCGTTCAAAGAATTTTTGTAATTGCATTTGGATATTCTCGTTTTTAAGGTACATTATTAAAATTTAACAACAACTATAATTACAATATTAAATAATTTAGTAAATCTTTTATCAAATGTCTTAGAAAAAATTAAATATAAATTTAATTGTATCGCGTCTGTTCTCAGATTTTTTTCGTAGTCCTTTATAATATGTAAGATAAACTCCCGTTTTCGAATCAAATAACTTTGATATCGCTCGAAAACGAATTTCGATTAATAAATAATATAATTTATTATTATTTAAAGTCTAGAAAATTCCCGATTGTCACAAAGTCTCATGATCTCCTTCTTGTAAGTATCGGCGAGTTTGCTGACCGGATCATCCTTGCGGATCGGTAAGAAATGAGCTAACTTAGTAAGTCGATCAACGATAACCCAAATCGCATCATGCCTCCTCTTTGTCTGCGGAAGACCGGTAACAAAATCCATGGTGATCTTGTCCCACTTCCACTCTGGAATGTCTAACGGTTTTAGTAGACCACTAGACCGCCGATGCTCGATCTTAACCTGCTGGCAGGTAAGACATTTGGAGACATAAGTAGCAACATCCTGTTTTATACCACTCCACCAAAATTACTGCTTGATGTCGTGGTACATCTTGGTCGAACCAGGATGGATTGAAAATGAGGAGCTATGAGCTTCAGCTAATAACGCTTCCCTGAGTGTAAGATCATCAAGAACACCAAGTCTGGTGCCCTGCCATAAGATACCATCGTCATCCAACCGAAACTCCGTCTGCTGATCAAAGTTCTGACTGATCTCCCAAACTTCACCATCATCCTTCTAACCTTTCATGATCCTAGAGAGTAATTTAGGTTCCACTCTATGATTAGCCCAGTAACCGTGTTGTCCAGGTACCACGATCTCAATATCTAGTCGCTCCAAGTCTCTCATAATCTCTTCCTCAATCTTAATGCCGTTTATCATACCGGACTTCCTACTAAGTACATCTGCCACTACATTCGTCTTGCCGGGATGATACTACAGATTTATGTCATAATCTTTCAACAGATCAAACAATCTTCTCTGTCTCATGTTCAGTTCACGTTGAGTGAAGATGTATTTCAGGCTCTTGTGATATGTGAAGATATCACATGATTCTCCATACAAGTAGTGCCTCCATATCTTCAATGTAAACACGACTGTTGTAAGTTCCAAGTCATGCGTAGTGTAGTTCTCCTCATTAGGCTTAAGCTGCTGTGAAGCGTACGCAATCACTTTTCCATGTTGCATGAGAACACAACCAAGTCCCTTCCCTAAAGCATCACTGTAGATTTGAAATCCACCTATACCAGATGGGAGAGTAAGAATCGATGTAGATACTAGCTTCTGCTGTAGGTCTTCAAAGCTCTTCTCACTTTCTTTAGTCCAGACGAATTTCTCCCCTTTACGCACCAGTTTGGTCAATGGCAGTGCTAAACGGGAAAAGTTCTCTACGAACCTATGGTAGTAACCAGCTAAGCCTAGGAAACTGCGAGCTTCAGTCGCTGATGTCGGTCTTGGCCACTTGGTAATAGCCTCAACCTTTGTTGCGTCCATGGTTATTCCTTCTGTTGATACAATGTGGCCTAGGAACGCCACCTTGTCTAACCAGAACTCACACTTGGAGAATTTGGCATACAACTGATTCTGGCGAAGTATCTATAGTACAGTACGAAGATGGTCTTCGTGTTCCTCCTTTGACTTAGAGAAAATTAGAATGTCGTTAATGAAGACAATGACGAACTTGTCCAGGAACTCATGGAAGATACGGTTCATCAGATCCATGAAAACAGCTGGAGCATTGGTAAGGCCAAATGGCATGACTACAAATACTTAATGCCCATAACATGTACGGAAAGCATTCTTGGCGATGTCCTGCTCTTTAACCCGTAACTGGTGATAGCCCGAACTTAGATCAATCTTGGAGAAATGTTTGGCCCCTTGGAGTTGGTCAAACAAGTCGTCAATGCGTGGCAACAGATATCTATTCCTGATGGTGATCTTGTTAAGCTCACGATAATCTATGCACAGACGCATGCTGCCGTCCTTCTTTACGAACAGAACAGGTGCGCCCCATGGAGAAGCACTAGGTCGAATGAAACCGCGTTCCAACAATTCCTACAGTTGTTCCTTTAACTCCTTCAGCTCTATGGGAGCCATGCGGTAAGGAGCCTTAGAAATTGGCTCAGCTCCTGGGATGAGCTCAATATTAAACTCCACTTCACGAGTAGGTGGTATGCCCGAAAGTTCTTCTGGAAACACGTCTGAGAATTCTGACATGATTGGCTGATTCTGGATAGATGTAGATTCAGCCCCCAAATCATGAACAGTAGCAAGATATCCCTTACAACCATGTGACAGTAGTGCACGTGCTTGTAAGGTTGAAATTATTTGTACAGACCTTCCGTGTACGAAACCATTGTGAATGTACTCTGGTGCATTAACATCACCGAAGATGACCCGATATGAATGTCAGTCAATGGTGGCGTGATGTTTTGTTAGCGAGTCCATGCCCAATATCATGTCAAAATCGCACATATCCAATGGAAATGCGTCAACAGGACGAATCTTGTCGTCAAACTCTAGGAGAAGGCTCTTGTAACCATGGTTATGCGTACAGAGTCTCTTAAAGGCGTGGAAATGTTTAATACATTATCTAATGGCATAAAGGGATATCCTAACATTCTTGGCATAAGCAGTAGAAATGACCGATTGAGTAGCACATGTGTCAAATAAGACACATGCAACTTGACCATATATATACAAGATTCCAGTGATGGTACCTGTAGACTTGTTGGCCTGATCGCGAGAAGTCGTGTACATCCGCCCAGTAGTAGGAGGTGGCTTGGAATCGGCATGTCCAGATGTGCCCTCTATCTCACCCTTGCGTCATTCTTCATGTGATGACTAGTAAGGCCACACTTGGAGCAAGCATCGCTGTCGCGGCGACATGGCCCTGGGTGCATATGGTTGTAGGTAGTGCAAAGAGGGTGAGTATACCCTCCAACAGGTGCCCTTGATGGCTGAGAGCCTGTTCAGGAAGTACACATGAGACATGGTTTATGGGTACAAATAGGACAATGCGGAAAATCGTAAGACGTAATACTAGTGATAGCTGTACGGTTAGGCTATGAACCTCTTAGGTCCCGCTCCCTTACGTTACCATGATTCCTGGTAGAAGATGCTAAAGTGTCAGAATTATGAATCATAAATGTGTAACATAAGAAATCAGTAAGTTTAGGGACCTGCTGCTGTTGGTGTTTCTAGCGTTGTTACGGTAATTATCATTACCGCCACGCCTATCTGTAGCAGAATGGTCTTGGGTTTGACCGTTACCCCTGGACTGAGTAGGTTGTTGCTGAATAGCCGGTTGAGACCGGTCCCCAGTCTTCTGCCTGAAAGATGCAGTTTAAAGAGAAAGATAAATATTGGATAGTACTGAATGAATTGAAATGATCACCGTTGAGTGACGAACAAATACGTCTTCTCGGGTCTCTCTGCTTCACCAAATTCCTCTCTCTCTTGCAGCATCTCCAGCTTACGTGTTGCATCGGCTACTTGTGCCACCGTGTTGAAGGTAGCACACACCAAGTTATTGGCGACCGATGCACGAAGAGTCCAACGAAAGTGATATGCTTGCTCTTCGGTAGTACCTGCTGCTGCGCCAAGGAAACCAGCCAAACGAAGAAAGCGTTGCATGAACTCGTTGCTGTTCTCCCCAGCTCTCTGCCTGATCCCGTGGTACTCCCTCTTCAGCTTGTCTTGCTTAGCCTTGGGGAAGAACTATCCCATCACTAACTCCCTGAACTGAGCCCAAGTCAAGCCAGCCACCCAATTGTCACCTCCCTCAGACTGCTTCACTGCCTTCCACCATCCTAGTACGTCACCTTCGAACTTGTAACAGGCCAACCTCGACTTGAAGACAAGGTCGCAGCCCATTGCATCAAATATCTTCTCTATATGAGCTAACCATCTTTCAGCCTCACTTGGGCTGTCGGTTCTCTCGAAGGATCGAGGACGTTGCTTGTTAAATCTCTCCAACCATGTGACCAGTGTTGCTGGAGGAGGAGAAGGAGGATTAGGATGCTGGTGCTGGTGCAGATTGTTGGCAGCTTGCACCTCGGCCCTGATTTCGTTCCTCAGCTGAGGAAGCATGGCCTGCATCGCAGCTTGAACTGCTGCATTGAGTTGTTCCTGCTCGCGTGTGAGAACCATCTGACAGTATAAAATGAAACGCATGATTAAACTGATAAAACATAATATATATATATGTACATTAAAAAAATTTATGCCAATAAATCATGAGAATAATTTTATGCATGAAAACGGTGTATGAATGCATGATGCAGTTTATAAAACTTTTATATGCACGAGGGTAAACGCCTGTGGTCAGTTCACCCAAAACAAAAGACATATCGAGGGGACGCCTATGGGTCGGTCCTAAAGTTAAAAGTTTCGATAAAAGCACATGCGACTAAATAGGGCCAGTCATGTACCAACCATTACTTAGTCATAAATCTGCGACAATGACATATTACATAAATGCATGAAAACAATGAATGCATGAAAACCGACTGTCAGTTCTAGGAAGACCATAGTGACTACCCACTAATCACAGGTCATATTTTGAGAGCCTACAAGTCGAAGCCTTGTCTCTGATACCATAATTGTAACACCCTATTTCGTAAATGGAATGTCACGCGTGATTATGGCGTGTCATCAAAGCATACACGGTAAATGTCTTAAAACAATAAATGACCATGAAAGGAAATACCGGAAACAAACATCGGTACCTCAAGTATAAGCTCATCACACACAAACATAAGTACTGTAAAGGAAAAGGACCAAACAATGTCCAAAGAAATAAGTAGCAAAATGTATGATGAAATGCATAAAGTAGAGAAGGCTAGATAGCTTCCAATCCATATGCACGTACGCTTAAAGTCTACGAGCGCCCTTGAGTACCTGACATTTGGGAACATAAAAAGAAAACGGCTGAGCATAACGCTCAGTGCACGGATATACAAGTATATCACGGAATAACATAAGCATAAAGACTAATAGCAGCGGAAAAGTATAAGTCCTAAGTAACCTAGTATCATGTTCATAAAACTGATTTTATAGTTTGAAAAGACTTATGTTTTTATGTAAAATCTGTATTAATTAGCCAATAGCCCATATAGGTCATGAGGTTCCACCGTGCATGAATAATTAGAGGGGAGACCTCGTCATGCAATTAGAGGGGTTGCCTCTAATTAAATAGTCTGGGTAAGAGGGATCAACTCCTAGTGAAGGATGCAAGGCACACATCACATTCACTCTGGTATTACTGGTAAATATGTAACTAGGATGCACCCATACGCCCCACATGATAATATAATATAATTGCCAAAACTGAAAAGGGACGCCACGAGCAGTCACTTCACCGTGGGGAAGTCATAACACTGGTGCCTCCAGTGTTATGGTTATGGTACCTCCATAACTAGGTGACACTGGTCATGCATGTATATGGCTTAGGCTCTTAAACTAACATAAGTAATCAAACATATAAAACAATACTGGGAAAACAGTTGGCTGCAAACGGGGAATCCTAACAAGGAGAGAATGTCCATTTCGAAGGACGGGAAATCCGTACCTTATGTCCAATGAACGGAAAAGACGAACGGAAGGAAGTCCTACTCCGATCTCACTAATGCTACATAAATAGTGTACATGTATAAGTATTCTATTTACTGGGTACGTAACTGGTTATATCATGTCTTAGCTTGTTTTATATGTTCTTGTCTTGTTTTATTGATTCTAAGGTTATGCTATATTTATCATGTATTCTATGTATTCTGTTTTATGTATTACTTGTATTTCTTGTATTATTATACTTGTTGTGTAATAATAAGTAACTTTCTAAAAATAGAGTATTTCTTGTATTATTATACTTGTTGTGTAATAATAAGTAACTTTCTAAAAATAGAAGGTTTCCTAAAATAGAAAATTTCCAAAAATAGAAAGTTTCCAAAAATAGATTAACATCTTGAAATAGATCAGTTTCTAAAAATAGAAATTTTTCAAAAATAGTAAGTTTCCTGAATTAGAAAGTTTCCATATTTAGAATTAAGCTGGATTAATAAGCTAATAATATAAGCTTAAGTTTACTGGTTAAATAACATAAGTCATGTGATTATTAGTATAGTTTTTTAAGAATAACATGTTAATTAAATAAACTATATGTTATATGATTTAATTAAATATAAGCATGATTTAATTAAATTAAGGTGTATAAAATACTTAGGTTAAACATGTATTAATATTATATTAATTATAACCTAAGTCATGTTTATTAATTAATTATATTCTATGTCGTTATAATTAATTAATACTATAGTCTAAATTAGAAAAATAAATACTTAGGTTAAAACATGTATTATTTCATAAATAATAATCAACCTAAGTCCATGTTAAATTAAATTAATTATTTGTCATGTCTTAATTAATTTAATTCTCTTGTTAAAATAATATACTTGTAAAAATAAATACTTGTAAAAGCTTAATCATGAACCGGAACATCCCTTAATTTCCCCCCTATGATTACATGACATGTTTTAATTACTTGTTTAATAAACCACATGATTTCATGTTCTTAATTAATTAAAAAGAATTAAAAGAAAAGGGATAACAGATTACCAATGCGTGAAACAATAGGAGGTTAATAACACGAACATTTACCACTTGAATCTAATCACAAAAATCAAATCAAAGACCCTTGTGGTGTTGTTGTTGCCGGCGGTCATAGAGAAAGAAACAAGGAGGCTAGGGTTTTTGTTTTTTTTTTGTTTTTTTAATGAAAACTCTGTAAAGTGAAAAACATGTTTCACCTTTTGTTTATTTTAATAAAACCAAAAGTGGGCTTGGCCCTTTGTCTCTTTGGTGTCCGCGGAATATGGGGCCCACAAGGGAAAACCAGAAGTTTTCCCCTGTCTAATATTTTACGTGTTCGTGTGTTCGTGTTATGTTATAATTAAATGTTCGTGTTATATATAAATACTTGTACGTAACGATATTAATCGTATTATCATAAATAAGTAAGTAATTACATGTTCGTGATTTTTACGTTCATGATTTCATGTTCGTGATTATTATTATTATTGATATTAATTATTGTGTACTATCACGTAGTTAATACTTATCGTATAATAACACGTACGTAACTTCTGTAATTAATAATCGTGACAGGTGTTCATGCTATAAAAGGAAAGTTTTTATATATGCGTACGTTTACTAAGTGTATTGTTCATGGTAAAAGCATGCGGGTTTTACATCAAGCATCATGATAGACAACATTATAGAGCTCATCTAGGGTTTTATAACGGGGGAATGAACATTTTATTTAATAATGTCAAGACAATTTTTATAACAATTTGTACTACAGTTCATGTAATATTTGTTTGATAATCTTTTATCTAATGCTCTATGTACTATTTGCTATTGATCCACCTACGTGACACCCAAATACGACTTTCGCTACATTTGACCCATTTGGGGGTGTCATAGAAGAATGGTATCAGAGCGATAGTTATAGAGACAAAAATATACTAAACTGAAAGTGACACCTGACCTAGCTTTTGTTTTCTAGCTAGTCAGTGGCAAGAAAAGAACTATCGGTAGGAAAGGAGTTCCCACTGATGAGTATCAAAAAACGGGTTTGAGCCCTTGTGGCTTGATTTGTTGATGGTTTTTGGTACAAGAGGCACCCCTACACTCAGTGGAGTGTAGGTAGTTAGTGTAAACAAGAAAAAGACAAGCTCTAACACAAAAATCAACCAAATGCCCTAACTGGTCACAGAAACATGCATATAGTAAGTATGCTGATATTTTTGGCACTTAAGTGGATTTTAACCAGGAAAAACTAACACACTATCCATACACAATCTAAAACAAGAGCTATAAAACCTAAATAAACCTTAAACCTAACAGATTTCTAGACTTAAGATCATACAACTCAAGAATCAAACCTCTAATCTGCCTACTTGATGAACTGGCTGTTTATACCAAAAAATTGAACATGTAATTTTTATATTATACTACGAAACTTGAAATATACTACTAATATATCCTAAATATACCTATTAGAGTGTGTCTAAGCTGTATATAAACCCTAGGTGTCACTCCTAGTGTGTTCAACCCTTAGACCTAAACACCCTCTAATTTTCTGATGAACAAACTTTATATACTAAAATCATGCAAAATGACTCAAGGTCATGTAAATCAAACACACATCATTCATTTAACACTAAATAATCAGAAAGCAAGCAAGAAACACAATCCTATACTAAGCATGAGCAACTTCACAAAATAACATGAACTATCAAAGAGTGTTAGGGGGTTCAAGCCTATACCATGGCTGATGCCTTCCCTTATGTTGTTTGGAGTTTATGAGGGATGTGTAGAGAGCCCTTGTTGAGGTCCTACAGCAGGACCAAGGGGACTATATCTTCAACAAGATGAAATGAAAAGAAATGAAAATGGGTGACTTGTTTTGAACTTGTAACCTACACACCACAATAAACAAGAAAAGAAACAAAACCAATGGGCACACCAATAAGCTTAGTGTCAATGAGCTTATTGGTTGGCTTATGGTTATAAGCTGTCAACAATAACTAAACAAAATATTTTCAAAATCTTTGCAAAAGTCCAAATTTGAACCTTTCTCAAAATCTTCAAAAAGAAAATTGGAACAAACAAGAAAAGTAACAGTTTACATAACTGAGTGAGGTTGATTGAATTTAATCAAACAAGTCCACGCACTTCATAAACCGGATCTCAAAACATTCTTTTGTGTCAAAAAAAATTCTTGAAACAAAATAACTTCTGATAAATTTAAATCAAACTTGCAGTTAATTAAAAGTTACACTAAGAAGAATTAAAACAAGGAACTCAGTTTAATACTTCAAGGTTTTACTGAAACTTTAACTATTTAATCAAATAAAAGTTTAATATTGAAACTGGAACAAAGGGCCATTGCACAAGCTGCATGCTCCTTTTATAATAAGCTAGGAGGATCCTAGATACAATAAAAATTAATACAAACCCTAGTTCATAAATTTCCAGGAATGCCCTTAAGTTTGAATATGCTTTCTTGGTCAAAATCTCCAATCCGTGACCTTTGTAACTTCATGTGGGTATGACAATGGGTCAAATGCATCAAAACTGTCCATTTGGGTTTGGGGGTTAAGGAATAAACAAGGACCATGGATGCGGTCCCCTTTTTGGGATTTGGGTGAAAGTGAGAGGTGTAGGGGAGTTCTTGGGTGGACAGCTGGCATGGGTAGGGACCAAAGTAAGGTTTAGGGAGTGTTTAAACAAAGGTGGATTAGTGTTCTGGAGCAGATGAACCGAAACCCCCTTGATTTGGGATAATGGTGATTTAGGGTTTATGTGTACAGATTAGGGGTGGATTAGGGGTGAGTGGTGAATAGTTATTGTTTACCGCCCCTTTTAATTATATAAAATAGATTTAAATCTGTTAATTAAAAGAGCAAGTGGGGTTTGACTCATATATTGACTTGGTGAGGTGGCAGTGGTGATGTGGTATAAGTAGGTGACGTGGTGGCTTATGGGTGAATGGTGGACTTTGGTTGTCTGGGCATGATAGGTCCCTAGATTCCCAAATGTTATCATATCAAGTTTATAGCTGCTATACTCCTTTTTCCTTTATAATGAAGTTTACTTTTTCCAACATTGGTCACAAAAACTTTGATAAATTTATTACAAGGACCATATGTGAATTTTGACCATACTTCAAGGGCTTCTTTTGTTAATCTTCAAATATGGAGGACTTTTCTTGCTTAATATGATTTCTCCAAGGACCTATCTTGCCAAATCTTCAAAGATGAGGGACCAAAGTTGACAATATTCAAAACTTCAAGGACTATTTTGGAAATTCATTATTCGGGTCCGGTTCATTGTGCGGCTTCGTTTCCCGTTTCGTTTTTGCTTGATTCTTGTAATCTTTTGTTGATTTCACTATATCGTACCTAAAATACACAATGAACAAACACACGTATATTTTGGGGTATTTTAATGATATTTTAAGCGTTTTAAGCCCGATTTGGACGATGAGACTATGTATAATTGCAATCTCATCATGCACACTTGATACTGGCGTGCTAACTGTCATTGTATGCAAACTCTGCTAAGCAGATATAGTCGTCCCAACTTCCTGTCCATTCTAAAGCACAAGCTCGCAACATGTCCTCTTGTGCTGAATGGTAAGCTCCGACTGTCCGTCTGTCTGAGGATGAAAAGCCGTGCTATGCTTAAGTGTGGTGCCCCAAGCTTTCTACATACTCTTCCAGAACTGAGATGTAAAATGAGGATCTTTGTCTTGATGATACTAGATGGAGTACCATGTAGTCTCATGATCTCCTTTTGATAGATATATGTCAATCTCCTAACTAGATAATCCTTGCGGATTGGTAGAAAATGTGTAGAGTTGGTCAGTCCATCAACAATAACCCAAATGGCGTCATGCTTCCTTTGGATCTGCAGAAGTCCGGTGACAAAGTCCATGGAGATCTTGTCCCACTTCCACTCTGGAATGTCTAATGGTTTTAGTAAACCACTAGCTCGTTGATGCTCAATCGTAACCTGCTGGCAGGTAAGACATTTGGAGACAAAGGTAGCCACATCCTGCTTCATAACACTCCACCGGAAATGTTGCTTGATGTCAAGGTACATCTTGGTAGAACCAGGATGAATGTAGAATGGGGAGCTATGAGCTCCAGTCAGCAACGCCTCCCTGTGTATAATGTCATCATGAACATATAATCTAGTGCCCTACCATAAGATACCGTCATTATCTACACGAAACTCTGTCTGCTGGTCGATGTTCTGAATAATCACCCAGATCTCATCGTCATCTTTCTGAGCTTCCTTGATCCTAGAGAGTAAGTTTGGCTCAACTCTAAGATTAGCCCAGTAACCATGATGTCCACGTACGATAAACTCGATGTCCAGTCATTCTAAGTCACATATGATTTCCTCTTCTATCTTAATGCCGCTAATCATGCTCGACTTCCTGCTGAGAGCATCTGCCTTTACATTGGCCTTGCCGGGATGGTACTGAAGATTGATGTCGTAGTCCTTTAGTAGCTCTAACAACCTTCTTTGCCTCATGTTCAGTTCTCGCTGGGTGAAGATATATTTAAGGCTCTTGTGATCTGTGAAGATATCACATGATTCGCCATACAAGTAATGCCTTCAAATCTTCAGTGCAAAAACAACTACTGCAAGCTCCAAGTCATGGGTAGGATAGTTCTCCTCGTAAGGCTTAAGCTGTTGTGATGCATAAGCAATCAATTTCCCATGTTGCATGAGAACGTAGCCAAGACCTTTCCCTGAAGCATCACTATAGATTTGAAATCCACATGTGCCAGATGGGAGAGTAAGAATAGGTGTCGATACCAACTTCTGCTTGAGTTCTTCAAAGCTCTTCTCCCGCTCTTCACTCCAAATGAATTTCTCCCATTTTCGCGTCAACTTAGTAAAAGGAAAGGCTAAACGTGAAAATTCTCCACAAACCTATGGTAATAACCAGCTAAGCCTAGAAAACTACGGACCTCAGTTACCGATGTCGGTATTGGCCATTTTGTGATAGCTTCAACCTTCGTAGGATCCATAGTTATCCCCTCTACGGATACGATGTGGCCCAGATTCGCCACTTTGCTCAACCAGAATTCACACTTGGAGAACTTGGCGTACAACTGCTTCTGGTGAAGTATCTGTAGTACTGTACGAAGATGCTTTTCGTGTTCCTCCTTGGATTTTGAGAAAATCAGAATGTCATCAATGAAGACGATCACAAACCTTTCCAGAAATTCGTGAAAGACACGGTTTATCAAATCCATGAAGACTGCTGGAGCATTGGTGAGTCCAAAAGGCATGACTACAAACTCGTAGTGACCATAGCGTGTACAAAAAGCAGTCTTAGAGATATCCTGCTGTTTCACCCGTAGCTAATGGTAGCCAGACCTTAGATCGATCTTAGAGAAATATTTGGCGCCTTGAAGTTGGTCAAACCGGTCATCTATACATGGCAACGAATATCGGTTTCTGATTTTGATCTTATTCAGCTCACGGTAATCAATGCATAAACGCATGCTGCCATCCTTCTTCTTCACGAACAACACCGATGCACCCCATATAAATACACTAGGGCGGATGAAACCTCGCTCCAAAAGTTCCAACAGTTGCTCTTTTAACTCCTTGAGCTCAATGGGAGCCATGCGATAAGGAGCCTTGGAGATTGGTTCAGCCCCTGAGATGAGCTCAATACCAAACTCTACTACACGACCAGGTGGTATGCCCGAATTCTCTTCAGGAAATACATTAGGGAATTCTGACACGATAGGATGATCCCGAATAGATGGAGTTTCAACAGCAATATCATGAACAACAACCAAGAAACCCTCACAACCATTGATAGTAAAGCACGTGCATGTAAGGCTGAAATGATTTATACAGAATTTCCTGGTATAAAACCATTATGAATGTACTCTAGTGCATTGACATCACCGAAAATAACCCGATATGAATGGAAGTATATGGTGGCGTGGTGTTTGAATAGCCAGTCCATGCCTAGTATCACGTCAAATTCGCACATGTCCAACGGAAGTGCGTCAACTTCACGAATCATGTCATCAAACTCTAGGGGAAGATCTCTGTACCCATTTGTGATGCACACAGAGTCTCTCAGGGGAGTGGATATGTTTAAGACATTATCAAGTGGCATAGGGGATATCCTAACACGAGTAGCATAAGCAGTAGATATGATTGAATGAGTCGCACCCATATCAAACAAATCGAAAGCAGCTTGACCATACATAAACAAGATTCTAGTGATGGTACCTGACGACTTGTTTGCTTGGTCCTTCATGGTAGTATACACACGTCTAGTTGTCGGAGGTGGCTTGGAATCAACATGCCCTGAAGTACCCTCAATCTCACCCTTCTTGCAATCTTTCATCTTGTGGCCTTGATGACCACATTTGAAGCAACCATCGGTAGCCTGACGACACTGACCTGGGTGTTTGCACCCGCAGGTGGTGCAAATAGGATGAGTGTACCCTCCAACGGGTACTCTAGCTGGTTGTGAACCTGTTTCAGAAAATATGCGTGAGACATGATGATTGGGGCACAACATGACTACACAGAAAGTTTAGATTGTAATACCAGATGAAGCTGCACGATTAGGTTGTGAACCTCTGCGGTCCTAATCCCGTCCGTTGCCAGTGTTCCTGGTAATGAATGCTGAAGTGTCAGAATTTATTAATCATATAGCAGCATAACATAGAAATGAAACTTTTAGGGACCTGCTGTTGCTGGAGTTATTGGCGTTGTTACGGTAATTTTCACTACTGTCACGCCTATTAGATGCAGAACGGTCCTGATTCTGACTGTTTCCCTTGGATTTGTACTGCTGAGTGGCCGGTTGGGACCAGTCCCCAATCTTTTGCCTCTTCTCAGATTCGTCTGGTTCACCAAACTCGTCTCTCTCCTGCAGCATCTCTAGCTTGCGAGCTGCATCTGCCACCAGCGCTACATTAATAAATGTAACACACACCAAGTTGTTGGCGACAGAAGTACGAAGAGCCCAGCGAAAATGATATGCCTACTCTTCTGCTGTCCCGGCTGCTGCGCTAAGAAAACCAGCTAATTTGAGGAATCTCTGCATAAATTCCATACTATTCTCCCCAGCTCTCTGTCGAATGCCATGGTATTCCCTCTTAAGCCTATCCTACTCAGCTTTCGGAAAGAACAGATCCATGACCAACTCCTTAAATTGCGCCCAAGTCAAACAAGCAACCCAGTTATCACCTCCACTCGATTGCTTGAGTGCTTTCCACCATGACAGCGCATCTCCCTCAAATTTGTAACAAGCAAGCCTTGCCTTAAAGAAGGCATCACACCTCATGGCGTCGAAAATCTTCTCTATGTGTGCAATCCAGCTCTCAGCCTCAGATGGACTGTCAGTCTACTCAAAAGATCTAGGTCGCTTTTTGTTAAACCTTTCCCGCCATGTGATAAGAGTATTTGGTGGAGGAGGAGGAGGGTTGTTCTGATTCTGGTGTTGATTGTGATTCGCTTGGACCTCATCACAAATCTCATTTCTGAGTTGGGGAAGTAAAGCTTGCAGAGCAGCTTGGACAGCTGCCTGCAGTTCTTGCTCACGTATGTTAACCATCTGACAGTTTTTAAAAAGATAATGAAATGATTAATCTGATTAGAACATATGATAAACATAAGAAAATGATGCATGGAATAGTTTATGAAGGCATAGCCAATGAAAATGACATGAGTATGGATGAATGCCTAAGGGTCGGTTCACCAAAACAAAATTGACATGATAAGGGTGAACGCCTATGGGTCGGTCCACAAAGCAAAATGACATGAACAAAGGTGAACGCCTATGGGTCGGTTCACAAAACAAAATTAGAATAAAAGCACATGCGACTATATATGGCCAGTCCTGTACCAACCATTGCCTAGTCAAAATATTTGCAACAATGATACATGAAATAAATGCATGAAAATAAATTGTCAGTTTAGGAAGACCTTGGTGACTACCCACTAATCACAGGTCAAATTTTTAGAGCCTACAGGTCGACACCTTGGTCTCTGATACCATAATTGTAACACCCCATTTGATAAATGGAATATCACAGGATAATTATGGCATGTCATCAAAGCATGCAAGGTAAATGTCTTAAAACATTAAATGACCATAAAGACAAATATTGGAATCAAACGTCAGTATTCCAACATAAGATCACACACATGAAATATAAGTACTGAAAGGAAAGGACTAAAGAATGTCCAAAAGAAATAAGGTAATGTAAAAAAATGCATAAGGTAAAGAAGGCTAGATAGCTTCCATCTAAATGGACATACTCTCAAGATCCTAAGTGCGTCCCCGTGTAACTGCCGTTTGGGAACATGGAAAGCAAACGGCTGAGCAAGACGCCCAGTGAACGGATATATAACATAGTATGAATGACATAACATAATAAAGACTGATTAGCAGCGGAAATGTATAAGTCTTGGAAAATGGAACATGTTTATAAAATTGGTTTTATAGTTTGAAAAGCTTATGATTAACTTATGAAAACTGTATTTTAAATTTAGCCAAGAGCCCATATAGGTCATGAGGTATCAACGTGCATGAATACTTAGAGGGATGACCTCATTATGCAATTAGAGAGGTTGCCTCTAATTATACTGGTCTGGGTAGGAGGGATCAACTCCTTGTGAATGATGAAATGAACACACGACATGTAACATTTCGCCTACTCAGACTACAATATTGTCCGCTTTGCCCGCAGGCTCACGGCTTTGCTTTGTGTCCCTCTTGTAAGTACTTCCTGGCTGGTCACCCAACCTAGTACTACTCTGACATGAGCACAGTTAACTTCCATTTCCTAAGAACCCCACTTGTAGTAGACCACAAAACGCGTTGTGTCATGAGAAGGCGACTGTTATCTTATGAACCAAGGATCTCTCCTGGCCACAGCCGATAAGAGATTTGCCTAGGGTGTCACAATTACCCCCCCCCCCCCTTCGGGACTCATCGTCCTCGATGAGGTTTGCCCCACCATCCCGAACGGCTCAGGAGTGGCTCTGATACCACTCGTAACATCCCGCCTACTCAGACTACAATATTGTCCGCTTTGCCCGCAGGCTCACGGCTTTGCTTTGTGGCCCTCTTGTAAGTACTTCCTGGCTGGTCATCCAACCTAGTACTACTCGGACATGAGCACTCTTAACTGCCAGTTCCTAAGAACCCCACTTGCAGTAGAACACAAAACATGTTGTGTCATGAGAAGGCGACTGTTATCTTATGAACCATGGATCTCTCCTGGCCACAGCCGATGTGGGATTTGCCTAGGGTGTCACACCACATTCACCATCAAAATCCTGATTGAAAACATGTAACTAGGATGCACCCATACGCCCCCACATGATAATATAAATAAATGGACAAACTGAAGGGACGCCACAAGCAATCACTCCGTCGTGGGGAAGTCATAACATTGGTGCCTCTAGTGTTATGGTTATGGTACCTCTATGACTAGGTGAATTGGCATGCATGTATATAGCTCTATCATTTAAAATATAACATAAGCATTCAAAACATATAAAATTACTGGGGAAAACAGATGGCTGCAAACAGGGAATCCTAATCAAACATACGAAAGAATGTCCATACTAAAGGACGGAATATACGTACCTTATGTCCAGTAGTGAAGCTAGAATGGAAGCTGAACGATCTACCCCGACTTTACGGATACTACATAAATAAGGGACGTGTATAATTTGTCTGATTACTGTGTGTGTTATTGGTTCTGTGTGTTCTTAGCTTATTTTATATGTTCTTGTCATGATTTACTGTTTTAAGTGTTATCTTATATTTATTCATGTTTTACATGTATTCTGATTATGTATTTCATGTATTCTTGTATTAATATACTTGTAGTGTCATAATAAGTAACTTTCTAAAAATAACAGGTTTCCAAAAAAAGAAAGTTTCCAAAACAAGTAAGTTTCCAAAAATAGAAAGTTTCCAAACATATAAAGTTTGTAAAAATAGAAAGTTTCCAAAAATAGAAAGTTTCCAAAAATAGAAAATTTCCTGAAATAGAAATAAGCTTGATTTATATGTACAAAATATAAGCTAAGGCTTAAAAGTTTACTTTATAAGTCCTGATGATATATTAGTAAAGTTTATTAAATTATTATACTTAGGCTAAAAAGATTATTAATTAATAAGGATATGCATGGTTTCTTTAAATTAATAACGTGTCATGATAATTTAATAAAACTTTATCTTATACTAATAATTAAATTAAGCATGGTTTTTAATTTAATTAAGTCAAATAAAATACTTAGGTTATAACATGTATTATTAATTTTAATAATATAACCTAAGTCATGATTTTTAATTAAATAAACTAATAGTTCATGTAAATTAATTTAATTAATTAATTAATAGAATAATGGCTAACAAAATGTACCCGAGTCCTGAAACCCGAGAAAACACCAAACTAAGCCAAACACGCCACACAACCGATGGCTGGTGGTTGGTCGGCGGCTAAGCAGCCTCCGTTGCAGCCGTTGGTTGCCACTACTGGGCTAACGGTTCACACCGTCCTGGCCGATGTTCCCCCTGTCGTGACCATACCCACTGAGACGTCTCGGTTCCCACTGTTTTTGATCCATTCCTCCCCCCCCCCCGTTTGGGGACCCTTGGCTTGCGGCTGACCAAAACCAAACACCACCACCCCTTAAAGGGTTGTGGCTGGTGGTTCAAATAAGCCATCGAGACCTTGGAGGGTCTCGGTTTGTGTGTCACTGAACCAAAACAAACCAAACACACATGAATCTTGTATACCCATTATCATAAAATGTTTTAATTAATTAATTCAAGATTCATGAACATAGATCATAATTAAAATGAAAGATTAAAAAGATTAAGGATTCGATTAATACCAAATGCGTGGATGTTTTAGGATTGATAAACGAACACGAATACATAAATACCCAAGATCAAGAATCAACTATCACCCCTTGTTTTTCCTTTCGTGGCCGCGGCTAGGGAAGGAGAAAAGGCTAGGGTTTCAATAATTTTTCTTGAAAAGTGTGTTATGGTAAATCCCTGGGATAATTATTTTACTAGTTGGATTTCAAAATGGGCTGGTCCCTCTCCTTTGTTCTCTTTTGTCGCGGCTAAACACAAAGCCCAACACCAAATGTATTTGTTTTTTGTGTCTAATTATTAATCGTGAATGTTCGTGTTTAAATGTTCGTGAATTAATTATTGTTAGCCTTAAAATGTGTGCTACTAACGGAATTACATTAGTTTCATAACCGGGACTTGCAGGTACTAATATTGTCATATGTAAAGTCCAAGTCCCGGGCTATATAAACCCCTCCATACTTCCATGGAGGGGTGAGGCTTATCATTTCCTTCTTGTCTTTCTCTCACTAGAATAGACACACTTTTCTAGTTACTTGTTTCTCTCTCTAAAATGGCTAAACACCACTTCTATCCTCCCTGACCTCCGGATCATAAACCCGTGTTCATAGTGAATCCAAGTTAACAATTGGCATCAGAGCTAACCGGGGATGTTTCGTGTTTTTGATTCGTGATCTTGTTCGTGTTTGTGCTTCATTCGATCTCGGTTTGAATTTCTTATCACTCTCTAAAATCTGTCCATTTTTTGTTGTGACATTTGTGTTATCTGAGTTATCACTTTTGTCCCGTTATCACTTTTATCCAGTTTACTGTTTCCTTATTTATATCTTTTAAGTTTCTTTGTAAATTTGTTCCATCTAGTTTACTGTTCCTTTACCATTTTATTGGTAAGAGGACAAGAAACTTATCAGATCAGATTCATTTATTGGGAAAAGGACAGTTTTATCACAAGTTTCTATGATCCATCTATTTCGGGTATTTGTCATCTGTATCGTACTTTTGTGACTCAACAAATTCCATCGCAATGGGCTTTTGACTTTGCGACCCACATTGCGATGGAAGTATTCCGATGGCTTATTCCGTTGCTATTACGATGCATATTCAGATGGGGAATAATCTACAGCTACATTGCGATGGGATTTTTTAAGCATTCCGATGGGTCCGACTGTCCCTCATTGCGATGGGTGGTTTGACCTATCGCAATGGTATTTTAAGGTGTCATGCTGCCAAATTTTTTTCAATGACATTGCGATGGGGTTTCTGATATATTGAGATGAAGTGTTTGACTTTGCGATGGGAGCTTGACAATCTGAACCATTGCGATGGAGTGAAAACATTGCGATGGGAAGTGGAAACATTGCAATGACTAGTTCTTTAAATGAAAACACTTTGATCATGACAAAACTTGAATTAAACCGAGACCTTAAAACTGTTTCAAACCGACTCAACATCATCAACAACTCAAATTCGACTCTATCTAAACCCTTCGTCACTTACAAACGTCACCTCCACCTTCGACTCAACCTAGACTCGAAAAATTAACTGGTCAAAGATCTCAGCCATGTTTTCGATTTGAATCATGTTGGACCATTAAGATCTTTTCAAAACAATTACATGCATCAGTGATCTTGACTCAAACCAACAAACAAAAAAACAAAAAAACAAAAAAGAAAAAAAAACAAAATAAAATCCTACTTGAGACCATTTCATGAAGACATAACCATCTCATATTATTCATGGGTTATTGATTTGTAATTAATATAAAATGATGAAGGGCGGGTTTACGATTCGTGTAGGATGATCTCTGGATTAATCACATTAAAATATAGATCTATTTGTTTGTGATTGATGATTTAGATATTCGGATGCATTAATCTTGTCACTTTGCTCGGATGTGTGATGGAAGATGAGACGAGTGATATGTTTTTGTTGGTGATGGGAGCAAATCTCTCAATCTTGGGAGTATCAAAAAAATGGAGGCGAATATAATGAGATTAGGGTAAACTGTGAGATTTTTTAGGTTAAGTGGTGTATCTTATACCCTTATCTCAGTTTTACAGATTGGGTACAGTATACTCGGTGGGCCAAAATGATTTACATACTCGGTGGGCCAAAGAAAAGTTATACTTTTGTTTTGCTAATTGGTTAATAACTGGTGGCTGGTATGTACAAGGCTCAGCAGGACCGGATATTCATCATGGAATTGGGCTTAAATTTATTGTGCTTTTCATATTCAAATTGTGCTATTATTGGAGTTTAATGATATCTTGAGTCGTGTATAATATCCCATAATGGTTCATAGGCCATTTTCATACTCGCCCCGATCAATGAAAACCCTCGTTTTGAAACCCTAATCTCTCGAAAAATTTTCGACGACCTCACCGCGAAGGTCGATCCGCGCATCAGTTGGGTGTATGATTGATTTTGGGCTTCAAAGTAAAGTTAGCAAGACCACATTGACATCCTCTCTTTCTCTAGTCATCGTTGGTTCCCTAGTTAACGACACTCAGTCATACTCAACACTCACGACAAACACGAAGACAAAAACAAACAAACACCAAAACGATCCTTTAAGATTCACTGATATTGTCAAAAACGACTAGTATTCGGGCAAAGTAATGTCAAGTGATTACGAAGTGGATTTGGTATTTATTATTTGAAGGTGAAGTGGAATATCACGAAGGCGTTTACTCAATTTATCATCGAGCCTTTTCACCCCCTCTATCGATTGATGATTCGCTTCAGCATTTATGATTGAGACTTGATTTATCTAGTTTCCACTGTCAAGGGGTGGATGGTCGACGACATGGACAACTATCACTTAAGGAGTTACGTTGTAGTGCTCAATGTCACACTCATCTGTTGTTGTGGTAATTTCAAGAGGTGTTTTACATCTTATACTTCTCTCTTCTTTTATGTATGAGGTACTAAGAGACGTTTCTCTGCACCGTTCGTCAATCAACACAAGTGTTAAGCGTAAGTAACAATTTTGGGAGATTGTACTTCAGTTTCAAGTTTGGAATATCAGGTTTACTTCACCAGTGGTCACTACAGATAGCCGAAAGAATACGAGGTCGGTAAGTTTAGCCAGAGACTACAAGTGTAGAGATGTGATCAGCAAACAATTCTCACGAGCAACTTGAGCTACAGAATGTCAACAAAGATTACTGCTTCAGACACGGACTTCTCACGATTCTGATTGTACTCGTCAGATGATGCTCTCGAGTGTTCTTAACCACCATACTTTTGACAAGAATGCTACCGAGTGTTCTCAACCACCATACTTTTGACAAGAATGCTACCGAGTGTTCTTAACCACCATACGTTTGACAAGAACGCTACCGAGTGTTCGTCACCATCATACTTTCGACAAGAACATCTCGCGATTTTGACCGTACACGCCAGATGATGCTTCCGAGAGTTCGTCACCATCATGGGGGAAGAACGTGTACTTTAGAGACTTAGTTCCCACTCTGGAGTACTTAGTTCAACTTCCAGGGGGAAGCATTCTACAAGCGTGAGAAGATTTGTTGCTGATTTCTTACATGTTCCCCCAAACACATAATCATTAAGACCAAAAATGTCAAGGTAGTAGTTACTTGGTGTGGTTTGCGGTTTGCTTCTTCTTCTACAAAATTCCGCTGTGCACTTTAAATGTCAAAGATAGAAGATTGCTCAAGCTACAAGTTCTGCTCAATACGGGGATATTGGTTTGGGGGGAAGCTGATTCAGAAGCTTCGTCAAAAAGAAGTCTATGAAGAAAGCTTTTCAAGACATGTGGTATGAATTGGGGGGAAGTTAATCCAGTTCATACATGATACGACGGTTCCTCAACAAACAAAGACAAAGAGGATTCAAACTGGGGTATAAGTTTTTCTAGAAGACTTGAAGACAACGGTGTCATCCTCAGCATTGAAAGCAAACTTAATACTGTCATATTTTTGTTGTATTTGCATTTGTTAGGAACATTGTAAGTAATTCCGTATGTCACCACATTGGGGGAAGATTGTTAGCCTTAAAATGTGTGCGACTAACGGAATTACATTAGTTTCATAGCCGGGACTTGCAGGGACTAATATTGTCATATGTAAAGTCCAAGTCCCGGGCTATATAAACCCCTCCATACTTCCATGGAGGGGTGAGGCTTATCATTTCCTTCTTGTCTTTCTCTCACTAGAATAAACACACTTTTCTAGTTACTTGTTTCTCTCTCTAAAATGGCTAAACACCACTTCTATCCTCCCCGACCTCCGGATCATAAACCCGTGTTCATAGTGAATCCAAGTTAACAATTATTATACGTAAATGTTTATCGTGCATTAATAATATACTTAATACTTGTAATTGAATGTTCGGCACACGTGTCGTATATTATTAATAGAGAGTTTTAATTTAGTCGTAATTTCATGTATTTACTGTTCATGGTATTTTATGTAGGTTTTGTAATATCTCAACAAATGCAAGGGTATAGGTAAGTAGGTAAATGTCCCACCTCTTACCAAAGACAACAAATAAAACAAACAATCAGACATAGGTGTTCATAGTATCACTTATTCAAAAAACAAAAATAAACTAAGAAGGAACGGGGATCTCCTTCTACATGCATATCCTACGCGTCTCTAGTCCTAACCACTTATGTTCTCATGCTTAACCTCATTATTACCTTAAAGAGACATTAAAACTAACAATAATGTTGGTGAGAGTCATAGGTTTAGACTCCAAAGCCAAACTTATACATTTCAGTACATTAGCAATGAATAACCACATTCAATAACATTTAAGACAATTGGAAAGTGTATAACTAACATGCATTACTATTCTGTAACAAGCGCTTATCCTTTCTGTCCCAAGGCTCCAAGCCTTTCCTATCCTTCTTTACTTCCATGGCATATTAGGCGCCCATAACCTAATAACCAACCCCGAGACCCAGTCTTGTCCCCAAGGCCCAGCCTTGTCCTCCTCGATATCAAGTATACTTGACTATATTAAGGATTCCACATAGCAGTTCAATGCATAAGTAAACACATATTGTCCAGACTAACATACAAAAACATTCACAACAATTTATTTAAAAGAACAAGTAATGTAGAGTGTCTCTTCCATCCGATCTGGAAGTAAAAAGACAAAGAAAATGGGACTATGAAACTCACCTGATTGAGCTTCTCCAAATATCTCGCGTACTAGCAAAAGATAAACAAATAAATGCATAACATCAAGACATGAACCAATGACCAAAATGGCTCATCAATTTATGATGGACATATAACCTTCTCCTATATATATTTAACCCATTTATATGCTCTAAGCATCCCATTACCCCTCTCTAACAAGTCCTTAACTTAGTTAAGTTCGATACCTATCCCGTTTACATTTTACCCAAAACAGTCCCGATTTTTAGTCCCCCGAACTATTAGACAAAAGCCCAACTAACCAAACCCATGCTTTCTGTAAAGAAAATCCTATGCCCTTACATGTGTTAGATAATATTCCTCTTTTGCCCCCACCTCAAATCTACTGTTAAAGCCCCGATATACATATATATACTTTTACCTATCCAGTTTTTACTATTTTTGAACATATGAAATGTTTGTTATGATCAGAGGGTCTTTCACTATCCCAATTGATTAGACCTCTTTCAGATCTCTTATTTAAACATATAAACTAACTCTCATATTCATTTGAAGGTCCAATTATACTCCTAAGTACCCTAACCATCTTAAAACATTAATTTAAACTCGACTGATTTTAAAACAGTTTTGACCTCCGACTGTAGTTACCTGTTTTTTGACCCGCTTCCCGACCTCTAATTTAGTCCTCGTTTCTTGCATTGAAAATCTAAATCAAATACCTTTTCGGGGTACTTGGATCGCATCATGAATGTGTCTAGAACTCTAGATATGATCAAAACAATTGACCTAAAATTATGTCCAATTTTTAATTACGAATTTAATTAAATTAACCTAATTAATTACACAATACTTAACTAGTTACAAGCCCTAATTAATCTAATCATTATTATAACATTAAAACTAAGAATTTAATTTTGCCCTAACCCTAAATCCATCATATTTTGATGTATACATATTTAAAAACAAATTAAATAAAAAGGTATTACATGTTTTACCTTAGATTTGAAAGAACCAAATTTTTTGATGAAGAACCCTAAAAATATTTTTACGCCACGACTTTATGATCTCCTGAGGAATAAAGTATGTTTCTTTATTAAAAGTCTTTATGTAAGATGTGTGTGTATCCTATTCCAACCCAAGCTTAAATTCTTTTTTTCCTTTTTCCTTTTCTTTTTGGTTCGTCCTCTTAAAACGAATATATATATATATAATATATATATATATATATATATATATATATATATATATATATATATATATATATATATATATATATGGGGATATAATAAAAAGCCCCTTAAAATAAAAAGTCTAGGAAGGAATATGGGCCCTTGGATTTGATTTTAATCATAAAAAAAGCGGAGTGGCATTTATGTAATTTCCTGGAAAGTTTGAGGGTAAATCGGTCATTTCCACCCCCTAACAACTTCCTCCTCATTTTAGGGTAAAAACCCAGCCGTTACCTTTTCATTTCCGTCTCAAAAAACCACACACAAAAAAAAACGCACCAAACCCTAATTTGTTAAATCATTTTAATCGAGCAAATAATAGATCAAATCATCAAATCATCTATTCATCAAATTATCAAATCTTCAAATCCATCAATGTAAGTGATTTTATATTCCATCTATTTAAATAGATTTGTTAAATTTTTGATTTTATATTAGATTTAATAATAGATTGATTTTGTAATTGATTTTATTTATTAATACATTGATTTAATGTATGTTTTATGCTGTTTCTAGTGGTGGTGATGCCGCGACGATAATTGAAGAAGTGGTGGGTAAGCGGTGGTTAGTGGTGGAGAGAAATATCGCCAGAAAAATCAGATAAATATATCATCTAGTATGTGATTTTAATTAAATTGATCTATTATTTATATATATTTTGCACTTAGTTTTTACATGTTAGACTGTGATGCAGTATGTATATATTACATGTGGGATAAATTATGTTACGTGTACTAGTTTTACACTTTGATGCACTTAGTTTTAGGCTGTGATGTTTAGAACATTTTTAGAAAATAATAGATAAAAGTTTGTTTAGGACAGTTGCACACTAGTGTGTTTAAGACAGCAGTTTTTTTGCCGGCTTGATGCGGGCTTGATGCGGGCTTGCAGCGGTCTTGCATCGGTCTTGCAGCGGGCTTGCAGCGGGCTTGCAGCGGGCTTGCAGCGGGCTTGCAGCGGGCTTGCAGCGGGCTTGCAGCGGGCTTGCAGCGGGCTTGGAGCGGGCTTGCAGCGGGCTTGGAGCGGGCTTGCAGCGGGCTTGGAGCGGGCTTGCAGCGGGCTTGCAGCGGGCTTGCAGCGGGCTAGCAGCGAGCTTGCAGCGGGCTTGCAGTGACTGTACTAAACACCTTGTGTGGAACTGTCCTAAACACACTATTATATATTATTTCTTAATCAAACTCAGAATATGTATATGATGCAGCACTTACTTTATGTATTGTAGAACATTAATGCAGTTATTGTGGTTTATGATGGTAGAATAGTTAAAAAACAATGAATTGATGAATTTTTTGTATAAAAATTGATGCAACACTTTTTTTCTATTTTAGTTATATGTGCTCTCTTTTGATTTAATTATTCGTTGTGCTCTCACGTTTGATTGATGTTCAATTTGATCAGATTATTCATAAATTAGGGCTTCAGATCTGTATCAAGCTGTCTTAGGGCGAAATTCCTAGCTTTGTTGTGCGTGTTTGAT
The DNA here is from genome assembly GCA_025667525.1 of Glebionis coronaria. Taxonomy (NCBI): domain Eukaryota; kingdom Viridiplantae; phylum Streptophyta; class Magnoliopsida; order Asterales; family Asteraceae; genus Glebionis; species Glebionis coronaria. The sequence goes on along the minus strand of CM046878.1, from coordinate 335,601,706 downwards.
TGTGCATGACTTAGAAAATTTGTTTGTTATATGTTGTAAATTGATTAGATATTAGGGGGTGTTTGTTTAAGCTGTATTTGTGATGCGCATTTGTTTGTTATATGTTTAAATTTTGATAGATATAAGTTGATTTTGACAAGGGTTGATTTTGACAAATGTTGAACTAATTTGTCAAAAGAAATGTATACAGTATCTATCTGATGAACAACTAGTCAAAAGAAATACTGCTACTCTTAGCGTAACTAACTCTATTTAACTTGACAGAATGAAATTCGCATACGCAGATAGGGTCAGACATTGAAAAAAGACTCATATATATTAGCTAGTCTCATTTGACTGCACTTCCACTAGTCATAAGCTTACTTCTTGAGAATTAATGATAAGCTCTTGTTTGCTTTAATGCCTTGTGATTTTGATAGAGTACTTGGTCAGTTGGTCAATTTGTATGCTTGGTTTTCTTCCAAAGTACCAAAAGCATCCTTGGTTGTATCTGCTTGTATTATTGAACCCGCCTGCTTCTGATTTATATGCTAGATTATGTACTGAAGATAAGGGTGCTTATATATGATTTGATGTCCAATGTCAAAAGACTTGCAATATAATGCACCATTTTCATTTGTACATACTCTAGCGTGTTTTTCCGCCTCAATCCAAGGCTCTAATTAGATAATCAAATACAACAGATCTAAGACTAACTAGAGGTATATTTTATATCACATAGTAATATAAAAAGAATTACTTTGACAAAACTAAAAACAACATGCAATGCACCAGATTAAGAAAAATAAAAAGAGTTGCATGTGATTTGCTGATCTGACATAGCTAAACGTGCCGTTATGCGTCTGAAAGCAGGGTGTTTAAACTAAGAACAAAAGAGGAACAAATGGCTTTAGACCAAGCTTCAGTCATTTGCTGATCTGACAGCAGGGTGTTTAAACTAAGAACATGATGCAAACAAAACTTCTACACTGTTTAGCAGACCAAAAGAGGAACAAATGCCTTTAGACCAAGCTTTATTTTCTACACAATTAAGCAGATTCTTCCATTAGTTTTAACACCTACTAAAACTGTGAGATGCTTTTCAAAATACTAGTATATCGTTGATTGCAAGTTTGTTTCTAGTTATTTTTTATAAATATTATAATAAAGTGAGTTGCTATACCATACGTATTTAGCTTTCACCATGTGGTCTTTGAATGCTTACCGGCCTCACAATTTGCACAATTCTTTGCTTTGACTAGTTGATCCTTTGAACCAGTGATGATTATAAGAAATTGATGATTATAAGAAATCCTTGTTTTTTAATATCATAATGCAACTGCCCAAATTTTGTAAGTTATAATATTCAACGACCACATGTGAAATTTTGTGAATGAAATTTTGTGCTTTGATGTAGTTTTTATATGTGCTTTGATGCATTTTTTTGTAAGTGCTTTGTAGCAACGTTAGTGAAATTTTGTGAATGAAATTTTGTGCTTTGATGCAGTTTTTATATCTGCTTTGTAGTAACGTTAGTGAAACTTTGTGAATGAAATTTTATGATTTGATGCAGTTTTTATATGTGCTTTGATGCAGTGTTTATATGTGCTTTGTAGTAACATTTGTGAAATTTTGTGAATGATTTTTGAATGAAATAATTGGTCTTTATCAGATGTGTAATGATTTTGTGCATTATGAGAATATATGTTGTGCATTATGAAATGATTGTGAATGAAATTGGTCGTTATCAGATGTGAAGTTGGTAGTTAACAGAATATATTTTGTGCATTCTAAGGTTAGATAAGTTTGTGTGATGATGTTTGTTTTTATTTATCTGAAATATCATTTTGATGCAGCTAATATTATACATTGATGCAGTTTTTATATGTGTTTGGTAGCAACGTTAGTGAAATTTTGTGAATTAAATTTTGTGCTTTGATGCAGTTTTTATATGTGCTTTGATGCAATTTTTATATGTGTTTTGTAGCAATGTTAGTGAAATTTGTGAATGAAATGTTAGTAAAATGGATATGATGCACTTACTTTATGTATTCTAAAAACATTGATGTAGTTATTGTGGTTTATGAGGTTATAATAGTTAAAAAAAATAATGAATTGATGCATTTTTTTTGTATAAAATTGATGCAACATTTTTTTTCTATTTTAGTTATTATGCTACTTTTTTTTGCTATGACATATATGTGCTTTGTAGCAACGTTAGTGAATTCGGTATTATCAAGTTTAATGTTATTTTCTATATGAGGTTTTGTGAATGAAATTGGTTGCTATCAGGATCTGCATATGATATTTTAAGAATGAAGTTTTCTGAATGAAATTGGTCGTTATCAAATGTGAAATGATTTGATATGACCTGGTTCCAATCTGGTAGTTTAAATGTTTATATATAGTATTTAATATTAGACATTGACGCGGTTTTAATATGATGTTTTAGGATTAGTTTTTATATGAACTATTAACTGTCTAAAAATGTCTTTGTCCTTGATGCAGTTGATGTAATGGATTGATGCAGGAGACAATTGGTTGGTAGTGGTTAGAAATGGTGAGGACGAATTTGAAGGATTTTTCTCCCTCAGGTAAATATTATTGAAAACCCTAATTATTTTTATTTTTTATTTTATGTTTATTAAATACTTATACAAAATTTAATTTAATTGATTTAGTAAAAAGAAAAAGTGCTAGACTGTGGTTGAAAAAAAAAAGTATTTTATGGGAATCATAAAGAAAAGACACCAGAAAACTCGATAACTATATCATCTAGTAAGTGATTTTTTTAAAATTGATCTATGATTTATATTTATTTTGCAATTAGTTTTTATATGGTAGACTCTTATGAAGTATTTGTATGATATATGTTGGCTAAATTATGTTAAGTGTACCAGTTATGCAATGTTTTGCAATTAGTTTTTATATGGTCTTGCCTTGCTGCAGTCTTGATGCGTGCTTGCTGCGTGCTTGCTGCGGGCTTGCAGCGGCTTACGATTTTTTAAGATTGTATAACTTTATTCAGATCGTATAACTTTAATGTCGAAATGTGATTGCTTAGGTGGTTGTATGAATGAAATTCTGTGAATGATATTTTGTGTTGTGATTCAGTTTTAATATGTGTTTTGTAGCAATGTTAGAAAAATTTTGTGAGTGAAATTTTTTGTATGAAATTTTGGGATTTGATGCAGTTTTTATATGTGCTTTGATGCAGTTTTAACATGTGCTTCGTAGTAACGTTAGTGGAATTTGTGAATGAAATTTTGTTAATTTACGAACATACATTATTGTTTAGGTATGATTCGGCTTGAGAGTTTGGTGAAATAGGATTAAACTTGCCTGTTTTTTACTGTGGTTAAAAAAATGGATAATATATATAGTTAGTCACTAGCTTTGGTATGATATATCTGCTCTTTAAAGCTCCACATAAACGACATCTTAAGCCTGTTTGCTCTTCAAGGTAGTTATCACCATGATTCCTCGTTCTCGTGAACATGATCTTCTTTCCAAATAATTGAATCCAATATGCATTAGCATCTTTTAGTTTATCCTTTTTAGTAAAGTACCTCATAATTTGGCATTCATATTCGCTTTTTATGGTATTGATTATATTGGTATCAATCAAAGACCGAATGCGAAGGTCAAAATTTGAGCTATTTACATAAAAAAGGCTAAACGAAAAGAAGTTGGTCCATATTGGATTCAATTATTAGGTAAAAAGATGATGTTCACGAGAAAGAGAAATCCTGGCCATAGCTACCTTGAAGAGAAAACTGTCTTAATATGTTGTTTATGTGGAGATTTAAAAGAGCAGACATGGGATACCAAAGCTAGTGAGTAACTATATATATTTAATTTTTGGATGTGTAATGTATTTGTGTTTGATTTAATGTCATTTCTGATTTTTTAAAATTGTATATCTTTATTCAGATTATATAACTTTAATGTAGTGTTTGCATTGAATTAATGTAGTTTACGATTATCAACGGGTCTGAGAATAAGATATAAAAGGCGGCAGATTTGTTTAGATGTATGAATTGTGTGTTTGTTTGAGCGCATTTGTAAAATTTTAATGCAGTGTAAAAAACTTTGAGAGCAAATATGTCGTTTATGTTGAACTCAAAACTTTGAGAGCAAATATGTGTTACCGAAGCTAGTGAGTAGCTATGTTATCCTTGTTTATTATTGAATATATAAGTCACTCATGCAGTAAACTTTGATTGTGTATAAGTCACTGATGAGAAGTTAGATTATGTATAAATCATTCATTTATTTTAATTTGTTGAATGTGATTTACAGGTAGTAATGATAATGAAGCGGATCAAAATGACGAGATAGCAAGCACAAGATCATCAAAAAGGCAAAAAAAAAATTCAACCAAACTTGTCGGTACGCGAAATCATGCCCAGGGAGACGAACCCGAAGAAAGTAGCCATCGGGCAAAAAAGAAAAAGAGCCAAAATACGGATGGAAATGATTTACCTGATCAAAATCCACCAGAATCAGATGATATTCAGAATACTCCGAAGCATGCGAAAAAGAGAAAAGGTTTTTCTTTAATACATTTGAATTTAAGTTTTGATGCCGTAGTGGTCAGATGTTTTAAAGGACAGCTAAACGTAGATTGCGTTATATACGAAAACGTAGGTTATGGTGTCTAACGAAATTTTTTAGAATTATTCAGGGAACATCATTTTGATAGAAGATAATTTAAATTGTATTGTACTGGTCTGTTTTGTTTAGTGTAGTTTGTGTTATTTGCGGAAATGTGTTTATAATGCAATATGTGTTTGTTTGCTAGGTTGTTTGCTTAATGCACTTAAATATACGTTATGATGCAGTATGTGGCAATCATGTGTAAATATGAGTTAGTCTACTAGGTTAAATGTGTTCTTATGCTAGGTTGTTTGCAAAATGAAAAATTCTTTCTTAGCATTATTTATGATAGGTTTTTTTAGTTGTGTACTTGATATCGCTATCTGTATAGGTGTGATACAGTTACTTTTACTCTGATGCACTTAATTTTATTCTTTGATGCAGCAGCAAAAACTGTGAGTGATGCATTAGTTTAAACTGAAATTTAAATCTACGTTTGTGTTTCGTTAGTTTGGTATGATGTATTTAATTTTTGCATTATGTACAGTAGGTTTGTTTTAGTTTTGTACTTGATTTACTGGTGTGATGCACTTAGTTTTATTCTTTGATGCAGCAGCAAAAATTGTGAGTGATGCATTAGTTTAAACTGAAATTTAAATCTACGTTTGTGTTTCATTAGTTAGGTGTGATGTATTTAATTTTTGCATTATGTACAGTAGGTTTGTTTAGTTTTGTACTTGATGTACTGGTGTGGTGCACTTAATTTTATTCTTTGATGCAGCAGCAAAAACTGTGAGTGATGCTCCGTCACCTGTTGATGTGAATAAGTTGAAGGGTAAAATGTTAAGTCTTGGAAACGACGCAGATGTTGTTGGGAAAATGGAAAAGAAAGGTACTGAAGTGGGTGTAGAAAAGTTGGCTAGGAGAAAGAAACTGGCAAAGGGGAATAAAGGTATTCACGATAGTCAAATAGTCGTTGTGAAAAAGAAAGTTGCTATTAACGGAAAAAAGAAGGTTAGTGATGATGATGTTATGGAGCAAGATCCTCTATCGATTGATGTTGGAAATATGGATTCTGATGGTGAAAAAAAGGTTACTTTTCCTAATATTAGTTCAAGAATATCTTCTAATCAATTGAAGCTTGTATTGGAATCTTTAACAAACGCCCAGGTTGAGACTATAAAAGAAATGGGTTTGGGAGAATATTATAATAATTTTGATTACCCTTCCATTCCATCAAAGCTTTCGTACTGGGTTGCGTTTAACTTTGATTGTGATACGGACACAATACACATGGATGATGGAAGACAGATTAAGGTCACAAAGGAGTTTTTTGGGTAAAAGGGAAAATTTTCTCCCCGGTAAAATATATTAATCACCCAAAACATTAAGTACAATGGAACACGGCAGAGATACCGTGTTAACCTCAAAGAAGACTTGAACTACCCGATTATATGACATGCCATATAATCAATACATAAAATAAGCTAAAACACCTATAGGAAAGAACCATCTATAGGAGCATGAACAAAATGAACCCTCCATAAAGAAACTAGCTAATCAACTGAGCCGATAACCTCCATTTCTGCACCAAAGCTGAGACGCTCCGAGAATATCTCCAACGGCAGGACATGAGCTTGAGCCGAATAGAATTTTCAATAACCTCAACAACCTGGGCAACCGTCCTCTTAGAATTCTTAAAGAGTCGATTATTTCTCTCCTGCCATAGAAAATAAGTTGTCGCAGCCAACACAAGCTTCGCTACAACACTTCGGGTAGATTTCTGATGAGCAATCGGAAGTAAAGCATGTATCACATCTTCTATAGCAACCATGGAAAAAGGAAATTCAGCAACTCTTCTAATTGTGTTCCAAACTTGAGTAGAAAACGAACATTCGAAACATAAGTGCTCGTGCGAATCATGCGTCGTCTCACAAAGAGCACATCTTAACGTAGACAAATCAACATTATTCCAATCCCTCATTCGATCTTGGGTCTTCAGCCTACGCTTAATAATCAACCATAACGTAAATGCATGCCGTGGTATACACCCTGAAAACCAAACAACGTGATACCATGCAACCTTAATCTCCCGGGGTCTTAACAAATTCCACACAGCGAGCGTAGAAAACGGTTTCGGATTCCCGTCTACATCTCTCCATTCCAGAATATCAACATTTCCTTCACGTAAAACTGGAACGGCAATATTGAGTAACAAAGGGTACTTATGCACCCATTCATTAGGCCAATTGAACTGCCCCTCAGCAATAAGATCTCGAACCTTAGTCTGTTTATTAAATCCCGATCGAAAGATGTCTCGACTAGATATAATATTAGCAAGAGGACTAAGCGAACACCAAGAATCATACCAAGCCAAAGTAGAATTACCATCACCAATTTTATGCCATATTGAGTAACGAAGCAACGGTCTCAATTGTAGAATTTTACGCCAAGCCCATGTCATGTTTCCACGAATAGGAACATCCCAAAAACTTCGATTCTTTAGCTTATACATACGCACCCATCTCACCCACAAAGAGTCCTTATTCGAAACAAGTTTCCAAACATGAGACACCATAAGAGCTTGATTAAATGGAGAAAGACGACGTATACCAAGACCACCTTCTTTCTTCGGTAAACAAACCATATCCCAAGCAACTTTAGACTTCCCAACACCCGACCCACCTTGAGACCATAAGAAACATCTCATATGCTGCTCAATATTCGCAAGGATTCTCGCGGGCAGAATAAAAACAGCAGCCCAGAATACATGAAGAGAACCCAAAACCGACTTAATAAGTTGCAAACGACCTGCACGGGAAAGAGCTTTATTCTGCCAGCCATCAATTCGAAGTTGGATTTTATCAACCAACTCCTTACAGTCCCCATACATAAGCCTCGACGAGATCAAAGGCACACCAAGATGCTTTACCGGCAGTTTACCTTCCTCAAAAGGCAGCAGTTGGAGAATAGCATTTTTCACTGGGTTCGTGATGTTACAAAAATAAATAGTGCTTTTAGGTAAACTCGGAGATAAACCAGACATATTCTTGAACTCCTCAAGGCACTCTTTAATCACCTTAGCCGAATTAACATCCCCGTAAGTGAATAGGAATAGATCATCTGCAAAACATAAATTCACCAATTCTAATCTTTCACAATATCGATGATAAGAAAATCTATCCACTTCTCTAACTCGTCTTTGAAGCATAAGAGTTAAAATCTCCATAACAAGAGTGAATAAATATGGAGAAAGAGGGTCTCCTTGACGTAAGCCCCGCTTCCCCTTGAAATGACCATGAAACATGCCATTAAGACTAATCGAGAATGAAGTCGTTGAAACACATTCCATAATCCACCCAATAAATCTTGCATGAAAACCAAATCCAATCAAAACCTCCTTAAGAAACGACCAATTAACTGTATCGTACGCCTTTTGAATGTCCACCTTGAAAGCACATCTAGGCGGACCACGACTCAAGTGATAATTATGCATGATTTATTGAGTAAGGAGGATATTATCAGCAATACTTCTACCCGGGACAAACGCCGACTGATTCGGACTAATCACCTCTTTAAGACTATCCTTCATTCTATTAGCAAGTATTTTGGTTATACACTTGAACAGAACATTGCAACATGAGATTGGTCTAAAATCCGTTACCCGAGTAGGATTACTTACCTTTGGAATAAGAGCAAGTAAGGTATGATTCACTTCCTTAAGGAGTTTCCCATTGACAAAAAATTCCCGAATAGCCAGAATAACATCATGACCAATAATATCCCACGCCCCTTTAAAAAAGCCCGCAGTATAGCCATCAGGACCCGGAGACTTATCATTTCCCATAGAGAAGATAGCATCTTTAATTTCACCATCAGAAACATGATTAATCATATCAACAGCCAATCCCGCATCAATACGATTAACAAATAAATCTTGGTCATTTAAAGCCATCACCTCCTCCTGCTGCCCTAAGAAACCTTCATAATATTGCACAAAAGCATCAGCAACACGATCATTAGCAAAAATTTCCCCAGTAGCATTCATAATAACATCAATTCTATTTCGCTGCGTTCTATTCTTCACAACTCTATGAAAGAAAGCAGAGTTATTATCACCATCCCTAAGCCAATTAATTTTCGCCTTTTGACGCAAAAAACGTTCCTCCATAAGACTAGCATGGTTAAAGGCTTGCAAGTATAACATCTGCTCCTCCCTAAGAACTTCATTAAACGGTTCTCTGTCAAGATCCCGCTGTACCAAATCAAGCTCATGCCTAAGGCGCTTCACATTTTCATGCAAATTCCCCTGATCATAAAAAAGACGACGAAGAGGCTTTTTAAGACCTTTTAACTTTCGCACCAACGTGAACATATGGAATCCGCTCCCGGTCATAGTCCATCCAGCATTAACAGTGTCCTTAAAATGCTCATGCATCACCAAGCTATTAGGAAACTTAAAAGGTCGAGGTCTCTTCCTTACATCAGTAGGAATACATAACACACCAGGGGTATGATCTGAAATGCGGTATGGTTTAAATATAGCATGGCAGCCCACAAACAAATCCAGACAAACCTCATTAGCCATAATCCGATCAAGTTTTTTCATCAAACCGTCACTACCATGAGGCTTCTGCGTCCAAGTATAGTTCAACCCAGTATATTGCACATCCTTGACCTCCAACCTGTTAACACACTCACGAAATTCTCGCATAGAAAGATCAATATTAGAAGATCCCGTAACCACATCAATAAGATTGAGAGCTGCGTTAAAATCTCCCAGCAAACACCATGGCCGTTCTCGAACATAAACCTGAAATTTAGCAAGATCATTCCAAAGTTCACGCCGATGAGTATACAGGTTATGGGCATAAACAAAAGAACAAAATAATTCTTTTTTATCATGTTTTAACCACAACCGCGTGTGAATCACTTGGGCAGATTGAGTAATCACACTAACATCCACATCATTCCTATTCCATCCCAGAATAATCTGAGACCCCTTATTACACCAAACAGCATTAGAAGTCCAATCCCACTGCCGAAATAAATATGAACAAAGCTGCGTCAATTTTGAATCAGTAACATGCGATTCAAGGACTGCACATACAGAAAGATTATTATCATCAATCACTTGTCGAACCTCCTTTTGTTTAAGGGAGAAGTTCAGACCCCTTATATTCCATGCAGCAATGTTAAACATTGATCACCGAATTAACAGGAGTGCTTGCTCCTTTATTTGAACTTTGCTGAGAATTCTCCATGACTAAATGTTCATCAATGTCCTCGTCGTCACTGTCATCATTAACAAAACCATCCCCTAAGTGATCTTTGCCTTCCTCATCAGATAGCACACCAAAAGAGTTCTTTAAAATCACCTCTTTTTCAGGTGGCTTAGCCACCACGTCCTTCGTTTTTTACCCTTCCCCTTTATCACGCGCAAATTTTAGTTTTAACTCAGACCGAGGTATAAAAACACCCTGAGATTGTTTATTCTTACCTTTATTCGTTTTCTTGTTCTTATGCTTTTTTGTAGTAACCTTAGTGAATCCATCTTGTGACTCAGTAAGATCCACTCCCTGGTCAGCAGTATTAGGAACCGGTTTCTTAGGACATTGATCATAAGCATGGTCACAAAGGAGTTAATTCATGAAATGCTTGGAATACCCATGGGAGATAAAGAAGTGATTGCTCTTCGAGCTACAACGACAGAAGACAAAACAACAACGGATTGGAGAGCTACAACTCCATGGGGAGGGGATAAAGCGCCAAGGCCTCATATATCTATAGTTGTTGATCATGTTTGTAATTTGATAACAACGGGTTGGGAGTTCAAAGTTGGATTTTTAGTGGTGTTTTTAAATATTGTGGCTGGGGGTAATAAGGATGGCACAATCAATCAAAGGTTCTTGCCTACATTAAGAGATATTGAAGATTTTCAAAACTATGATTGGTGTGGATATGCTTTAGAATGCATTCGGTCAGGAGTTAAGAAATGGAAAACAAGTCCAGGAGGTTATTTCGGTGCTTCCAAAATTCGTTTGGCGGTACGTTTTTTTAATGCTTCTAAACTTCTTAGTATGTTTAATCTTATTTTCGCAGCATCAATACCTTTTTTCACTGCATCATATATAAGATAAAACATAACAGTTATTCCGTATATTAAATGCATCATTTCCTATATTAACTGCATCAGTTCCTTTTTTTGTAGCTACTATACTGCAGCTCCACAATCTCACCAACTATAACTGTGGAAAGAACATCACCTGTTTTCAAAGGATGGAACACCGATTTGTTGAAACAACGAGAGAAAGAAGAAATGGATGTTATGAAAGGTTTCGGGAAATTTCCAATCTTGGAAGGTTACGAGTTCTTCCCCCCCCAAGCAGAAGGTTGGCAAGACAAAGAAAAAGAAAAATATTGGAAACACAAGTCAACCAGACGAGGATCTTATACAGTTTAGATAAAAAACAAGTCAGGTAAAAACTAAGTTTCATTTTGCTGCTGTAACATAGGGTGATATGTCTTATTTTGATGCATTTGATATTTTGCGAGTTAAACCCAAAAATTAGGTCAAAAAATTTCTGGGTATTGCTCAAAGACAAATCTATAAAAAACACATGATTTAATCTCTTGAAGTTATTATAACCATAAAAAGTTGAGCCAACTTTTGTTATATTTTGTTGATAAAAAGTTGAGCATGAAGAAAGCTTAAAGACAAATGTACAAAGAACTAAATGTTGGCCTGGTTATAAAATATAGTTGAAGCTAGTTATTACAGTTGTGCACATAAGTTCCTAGAAACTAATCACAAATGATGGATACTCATGGTAATGGAGTTTTTAGCTAAATGCTTTACGCTTTAAGCAACAACTTTTCTTTATCGGTACATATGTACTGATGGACATGGTCTTAAGTTTTAACTACATAAATCCATTAGACAGATCCACACACAGAGCCTAACATAGATTACTACATGTAGTATACACTATACAGTATTAAACATTGACAATAACATGGAAAAACATCATCAAGAGATTCTATTAGTGACCATGCATTAATAAAGGATTTTAAAGTAGTATCCAAATTTGTGAGGGACAGTTGTAAATAACTCAAAATCTAAATAGTTTTCTACATCAGGTATGTCGGGTCACACGTGCAGTTCAATATGGTACATAATTTTTGCAACTGGTTATCTCAGTAGGCCAAAAGCTTAAGGTTTAGTTTGGATCAAACCATCCTGACCTATACCAAGATAACCCTTTTTGACCCCTTGCCTACCACTTCAAGCTCTATGTCTTAATTTGACAGTTTTTAAAACTTTTAAAAACTGCATCATAGTTATTATTCACTGCATCATATTGTATTTTTTAAAAAATCATGCAGGAAATGAAGGATAGCTTGAATGCCTCACTGTCAACGATTAAGGAAGTGTTTGAAAGTAACAAACAGAAGCTTAAGATTGCATTCGAAGAATACCCACATGATGAAGAATTTAAGACGTTTGAAGAAAAAAGTAAATCATTTTTTAAAGACTTGTATGAAGGCGTGTCTGATGGGGCGAATCACAGTACCGAGAATGATAAGAGTGCTGACGCCGTGAAAGCTACTCAGAATGATGGTGCAACTGATGCTACTCAGAATGATGGTGCAACTGCATTTGATTTGCAAAAATTTGATGTGGCGAATAAGAATGTCGATGCTATGACCAATGTCCAGATTGATGGTGGGAAGACCAATGATAATATCTCGCTTAGTTCAATGGAGGAAGGAAATTCTACCCCAAACTCAACACCAGAAATGACGAGAAGGACGAGGTCAAATACCACAATAAATTGGACGACATCAACGGAAGGAGCAGCAGCATCGCCCACTAAAGGAGCAGCAGCATCGCCCACTAAAGAAGCAGCAGCATCACCTGCATCACCTGCTAAAAAAAGGAAGTGGGGAACAAGGGGCCAAAAGCAAAAACATCAACCAAAGGAGCAGCAACATCAACAAAAGGAGCAGCAACATCATCACCCGCTAAAAAGATGGAAGTGGGGAAAAAGAAATCCCCTAAAAGTAAATAAACGCTAACACTTCTCTTGCTTTTGTATAATATTTATTATCTAGGAACGTATATTTTGAATTCAGCTTTTGAATGTCTGTAATATAACTAGAAGAAAACTTAAAACTCGTATCTCCTATTTTGGGTTTAATGTGAATAGTAATTATGTTTAATGCTACAATTCGGCCGCCTCATAAGGTTTATTTAACTAGTAATAAACTAAACTATAATGCAGTTAGCATTATAGTCTATACTAGTTAAAGAACATAATGCAAACTGGTTTATAAAAGAAAATTTAAATCAAGTATTTTTAAAAAGTTTGATTCTTTATTAACAGATTGTGCAAATCCTGAAATATGTGATGAAATATACAATAAAGATGGAGCTATCGTCATTTATGATGATTCATTCCTTGAATATCAATCGCAAACGCTACTCGTTGATAGTGAGGAAGAAGTGTTTCACGCGGACCCAGAGATGGATACAGAAGTTGGAATTGAAGACAATGAAATGCAAGGTGGAATGAAAACCCTTTTTATCTTGTCTTTTTATCTTGTCGATTAATTCCACTGCATCATAGCATTATAGTCTATACTAGTTAAAGAACATAATGCAAACTGGTTTATAAAGAAAATTTCAATCAAGTATTTTTAAAAAGTTTGATTCTTTATTAACAGATTGTGCAAATCCTGAAATATGCGATGAAATATACAATAAAGATGGAGCTATCGTCAATTATGATGATTCATTCCTTGAATATCAAACGCTACTCTTTGATAGTGAGGAAGAAGTGTTTCACACTGACATGGATACAGAAGTTGGAATGGAAGACAATGAAATGCAAGGTGAAATGGAAATCCTGGGAGCAGATAAAAGTAAAATTACAAAAACCCTTTTTATCTTGTCTTTTTATCTTGTCGATTAATTCCACTGCATCATAGTGTTTTATCATAGTAATGCACTGGAGTTTGGGTTCTCATTACAATTCACTGCATGACTAGTTAACAAAACAATATGATGCAGTAAAACTGTATCTATGATGCATTAAAAACAAGTTATACTGTTTTCCCAAACAAAAAAAATTGTTTAATTTTATTCTTTTTATATTGTCTATAAATTTCACTGCATCATTGTGTTTTTAGATTAGTAATGCACTAGAGTGTGAACTATCATTAAAGATTAAGGCATGAGTAGTTACCAAAATACATGATGCAGTTAAATGTAACTATGATGCAGTAACAAACAAGTTTTTCTATTTTTTCAAAAAACTATTGTTTATTTTGATTGTTTTAATTACAGGTTCTAAAATTTTCAAAGAAGCTAACTTTCCTTCAATTGGAATTGAAGAAATCAACAGTTTAGTGACCAACTTTGACTTACCTTCTATCGAAGAAGTAAACAAACAGCTTTTGGAATACTCGGTTATGAAACTACCTTTCTTAGCTGAAGTCGAAGACAACATGCCAAAAAGTTTCTTATTTGAAGATGCACCAAAATCTCCCCAAATTCAAAAAGTCCAAATTATTAAACCTTTTCATAGTATGAAGTTGAGGTTACCAAAAAACTACACAAGAACTTTAAAAGGAAATACACCATTGAGTGAATAACCTATTGTCGAACAACATGAAAAATATACGGATGTTCCGCTATCAGCCGAAATTCTAACCGAAACAAAGACTACAAAGTTTGATGCTATGAGGGAGAAATTAATGAAAAAGGATGTCGGGAAGTTAGGTGCTAAAGGAAACATAGAGGAAGATATGTTAGCTGAAATTCGTCTAAGACAAGAGATTGGTAAAAGAGGAAGATCTAACAAAGAACAAGCTAAAGAAACAGCCGTGGAAGATGAAAATGTTGGGAATGAGGTCTCTAAAAAGACACAGGCTAAAAAACAAGTGCTTAAAAATCTTGGTAGAAAGCAAAGTGACACTCAATTTTCAAAAGAGAATGAAAAGAAATCTAAGATAGAAAAAGCTAAGTCGCTACCTGCAAAAAGCAAAAGGATAGAACAAAATGAAATATATATGCACGCATCACCCATTAGTTGCATTGCTCCACCGGATGATATTGAAAATGATAAACGTGAAGTAAAGCTGCCTTCTGCTTTAACGTCGCCATTTTATCAACGAAAAATTGTATTGGGGCAACCACTAACTGAAGAGGGGAAAAAATTAGCAGAATACATATGGGACAATAAGACACCGAATCGTAAGTTCTAAACTATTGCATCATATTAAAAACATTACTTTTCACTGCATCACTTTTCAAATGTTCACTGCATCATATATTTATATAACTGCATCAATTCCTTATGTCACTGCATCAAGTATTATTATCATAGCATTATTTATAAATGTTCTCTGTATGAATTTTAATTATTTTCTATGCATATCGTAAGTTCTAAACTACTGCATCATATTAAAAACATCACTTTTTCACTGCATCACTTTTCAAATGTTCACTGCATCATATATTTATATAACTGCATCAATTCCTTATGTCACTGCATCAAGTATTATTATCATAGCATTATTTATAAATGTTCTCTATGAATTTTAATTATTTTCTATGCATCAAACATTTTTATCACTGCATCACATATTTTTATCAATGCATCACTTCCTTGCTTCAATGCATCAGAGATAGATAACCCATATTTATATCAAAATGTACAGGGAGTTTATTTACCAGACCAAAAAAGGAGTTGGCGTGGAAGGCGTTTTTTTCTTGAGCCTATACCCTGAGATACAAATTGCGTCACTCATACTAGACTTATGGTCTTTTGTATTAAATCATGAGGAACAACATCGAGACAAGCTTTCGGGCAATGGAAATGTATATTGTGATACGGGGATGCTTGTAAGTAATTCTAATATATAACTTATTTATTTTTGAATTATAAATTTTGTTATCATTAGTAATCATTTGACGTTAACTAAAACAGAATAATTATGTTGTTGAGTCGGGGAAGAATGTGCAAGAAAGGATGAAAGTTTTTGATGAAAATATTCAAAACGTTTTAACTCAAGCAAAACGGAAGAATTTTCTTGACGTCGACTTGGTAAGTATATTTATTATGAGAATTAAATGATTGTATTTGTGAGATTGTTTATAATAAATTTAAATAATTATAATAAATATATACAGGTATTTTTTCCTTGTGTAAAGATGACGAAAGATACTTCGTCAAACCATTTCTATATCATTTGTTTTAATTTGAAGACTGCTGAGATCGACATCATAGACAACATAGATAACGACATTGATGATATAGAAAAGCGATATGGTGCTTTCCCATTTGCCCTCGTAAGTCTCATACTTAATGCATTATTGTGCTATTTTTCACTACATCAAAGTATTATATCTCATGAATAGTGCATTACAAATGATATATATGTTTATTTTAAATAGAGGAAAACCCTTTATAAGACTATAACTGGATTTATAACATACTTGATGTTTTATGGTGCTATTTTTACAGTCCTATACCATATGAATAATATTGATAATATTACTGCATCATAGTATTAAAAAAACTGCATTACAATGTTATAACTGTTTATTTAAATTTACACAGATTGATTCCTTTACAAATTACCTGGAGAGACATAGACACCCAAAACACATTGCCATTTTGGTTGCTGAACCTAACATTGTTGATTTTAATTGGAAAACAAAATACAATGGTGTCGATTGCGGGGTATTTGTTATGCGGCATTAGGAAACATATATTGGAAGAGGAAACTTCTTACAACCATTGAAGAAAGAAGGACCACCTCAGAAAACACAACTAAAGATGCTTCATGCAAAGTACATGGCCAAAATACTTCTAATGGATTTTAACATCAAAAAAGGAAAGTTGTTAAAGGACGCACAAGCATACTTCATGAAAAAGCCAAAAATTTCAAAGCTTATAACGGATGCTGATGTTAGATTTGATAAAGCTTTGTGGAAGAAATTTTGTGCTACCGTAAGCAAGACAATTGATGAATAAAGAGCTGCATCAAATTGTCATCGTCAATTTCAATACTACCCTAGGAAGACAACTGTTAACTAAAAAGCTTGTTTTATTACTCTTTAATTGGAGTACTCATTGTGTTTTTTACAAACTACTTGTAAACATGAAGATTTTTACACAATTTTATTCACTTGTTAGTGTGTGTTACTATTTGTTGAAATTCAATGATTGTTTTTTTTTTAACATATGAAATTAAAAAATATATATACTTCACTGCATCAAAATATATCTGTTATGCAAAATTTACTGCATCAAAATGCCACTATGTTAAAAAGGTGTAAAACTGCTATGTAAAAAAGTAACAGCATTAATATGTGAAAAATAGCTGCATCAGATTGTCATTGAGACTCAAATCAGGTCACCATTTCATCAGTTGGTTTTAGTTCTGTCAGAGAACGCTTGCATAGTATATCAGATGACTCATTATTTTCTTATTTTCATCACTCTAGCATTTTTCTTAATCTGGTCACGTTTTTGTTCATAAATAGCTTAATTCTTGTTGATTTCATTTTTAATTTGTGTTTGTGGATTGTTTTACGCCTGGGTATTCAGTTTTTACAAAAAAAAAATTAAAAAAAAAAAGTTTTACCTAAAAAGACGTGGCCAGGATTCGAACCTGCGCCACTGCTCTCACAACACAACACACATACCGCTCTGCCCTTGGGTCTTTTACTGATATACTTTCAATTCAAACTCTATTTAAGGCGGTTTTGTTCTGATTATTAATAATCTGGTCACGTTTTTTAATTTTAAATAGCTTAATTCTTGTTGATTTCATTTTTAATTTGTGTTTGTGGATTGTTTTAAGCTTGGGTATTCAGTTTTTTTTTTTTTAAAAAAAAGTTTTACCAAAAAGGACGTGGTCAGGACTCGAACCTGCGCCACTCCTCTCACAACACAACACACATACCGCTCTGCCCTTGGGTCTTTTACTGATATACTTTCAATTCAAACCATATTTAACACGGTTTTGTTCTGCTTATTAATAATCAATTCGAGATTTATAACCTCATTTCAAGCTTATTTGTTAAGCAAACGTCAAGCTTTTTAGGTTTTATATAAATAGATTTAGGTAAAAAATGCCACTATGTAAAAAAGGTGTACTTAAACTGCTATGTAAAAAATAACTGCATCAATATGAGAAAGTAACTGCATCAATATGCAAAAGTATCTGTCACAATTATTCAAAGTAGGTAAACAAGTATGTAAAAGCAACTGCATCAATATGTAAACAATAGCTGCATCAATATGTAAAAAGTAGCTGCATCAATATGTAAAAAGTAGCTGCATCAATATGTAAAAAGTAGCTGCATCAATATGTAAAAAGTAGCTGCATCAAATTGTCATCATCAATTTCGCCTAGATCTGAGACCAGTTCTTGTCGCCGACGCCTCCTGAGATGTTTTCTTGATTTTTTCAGATGGTTGCATTCTTTCGTTTGTACATGTTCTGGAATTATGACCTTCTTTATTCCCGCATTTTTTTTTTTGGGTAAAGGGGACTAATTATTCCCGCATTTACTACATGTCCTCCGCTTGTCACTTGATTTAGCTGCTTCTTTTTCAATCTCAGCTTTTGACTTCCACCTCGTATGAACACCGGATCCTTTATTTGAGCTCACGTCTGAATTATTTATAACATTTGAAGTTGAGGTTGGCTCCTTCACACCAAGCATTGCACTAATAATATCTTTCGATTTAAGTTTTGGAACCGTTGGAACATCGATTTTAGCTTTATTCAACAAATCCATCATTTGCTCCTTATAAATCTTCAACATGCCAATGTCATGAACCAAGCGATCAATCGTAGATTCAAAAATCTCGTACAAATCAAAAACCTCACTTTGCAAAACCGAATCTGACCCACTGACTGTCCTAACTGTAGCGTTGAAAGGCTTAGCATCCATTGACCACCTTTTCTTCAAGTATTTCCGAGGAAACTCTTTCACATTGTTCATTCTCAACACGTAAAAAATGTGCCTACAAAGAAGACCATATGACTCGTAGTGTTTACAGCTACATTGAACTTCCATTTCGGATTTACAAAACTCCACCTGCATAACAGTTTTTAAAAATATTAAAATTTAAAAACACTGCATCAGTGCTAAAAACTTACTGCATTATAGTTATAAACAATATAAGAACACATACCTGGTAAACAACAAAGTTATTTTCACCCCTGATTTTGTTCTCAGCTTGCATATCACGGATTGAATATCTCTCACCATTATCAACTTGGGCAACATTTATCGACATGCAATGGGAATAAGAAGCATATATCTCATTTTGAACTTCCAAGAATATAGTTCGAGTATAAAGAGTACTTGCTTCGTTTTCAATCTGAAGATCAGTTTTGAGTTTAGGATTCTTATATCTTGAATCGTGATCGTTCTTACGCTCAATATACCTCTGGTACTCGATAGCCGTCTCATAATGACTAAGAAATTCAACAAGTGTCAAATATTTACTTGTCCATTTACCAAAGAAATGGTTCTCGCTTTCGGACCTAGAGGTGGTACGCATGAGGCCTGCCATAAGCACATCACGCAAATATGCCGGGATCCAGCTTTCCCGTAGGTCAAACATATCTTGTAACCATTTGTTATCACCAAGTTGGAAATTCTCAATCATACGTTCCCACTCTGCTTCAAATTCAAAAGGCAAAATCTGATCGGTCCAAACTATATCACATATACGCCGTTTGAAATTTGTGTTTTTGCAGATTGAAGTCCCCACCTGAAAATTCATAAAAATATAAAACTACTGCATTAAAGTATAAATATAGTGCATTAATATGAAAATTTTTCAAACAACTCTAGCTCTAAAAACATGACTTTAAAAAATACTGCATCACAGTGTAAAACATAGTGCATTAATTTGAAAAAAACAAATAAACAGTAATAGATACTTTAAGAAACCAAAACAATTTTCCATGTTGATCACTGAGTCGCTTAAAACGTGCACGAGAAACAAAGCCAAAAAAGGTAAAACTAGCACAGTAATGTTTTACAACAGACAAGTGAGAACATACCTTTGTAACCAACTTTTGCATGATATGCCACATACAAAAACGGTGTATAGTATTTGGGAAGTATTTTGGTACTACGATCTTTATAGACGGGTCCTGATCGGTAATTACAACTTGTGGATCTGTACCAAACGCCTTTTTGAATTGTTCAAGTAGCCATTGGTAAGCACCAACCGATTCATCAGATAGTAAACCCGCAGCGAAGGTTATACAGCGGTTGTGATGATTAATGCCAGTAAAAGGGACGAACACCATCTTGTACCTACATTTTAATATACAAAGAAATAAACTAAAATACTAAATAAAGCTGTAAAACACGATTAAATTTTTTGATAGAGAATTAAGATAGAATATACTTGTTAGAACGAAAAGTAGCATCAAATGAGACGATATCACCGAAAACACCATAGTCCTTAATTGCTTGCTCATCAGCCCAAAAAAGACCAACCAATTTATCGTCAACACCTAAAAAAAAAAATTAAATAAGAAACTAATAGAAAAAAAATGTTGTATGAACTGCATCAAAACACAAAAATGAACTGCATTACCTGTTTTGTATTCAACATAGAATCCTGGCGAATGCAACTTTTTGCTCAAAAGTTTTTCAACGGCCATCTGTGCATCACGATCACGAAGAAACAAGTTCACTTTCTTCTTCAAATTCTTACAGTCAACCACTGTAGCTCCAATTCGATCGAAACCACCACACAACTGTTTCAACAATTTAAACCCCGTAGAAGGACCAAAATTAGCATTAGAAGCCTAAAAAAGAAAATGTTGCTTTGTGAATCCCAATTCCCGAGAACTCTTCATGAATATCATATCCTTTTCGGCTACCAGAGGATGGTTGTGTCCTTCTATAAAAGTGTACACTCTATAAAGACCTCCTGGAATCTTCTTAATACGAATTTTAGCCAAACAACCACATCTACTAGAGCCTCGATTCCTTGTCTGCTTTACTTCAACATTCTCATCCATAGTAAAGTCACTAACGTCAAATATAACCTCCTTAGGCTTATTAGCAGCCTCTTTAGGTTCAGGATTGATACCTTCTTTTGAACATACAAACCACTTCAGGCTTGGTGGTTCACCATCTTTAGGTTTATAATGCCCACCCTTTCTAACATCAAAACCGGCCCTTTTACCATAATCCTTATAGAAATCATAAGCTTGATCAATAGACACAAACTTAGCACCTTCCAAAGGTACAACGCCAATATCTTTATCTGGAAACCAAGTCCTGTTTCCATCATCATCAGAAGTATAATACCCAACATGATCCTTGACATGAACAATCTCAAAATCTAAAAGTTTAAAAACAAATGAATAGTTAATGCATCAGTGATATAAATTAAGTGCATCACATTATAAAACTTCTACACATAACATAATTTAGCCTACACGTAACCTACACATAATCAACAACTGTAAATCCCGATGCAAGCCCGCTACAAGCACGATAACCCCTCTATAAGTTTTTACTAAATAAGCCAATAAATTATACGTGTGAATTTTGATGTTGAGTAAGAGATTATATATCCTCCATTTACTATATATCAATGTGTGAGTTCGCTGATATTAATAGTCTATCTCTTTATGTCTTAAGATTTTTGTCAAGATTACAGACACTACACAAGTTAAAGTTGGTACTAAATAGAAGTGATTTATCGCAATTTCAGTAACAAAATCACATACAGCATGGGGTGTAGGGTGCATAAGAATGAAGTGTTGTCATTTTTCCTTGTTTTTATCACCACTAGGAATATCGACGACGTTACCTACCTACAAATAATATTACCAGCTTAATAGAAATGTCCCAGATGCCCTTAAGCGGGCCGGTTTGTGAAACAAATTGAACTAAACGCAGATTATTGATCTCTATGTGTCACTAGATTCAGACCCCTATCCCCTCAGCAGGAGAATTCCCCTGTTCTAATAAAATTTTTATCATTTACCTATCAGAATGATAACACAAGAATCCAGACAATTGCCACCAGTTGGTTCGATTGCAAATAAGTTTCGTGTACCAACATTAGATATATTGTCAGGAAAACTAGACATGGCTACAAAGGTGACGCAATATGATGCAACCTTCTCCATGCTTAATTACAGATTGGTATATTGGAAATTGAGACTGGGGGATGAACAAATGACTAATAAGGCTGGTCAAGACGGTGAAAGTGTTTAAACATAGTTGTAAACGTAGCAACCATTTAAAACTGTACTGAAACTATGATGTGTTCACTAAACTTTATAACCACTAATTCACCTAAGCTACTATCAAAAGTAAATCTAAAAACATTAGGTCAAACATATTTTTGGCATCATCAAGTCGTATATTTCAAAACTGACAACCGGTCCACTAATTCACTATAACAGAATCATAAAAGCTAGTGTCACACAAATCAGAATCCTCCACTCAAATCATGTAATTCCAAACTTCATGATTTAAGGTCAAACGTCACTAATCAATAACAGTATATCATACTGGAAGTATCAAAAACGTAATAAATCACACAATTCTGAACTTAATAAAAATATCGTTCAATCATAAGTAATAACATTGTCCCTTAGCATGATATACTTATCGAATAACTACTTTATATCATCAAAAACGTCATTAAGCCTAGAGTCGAACAGTGGTTTAAATCAACCAAAATTTCACGAAGCCTAAGAAAACTCTATAAACCTATAGTAGTTCTAACCTCATGAAAACCTAAACTAAAATAATCATGTCTGAGGCATCTACTGCATCAATTTGTTTAACTATATGCATCAATTATCAGAAATCTATAAAAATCATACCAACGCCTAAACATCAGATGTAAATTGATCAAAAGCCTAACTAAACATTATAAACCTACACAAAACTAATAATATAACAAAAACATGTAAACGAATAAATATACTGAATTAACAGAAAAATTAACACGTTTACCCTCATTATCAGCCATGGAATTAGATCGTGATGTAGAACAATTATTACTCGTTGATGTAGAACAATCATCAACGGTTGATGTAGAACAATTGTTATTGATTTCTGTAATACCAGACATCTTTTTCAATCGGCGGTGAGTGGTGGTTAGTGGTGGAAAAGGGACGGCGGTTGGTTGTTAGGGTTGTTACAGGTATATATAGACCAGGGTGATTGGTTGTTAGGGTTGTTAATGGTGGAGAATCGCCGGCGATTGGTTGTCGAGGGAAAGAAAGAGACGAATAAAAAAACAAACAAGAATGAGTTGAATGTGTGTTTGTTTAGAGTATATATACCCGGCGGAAATAAATGACGAAAATGCCCCTGGCTATATAAAGTAAAAAGACGGTGGGGGTGGACAGGTGTCAGCATGGGAGCCCTTCCTACACTTTTTATTTTAACAACCCTTCTCAATTTACCCCACCTCTCTCTATATATATATATATATATATATATATATATATATATATATATATATATATATATATATATATATATATATATATATATATATATATATATATATATATATGTATTTTTTTTCTTTTTTTATTACTTAATATTACACTACTAATGTTTCCTTAAATTTCCCTAATTTATAACAGCCCTTAAGTCCTCCTAAACATTACTATCGTAAAACTAGTCAGTTTTACGCGTATACCTTAAAGGACGTGAAAATATATATTTTTATAAAAACTCTTAAAATATGAATTAAATTAAATAACTAAGTCCTAGATGACTTAAAACCATCCCGTAAAATATTCCCGTGACTAATTACCTTATGCGAGACCTCAAAATGCTAAACCCAAAATCGTAAAAATACGATTTACTATAATACTTATACGTATACGTATACGTAAATTACCAAAACGACTCCATTTCACCTCATAGTCACTATATTTTGAGCTCATGATCATGAAAATATCCGCCCATCAATTTATATATGAGTATTCCGTACCCATAAACGATGTCCCTTCCTACCTCATTCAAACAAAATAACATGTAAACACAAAAGTGCAATTGCCTTATGCTGCAACAACGTTTAATTCTCCCGGTCGAAGCATATTGACATTCGCTACCACTTTATAAAGGAGAAAGTGGAAAATGGAGTGATCGAGCTTTACTTTGTCAATCTGAGTATCAATTGGCGGATATTTTCACGAAGGCTTTAGATCGCGCTCGAATTGACACGGCGCCATAAATAGAGTTTGTACAAAAGTTGTAAATATTTCATAAAACATGCCTATATGGTTTGTAGTTATTTCAGACTGCAACCCGCTTTTGATATTAAAGTCAAGTATTTCTTATGAAAGCTTTGGCTCACAACGAGAATTAATTTTCTCGGGCATGTTTTACTTTATAACCATGTAAGGGATTGTGTTTATGTTATAACACAATCTAACACGAATATATGTACGCATCAGTGCATTTATTTGTTAAAACGAGAGAAATCTTGTTTTTATGAAGTTATCATCTCTACATCGTAGAAATCTAAAATTGGTATCTATATACTCGACGATGCGACTACTCAAACGACGACTACAGCTCTTTCAATATAACACGGGTCAACAATTGAGGGGGAGCAATTGTCAATCATTTAGAATCTTCGATGACCGAATGTGCGAAGTTCACAAACTGGTGTCAATACAATGATACCTATCGTACATGTGGTGTCAAGAGATGACTTCAGACGTGACGAGACGACCAACATTTTCCGACAACAACCATGTGATCTTATTATATGATGTTCTCATCAATCAGGTCCAACCTTGTCAATTTACTCTTACATGGTGAATATGTGATTATTTTACAAATCTGTACCATATCTCACACATTGATATCATGAAGATTAAACGGAGTTGCATTTTTCTTCCCAAAAACTTGGTTAAACCTTCATTAAATCAATTGATATAAAGAATATCGGTTGGGTTAATATTTTTAATAAGGGGGAGAAAATGTTATTTAATATGGGAAATGATTAATCACAAATGGTTTGACTTAACCTTATAGCTCATCCCGACATGTGCGAAATGTTTTCGAATATCATGGCATATGTTAAGGGGAGAAAAATGGATTTTCTATATCTAAAATGGATTTCATGGTGTCTATACTTAACCACAACCCATTCATTTCACAACGATGAAGATTGTGGTGACAAAAGGATGGTAGGATATGTTAAGTCTAATGATTCTTCCAAAACCGAAGGAATCTTCCCAAGGACATTCATAGCTAGAAATACTAGTCCTTAGGAAAGATGGAGAAAGATTGTGAACGTAGCTGAATGTCGACCAAGTACTTAAGTTAGCACTGGAACAATCACAACAAGGTGCTAGTTATGACATATTGGTAAGCATTGAAGGGATTGAAGAATGAAAAAGAATTGTAAAGATAAAGGGTCTAAAGAAAGAAGACCTCCTTACAACTTAGGCATAAACCGGGTCAACTCATATGCTATTAAGATCATTTTTAATGATGCTCGATATTGAAGATAGACATCATGTACCCAGTGATGCAATGCACAACCCATCCCAGCTAACTCATGTATCTCTCAAAAGATATTTGTTTTAATCACACGGAGATCAACACGTTATCTATTGATTTAATCACTCCGAATAAGTTGGCATTGAAATGGTGGCACTCCTCTCCAGCCTCCGATCACTAAAAATCCAAAGTGCACGATCGAGTATAGAGCCATTTGAGATCATCAAATATCTCATTTGGACACACTTCCATATTTCCTTGCTTCTTCACACACTGTGAAAAGTAAGAAAAATATTAAGAGTCCTACACAAAATCTTCATGATCTTGCCGGAACATCCGAATAATACGCAAGTATTTACAATGAATATGGAAATCCTTCTTGAGAAAATATCAAAAAGCTCATGGTAGGTTCCTTGTGCGATTCTTTATCAATCAAACTTGTGATAACTGGAAAGCAACAATTGCTTAATTCTTAATTGAATTTAATCACGTTCCTGGCCTCTACGCAAGAACACTCAGAGTGACACCTTAGTGTTCACAGTGATGAGTAGAAATCCTTCTAGTGTTAACCTCAAACAACACTTGGTAGGTAACTTGCAAGATTCTATATGAATCAAGCTCGTGATAACTGGAAAGCAACGATGGTGTGATTCTTTAATGAATCAAACTTGTTCCAGGAATAGGAATTGACGGCTTCAATCATACAGATAACTTTATCCAAATGATTCACTCTTTACGTTCGTAGTCAGCTTTGGACGGTCGAGTAAAGGGAACGGGTTTACCCGCGAAATCTTATCAAGGAGATTTTTTTAAATCTACCCGCCACAAGTACGATATTTAATATCATCCAACGGTCTTCACCGACCGAAGGTAAAATGCTACAGAATTAGAATGAAATGTTCAAAGCCATTTCGTTCGTGTCTACTTATGTTACTACATTTGAAGACGATGGCGTTGCGAAATCCGAGAAGAAGTCGTCCTCACATGCTTATACTTTATGCACTTAATACATAATCTGATTCAAGAAAGCCTAAAAGTCAAGTCTTCCGCTATATCGAACTCTGAAGCTTTCAAAAATTATGAAGGTATAAGTATGTGGGACATGATGTCATGAGGAGGCCAATATCACAAGTGATGGATGTACAAGATCAAGGCAAGAGATTAATGCTCAAGATTGAAGCTCATGCAGATTCTCCTCTCCCAGCTTCTCTTCCTTCGTACTTGTCCATGCTATGTAGATTCTCCTCTCACAGCTTCTCTTCCTTAGTAGCTTCTATTTGCGCTATCCGGATTCTATCCTTAAGAGTCGACTGAATAGTCATACTCATTGCCCTCACTCTTCTCGGTTTTAGCCCCTCCTTCCTGCTTAGGGCATCCGCCACTACATTGGCCTTCCCAGGGTGGTACTTGATCTCACAATCGTAATCACTAAATAACTCCAACTACCTTCTATGCCTCATGTTTAACTCCTTCTGGTCAAAGATATGCTGCAAGGTCTTGTGATCTGTGTAGATCACACTTTTTGTCACATACAAGTAATGTCTCCATATCTTGAGAGCAAAGACTATCGCCCCTAACTCTAAGTCGTGAATGGTGTATTTCTTTTCATGATTATTCAACTGCTGTGATGCATAGGCAATAACTTTATGTCGCTGCATAAGAACACAGCCCAACCCTTGATTAGATGCATTATAATACACCACAAAATCTTCCACTCCTTCTGGTAGAGAAAAAATTGGTGCGTGACACAACCTGTCCTACAATGTTTGAAACGCCTTCTCTTGATCTTCTCCCCATTCATACGTCTGGTTGTTCTATGTTAGCAATGTCAAAGGCTTTGATATTTTCGAGAAGTTCTCTATGAATCTTCTGTAATATCCTGCCAAACCTAAAAATAACCTTATTTTCGACGGCGTAGTAGGTGCTTTCCAGTCCTTCATGACTTCAATCTTTCCTGGGTCTACATGTATGCCATCCTTGTTGATCATATCTCCTAGAAAATGTACTTCTTGCTGCCAAAATTCACACTTAGAAAACTTTACATAAATTTTCTCCTTCATAAGTAGTTCCAACACCAACCTCAACTTCTCGTTTTGCTCCTCCTCTGTCTTGGAAGAAGTGAGTATGTCATCAATAAATACTATGACAAACATATCTAGGTATGGCTTACACACTCTGTTCATTAGGTCCATGAACACTGCTGGCGCGTTGGTTAAACCAAACGGCATAACGGTGAATTCAAAGTGTCGATACCTTGTTCTGAACGCGGTCTTTGGTATGTCCTCCTCACAGACACTTAGTTGGTGATAACCGGACCTAAGGTCTATCTTTTAGAAGTACCTCGCGCCTTGTAGTTGATCAAATAAATCGTCAATCCTCGGGAGAGGATAACGGTTCTTAATGGTCAACTTGTTCAGCTCCCTATAATCGATACACATCCGAAACGATCCATCCGTCTTCTTCATGAACAACACCCGTTGATTGATTTAATGGGTTTTGCATATGTATACTCAATTGTTCTCGGAATCTAATCGAATTGATCACGGTTTAAGGTGGAACTATCGTATTTGGTCACTAAAAGGGGAGCTTTTGATTATCTATTTTAAATTAAATGACAAGATAACAAAACTAAGATTAAATGAAATGACAAGGTAAAAGAAGTAATTAAAAACTAAATTAAAAGTAATTTTAAAAATAAAATGAGAAAAGACAATTTAAATTTAAACTCGACAAAAATTTAGATTTGAAAACTCTAAAATTAAACTAAGACAAAACTTGTTTTAAAATAACACAAAGTAAAATTAGCGGGAAAATTTAAGTTTAACACTTAAAAATAAAAACAAGAACTAAAACCAAAACTAAGGTCAGATCGCAACGGAGATCACAACCCGATCGCAACAGCCGATCGCACTCCCGATCGCACTCCCGATCCCAACCAACGATCGTGGCTTGGATCGAAATCAGCGATCGCAGCCAAGTGATCGAGGCTTGGATCGTAGTCAGCGATCACAACCAAGTGATCGCAGCCAACATATCGCAGCTAAGCGATCGCAGCCAACAGATCGAGGCTTGGATCGTCAGATATGATCGCAGTTTGGATCGCAAGTAGAAACCCCTGGGGTTGATGCGATCACGAAACTCGATCGGAATTTGTAAAACCCTTAAACATGTTACGATGGGATTAAAAAGACAAATAAGCAAAACCAAATAAGTACTTTTCGAAATAAGAAATTACCAAAACTTCACCAAATCAACAATTACAAGAACTAAATAAGCACAAATTAAAAACTTACAAAACACTTAAATAAGCAAGACTTTATAAAACAAACTTTAAAAAGATTAAACTTTTGAAGACGCTTAAAAAGAAATAAGCTAAACACGAAATAAGCCAAAAAGCATAATAAGCTAAAAGCTTAGATCGTATAAGAACTTTGATAGGAACAAAAAGATAAACTTTTTGATCAAAATAAGCATGAAGATTAAGCAAGATGCATACTTAATCCGAATCAAGATCAAAATCAAAAACAAGAAAGGTAGAATAAGATAGATGATGAAAATCTTGAACTTGAACTTGTAGATTAAGGATTCCAAATACAAGATTACATGAAAAGCTTAAAACTTGAAAGAAAATATGGAAGAAATTTAGAGAGAGAAAGTAGAATCACCTACTTCTCTCTAAAGATATGAAAACTAAGAAAATGAAAAATGACAATATAACTAACTAACACCCTCTTAATGAAGCATTAGGAGGGTATTTATAGGAGAAGCGAGTTGGTAGGATGTTTCCTTCTTTCTTCCTTTTGTCTTCTCGTCTTTTTAAATGACTCGTCTTTCTCGACTTTGTCTCGGGATTAGTCGAATGATAATATGAACTCGTCTTCTAATTTCTTCATTAAGTTGACTTGGTTCTTCGACTTTGTCAAACTTCCGTCTTTAGACTTTTTCTTCGATAAATCTTCAGAATAGGCCTTTGACTTCCATTCTTCATGCACTTTTGATCTTTTGACTTCGTCTTTTGTCTTTTTCTTCGATAAAAGCCCGTGAAAGCCCGTGTTTTCTTCCTTTTCACATTTTGGTCCTAAAACACAACAAAAACACAAACCACGCATAATCCCGACTTTTACGACGTTAAATACAAGTTTTGGCTTGGTTTTTATTATAATTAAGTGGTAAAAGGATAAGTGTTTTCACACTTATTAAATCCCCTACACTTGACCATTGCAATGCCCTCATGCAATGCATTAATTTCAAAGCACGATTTACATTTCCCATCATAATTAACCTTCCTTGGCCTTTATTAAATACTAAACACTAAGGAAACCAAAAAGATTAGAAATTTACAAAATGCAAGAAGGAAGAACAAGTAAAGAGATCGAAGACTTACATTAGGGCTTGGTCGTCATGAATGTTTATCACCCTCAAGTTTTATGTCCCCCAAACCAAGCTTAAAAACGAGATCATTGTTATTATAAGTTAGTAAGCTAACACAACTCATGTGTCCCAATTATTCACTTAGACTCCCTTATTCCTAGGTGTATCTCTTATATTTTATTGTTGTCTTGAATGATCACGAGGATGCATTGTTGACTTATTTTGATTCTTATTTAGGCCGAAATAAAGTAGGACGATTTAATCAATAGTTAGGTAAAGGACAAAATCTTTTAAAACTGCTTCTCGGGACCTCCTAAAGTTCATATCTTGGCATAACTTGCTTCACGATTCGAGACCTTTCTCGGACCGATATTTGGCAGTGACTTCATACTTCAAATCTTGAGAGACGTTCTTGAAATAATGGTCTTCTCTTCATAATAGGAATTTCTTCACTTGAAGTTTTTGAGAGATTCTTCATACTTGGACCACGACTTCTTCATTGTTCTCCAATTTTTATTTTGGATTTTGATATACAACGATCCGCCTCCTTTTAGGACTTGGATCTATTTATCCTCATACCTTGCTAGGGTCTTTTCGGATATACTTCTCCATGATCTTAAGGGGAGTATTTGCTTTTCGTCGTGTGTCTTGATCCTTCATATTGATTTTTGATAAATGATTCTTCACATCACTTTGGATCTTTAGCAACAAAATGTAGCCCTCATGCCTTGTTAGGGCCTTTTCGGACTCACCAATCTTCGCATACCGCTTCAATAAGTTATGCCTTAGCTATGAACTTTAATTAATACCGAGCAACTTTTAAACGATCTTGTGCTAGAAGCTAAGTAACTTTTCAAATCGTACGACCTTATTTATTGCAATTATATTTATTAGCAAGGGATGGGAGAAAAAGCTCATAAGTAACTCACATAAATTCATGAAAGAATACCAAACTTATAATTGACTCTATCATCTCTCGTTCTCCATAATTTAAAATCTCAAGGAATGAGACTCGTGGATGCTTAGCCTATTAAATCAATGTTTTGGGTTTTCAAGTCATCTATAGGATCTTGCAACTTCTTAGACTTTTTCTAGTTTAGAATTCGCATTTTAAAGTTCCCTTGATAAACGACTTTCTAGGATCAATTATAGGAACTTGCGAAAAGTTTTTGTTCTTAACCCGTAAGAGTTAAGACTTTCGCGTTTTAAAGTTCCCTATATAAAAGCCTAGCAAAACTTGACTTAAACACATTAAGGATACTAGCTAGAGTTAACTTAGATAGGTAAACTCGGCTTGAGTCAAAAGATTCATGACAGGCCTAATATGTCAAAGACATCTAAACTCATTAAAACCATTTTATTCCTTTATTTTTCTTTTGACTTTATTTTTGAAATGAAATATATACATACGATTAGATAAAAGTAAATAATTGAAAAATAAAACTAGGCTAAATAGATAAAATTTTTGAAAAATGTCGAAAAATTAAATTTTCTTGTTAAAATGAGGACAAATTAATGGAAAAGCCCACTTAACTTCGATAGGAGTCCCCCTACACTTGATATAAACATTGTCCTCAATGTTTAAGCATGTGGGAGTAAACTACCCTACACTTAGGACATTGTGCACACTGTTTAAATCTTGCTAAGGAAGAGACAACTAAAGTGATTTCAATGTCAACATATAAGATATGAAATATTGAATCACAAGAGTTTAGGATAGAACCGGGAAGACGAGTACACGAGATCACGGGTCGTCAAATGTCATCAAAAGTGCTCTTTGAAGATTTAAACCCTGCACAACATAAGAAACAAGACAACAAACACCTATGTATCCCCCTACACTTATTATGAAAACGGGTAAAGGATAGATCATCGGGTTGCCTCCCGAGAAGAGCTTGTTTTTGTTCACCAAGTCACGAGCCTGACTCGACCCAGAACTAGTTCAAGGGAAACGTGGTGAGGGATGGAATCATCTCATGAGAGATGTCCTCACCAAAGTACAACTTAACACGCTGGCCATTCACCTTAAAATTTGGCCCAGTTGGTTGAGATAACTCAATGGTGCCATAAGGGAAGACTTTGGCGACGGTGAATGGACCAGACCAACGGCTCTTAAGCTTGCTCGAAAAGATTTTCAACCGAGAGTTAAAGAGTAAAACTTGATCACCAGTTTGGAACTCTCGGTTTTTTATTTTAGAATCATGAATGAGCTTGGTTTTCTACTTGTAGATCAATGAGTTCTCATAAGCTTCATTCCTCAGTTCATTAAGATCATTGAGTTGGATCTTCCTAAGATCACAGGCTTTGTTGATATCAAAATTAGCCCATTTCAAGGCCTAATAAGCCTTATGCTCCAACTCAATGGGGAGGTGGCATGCCTTTCCGTACACAAGACGATATGGAGTGCAACCAATAGGTGTCTTATATGCGGTACGGAAAGCCCACAAAGCATCATCTAAGTTATCGGCCCATGAGGCATGATGCTCTCCCACAGTTCGCTCTAAGATTCTCTTAAGTCCATGATTTGAAATTTCGGCTTGACCATTAGTTTGTGGATGATACGCGGTAGAAAGACGGTGATTAACACCATACTTAGCCATGACTCGAGCAAATTGATCATTGCAAAAATGAGTCCCACGATCACTGATGATAGCACGAGGAACACCGAATCGATCAAATAATTGTTTCAAAAAGTTCACAACCACCCTCGCATCGTTAGTAGGTAAAGCCTTTGCTTCAACCCATTTTGATACGTAGTCAACGGCTACGAGGATGTACTTGTTCCCTTTAGATGATGGAAATGGCCCCATAAAGTCGATGCCCCGTACGTCAAAGATTTCACACTCTTGGATGAAATTTTGAGGCATCTCATCTTTATGTGTGATCTTGCCTTGTCGTTGCCAAGCATCACAATACTTAACCATTTCGTGTGCATCACGATAAATGGTGGGCCAATAGAATCCAGAATCGAAAACTTTCTTCGCGGTGTAATTGGGACCAAAGTGACCACCAATTGGTACTTTATGGAAAGCTTCCAAGATTTGTAAAGCTGCGGGCCTGTCAACACACCGACGAAGGATAAAGTCAGCACATTGTTTAAAGAGATAAGGGTTGTCCCAATAGTAAGTTTTCACATCCTTGAAGAATTTCTTCTTTTTCTGGAACGATAACCCTTCGATGAGAATTCCACCCGCCAAGTAGTTTGCAAAGTCCGCAAACCATGGGGTCTCATCAAGATTGGAGTTAATAGACATCAAGGCCTCAAGGGGAAAAGATTCATTAATATCTTGATTTGGGAGCTCCCCTTGATATGGATCCTCGAGTCTATTAAGATGGTCCGCGACTAGGTTTTCCACTCCCTTTTTATCACGAATTTTAATTTTGAATTCTTGAGGGAGTAAAACCCACTGAAGAAGTCTTGGTTTGGAATCTTGTTTTGTTAACAAGTACTTCAACACAGAATGATCGGTATACACAATGGTGGTGGAAAGGAAAACATTGGGGCAAAATTTTTCAAAAGCATATACAACGGCTAAAAGCTCTTTTTCGGTTGTAGTATAATGCAATTGAGCCCCCGTCATTGTCTTGCTAGCGTAATGGATTGGTTGGAAGTGTTTGTTAATTCTTTGTCCCAAAACCGCTCCAATAGCAAAGTCGCTAGCATCACATATCAATTCAAAAGGTAACTCCCAATTAGGAGTAACTAAGACCGGTGCCTTAGTTAATTTATCGTTAAGAAGATTGAAAGATTCGATACACTCTTTAGAAAAGATAAAAGGAGTATCTTTTTCCAAGAGGTGGGTCATCGGGCAAGCGATCTTAGAAAAATCTTGGATGAATCGACGATAGAAGCCCGCATGACCAAGAAAACTTCTCACACCCTTCACGGTTGAAGGTGGAGGTAATTTAGCAATCACATCGACTTTAGCACGGTCGACTTCAATACCGGCTTTGGAGATTTTATGACCTAGAACAATGCCTTCTTTGACCATGAAATGGCATTTTTCCCAATTAGGAACGAGACGAGTGTCTTCACACCGTTTAAGCATAAGTTCTACATTGGCAAGCCAAGTAGAGAAAGAATCACCATAGACCGAGAAATCATCCATAAAGACTTCCATAGTTTCTTCAACCATGTCATGGAATATAGCCATCATACACCTTTGGGAAGTCCCGGGAGCATTGCATAAGCCGAAAGGCATTCTTTTGTAAGCAAATGTTCCATAAGGACAAGTGAACGTGGTTTTCTCTTGGTCTCTTGGATCGATGGGAATTTGAAAAAAATACCCGGAGAAACCGTCTAAGAAGCAATAGTAGTCATTACCTTCTAAGCGCTCGAGCATTTGATCCATGAAAGGAAGAGGAAAATGATCCTTACGAGTGGCATCATTGAGCTTGCGATATTCTATGCAAACTCGCCATCCTGTGACAAGTCGAGTAGGAATCAACTCGTTGTTTTCATTGGGAACAACAGTTATTCCGCCTTTCTTAGGCACACAATGGACGAGACTAACCCATGGTGAATCTGAAATAGGGTAAATCATTCCGGCATCTAGAAGTTTGATAACTTCTTTCTTGATGACGTCATGAATTTTTGGATTAACCCTTCTTTGGCTTTGGATTGCGGGTTTAAAGTCATCTTCCATGAGAATCTTATGAGTACAAAATTTAGGATCAATTCCGCGGATGTCGGAAATTTTCCAAGCAATTGCTTTCTTATGATTTCTGAGCACATCGGTAAGTCGAGATTTTCATCCTCTTTTAAGTCCTTTGCAATGATGACGGGTAACTTCTTATTGTCTTTAAGGAAAACGTATTCGAGATGAGACGGTAAATCCTTAAGCTATAAATCCGGAGGCTTGTCAATGGAAGGCTTAGTCAAATTCGGATCATCGTTTATGATTTCCATAGGATAAGGTGGAGAAATATGGTCCTCATTGAGAAGTTTCTCAATGGTACGAATGTCTTCTTCCAAATCGGTGGGAAAATCGTCATATTCTAAATCCACATCTCCTAAAGTTGCTTCAAATTCTTTCAAAAGGAAGTCACTTTCTCCATATGGAGTCAGTGAGGGAGCAACAGAGGCAACGGTCTCAACAAAGGGTAGAGAAGAAAAAACACTTTTACAAGCGTCTTTGAAATGTTCTTCACAAGCCTCATCAAGTACGTCAATGAAATTAACGCTCTCGTGTTCATAAGGTTGCTTAGAAAGTTTACCCATGTTGAAGATGATTTTGTCGTCACCAACTCTCATGATTAATTCGCCCGCGGCTACATCAATGAGAGTGAGACCGGTCCTCAAGAATGGACGTCCAACGATTAATGGAACACGGGGGTCCATCTCGTAGTCAACGACAACAAAATCCGCCAGAAAGGTGAATTTGTCGACACCGACAAAGACATCTTCGGCTATCCCCACCGGATAATCAACCGTACGGTTAGCTAACTCCAATGTCATTCGTGTAGGGACTAGCTCGGGTAGAGATAATTGTTTCCAAACACTTAATGGCATTAAGTTGATACTAGCACCTAGATCGGTTAGGGCCATACAATTCTCTACCCCGGGGAAGTTGCAAGGAATGAGAAAGCGACCCGGATCACCCAGATTAGTTGGTAATTTCCTTAAGAGAACCGCGGCGTAATTCTCATTAATTGGGTTTGAGCAATATCAAGGAGTTTTGCTTTATCACTGAGAAGATCTTTAAATATTTTAGCATATCTAGGCATGTGAACGAGAGCCTCGGCAAAGGAGATGTTGAAATTCAATTGTTTAAACATTTTAAGAAAGTTCGAAACTTGAATATCATCCTTGTTCTTCAACTTCTCTTTCCTCAACCTTGAAGGATAAGGTATGTCAGGTTGAGACGAAGGCTTCGGAATGGAATTCTCACTCACATCCTGTGGTGGTGGAGGGGTAGAAATAAAATGTGGAGGAATTGGTGAAGGGGGCTCGTTATCCTTTGTCACAATCACCGGTGTAGGTTTAGGAATCTCGGGTTCCTTTAAACCTTTTCCACTTCGGGTGGTGATTGCTTTCATCTACCCTCTTGGATTGGCAACGGTGTTACTTGGAAGAGAACCCGAAGCAGAGCTTTGATTACTTGGGCAGAAACTAGCCATCATATCCCTTAAGTCATTCGTTTGACTGCTTAAAGAGTTTCCCATGTCATTCCTAAGCTATGCTCGAAGATCATTCCCTTGTTTCGCCATGTCACCTTTCAAGTTGATAATTTGGCTCTGAAGATTCTTCACCAACGCGTCATTAGTCCTCATATACGTTTCAACCTCTTGATTGTATGCCGTGGGTTGGTTGGGATGGGGAACTTGGTTAGCGGGTGGTTGATAAGTGGTTTGTTGATAAACTTGATTATTTTCTTGAGGTAAAATATGGGTTTCTTTGGGTTTGATATTGATTAGGAGCTCGAGGTAGGTTTTGATTGTTACGATTGAAGTTGGTTTGGTTTTGAGGAGGAAAACCGGGTGGTGAAAGAAAATTGTTTGAACGATAACTTAGCAAATTTCGGTCACCTTGAGGACGAGCTTGATAGCCTCTCTTGGAAAATTTACCGTTAGCCGCATACACGTTTTCCGGATTGTCATAAGTAGAAGGACAATCGGTGTATGAATGAGAACCCCCGCGAATCTCACAAGAAGGTGTGACAACTTTAACTTGTTGAAATTGGTTCGTAGCCATAGTTAAGAAATTTTTATTCCTCTCGACTATTTGGCGGGTAAGTTCGGTTATCTCGGGGTTTGATGAAGTAGAAGAAACATTGG
Source organism: Glebionis coronaria (assembly GCA_025667525.1). NCBI lineage: Eukaryota > Viridiplantae > Streptophyta > Magnoliopsida > Asterales > Asteraceae > Glebionis > Glebionis coronaria. Next base: position 335,565,430 of record CM046878.1, on the reverse strand, counting down.
CCCTCAGGTAATTTCTTGAAGATGCGGATGAATCCTAATTTTTGTGATGAGTGGTCATGTTCTCTTTAAGCTCTCTACACTCCTCAGGTCTTCTCTTCATGAATGTACCACCGGCGGGAGGATTAATCGTATCACGATCACGAAAAGTTAAACCATTGTAGAAAGTATCAATCAAAGTGACGGGGAGCATATTATGATTAGGAAAATGATCGATCAAGAAATTATAACGTTCCCAAGCATCTAAAAGTGACTCATCAGGTTCTTGAGTAAAACCACTGATTTGATTGTGAAGACTAGTGACCATGGATGGTGGAAAGTAGCGCGACAAAATTTTTTGAGTCATCTCGTCCCATGTATGAATTGAGTTTTTAGGAAGACGATCAAACTATTTTTCGGCATGGTGGGATAAAGTATGTGGAAAAAGGTGAAGGCGAAGAAAATCCATGGAAACACCGGGCAATTTCATGCTTTGAGTGACGGTTATGAATTTATCGAGGTGTTTGTTGGCATCATCATCCGGTAATCCGCAGAATGGACAAGCGTTTTGAACTTGTTGGATCATGTGATGCTTCAACCAAAATTCGGGAGCTGTGATTTGCATCAGCGCAATCGGTCCTCCACGTCCGCTCACGGTTGGTTGACATAGCTCCTCCATCGTGCGAAGGTCGGGTTGAGGGACATGGTTGTTGTTATTGTTGTTATTCAAATTGGGGTGAGGTGGGTTTTTTTTTTTTTTTGGGTAAAGGGGACTGACCCCGGTAAAATTTATTACACCAAAAAAACGTTGAAGTACAACGGATGTAGGTGAAGTCCTAACATCACGGCCCGTTACATGGGCTACAACCATGCACACATCACGTGCAATGATCCAAAATCGTACATAAGAGTGACATGCCACTCTTATGACTATCAAATAAACTTAGAAAACAAAACAATAAAATAAAGAAAACTATATGGTACATGTTTCTAGCTTATACTTCCGAGAAAAACAATCTTGAAAGCAAGATGTGAACACAAAGCGTATTATTAAATACGCTACTTCCAAGCAGCCAACCTGCATATATGATACCGAATCTCGGCAAGACCAGTAATAATAAGCATTCCAACGGAAAACCCTAAAACCCGGGCTCTTGATCTGCCATGTGAAAAGAACTCGGCTGCACCTGGGATCTGCGAACAAGACCCAAATAATCGTGATAAGAACCACGATACATCCAATACAAAATCTATTCCACCTCTCCCAACCCATCGTTCCAAAACATCACAGCCTCAACGAGGCACCATCCAAAGCAACAACAAACTATGAGATCATAAGGACCCACGCAGATCCAATCAAACAAGATAGTAAACCTAATCGCTTTACAAATGATCGAATACAAGTAAAAACTTGTAACCACCGAACTGATGGGATCACATACCCTAAACATACGCCAGTCAGCTTCATGGTGATCTTGATGACATAGACATACAACCTCATAGCCTAGATCAGTGGCCATAGATTAAACATGAAAAAAGAAACCTTAAAAATTAGGGTTTACCCAGCACACTCATCTTGACGGCATGAAAACCCTAACCAGGCTAAGCAATGAAAAAACAGGCCGCCACCCTTAACCACATACAGATCTATGAATATCAATCAATGAACCGCCTAGATCTCGCAACACGCAACCCACGAAACCCTAATAATGAACAGCAATAATAATGAAACCCTAAAAAATTAGGGCAATGATTTCGGTAGGATAGGGAGATATCAAAAGACGCACACCACTTTTTCATAACAATCACTTACTTATACCCAATTATATACCACAAGAAATCAAACCAGATTAATCAAGTAAATGTTAATTGAAATCCGCAAGGAGAACAAAAAACAATATACCAATCAAACTAGTATGATGAATCATAGATATAGAATCGTTTATAAGAAAGATTTAGCCGGATAATAAAGAAAAAGTGGCGGCTGGATATCTCCCTAGGGAGAGAATTTTTTAGGGTTTTTTTTGTTTTGGTGATCTTTTTTAGGGGTGAGGTGGGTTGTTATTATTATTATGCACACCGGCCATATCTAAGTCTCTAAGAGTCTCGGGCTCAGAATAAGATGAAGATCGAATACGCATACACTAAAATGAAATACAATATTTTTGGTTTTTTTATCTTTATATATATATATATATATACATATATATATTTCGATTTTTTGAAAATTTTATATTTTTTAGGATTTTTTGGAAATTTTTATGCTTGAAAATAACGTTCCCAAAAGAACGGATCCCAAAATCCAATTTTTCTCACTAAAAACCGTTAATCTTTACGAAAAGAGCCAGCAGCGGCGCCATTTGATTTAATGGGTTTTGCATATGTGTACTCAATCGTTCTCGGAATCTAATCGAATTGATCACGGTTTTAGGTGGAACTATCGTATTTGGTAACTAAAGGGGAGCTTTTGATTATCTATTTTAAATTAAATGACAAGATAGCAAAACTACGATTAAATGAAATGACAATGTAATAGAAGTAATTAAAAACTAAATTAAAAGTAATTTTAAAAATAAAATGAGAAAAGATAATTTAAAATTAAACTCGACAAAAATTTAAATTTGAAAACTCTAAAATTAAACTAAGACAAAACATGTTTTAAAATAACACTAAGTAAAATTGGCGGGAAAAGTTAAGTTTAAAACTTAAAATAAAAACAAGAACTAAAACCAAAACTAAGGTCAGATCGCAACGACGATCGCAACCCGATCGCAATAGCCGATCGCACTCCCGATCGCAACCAACGATCGTGGCTTAGATCGCAGTCAGCGATCGCAGCCAAGTGATCGAGGCTTGGATCGTAGTCAGCGATCGCAGCCAAGTGATCGCAGCCAACAGATCGCAGTTAAGCGATCGCAACCAACAGATCGAGGCTTGGATCGTGAGATATGATCGCAGTTTGGATCGCAAGTAGAAACCCCTGGGGTTGATGCGATCACGAAACTCGATCGAAACTTGTAAACCCTTAAACATGTTACGATAGGATTAAAAAGGCAAATAAGCAAAACCAAATAAGCTCTTTTCGAAATAAGCAATTACCAAAACTTCACCAAATCAACAATTACAAGAACTAAATAAAAACAAATTAAAAACTTACAAAACACTTAAATAAGCAAGATTTTATAAAACAAACTTTAAAAAGATTAAACTTTTGAAGACACTTAAAAAGAAATAAGCTAAACACGAAAGAAGCCAAAAAGCATAATAAGCTAAAAGCTTAAATCGTATAAGAAATTTGATAGGAACAAAAAGATAAACTTTTTGATCAAAATAAGCATTAAGATTAAGCAAGATGCATACTTAATCCGAATCAAGATCAAAATCAAAAACAAGTAGAATAAGATAGATGATGAAAAGCTTGAACTTGAACTTGTAGATTAAGGATTCCAAATACATGATTACATGAAAAGCTTAAAACTTGAAAGAAAAGATGGAAGAAATCTAGAGAGAGAAAGTAGAATCACCTACTTCTGTCTAAAGATATGAAAACTAAGAAAATGAAAAATATCAATCTAACTAACTAACACCCTCATAATGAAGCATTAGGAGGGTATTTATAAGAGAAGGGAGTTGGTAGGATGTTTCCTTCTTTCTTCCTTTTGTCTTCTCGTCTTTTTAAATGACTCGTCTTTCTCGACTTTGTCTCGGGATTAGTCGAATGATAATATGAACTCGTCTTCTAATTTCTTCATTAAGTTGACTTGGATCTTCGACTTTGTCAAACTTCCGTCTTTAGACTTTTTCTTCGATAAATCTTCAGAATAGGCCTTTGAATTCCGTTCTTCATGCACTTTTGATCTTTTAACTTCGTCTTTTGTCTTTTTCTTCGATAAAAGCCCATGAAAGCCCGTGTTTTCTTCCTTTTTCACATTTTGGTCCTAAAACACAACAAAAACACAGACCACGCATAATCCCGACTTTTACGACATTAAATACACGTTTTGGCTTGGTTTTTATTATAATTAAGTGGTAAAAGGATAAGTGTTTTCACACTTATTATTGATCCCTTTGATTGGATCTATTCTTTTAAGAACTAGTATAGTAGTTTGTAATCAAACTAAAACAGTTTGAGAAATCTTACTCAAGCTAAATAAGTTATGCGGAATCTAACTTATAAAGCATAGAAGAACAAAATTACTTTTAATTATTCGATTCTCTTATTAATCAACTTGAATGAGGTACATGAATGACATCGTACCTATGTTCCTTTTATAGAGTAAGGAACCCTAGAAACCTTAGAATATTCTATAAAGATAACTATATCACAGACGATATATTATCAATATTCTAACTATTTAAGTATATTACTTAAGATATACTCTAACTAAAACTATGACATATCTTATACGAAGATATATTCGTCCTAATCAATATAGCAGTACTTACTTTATAAGTAGCAGTACTTACTATGTACCGCGTTAACACTAACGGTACTTGAAAGATAACTAACAGTACTTCAATAACACTAACGGTACTTGACACTTAAAAAATAATTCCCAACAATCCTCCCCTAAACAAGAATGATAACTTGTTGTCTTCTTGTTTCTCTTTGTACTGCATGTATTTAGAATACATGTCTGCATTATTTTCTTCAACCTTGGATTGAACTTGGTAATTTGTATTTGTATCCAACTGAATGTAGCCAAACACTTCAATGTAGATCTTCTTCTGATAAGATAACCTTCAAGCATCATGAACATCATCTTTGTCTTTAAATTATGATCTTCTTGTGTCTTGTAAACATTCATTTGTCTTTGCAGCAACAATAATTGTTTTCTTGAGTTAAATCTATGAACTCTGAATCATGAACTTCAGTCTTGATTTGATGAGACAAAACTTTCTAAGTATCTTTTTCTTTAACACTTCTTTGCTTGCAATCATCATACCTGAAATAAAACAGTTAACAACAAAAACCAATCTGTATTGGCTTCATGATTTTTAGCAAATCATCAGCTATCAACAGATTTGATATATTGTTTACTAGTTAGCCGTACCCTCTGGAATAGCCAATACTTTTTTCATAATGAATAAGGTATACTGATAACCCTACAATTTTTGGTAAATTGTCAACCATCAACGGATTTGATTAAGTCTTTACCTAGTACCGTTTGTCTAGGACTAGCCAACTCTTTGTCTCGAAACAAGGTGAGTCAAAACCATATAGTTTTTAGCAAACTACCAGCTTTAAACGGATTTGAGAAGTCTTTACCACAAACTGTTTGCTTATGGACTAGCCAGTTCTTATGTGTGTTAGACATGGTGAACTGAGAAACATTTGTGAAGTGTGACTGAAAGTCAAACACTTAAGGCTCTTTCTCAGCTTCTTTCGCTTGCTCCAAATCCTTGATTTGTTGTTTAACAATTCTGATCAACTCCAAAGCACCAACAGACTCTTCTGAGACTTCTAATTTTTTTCCAACATTCTTTCAAACAATATTCTCTCAAATGGATATATTTGCCTTGTAGCATATAATAAGTAACATCAACTATATCCAAAATATGCAGTCTACATGACCTATAATATCTCCAGTAACTAGGAACCTGATTCTCTAATACCTTCAACATTTTCTGATCACATTTGTATGGCTCATACATGAAGAGAAATTCATTGTATAATAGTGATACCTCAGTTTTACCTGCACTGGCTTCTTGAACTAACCTGAGAAGATCTTGAATATCTTGTCTGTCAAGAATATGAAGAATGTCTTCTAAAAGTCTAAACATTCTTGTTGTGCCATCAGTTCTTTGTATTCCATGAGCTTGTAGTCCTTGATCCATAGTTTATATCCATCTAGCAATGGATGACCTCTTTCCAAAAATCTCTGTATCAATACATTGATCTTTAAAACTTACTATTTTCAAGTACTTTTTCAAGCTCTCATCATCATCACTATCTTCTGTTGTTGACTGAGCCTTTTTCTTGGCTTTCTGCTTCTTCTTTGTTGATCTTTTCCTCTTAACACCCTTGGAGATTCCTTCAAATTCCATTGAACCTTCTTCCAAGTTTGTATGTACCGTTTCTTCAGTATGTACTATTGACTGTGTATGTATTGCTTGTAGTTTTTCAGTCTTATCAACATCTTGAGCTTTATCTCCTTCATTCATTCTTTGAGAAGTCTCTTCCTCTTTTGAACTTACCTTCTCCTTTCTATTCTTCCTCACATATGTTGTCTTGATAGGTGGAGATGTTGGTGTATGTTAAGCAGTACTTGACTCAAATCTAGGAGCACTTCCAAATTGTCTTTGTTTTGCAGATGTCTTCTAGCTTCTTCAACAGCTATCCAATCTGCTTCAGATCCAATCTCAACAAAATTCAATTCAACTCTTTTGTGTTGTTCATACAAAGCCTTGATTTCCTCAAAACTTTTCTTGACCAATTGAGCATGAGTGAAATTCTTAACTTTCTTGAGAAATGTCATCATTTGGTTCCTAATCTGCACGGTAGTTGGAGGCTTAATCTTTTATCTTCTTCTTTTCTCAGCAAAGAATCTTGTTGCTCCCTTACCAGATCATAAATCAATTTTGATTTCTCTTCTTCATCATAAGCATCTCTTTCTTCAGCTAATAATGAGTCTGCAAGAGGCTCACTTGCATGTAATTTAGCTTGAATCCTATCATACTCTTGTATGTTCCATTCTTGCTGTATTCTCCTAGCTTCCAGCAAATACTGCTTTGCTGCAAGTTCCTCTTGTAAATATTGTTCACGAATTGGAGCTTGCTTTCTGAGAGCATATTCCTCATCATGGTCTAGTTGATTAAATCTATACATGACTTTGCTGATATCTTCATCTGAATCACTTTCATTTTTAGATTCTGATTGTAATTGCTTCTTTCCCTTATCATTTGGAATAATCTTTGGTAACTTCTTCTTCAGCTTGGAAGGTCTTTCCTTATCAGCTTGCTGTTGAAAAACTATACCTTTAGTGGGATGAGAAGCTTGAACTTTCTTACCTTTAGTTTGATCCTTTTTGGCAAGAACTTCTTGTTGTGACTTCTTCTCAAACTCTGCTTGTTTTGCTTTTTCAGCTGAACTCTTTTCTCTTAAATCAAGTAGTATTTGGGCTAAAGTCTCATCCTCTCCAAAAGGAGTTTGACTTTCTAGTGAAGGATGATCACTAGCGGTACTTGCAGTCGGCTTATTTGGCTTAGCAGTACTTGGGTCTTCAACAATGTCAGCAGTACTTGCAGTCAGCTTATTGGCCTAGCAGTACTTGGATCTTCAACAATGTTGACTTCACCAGTGTTAGACACACTTGTTTCTTCAATCACTAGAGTATCTCCAGATACCTTTTCTTCCACTGAAGCTATCTTCTCAACTTGTAACTCCTCAGTCTTGTCTGATCCATAGCTCACTCTTGATCTTGACAGTACTTGGAAATACTATTTCTTGTGAAACCAGAATTGTCTTTGTGGTGGATTTGAAGATATTAGAAATTGAACATTAATATCCTCCAGCTTATCATAGAAAGCACTCCAATTCACTTGAAGTTGTGGTGATTAAGGTTGTGGCTCTGGCTGAATTACCACCATTTCTTCAACTTGTGTTCCTCATGAGTAGGTTGTGGCTCTTCCTGTTGAAACTCCATGTGAGTAGGTTCTTCCACACCAGTCTCTAAACCATTGCCATCTTCATAATTCCCAATGACATCATCATCCAATTCAAAGTTGATGTCATTTCCAGAGACCCTTGTTTGATTATCAAAAAAAGGTATTGGTTCTTCATAATTACTCCACTGTTTGTTGCATTCAGTTGCCTTTTCTTGAGGTTTCTGAATCTTTTATTTTTAAGAGTAGCTTTCTGAATAGACCTATTCTACCTCATCCAAGGAGATACTTTATTCCTTAACTTGATTAGGTTGGCCTCCAATTCAACAATTTTCTTGTCTTGAACAAGATTTTCCTTTTGCAACACCTGTACCTGTTGGGACAAACTAGTGCACAAAGGAGTTAAATTTGCAACATCCCCCACCTCTGGTGCCTATTCTTGTGGTGAACCACTAGCAGCAATGGAAGCAGCAGGTGTATGGATCATCTCATCAGTATTTGGTTGAACACCAATATTGTGAGAAGAAGATTGAGAATCTTCTAAGGAATTGGAACTCTGTTTAGAAGGAGTTTGTTGAGAAGCAACTAGCATTGCTAGGTTACTCACCTTCTTGGTTGGCAGGTTGGGCTAACATATGAGCAAATAATGGTGTAATAGTTCATGTAAAGGCATTGCCTTGTTTGGTCAAGAAAGAGAAAGTTCTCTTTGTTAAGGTAGGAACATCCCATGTATTTGTTAACTCTGGTAGGTTAGGGATTTGGTCACTAACTAAAGTCTGAATGAATCTAGGATACCTTAAAAACTTATTAGTTCCTTCTAAATTCCTAGTCATGCCTTCAAAAATTAATTTTGAAAAATTAAAAACCTTGTTATTTGCTAGACAAATACCGGTTGATGCAAATGCAGCAGGAGTTTGATCAAAAGAAGTACTTTTGGAGCTTAAACAGTGAATAATAGCATGAAAAAGCAATTTCCATTGTGGTGAAAATAAAGCTTTAAAGAAAGTAAGACTTTCCCTACCACCCTCATAACCCATGGCTGCAAGGCCATCATGTATCTCTGTGTTATTAAGCATACTAAGTCTATTTTCATCATCTAATCCCAAACTAGCCCTTAGCAATACCTCAGTTACATAGATATTTCTATGATTTACCCTAGTCTTAATGCAAGGTTGATCAAACTGAGTACCTAACACAGCAGTATTCCAAAATTGTTCAACAATGGGAACAGAGACAATGGGACTTACAGTGAGTGCGGAACGAATATGATTTCGAGATAAGAATCCAAGAATCTCATGGAAACCAAAAGAGTCATCATTCAGAGCAAGATTCACAACCAAATTATGCTTAGAGAACACTTGTAAAGCAACCATTATTATTTTTTATGATCGAAAAAATTAGAGAGAAGGTTATAGAATTAGGAGATAAGAATAAAAGATTAGGTGAATCATTTGTATAATTGGAGTAAGTATTTATGTAAATAACAAACCCAAGGCGAAGAAACCGCCAAATTTACAAAAGAGACCCTTAACGGTACAACGGACATGTAGCGGTACATGGAACATACTCGGTACTTGGATTTGTGCTAGCGGTACTTGGATCCATAACGATACCTCACAATTTTGACCAGTTCATGCATTCCACATCAAAAACACAAAAACATACACTATACAATAAAAAATTAGCATAAAAATTATACAGCTGTTACCCCCCTCAACATATGCAGCAGTCTATTGCTTGAGGATACCAATATGTGTCACCAAGAATACAAATCTCTTTGCATCAAATGCCTTGTTCAACAAATCAGCTACATTTTTGTCTGTATGAATCTTCAAGACTTGAATAAGCTTCTTGTCATAGGCATTTCTAATTAAGTGATGTCTTATTTCAATATGCTTGGTCTTGGAGTGAAATACTAAATTCTTGACAATGCATATAGTACTTTCATTATCAATGTAAATCTTGGTGTTCATGAAGTTGAACCCATAATCTAACAACTGATTTTGAATCTAAATTACTTGTCCATAGCAATGAGTAGCAGCTACATATTCAGCTTTAGTTGTAGAAGTAGCAACAATGGTTTTCTTCTTACACTACCATGATATGAGTCTTCTACCTATGAATTGACAACCTCCTGTTGTGGATTTCCTATCATGATTAGCTCCAGTATAATCAATGTCTGAGTAAGCTTCCATGTAGAATTAAGATAATCTAAGATCTATCAAGAGGGTTGTTGTTTTCTAGAGAGAGAAACTAGAGAGGGAAAGAGAGAAAACTTGTATTATTGAAATATGAAAAGTAAACAACCAACACCCTCTCCATCAAAGGAGAGGGCTTATATACCCAAGTCCTTAGTGGACTTGGGCCTTCTAACCCATGGACAGGCCCATGGGCTAGGATGATAAAGTAAATGTATTAACTTTCTAACTACGATCTTACAAAGTTTAATAATATAATTGGAGTGATCGATACTTCTAATATACGTTAAAAACATATTTTCAACAATCTCCCCCCTAAGGGAGGTCACTCCAACTTACAAAGTTCTAAACCTATCATACTATACTAAGTCTTTGTTCTTGTTCTTGAGCTCGTAGTAGTTTCTCTTTTCTTCTTTTTTGGCTTGTGAATATGTTGTAATAATCTTTGAGCTTTGGCTTGCAACATGTTCTTTTGGCTTTGGCTTGTCTTGTGACTTGAGATCATCTTCACGTGCAGTCTTTACCTTCTTGTGATGTTTGCCTCTTTGTGACTTCATGTCCCACATACCTATCCTTTATTGAATCCTTGAAAGTTTAGAGTTGATACAACGGAAGAATTTTAGGTCATACTTTCTTGAATTTTACTGAAATATTTGATGCAGAAGGAATAAGTATGTGAGGACGACTTCATCTGGTACTCCGCAACGCCACTGTCTTCAAATGCAGCAACATATAAGAAACGAATAATGGCTTTGACATTTTATTCTGATTCGATAGCATTTTACCTCCGGTCGATGAAGACTGTTGGACGATAATAAATATCGTACTTGTGACAGGTAGCTCTAATTAAAGATCTCCTTGACAAGATTTCGTGGGTAAACTCGTTCTCTTTATTCGACCGTCCAAAGCTGACTGCGAACATAAAGAGTGAATCACTTGGATAATAAATATCCTTATGATTGAAGCCGTCAATTCATGAATCCTGGAACAAGTGAATTTCAATTAGGATTTTCACCATCGTTGCTTTCCAGTTGTCACGAGCTTGATCCTAATAGAATCTTGCTTGTCACCTACCGCAGTGCTGTTTGATGTTGACACTGGAAGGATTTCCACTCTTCACTGTGAACACTAAAGAGTGCCACTCTGAGTGTTCTGGCAAGATCACTTGGACTTTGCGTAGAGGCCCTGGAACAAGTTTAATCTCAATAAAGAGTTAAACCATCGTTTCTTTCCAGTTATCACAAGATTAGTTCTTAAAAAACCGCACGTGTCACCTACCATGAGCTTGTTTGATGTTGGCTCAAGCAGGATTTCCATCTTCATTGTAATACTTTCGTATCACTCAGATGTTCTGGCAATATTACAAGAATATTGCGTAGGACTCATAAAAAACTTTCTTGTTTTTAAAATTGTGTCCTAATGAGACATTTGATGATCTCGTGGCTCTAGACTCAATGGTGCATTTTGTTTTGGTGAGCAGAGGCTGGAGAGGATTGCCACCTTTTCAATATCAATTTATTCGAGTGAATAAACCGATAGATAACGTGTTGAACTCCGTGACATCGAAACAAATATCTTTTGAGAGATATGTGAGTTTGTTGGGAGGGGTTGTGCATCGCATCACTGGGTCCATGATACTTGTGCATCGCATCACTTGGTCCATGATACTTTGTCTTCAAGATGAGTTGACCCGGTTTCTGCCTAAGTTGTAAGGAGGGCTTCTTTCTTTACACCCTTTATCTTTACATTTCTTTTTCATTCTTCAACCCCTTCAATGCTTACCAATACATCATCACTAGGACCTTTTTGTGATTGTTCCAGTGCTAGCATCAGTACTTGGTCAGCATTTAGCTACGGTCACAATCCATTCTCCATCTTTCCTAATGACTTCTATTTTCTAACTATGGAATTGTCTTTGGGAAGATTCCTCCTGTTCTGGAAGAATCATTGGACTAGCACCTAATCCTACCACCCTTTTGTCACCACATCCGTCGTGAATTAAGTGTGTTTTGGGTAAGTGTTCATATTCATGAAAATTCCTTAAAATCACTGATGAACTTGAGATATAAGTATCAAGAGTGTTTTGTACCTTCAGTGTTTTTGATAACAAAATGCTCCCCCTTAACATGTGCATAGCATATATCAAGTTGGGTTTACCATTAAGCTCTTTTCAATTTTTGCCACATATGTTTACAAGTCTCGTTAATCCCATTTTCTCCCCTTATCCAAAATGTTAACCATCAATATTTTGGATATTAATGGATTAACCGGTCTTTGGGTAGCAAAATGAAATCAGTTGTTGGCCATAGAACATATCAATGCTCCCCTTCAAGTTAATGAGGGTTAGTTGTAGTGCTTGAGTATGATAGATTTTGAAAGATTTAGAATCTCATGAGAAATTGTTGAAACATTATCATACTTTCACACTACAGCAAGCCTCAAAAGCACAATATTCACAGTATTTACATATTCACAAGAAAAAATATGGAGTTGAACTGATATAGTACGACCCATTTTAAATGGATCGTTCCATTAGCTTGTGGTGCGCTCCATATGGTTTTCCACCGACGAATCGTTCTAGACTTCTCATAAGACGTCTTTCCCTCAGCTTTTCATCAATCTTCTTGATCGTATAGGTAGCACTCTGCTGAAATACCGTGTGCCAGTCTACAGTAACCTCTGGAAGAGTCTTGTACTTGTTGAGATGCACCAACTTTTCCCGAATATGGTTGAGAGTCCCGTCACAGAATTTGTTGATCTCTGGAATTCTCATGAACTTCATTAGACCACGGCCATTTAAGTAGAAAATGTCGGGCATCGGGTCAGTGGTGCTGGTGTATGGAGATTTGTCTGTATGCCTCGGTAACACTTGAGTACGTGGTTTTGAAAGATTTAGCTTCCTTTGATAACTTTCTACTCCAAGTTGCAGATCTTCAACTTTTTTCTTGATGACAACTCGACGTGTGTACATTCTAAGAGCTGAATTCAAGGCAATGAGTTCTTTAGAGTTCAAGTGTCTGAGCGCGTTGTGAGTAATCAAAAGAAGCATGTCTTCAATATCTTCGAGACGAAGAAGTGGAAAATATCCTTCCTGGATAGTGTAGATATTATCATCTTCTCTTTTGATTCTGATCTCTGTCAAGTGTTGATAGCTAGTTTTGGGTTCAATCCTAACTCCTTGGATGCTTTTGATTCGAAATAGAGAGAAGACTTGAGGACCTGAGTTGTGTAGACATGCATAGTTGTAGGCGCGTCACACACGCTCATCCCAATGTGAAGCACCCAATTCGGCATATCGATCATATTTAGGATATACTTGTGGAACCCAGAGACGATTAACTTTTTCCTCTATACAAGGTATCAAATCCCAAGTTGCATCTTTTACCAATGTGAAGGAGGTCGCATACTTGTTTGCTCCCTTGACCAAGTATTCGAGATCCTTGCTGACGAAGAATTCAAGTGCGATTTGATCATCATCTGTAGCTGTGGGGAGAGGAGGTTTTTCAGGTGCATGAAGATCGTCCCTTTGAGTAGTTCTCAACGCTTTCAGAAGCTCATTAGTGTTGTACTCGTATTCCGTACTGCTAATCTTGGATTTAACACAAAGTTTGGGATCTTTGAGTCCTCTCACAACCATTTCTTGAGTTATGTTAGACCCATAGGTGTTCTCCAAGTATCTTGAAAAATCTATTGTATTGCTTAGGAATTGGGAGAATTCAGCTTCATCAGCCTTTGTTAGTGGATGAAGTGCAGAAACGTTTGAAACCCAAGGTTGTACATGTGCATTTTCATCTTCCTCGAGTGTATCCACCCATGCTGGTTCACTTGACTCTGGAACATCAGGAAGTTGAGTAGATATAGGAACCTCGACAATAGGTACGGCTACGTCTTCAGTTTCTGGTATGTCTTGGACTGGATCAGATACTGGAAAATCCGGTACAGGTTGATCGGGTTGTGTTAGTTGTTGTTGCACTGAATGTGTGGTAACTGAAGCAGCGGTAACTAGAGCAGATGTGACAGGAACAAATGTGGTTGCAGGAGCGGTTGTGGCTGGAGTATGTGATGAGGCTGTATTAGCATCTACTTCATGAAACTTCTTGGTGCGTTTGCCTTGGCGAGGTGGAGGTGTCTTAGCTTTTGGAGTTAATTTATCATTGGTAACATCATCTTTGTGAGATTTGTCACCTTTGGACTTGTCTTTATCAGACTTTTTATCTCCATCCTTTTTCCCTGTATCACCGTCCCCTTCTTCTTCATCATCACCATTTTTGCCGTCACCATCACCATTATCATCATCATCACTGTGTTTATCACTGTCGCCTTCGTCATTACTACCGTCTTCGTCATCACTCCCTCCTTCGTCATCACTTCCTCCTTCGTCATCATCATTGTCATCATCATCATTGTCATCATCAGCATCATCGTCATCGTTGTCGGATTCGTCTTCCTCCTTCTCTTCATTAACTATAGTACCATGTTTCTTGAATATCTCAGTATCTTCATCCATAGCCGTTTTAAGAGCCTTATGAAGGTTATTTTGAGATTTGGTTTGGTTGTTGGATCCGACTTGAATCATCCGAGCATGTAAGAGTTTCTTCAACTCATAATCCATGAGCCTTTGAGCAATGAGAAAATCTGACTTATGAGTGTCAGAAAACTTGATCATGACATTGCTTGCAGCAATTTGTTTCAACTCGTCTCGCATAGTGTCAATAGATTCCTCAACCTTGTCATCAAGTGATTCAACAATTGAGTCGTTATCTTTGGGAAGAATCTCTTTCTCATCTCGATACTTCTTTTTTAGTTCTCGAAGACGTACGAATGTTGCTTCATTTTTTGCGGTTTCATTTGCTTTGACGTGAGCTAGTTCTTTTGCATGTAGTTTGTGAGATAATTCTAACTCTTCTTGGAATTTAGCAATTGCGTCTTCTTGAGATTTTCTTGTAGACTCTTCACTTTGCTGTCTATGAGCTAACTCTTCTTTGACTCTAACCATCTCTTCTTGTCGGGCTTTCACGAGTTGTTCAATTTGTAGCATAAACAATGCTAGTAATGATGGAATCAACAATATCGGTGCTACCGGTGTTTGTTGTGTAGGAGCAATGGTCATGGCAGTGCTTGAAACTTAAGCAGAGAGAGGTTGGCTTGGTAGAGTTAAGAAAAGTTGAATTGACGCAGGTGGAGTCACTGTAATAACTGGTGGAGGCACTGAAGAAACTGGTGGAGGCATTGTAGTAACTGGTGGAGGCATTGTAGTACTTGTGGCTTTGGTAGATTCAACATTTGTAACAATATGTTCAGTGTTAACAAATGTTGTCGTATCAGTAGATCCGGCAATGTACATATCCTTCAATCCGACATGAGCTTGTTGTTCATCATGAATGTCGACATCGTCATCAACTTGGGTAGATTTCTCACGAAGAGGTATGTAATCATCCTACTTTCCAAATTCAGCAATATCAGGAGGTAGTATGGTTTCCTTTGCTTTCACACCCGAACGACTACCCCCTGTGTCTTTCTTACTTTGCATGATAGCTTTCTTAACATTGCCTCTTTCATTTTTGCGAAGCAATTCTTCTTCATTAATATCTTCATCTTCATCCTCAAGCATTAGCTGCTTCCCACTAGACTTGGCAACACTTTTCTTCTTTTTGGGCTTAGGTGAACCTGTTTCTTCTGATGGTTCACGTTGTTTGCGTTTTCCTTTGGGTTTTTGTGAAGAAAACTCTTCGTACTCAACTCTGTACTTTTGGTTTTCCATTTCTTCCAACAAGTGCTTGTATGCATCACTTGCCTTGATTGCATCATTCAGCATGTGATCCGGAACTTGAGTTGGAATACCTGTATAGATGCCTAGTTGTCCGTGTTGTCTTATATCGATGGTATCATCGTCATCTGGTGTGTGATGAGAGCTCCCTTCACGCTTATCTATTGAGTTATCTCCTTGCATGAAGTAATGAATGATTAGCTTGATGAATCGTGGGAATTGAAAGTACCCAGCCTTCTTCTTTGTTACGGTGTGGAATAGTTGATAGTGAAACTCATCCCATAGTAAATGCGCATAATTCACATTCTTACGTTTGTAGATTCCCCAAAAGATGCAAGCTTGTGGAAATCTCATAGAATCATATCCAGTGGTTTTGGCGGTAATACATCGAATGAGTGTACCGAAGATTGCTTTCCAGGGTTGTTCTAATCTTGCGGTGTTGAATTGAGATGCAGTCCGTAAATCAGGATCATCATATCCAAGAGAAAAATACATTTGAATGAGTGCTTTCTTGTCAGGGTTGTCTACAAACTTTTGACCTTGAGGTGGAGTCGTCAAGTCAAATGCTTTACGAAAGTGAGAAATAGTGAGAGTCTTTTCCTTTTTGTTGATTGTGAATGCAATCTTGGTGTCTGGTATCCTTTTCTTCAATGCCCAAAATCCATGCATGTAAACAGTAGGAACCGAAGCAGTAGCCTTTAATGCCTTCCTGATTGTTGTACGATCAAGAATATCCGTTGCTACTTTGTATGCATATTGAGCTGAAGTGTTGTCTTCCTTTAGCCTAAATTTTTTTTGTATAAACTTGAGAGGCGTGTCATCAGTGACAGGTGTCTGATCAGCTTGAACTTGTTTTGACATGTTTACTGCTTCACATAGAAGATACAAAGTTGATACAAAACTATATATAGTACAAAGCATAAAACATCTAAGCATAACAAACATATCATATACTATCATACCCTGACTAATAAGACAAACACTATCGAAGAGATACTTTCGTAGAAAACTTTCACAGAAAAACATTCACAGAAACCTTTCGTAGAAAACTTCCATAGAAAGCTTTCATAAAAAACCTTTCGTAGAAAACTTTCATGGAAAAACTTTCGTAGAAAAAATCATCTTTCATAAGAATAACTGTAACACCCCCAAATATTCATACTTTAGTTCAGCGGCAGAGTCGTTGGTGTTACGGGATAGCACATTACTCAAATCATAGACAATGCTTAAAAATCGCGTCGGTTTATAATAAAGCATTTTCCATTCATAAATATCAAATTACATAGGTCCCAAGTCATAGTACTTCATACAATTTTACAAAACATTTGAATGGAAATTTTATTTGAATGCGGGCCATAAATTATTGTCGTCTTCCCGAGAATTACCTTCAAGTACCTGAGATAAAACATGTTAAAAAGGTCAGCAAAAACGCCGAGTGAATTCATAAAGTTTAATAAAAACCACTAGTATATCACCGGTATATAATTATTACCGAAAATCATTTTGTACAAATCTTTATCGTAGGCTATAAAATAGGCCAAAGACATTTTACACAAATATTTGTAGTAAATCATAACATAGGATTTTGCCTTCAAAACCATTATACGAACCATTATCGCAAAAACATCATAAAATACGTTTTATAACGTTGTATAGAGTTAAATAAAAACCGTTATATAAAAATGGTTATGTAAAACCAAAACACGAACATAATATCAATAATAAGACCCCGTATTGCTAGTCAGGCAATATATTATAATTCAATGCGTATATCAGTATTTTTGATATTGGATTATTATAAGCCGCATCACATTGCTACCTTACTATAACAAACAACGGGTAGCTAACCCGTAATTTCTTTGCCCATCTAAAACAACGTGTCGTCACAATAATCACTCTTATATAAATCTTCTCATACATATATTCTCTTACCAATCGATGTGGCACGACGGGGATCAACCGTCAAGGCGCGAACCGGGGTGATCTTCCCCAAATAGTACTATTATATGTATAAGCGTCTACCAAATCCATGTAGTTCATAATTCATGCTAATGGGACTTTTAGTGACATAACCTAACTAATAATAATCCATTTCATTTCATTCATCGGGTCATATAATCATTCATTGGGTCATATAATCATTCGAGTCCATATCAATAAGCAAACAATCAGGACAACTGGTGTCCTATTTTCGTTAAAACTAACATGTTATCTCCCTCGCGGGTTTATAAGAAATTTTATAAAACATTTAAAAGAGTGCGAGGCTATGAATTAACGTTGATTGGGAAAGGCGGGTTATCGGCGATTTGGATGTACGGTACGTGCTTCAATCACGGAAACCTAGACAAATAATACTCGTCTTAGACTCTTGTCCAATGACTTTATAAAAACAATGGCTATGTATATATGATGATATCATAAGTATGATGATGATCAAGTGGGTCTTTATCTCTTCATACAACTTTATAGTTGTTATGTGTTGATTAATTTAGACTAGTTACACTAGTTTTTAATCCATTTACATATTAAGGCCCAATAAGCCCATTAAAAGTCCAATGCGTTATATTATCTCATTTATACTTTTAATACCAGGCTAATACTCATATGTTGGGCCCAAGTGGGTTAAGCCCATAAGTAAGTCCATTAGTGTTTAGCCAAACTAGTTGGGCTAATGGTCCAATAAGGCTGGCTACTTTGGCCCGTTAATGTCCATAAGTTATAAAGCTCGGGTTTATCGGTTTTTACTTGTAAAATGTACTTACATATCAGTATATGAGTTATGAAAAGGTGATACTTAGTTTTTACTCGTTGAAAAGTTCGTTTCTCGGTATCTTAACGAATTGATTTCATGTTCAAAGTACGACTCAATTGTTTTTGGTGAAACAAATATTTTTGGTTGTTTTAGAATAAAATGTGCAAGACGTAAATGAAAATGACGTTAAAGTAAATCTAAGTCTAATTTTAAAATAAAAGACAAGTATTTAAAAGCGTGACGAAAATTAAAAGGCACTAAAAGTAAACGACGCAAACTTAAAACTATCTAAGGCAAACTTAAAACGCAACTAAAACTTAAACTAAGGCAAGACTGAAAATATATCTAGGGCAAGTAAACTTAAAGTGCGACTAAGGAAAAAGACGGAAAAAGTAAAGCTTGAAAATAAAAATCAAAAACAGAAACTAAAAATAACCTGAACACAACTTATCCGGAATAATCCTTCGTTCGGAATAAACATTCATCCGGAATGTCACCTTCGTTCGGAATGTACTTCTTCACTCGGAATATTGACCAAAACCCTTGATCCGGAATAAATCCTTTATCCGGAATATGTCACTTATCCAGACTAAAGTCTTGATTCGGAATAATTAAGCTTGATCCGGAATAATGCCTTGATCCGGAATATTTTCCTTGCTGGTCCTTGATCCGGAATGTTGGATATTCCGGATGAAACACCTTGATCCGGAATAATTAATTATTCCGAATAAAACTACTTGATCCGGAATATCTCCCTTGATCCGGAATATTTCTTCACAAAGCCTTGATTCGGAATGTTTGGATCTTCCGAATGAAACCTTGATCCGGAATATAAAATATTCCGAATGAAGATGTCAGACTCGAAACAAACAGCTGATTCGGAATGTCTTCTCTGATCCGGAATGTTTGGTTGATCCGGAATATGGACTTGATCCGGAATATGTCACTTATTCCGGATGGAGGCCTTTGACTCGGAATACTCAACAACAACCTTCACTTGGAATAACCTTGGCTTGATCCGGAATGTTTCCTGGGAAAAAGTAGCAGACAAGCGAACAACAAGGAACAACAAAATAACACGAATCTAGACAAACTTAATCAAAATCAACCAAAAGATTAAATCAAACTAATAATAAAACATCTACTAATCATAAACAAACAATCCAAAACAATCAAACTAACAAATATAACCAAAATAATCAAAACCCACTTTAATCAAGTTAATAAAAACACAAAAACATAAACATGAACAATAAACATAAAGATCAAAGATTAAAGAAATGTAGATAGGAGATCAAACAATAAAAATAAAGATTGACAAGGATTAAAAGAAAACTTACTTGAAATTAAAGGAATTTAAGGTGCAAGACAAGTATTTAAATTTGACAATTAAGTAAATGACATGTATTTAAATGTGCAAAATTAAAGTGGAAGAGCATAGTTTGATCTTCTTAATCCTTTGTTAATCTTCTTAATACTTGGACTTTAATGACTTTGTCTCGGGATTTCTTTGAACTCGTCTTGTAATTCTTCAATAAATTAGACTTGAGTTCTTCGGCTTTTAGTAAACTTCCGTCTTTTGACTTTTTCTTCGATAAATCTTCAGAATTGGTCTTGGACTTCCGTTCTTTTTGCACTCTTGACTTCTCGACTTCGTCTTTCGTCTTTTTCTTCGATAAAAGCCCGTGAATGATCATTTTGAAACCCTAATTTTTTCTCTCTCTTTTTGGTGATTTCCGGCTGCCTCCACCATGGTTTCCGTTCATCTTAATTAAGCAAACTGTCTAATTCCAATCTGTTTTCCACCTATCATAACCGTACCATTGTCTTGATTTGTTTTCTTTTGTGATTCTTGATTATTTAAATCAGTTGTCCAAACAGAATCCTTTCAATGCGTGGGACTGGTCTTTGATTGGTTGAAAGATTTGATTCGTATTATGATCGGTTTTTTTGATTTAGTGATAAAACTCTTGGTAGCCGCCGTTTATTACCTTTTAAGAAATTAGGGTTTTTTTAATCTCTTATTATTTTATGTATTAGGGTTTGGTTTGGTGCGCTGTGATTGGTCCTTGATCTAGGGTTTCGTTTGCCCTAGGTAGTTTTTCTGTTTCGATTGATTGTTTTGTGTATTAGAGAGAGGTGTTTCGATCTGGTTAATGTGTCATGGAGAAGAAGATCGCTGTTACGCCGATCGACATGGACAGGTTACATGCGCGCATGTCGCGTTTAAAACAAGCGAATCACATAAATAGTCCTGACAAGACTTCTGAGGTGTCTAGGGTTTCCATTGCCTCGTCGCGTCAGGATGGAGTCATGATTAATGATTATGAATCGAGTGGTGTTCTTCCATCGTTTGGGGGTGACACTACAGAAAGGTCAGATGGTGAGCCCAAACATGTATCGACCGAGATACATGATGGTGATGGGACAGAATGCTCAAACCAGATACATACGGATGCAAGTTCACTCAAGCAGCCAGTATTGAAGGAGGTTGGAACGACTAGTATGGCTAATGATCATGATATCCAGAATGATACAAGGGGTGTTACTCCATGTATGGCTGATACGATTCCATCCGAGCAGAGTGATACAAGGGTTGTTACTCCATGTAGGGCTCCTGCACCATCAACTGCTGTTCCAAAACCCTCTTTTGTGTCCATGTTACATGGTCAAGCTAAAAGAGTTGCACGTGTAAAAGAACTCCGTAATGAAGAACATGTTGAAGGGGCAGCGGTTACTATTCCTCTCGATGTGGTTGATCAGGTTAGGGCACGATTGACGCATACATTATATGGTCATTTTATAGGGAAGAGATTGGCGTTTCCTTTGGTTGAAAACTATGTTAAGAAAGCGTGGGCGAAATTTGGAATCAAGCGTGTCCAACTTCATGGTGAGTTCTTTTTATTTCAATTTGATTCTAAAGTTGGAATGGAAAGAGTTATAGAGAGTGGGCCATGGTTAATACGTATGGTTCCACTGATTTTGAATATATGGTCTCCGGATTCTTTACTTGTGAAGGAGGAGATTAGGAAAGCACCGGTGTGGGTCAAATTGCATCATGTTCCCATAGTTGCATATTCGGAGGTGGGTCTTAGTCTAATCACTACTCAGATTGGGAGGCCTATTCTTCTTGATTCTTATACAAGTGAGATGTGCCTATCTTCATGGGGAAGGAGTACCTATGCACGTGTTTTAATTGAGATTTCTGCTGATCATCCTCCTAAGGATTCTTTAGTTGTTGCTATTCCTATTGGTAAGGATAAGGGACATACGATGGCTAATATTGGTATAGAATACGAGTGGACTCCCCCCCGCTGCTCGATGTGCTGTATATTTGATCATCATGATGCTGAATGTCCGAAATTGCCTAAGGATGTCATTAATACGATTGTTAATGTGGACGATAATAAGGTAGCTAATGAGATTGATAATGAGGGTTATGAGGTTGTGAACAATAGAAAGAAAAAGGGTAAGAATAAGCAACTCCAGGTTGCTGGTATTAAACTCACTAAACCACCTATTAATCTTTATTACCGTGCTGTTGAGAAAGGGGATAGTTCTAAGGCGAATAAGCCTAAGAAAAATGATTCTACAGGTACTACTGTTCAGAATGCTCCTAAGAAAGCTGGTTCTATTCTTAAGCGTGGATTTCTTAATAACAAGTCTTTGGCTCTTGATTCTAGTCAACCGGGTACGAGCAGCAAAAACTCTTTTGGTGTTTTGAGTGGTTTAATGGATGATGGGACTGATTGGGAGGATGGCTTTGGTCATTCTAATGATGTGCTTAATGCGGATAGTGAGACTGATGAAGACATTGTGATTGATGATCGCCATGGAACTCGTCAGCCGGATACTCGCACTTCTCATTAATCATTATGTTTGTTTTTTCATTGTTTATGTTCCTTTAGGTGGTTCTTTCCTATAGGAGTCATTAGTTTTGTAATGTAATTATCATATGGCATGTCATATGATATAGTGGTTGTTCAAGCTGTGTGCTTGAGGTTAATGTAGCATTGCAGCTACATTCCATTGTACTTCAACGCTTTTTGGGAATATATTTTACCGGGATTGGAGTCCCTTTACCCAAAAAAAAAAAAAAAAAAAAAGCCCGTGAATGCCCGAGTTTTCTCCACTTTTCACCTTTTTGTCCTAAATCACAACAAAAACACAAACCACGCATAATTCCGACATAAATGACATAAAATACACGTTTTGGCTCGGTTATTATTGTAATTAAGTGGTAAAAAGGATGGGTGTTTACACACCTATCAAATCCCCTACACTTGACCATTGCAATGTCCTCATGTAATGCATTAGTTACAAAGCACGTTTACATTTTTTCATCAAAATCAATCCACGTTGGCCTTTATTAAAGAGATAGAAAATTATAAACATTCAAAGTAAAGAAATCAAAAACATACCTTGGGTTTTGGAAATGTCATGAATAATCATCATCCTCAAGTTTTCACTTTCTCCAAACCAAGCTTAAAAAGGAGATCATTGTTATTATAAGTTAGCAAACTAACACGAACTCATGTGGGCTAATTATTCACTTAGACTCCCTTATTCTAGGTGTATCTCTTATATTTTATTGTTGTCTTGAATGATCACGAGGATGCATTGTTGACTTATTTCGATAGTTATTTAGGCCGAAAATAAAGTGAACGATTTAATCAATAGTTAGCTAAAGGACAAAATCTTTTAAAACTGCTTCTCGGGACCTCATAAAGTTCATATCTTGGCATAACTCGCTTCGTGATTTGAGACCTTTCTCGGACCGATATTTGGCAGCGACTTCATACTTCAAACCTTGAGAGACGTTCATGAAATAATGGTCTTCTCTTCATAATAGGAATTTCTTCACTTGAAGTTTTGAGAGATTCTTCATATTAGGACCACGACTTCTTCATTTTCTCCAATCTTTATTTTGGACTTTGATATACAACGATCCGCCTCCTTTTTGGACTTGGATCTATTTATCCTCATACCTTGTTAGGGCCTTTTTGGATAGACTTCTCCATGACTTTTGGGGAGTTTTTGCTTTTCGTCGTGTGTCTCGATCCTTAATATAGATTTTTGATAAATGATTCTTCACATCACTTTTGGATCTTTAGCAACAAAATGTAGCCCTTATGCCTTGTTAGGGCCTTTTCGGACTCGCCAATCTTCGCATCCCGCTTCAATAAGTTATGCCTTAGCTATGAACTCTAATCCATACCGAGCAACTTTTAAACGATCTTGGGCTAGAAGCTAAGTAACTTTTCAAATCGTACAACCTTATTTATTGCAGATAAATTTATTAGCAAGCGATGGGAGAATAGGCTTATAATTAACTCACATAAATTCACGAAAGAATACCAAACTTATAATTGACTCTATCATCTCTCGTTCTCCACAGTTTAAAATCTCAAGGAATGAGACTCGTGGATGCTTAGCCTATTAAATCAAAGTTTTGGGTTTTCGAGTCGCCTATAGGATCTTGCAAACTCTTGGACTTTTTCAAGTTTAGAAATCGCCTTTTAAAGTTCCCTTGATAAACGACTCTCTAGGATCAATTATAGGAACTTGCGAAAAGTTCTTGTTCTTAACCCGTGAGAGTTAAGACTTTCGCGTTTTATAGCTCCCTAAATAAAAGCCTAGCAAAACTTGACTTAAACACGTTAAGGATACTAGCTAGAGTAAACTTAGATAAGTAAACTCGGGTTGAGTCAAAAGATTCACAACGTTTGAAAATTAAAACCACTTTATTCAAAATTTATTCTAACAAAGAAAGAAAATAACTATACAAAGGGAAAAACTAATAGGCCAAAATAGATCAAAATTTTTGAAAAAAGTCGAAAAATTGATTTTCTGGTTAAAATGAGGACAAATACAAGGAAAAGGCCACTTAACTTCGATAGAAGTCCCCCCTACACTTAAGATAAACATTGTCCTTAATGTTTAAGCATGTGGGAGTAAACTCCCCTACACTTAGGACATTGTGCACTTTGTTTAAATCTCGCTAAGGAAGAGACAACTAAAGAGATTCCTATTTTAATATTGAGAAATATAAAATAGTGAATCGAAAAGAGTTTAGGATAGAACCGGGAAGAAGGGAACACGGAATCACGGGTCGTCAAGAATCATCAAGAGTGGATCATTGAGCGCTCGAATCCCTGAATATTATAAGAGAGGAAATAGCAAACACCAACGGGTCTACCCTACACTTAGGATAAAGAAAGCTAAAAGATAGATACATGGGTTGCCTCCCAAGAAGCGCTTGTTTCTGTTAACCGAGTCACGAGCCTGACTCGTCCCCGAATTAAATGGTCCTTGGGGAAGCCTCGAATGTGATACCGGGATCAAAGACCTTGTCCTCGTTCCCGGCGGAATATAATAAAGGAGAGGTAGGAGGATAAGTCTTGAATGGTAGGAAGGTCCTTTCAACATACGAGAAGTATATGAAATCTTGATCCACGGGAGGTGGGTTGGGTAAAGGAATCACATTGTCATCCTCCAAAGACAATGGATGCTGACCAATTGTCAAAGCCGTAAGGTTATCAATCATAGAATGGTCATTGTCACCTCCCAGGTCAAAGCACTCATCCTCATTTCCCGGAGAGTGAAATTGATACATCACCCGCTTGGGCGTGCATTCAGTGGGATGAGGGGGCAATATAGTAGGAGAAGTAAGAGAAGAATTACCTTCCACCTGCGGTACCTTTCTAGTAGAGTCAGAACTCTCCACCTCTGCGATAGAAGGGGGCATGGCTAACAAAGTATGTTCAGTAATAGCAGGAGAATAAGAGCTATCAATGTCCTCAATCCCTTCGTCAAAGAGAGGATTCACCTCACTAGATATGTAAGCGTCATCAAAATCAAATAAAGGGTTCGAATAAATCTTGAAAGTTTCCTTCGGAACGTCTTCATCGGATAGTGACTCGTCATCACTAGAAGTAAAATCATCATCTTGATCAAAAAGAGGATTAGAGAAAGCCAAAGAATCCTCTCCCAAAGTGGTGGTGAAGAAACATCATCAGAAGAAAGTGCATCATACTCATCGTCACTGTCGAATGTCAACTTAGATTCACTTGGAATTGGGACAAGGTTATCAGCACTAGACTTTATGAATTCGTCGGATTCCTTTGCAGGAACTATGCTAATATCCTCATCCCCTAGGATGGGTGAATCCTTAGGCTCTAGAGCCGGCAAGTCGGGCGAAGGAATAGAATTCTCATCGTTCCAAGAAATAGGACTCTCATCGTCATCACTATCATAATAATATGGAGGCACAAGAGGAGGAGTATAAGCATTAAGGTTAGATACTTGCTCTTGTTGCTGACCCGCTTGACATTTCTCCATGATCTTGTTGCAAGCTTCTTGAACTTTTTGATAGGCGTCAAAAAGTGTGGCCATTTGCTCAGGAGGAAGTGCACAAAAGGGTTGATGACTGACGGTGTGATGTGGGGGCTCAAAGTTATACACACTGGGATGATAGCACGGAACTTTATCAAAGACCTTCGACGGATCACAAGATGAAGCATCGTGAGGGCCCCCACAAATATAGCACCACGGGTATGGAGAAAAACCCGGTGCATCTTGAGGATAAGGATTGTCATAGACGGGAGAAGGTGAGAAAGTATTGTAAGAGGAGAAGTATGAATTTGTTGAATTTCAAAATGGACAAAATCCAAATTGTGTATCGTCGATATCAAAACCACACCGCTCACAAGTACACCATTGACATGTTTGAAAACCATGCCATGGTCTCCCACACCGTACACAAGACGAATCCATGAAGAATTATAAATAAGAGGGGTAAAGAAAAGAATTAAACATAATAGAGGATAAAGAGGAATATTTTTGTTGCAAAACTTTGAAAAAGAAATGCTTTTTATGATTTTTTAAATGTTTTTGGGATTTTTTTGAATTTTTTTTGACACGAAAAATAACGTTCACAAGTGAACGGATCCCAAAAAGCAACGCGTCTCTCATAAAAACCGTTAATCTTTACGAAAAGAGCCGGCAACGGCGCCATTTGATAGTTAGTTTTTACTCGTTGAAAAGTTCGTTTCTCGGTATCTTAACGAATTGATTTCCGGTTCAAAGTACGACTCAGTTGTTTTTGGTGAAACAAATATTTTTGCTTGTTTTAGAATAAAATGTGCAAGACGTAAATGAAAATGACGTTAAAGTAAATCTAAGCCTAATTTTAAAATAAAAGACAAGTATTTAAAAGCGTGACGAAAATTAAAAGGCACTAAAAGTAAATGACGCAAACTTAAAACTATCTAAGGCAAACTTAAAACGCAACTAAAACTTAAACTAAGGCAAGACTGAAAATATATCTAGGGCAAGTAAACTTAAAGTGCGACTAAGGAAAAAGACGGAAAAAGTAAAGCTTGAAAATAAAAATCAAAAACAGAAACTAAAAATAACCTGAACACAGCTTATCTGGAATAATCCTTCGTTCGGAATAAACATTCATCCGGAATGTCACCTTCGTTCGGAGTGTTCTTCTTCACTCGGAATATTGACCAAAACCCTTGATCCGGAATAAATCCTTTAACAGGAATATGTCACTTATCCGGACTAAAGTCTTGATTCGGAATAATTAAGCTTGATCCGGATTAATGCCTTGATCCAGAATATTTTCCTTGCTGGTCCTTGATCCGGAATGTTGGATATTCCGGATGAAACACCTTGATCCGGAATAATTAATTATTCCGAATAAAACTACTTGATCCGGAATATCTCCCTTGATCCGGAATATTTCTTCACAAAGCCTTGATTCGGAATGTTTGGATCTTCCGAATGAAACCTTGATCCGGAATATAAAATATTCCGAATGAAGATGTCAGACTCGAAACAAACAACTGATTCGGAATGTCTTCTCTGATCCGGAATGTTTGGTTGATCCGGAATATGGACTTGATCCGGAATATGTCACTTATTCCGGATGGAGGCCTTTGACTCCGAATACTGAACAATAACCTTCACTTGGAATAACCTTGGCTTGATCCGGAATGTTTCCTAGGAAAAAGTAGCAGACAAGCGAAGAACAAGGAACAACAAAATAACACGAATCTAGACAAACTTAATCAAAATCAACCAAAAGATTAAATCAAACTAATAATAAAACATCTACTAATCATAAACAAACAATCCAAAACAATCAAACTAACAAATATAACTAAAATAATCAAAACCCACTTTAATCAATTTAATAAAAACACAAAAACATAAACATGAACAATAAACATAAAGATCAAAGATTTAAGAAAGGTAGATAGGAGATCAAACAATAAAAATAAAGATTGACAAGAATTAAAAGGAAACTTACTTGAAATTAAAGGAATTTAAGGTGCAAGACAAGTTTTTAAATTTGACAATTAAGTAAATGACATGTATTTAAATGTGCAAAAATTAAAGTGGAAGAGCATAGTTTGTCAAACTAGCCAACAAAAACAAATGAATGAAAATAAATCCTATTTATAGAGGAGATTAGGGAGGTGCTTAGGAAGCTTCCTCCCTCTTTCTTCTTTCTTTTATTGCATGCTTTAGTCCTCGATCTTCTTAATCCTTTGTTAATCTTCTTAATACTTGGACTTTAATGACTTTGTCTCGGGATTTCTTTGAACTCGTCTTGTAATTCTTCAATAAATTAGACTTGAGTTCTTCGGCTTTTAGTAAACTTCCGTCTTTTGACGTTTTCTTCGATATTCAGAATTGGTCTTGGACTTCCGTTCTTTTTGCACTCTTGACTTCTCGACTTCGTCTTTCGTCTTTTTCTTCGATAAAAGCCCGTGAATGCCCGTGTTTTCTCCACTTTTCACCTTTTCGTCCTAAATCACAACAAAAACACAAACCACACATAATTCTGTCATAAATGACATAAAATACACGTTTTGGCTCGGTTATTATTGTAATTAAGTGGTAAAAAGGATGGGTGTTTACACACCTATCAAAAGGTTACATTAGACGGGTCCGACCGTCTAAGTTGTATTTGGCGAAAACGTTAATCTTTCGGTCTTAGCCGAAAAGACGTAAAACTTATATATAGTTTTATAACTTTAGAAAACATTTGAGTTTGTAATTTTATAAAATGTCATACTTATTTATCGTAGTATACAACTTATTTTATAAGTATTATCATAAGTTAGTGGGTTTTATATATGTATTTTATAATAATATTACTTGAGTGCTCATTTTATATTATATACCTTTATTCACAAATCTGATTATCAAAGTCACTTTCACCATTTTTGCCATATCTTGAGTTCTACAAGGAGATAGAAGCTCAAATTTGGCAGCACAAACTACATAATGTGTGCTACAAATAACTCCTTTTTAGCTACTGCTCAATCATCCTCCAAGTATCCCTAATAATTCGTCCAAAACAGACTATACAGATTTGAACCTTAATAGTATTTTGATCATATCTTGCTCATTTTATTGATTACATTGAGTGGCCAACTCACCACATATGTAAAAATCATATATCTAACTGTATATTCAATATCCAATCCTTTTTACCAAGTGTTCATATGGTTACTTACTGTTTTATACAGCCCATAAATCTAATCAAGATTTTAACATTTTAACTTGTAGATTTTAATCTTTTTAACCCAATCTATTAACACAAAATCCCCACATAATATTTTGATCATCATTCATCATCATATAAATATACATTTATAAAGAAAATACATGATTACTTTTACAAAATAACAAGATGATAGGAAGGAAACAATCTCTATAGCACTCAATAAGATGAAAGATTGATATTTTTGGATGAACAAGACTTGGTTTTAGGTAACCAATCTTATGAAATATCAACACCACTTCTAGGATCACCAAGAATATGTAGAAGACTTGAGAAATCAGCCCTTGATCTTCATAAAATATCCTTTCTAGTTGTTAAGATCACCTCAAATCAACAAGTCTTCAATGGGTTTTCATCTTATGCAAGTTAAACACAAGATTCATGGTTTAAATTTTTGATCAAATGGTGTTTTGTGGTAGATATGGGACGGCAAGATGGATCCAAGAAAGAGAGTTTAGGTGGTTTTACATGTATGAATGGGAGGAAAATGATTTGGTTAGGGTTGTGTTCTTTTTGTGGTGGTGGCGTCGATCTATCCTTATACTCTAATAAAGAAATCGTTCTATGTTTTTATCTGTATCGAACCCTAAACCCTAGTTTTTAGGGTCTTGCTGGTTATTATCTTTATTTTTTCGGGGATTTGATGCGACGGTTGGTGGTTACTGGTGGATCCTAAGGGTAATGCTTATTTTTATTTGGATCGTCTTCACTCTTGGGGTGGCCTTGTGATGTTTTTCACTTGGTCAGTCCTTTCCTTGACGCTGCGGGATTACGATGAAACCCTAATTTGCTTAGGGTTTGGTTTTTTCAGCGTATGGATCCTGGGTTTTTCAGCACGTTGTCATGGGTTACAATGTTCATTATAAGGCTTATTATGAGGTAACATGATCCTACCCGTTTGGTGGCAACGAGTTTATCTCGTTTATGATCAATTCTAAACCCTAGTATTTGGGTTTCGATGTATGACGACGGGGACCTTCGGTCCTTATGATTACTCAGTTATAGGTTGGTGCGTCGGTGGCTGGTCAATGGTGGTTTTCGCTGTTGGTGGGTGTGAGATTGGTGATGCTCGTGGAGGTGCGGGTTGGGGAGAGGAGAATTGTGACGCTCTATCATATGTTAGGGTTTATGGCATGTGATTTTCACGTGATGAACCCTAGTCACTGATGTCTTGTATGCCGGTCTGAGCATGCATGTTATCGGGTTGGATGCTAGCTAGTAAGTCCAAGTTTTCACTCTTATATCGAAGACGGAAGGTTTAGCATGATTGGGGTTGTATAAGTTGGAAATGGGATTGTATGTTTTTATTATTGTTTCACAACTTTTTTGGTAGTCATAAGAGTGGCATGTCACTCTTATGTAGGGTTTTAGTTGTTGCACGAGAGTGTGCATGGTTGTTGCCTATGTAACGGGCTGTGATGTTAGGATTTCACCTACATCCGTTGTACTTCAACGTTTTTTGGCGTAATATATTTTACCGGGGTTCTCCCCTTTACCCAAAAAAAAGAAAATGATTTGGTTTGCTAGTTTAGTAGTTTGGTAGTTTTGGTTAAGCACTAAAGACATGTGTCCTTAGTGTATGAGATAAGTTTAACACCTAATGTTGTGTGATGTCTAAGACTTGGCCGCCCATAAGGGGGGGGGGGGGGGGGGGGTGAGGCAAGTGTAAACTTGTCTCATCCCCATTAATTTACGGGTACTCCTCGATTCTAGTTTCCTCGATTTACGTGCCCTCGGGTCGATTTACGAAAAACGTTTTTATAAATTGCGAATCAACGGCACAAAACGAATCTAATAAAAATTGTCTCATGAAAAACGGAGTTCAAAAACGTAAATACGTAAACCTAGGGTTTCCGGTTTAGTCGTAAAGGACGTTAAACTTTGCACGTAAGCCCTAATCTCTTCTTGTAAATTTGTGAGTTTATGAACCAACACAAATTAAAATTCCCAAATAATATTCAAGAATAAATTTATTTTCTGAGATGTCGGACTGTCACCAAAAAGAGTGTATGTAAACGTAAGCACGTAACGTAGAATTCTCCGGTTTAGACGTAGTCGATGCTACTTTAAGAGGTAAACCCTTATTTCTTCCCAAAAGTGAGTGAGTTCATAAGTTAACAATAAAATAGTGATTTTGAATAATACTTGAGAATAAAATATCGACCATAAATTGACGGATTATCACAGCAGTTACCCCTAAAGAGGATCTTTGTCCTCAAAGATCGGTTTATCTTACTACTCGCTTGTTATAGAGTCAAGACATGTGGGCATTTCCTCTACATTCGGTCTTTTCTCTCAAGTGTAATCCATTACAATACGTGAGTTTCACCAAACATAACTACGGGAATACGATCAAGCTTAATGTTGACTTACTTTCTCTATCCATGATGTTCACGGGTTTTTGATGAATGCAACTTTTCGCCGATACAAACTTCGTTAAGAAGTAATCAGATTTTCACTTGATAGACATTTTATCAAGTTCGATATACGAAACAGAATTCACACAGCCCTTGAAGTCCGAGGGTAGATCCAGCTTATATGCCTTTCAAACCAACTTTTTACATTATCTCAATGGTCCCATACATCGAGGACTTATTTCCCATGATCTTTCAGATCATCACTTCACTTTTCCATGAAAATTTTTGGCATAAATTCGCTACTCATCATGCACTTCAAGATCTACATTTCATATTCACATAACCTCCTGTCCACTACTGGCAGTCAATAATCAGATCCTAATTTCAACAATCATTTCAGGTCTCGCGGGTCGGGTATTTTTTAAGGTTAGGTTTGTCATCATAGGCAACCTTAAACCTAAAAGACATGTCTAACTCACAATGGGTTTATGTCGGGTATCTTCATCCCAACTCCCACCTACAGGTGCTCTTAGATTTTTATTTATATAGATTCTCGCAGGGTTCAGTCTCAATCCTAAAGCGATAATTATCAACAATAACCTATCCAAGGGTAAATGCTCATTCTATATACTACCAAAGGTCAATCATTCAAACATAAAACAATACTTCTAGTGTTTGTATCGTTACTTTACCTCGTCCCTTCGATTGGGGTGGTAAACAGTACTCTCATCAAAATATGTTCCGAATGACTTCTAAGAAAATCTCTAGAAATTCAATGCGAAGCGAGGATCTTGATAGAGATGACCGATACAGGTACACCATGCTTACACAACTCCTTTAAATACAAAAGAGTCAATTTCTTCATCGAGAATCTATCATTAACAGGAATGATGTTAGCAGATTTGGTCAGTCTGTCGATGATGACCCAAATCGAATCAAATCCAGATGATAACCTTGGAAGATTTATCATAAGAATCCATGGTGGTTCTATCTCACTTCCAGACAAGAATTATAAGCCGTAGAAGCAATCCTTATGGATTGTGGCGTTTAGCCTCAGCATTCGCAAAAGTTAAACATTTACTAACATATGTTGCGATGTCTGCTTTCATATTTAGTCATCAGTACAACTTCTTCAGATAAGATACTTTTATAGAAAAAAATGGCATGAATAGAATACTTAAACTTATGAGATTCTAATATGACTAAATCTCAAAATCATCCATATTTAGGCAACCACAAGCGACCTTCTAAACACTTAACGCCATTGGCTCTCATTTCTAATGGTTTTCATTAGCCGCGAAACTCCTTATTATTTATATTATCCTTTTTACATGCATCAGTTATTTCTAAATTGCTCAGGCAAATTATTCTACACGGTCATTATTAAGGAACACATCCTAATTGGTTCTTTATCCTTTCTACATAATGTGTCAGTATCTACATTCACCTTCCTCGATGAAATAAATATTATGACCGTATTCATTCAAAAGTTCTTTCTTCATATTTTCTAAGTTTTAGTTTCATCTCAACTATTATTTTTATTAGTTTTTCTCAATGTGACGTTTAAAGCGTCGATAAATATTACTAGTGATTAAATAATAAATATTTAATTTTTATGAAATGTAAACGTAAAAATTTTAAATTCCTCAGTTCGTCCAATTATAGAAAAATGTTCAAAATAAATTTGAATTTAGTTAACACAAATTTGATTTATCGAAAAATAATTAACAAGATCCGTAAATGTTCGAAAAATATTTGTTTATATTTCGTTCAAAATTTTCTTAGTTGAAAAGCAAAAAATTTCGTTTCAAATTCCAAGTCATGGTTTAAATGGTTTTCTCAATTCCTCTTAGGTTGTCTTGAGGTATACGCATACATATACTCCTTAGAGAGTTTAGTTAAATAATCTGGGTATAAGGGAATGACTCCTAAAAAGAATCCTTTGATACATATTAGTCAAAACATATTTGCACTTTCTTTTTGGTAAAACCCAAAGCCTTAATGGCTCTAATCTTTGAAGAGTCAATATAGATTCCATTATCTATTAATCACACGGTCAAATAATGTAAAGGATTAAGCCTTAAGTCACATGTTAAATATTCAAGGTACAGGTTTTCACTACTCGGCCAACTCAGGGCAGTCTATAAATGATTACTAACTCCTTCTTATTCTTAGAAACAAACAGATGGTACTTAATGATCACAAGCATGAATTTATCAAATTATAGCCTACACACGTGATTCACCAAATTTATGGATGCTACATGTGCATAGGTCAATCCAAACGACATAACATGAAACTCATAATGTTCATTACAAGTTCTGGATGTAGTGATTGGAATAGACAATATTTTTCGCGGACGCGAAGTTGATGACAACCATACCGTGGATCAAACTTTTGAATATACACTAGAACCTTGTAAATGATCGAACAAGTCTTCCATCTTGGGTAATGGGTATAGACTTTGATCATCAATTCATTTAGCTCATGGTAATCAATAAATATAAGGAATGATAACACCATAGCTCTTTATGATGACGAGCTTGGTAAAATAAAATCTTTCTCCGACCACTCTTTCAGTTGTACGGTAACTCTTTTGATTCAGATGGTGCCGATGTATAGTGCACATGTCATAGGTACAGCACCGAGAATATAATCAATACCAAATTCAACTTGCCTTAATGGCGATAGTCTAGGTAATTCATTAGCAAATACCTCCTAAAGTTTCAGATAACAGAAACATATTTTAATAAGTCCACCTTAGGTTCTTTCTAGATTACAAGATCTATGACTAGTTCATAACCATTCATGGTATAATTTCAAGTCTAAATGCAGGATATGGTCATCCATCAAGAATTATTTAGATCACTTTTGATAATCAACATCTTATCTTTTAGAGGATTTCTACTCGGGTTCCCATCAATTTAGACAATGATATCATGTCATAATCAACCAATCCATTCTAAGCACTACCAACTTTCTAGTTTCAGTACTGTTGATAAGATGTGAACTTATCAAAAGACTAATAATAACTCATAATCCTTCACAAATTCAAGGATGCCTGGAGACATAACTAACATTAAAAGAGTAAGGTCAACACATAATCTACGCGAGAGAATTTCAAATCACATAAAAACGAAAACACTAACGAATATGAGTATATCCCATGTTTTCATGAATTGAGTACGCATTCGAAAGCACCTCGGATTGTTACCCATGTCATTCAAATGGAATCTAATCAAAAGAAATGATAGGAACGTCGATACATCCAGTCGGGTATCAACACTCGGTCATTAGATACTTTTCCAAAGAATCTTACCATGAGAGAATTTGGACAAGAAGGGGATATAAATTGTCAATTAAGACAATATCCACAAATGAGTAAATTTCGATTCAGAAAAATAAATGGTACGGGCACATATGTAGGTGTCTCTAACAATATGTCCTTATTTTTACAATTCTTGCAGATGATGAGATGGCATTTATACATGATCTCATCGTTCTTTTCGGGCTTTAAATGTATAAAAATGTCATAAAATACCATATATATTCTTGTGTTTGTTTACTTGTGTATTTTAGGTATGGATATCGTGAAAAAGACAAAAGATATCAAGAAACAAGGAAAAACAAACAAGAGAAACGAAGCTGTACAATGAACCGGGCCCTAGTTGTGGATTTCTCAAAGAAAAACCCTTGAAGACTTGAAGATTTATAAGAATGATCCCTCATCTATGAAGAAATGACACTTAATCCCCTTGTATATTCATAATTACAAGTTTGGTCTCTTAAGTTTGTCAAATTTACAAAAAGGTCTTTCAACTTTGAAGATTTGGCAAGTTTAGTCCCTCAACAATTCTAAATTGTCAACAATAGACCCTCATGAAGTCAAACATCCAATGAAGACCTTCAAAGATGAGAAATGTCCAAGATCAGCCCTTGAAATATTCAAAAATGGCAAAAATAACCCTTGAAACCCTTTCACCAAAGCTTTAGGGCAAATGTGTGAAATTGGAAACTTAAATAACAAAGGAAATTAATTTTGTTGGCTGAAAAACTCGTTTTACATGTTTTCCCAAACACAAGGACTAAAAGTGTGCAACTGAAACATTCAAACACAATATTGCGCCAAACAACTTACCACCCCCTTTTTCGGATCAAACGAGTTACTATTTACCCTTATGAACCTAGAACTTACTCCACATAAACAAAGGGTAAATTGAAATTACCCAGGCACACGCTTAATTCACATGCCCAGGAACTCATCCCACACCAAAAACCTTCAATCCCACTCACCAAAAGACGCCACCATTCAACACGTCAACCAATCATATTGCAACCTCCTCTCCAGAAATCCTAGTTGGCA
Organism: Glebionis coronaria; assembly: GCA_025667525.1. NCBI lineage: Eukaryota > Viridiplantae > Streptophyta > Magnoliopsida > Asterales > Asteraceae > Glebionis > Glebionis coronaria. The sequence continues at coordinate 335,529,827 of CM046878.1, read as the reverse complement.
AGATCAACGCTTTATAGCTACTACTTGGTCCCCAAGCATAAAATGAATAGCCAAGATCATTTTGGACACCTAACAAAAATCAAACACGCCTCAAGCACTCAAGGGCATTCTAGGGATTTTCTAGCTAGGGTTTTCATGTATTTTTCATCTAGAATTGTCTATTGTTGTCTATAAAAGGACCCCCAACCTATGGTGAGGCCTTTGTTCCAGATTTTAGCTATTTTCTTTGTAATTCCTTTTTATGAAATAAAAGTTTATTTTCTGAAAATTTTGAATTCTCTTTTGAGTTTTATAAAAGTTTGGTGTTGGAATAGCTAAGATCTGAGTTCCATTTACATGTTTGATTGATTTTGAGAAAAGGTTTTAAGGTTTAAAACACTTGTTTTCAAAAATCAAAGGATAATCTGTTTTGATCTTACTTTTGTGTTTGTTCTTCTTAGCAGCTTGTGGAAGGTGGTGCTTGTTCTTGCTAGCACCTCAGCTCAAATATTCCAAAGTGTGGATGTATATTTTGGAGGTTTGAATCTCTTATCTCTTTTACTTTTCTGAAAATATTTCATGATTTATGTGATTTTGGATTTTGGTATGTGAATCTGTGAATTTGTGGTTGATTTGTGTTACTAAGGTTGGATTATTGTTGTTAGGGTTGGTTAGATCTTGGTTTAAAAGTTAAAACACAACAATCCTTTGAAAATCTAAGAATTAGATTCCAAAGGGTGTTTGGGTTAAGTGATTTATCAAGATTCAAGGCAACTTGAGTGGTTGTTTGTTGTTCCTTTGTGGTGGTATTTGTTTATCTGGTGTATTGGGTTACTTATCTTCAAGTTTTGAGGATCTAAACACCTAAATCAATCAAGGGTCTATAAAATCAGTTTTACTTGGAAATTTTGGCTAAAATTTTGGGGACACCTAGATCTAAGGGTAGACTAGGGTTAACAAGTGCTAAGTTTTAGTTAACATAACCAGGGAAAGGGATTTGAGGGCTTGAAATTGGATTAGTGGTCAAATAGATCAGCAAACGGGTTTTGAAAAAGTGCCCTGTTCATCAGTAACTGTTTACGCTTGGATCTGCTTATTTACTTTGAATAAGTGTTTGAAACAAGTTTATTTGTGCTTATTGGACTTTATTATAGCTTATGTATGCATATGGTTCAATTTGGCTGGCTTATTCATGCTAAAACTGCTTTTTAGTTCATAACTGCTTATTTGTCAGGTCTGTATCATATTTGTGGACTGTTTGCTTATTTTGTGCTTATTGAGTGAACTAAATTGTGATTTGTTGATTGATATTGACTCCTTGTGATCCACTGATTACAAGGGTGCCTTTGTTTTCCATTGAATTCAACTGAATCTCTATAAAAAACCAAGTCAAATAGTCAAAGTAGTGGGAACTCCTTTCCCCTGCTGCTAGCCACTGCTAGTGTTATTTCACCTTGCGCTTATCAATAAGTTGTTCTAGCTTATTTAAACCTGCAACAACTTTGACTTTGTAATAGGTGTCACTTATTTGACCCATTTGTTAATTCTGGAGCATTTGAGGGATTGACTTTGAGCTTTGACTAGAAAACCAATAACTTTAACTTTTACATATGTGCTTATCAGCTTATTCAGCTTATTTGGCTTGGCTTATTGAACTTTTCTTTGTTGACTTGTCTTAATTAAGTCATTTAGAGTCTTTTGCAACTTATTTCAAGGTCTGAGGTGGTCTAGAACTCCAACCCGACTATTTTGTCTTTTAGTGAAATTCTACTTTGCTTATTTATGGCTTATTGGGTTTGCTTTTTCAAAATTCTTTTCACAGATCTCTTAGGCATCTCAAAAGAAGGTTGTGTGTCAAATCTGAGCTTATGGCATTAGCTTATTGCTTAATGGGCTTATTGGCCCAATAAGGATAAGCTGTTATACCATTAAGCTGTGATAAGCTCAAAACCAGCTTTTGGGCCTTCAAACTTTTGTGTTCAGAATCAAATTTTGAGTCTGATAGGTATTTTTCAGGTCTTTTGGGCCTAGTTGGAATTTTTCGGCCAAAAGGCCCATTTAAATGGACTGTTTTAGTTTTTAGCCCATTTGGGGGCCCATTAGGGGTATTTTGGTAATTTCACTTTCATTTTCTGTTTGTTTAGGTTAAAATAAACTAGTTTTCAAGTTTTTAGAATATTTTATAATGTTTGGATTTTTATTTTTTTTTGGGTAAAGGGGCATTCCCCGGTAAAATATATTAATCCCAAAAACAATGAAGTACAATGGAATGTGACTGAGTGTCACATTAACCTCAAGCCAAGCTTGAACTACTATCTAATCATACGACAACTCATATGAAAATCCTAGCGTACAAAAACAATAACACCAATAGGAAAGAACCACTTAACAAACAACATTAAGAAATAATAATAGAATCGGGCAGCTTCCAAAGTTGAGCGAACATAAGCGCATCCACCGAACGCTTAAACTTACAAGAAAGAAGCTTAAGCCGCACCTCGTTCCAAATGGATTGAAATAGCTCTGGCACTTGCCTCTTGACCTTGGTGAATAATCGAACATTGCGCTCTTGCCAAATGAAGTAGGCACACGCAGCCATGATCAGCTTAGAAACAATACTTTTAAATAACTTCCGCTTGGCAAATGGCTGAACAAATGAAGTAATATGACTAAAGACTGGATCAATAGAATCCATCCCAGCAAATTTCTTCAATCGGTTCCAAATCTGTCGAGAGAATGGACATTCAAAAAAAAGGTGATCATGGGAATCCGGGACCAATTCACACAACGAACAGACTTGAACCATATTCTGATTAACTTCTGAAACGCGAATTCTGTCTTGCGTCTTCAATCTTCGCCAAAAAATTAGCCATAAATTAGTAGCATGCTTGGGAATACAAGCAGGAAACCAAACAATGTCACTCCATGGGACAATCTGACTCTTGTACCGAATTGTATTCCAGACCAAAGTAACCGAAAACTCCGAGCATTTACCATCTACATCACGCCAAACAACTTTATCCGGGACATCAGACAACGTAGGCATATTTAACGCAGCAATAGAAGGATACTTCGCAATAATAGAATGCGGCCAATTCCACTCATCATTCTGATATAAATCACGAATGCAAGAATTAGTATTCAAAACTGCAGCATGGATATCGCGGGTAGAGACCATGTTAGACAACGGGCATTCCACGTGCCAATTGTCCGCCCAAAGAAACGTAGACGTACCATTGCCTACATTATTCCAAACAAAATTACGAATTAGGGGGCGAAGCTGAAGAACCTTGCGCCATCCCCAAGACATGTTACCACGAGACGGAATGTCCCAAAAGCTTCTGCCTTTGAGCTTATAAGCTTGAACCCAGCGGACCCACAGCGAATTCTTCCCAGCCAACAGCTTCCATATATGCGAAATCATTAACGCTTGATTAAACACTTCAAGCCTACGGATGCCAAGACCACCTTCATTCTTAGGTAAACAAACAATTTCCCAAGCAATTTTAGATTTCCTTTTCCGCATATCTTGGCTCCATAAAAACAATCGCATCATCTGTTCTAAATCATGAAGGACACGAGTAGGGAGAATAAACACGGACGCCCAATAAATATGCAAAGCACTAATCACCGATTTGATAAGTTGCAAACGACCAGCAAACGAAAGCGCTTTATGCTTCCATTTCAAGAGACGATCCTCAATTTTCTCCTTCAACTCCTTACAATCATTAAAAACAAGCCTTGTAGAAATTAAAGGAACTCCAAGGTATTTTACCGGGAATCTTCCTTCAGCGAAAGGAAGAATATCAAGAATAGCAAGCTTAACATTGTTAAGAACATTACAGAAGTAAGCGGTGCTCTTAGGGATACTCGGAGTTAATCCTGACGCTATTTTAAATTCCTCCAAAGAGTTTTTAATGACGGTCACAGAATGCACATCACCATGCGCAAAGAGGAAAAGGTCATCCGCAAAGCAAAGGTTAATCAAATCAAGCTTAGAACAATACCGATGATAAGTAAAGGAAGAACTCAACATCACCTTTCGCTTAAGCATGAGCGTCAGAATCTCCATAACCATAGTAAATAAATAAGGCGACAACGGGTCACCTTGACGAAGACCACGCTGCCCTTTAAAGAACCCATGAAGCTCACCATTTATACATATCGAGTATGACACCGTAGAAACACACTCCATGATCCAATGAACCACACGAGAATGAAATCCAAAACCCACCAGAATTGTTCGTAAAAAGTTCCAATCAACCGTATCATAGGCCTTTTGAATGTCGACTTTAAACGCACACCTAGGAATGCCACGGTCCAAATGATAGTTATGCATTAATTCTTGAGTGAGGAGTATATTATCAGAAATACTTCGTTCGGGAACAAATGCAGATTGATTAGGACTAATGATTGTCTTCAAACTTTCCTTAATGCGATTAGCAATGATCTTGCTAATGCATTTAAAAAGAACATTGCAACATGAAATCGGCCGATAGTCATTGATACGAGCAGGATTTCGAACTTTAGGAATAAGCGTAATGATGGTGTGATTTAGCTCTTTGAGGAGATTACCATTAGTGAAGAATTCCGAAATCGCTTTAGCAACATCATCCACAATAATATCCCAAGCTTCTTTAAAAAACGCCGCTGTATACCCATCCGGACCCGGAGCCTTATCATTGCCCATAGAAAAAATCGCCTCCTTTACTTCTTGTCTAGTGACCATACGAGACATATGGAGAGCATCTTCATCCGAAACAGATGATACAAATAAATTGCTAGTATCAAAAGTAATGGGATCACCTGCAAGACCAAGAAACTGTTCATAGTGCATGACAAAAGCATGAGGAACATTAGCATTTTCAAAAACGACACCCTCATTATTAGCAACAACATCAATACGGTTGCTGATAATTTGATTTTTAACCGCTTTGTGAAAATACGCCGAATTCGAATCACCATCACGAAGCCAATCCGTTTTGGCCTTTTGGATTTTAATATTATTTTAATATAATTTTATTATTAAATTTCAATTTTCACATTATTGCATTTTTTATATTTTTCTTAGGTCTAATACATTAAAATTGGATTTTTGCAACTCTTAGATTAATTTTATCATCATTTTCTTAATTTTTAGAATTATTTTAAGGTTCTAGTAGTTTTTAATCATTTTAAATAGTTTTAATTAGTTTTAAAATTCATAAAAATAGTTTTTATTCTTATTTAGTCATTTTAGAGGTTTACAAAGTGAAAAATCTTTATTTGGGCTTTTTAATAATTATTTTGATTTTTAGGGCTTTAATTAGCATTTAAAAATTAATATTTAATTAATTAAAAGGTTTGAAAAAGTTTTGATTATTTGTAAACTCTTAGTTTATTTAATTTGATTTTTGGTAATTTTTTGGGAATTTTTAGAATTAATTTTTATTTTAGTACTTTTTACGGTTTTTAATTTAGTCGTCGTAGTAATAATTTTCACGTATCCGTCATTCTAATTTCTCATCCCTTCTTCTTTAATATTAATCTCAAATATCTTTACATTTTAGTCACACACATATACCTCCTTGGGAAACGAACTTAATTGGGTCATTAACACTTGATTTTCCTAAATCATTTGTTTAATACTTACCGCTCATTTAAGCTCTTTTGTTTTCCTAAACAAGAGGTGTAATGTATTAGTAGAACTCTACGAATACGTATTATCGTTTTTTTCGTTTTTTTGTGAAATTACTATTACTATATTGTATTAAGTATCACAACAAATACAAAATATCTCCAAAAGTGTGCAAACACAACCTTAATTGGGTTTTGATCTCCTAATTATTGTATTCGAATCTCAAACAAAACAAAAAAGACAAAAATAGATAAATACTTTTGTGAAGCTCGATTTTGAAAAATACAAACTATAAGGTGGGTATAAGGCGGGTATTGTAAAATATACTGTAAAATCCATGATTTTACCATGATTTTATGTAATGAAGTTTCACCCATTAATCCTAGAACACATACTCATATGTATATTTCTATAAGTTGTGTGTGAACTTGTTCATTTAGGTACTTATACCTTTACATTCATATTTGTGTGTGAACTTGTTCATTTAGTCACAGTTCACGAGGAACATCATGCATGAAACAATGACACATAACTAAATATGAATGACGGTTTTCCATCCATATTAGTAAAACAATATCGATGAAAACATCAAGGTTAAAACATCAAGGTGCTGAAAACATCATGGTTAAAACAACAATGCGCTGAACACATCAATACGTGGAAGAACAAGCGTTGGCTTAGGAAGCTCCTAGTGACTACCCACTAGTCACAGGTCAAGTTTTAGAGCCTACAGGTCGAAGCCTTAGCTCTGATACCATAATTGTAACACCCCATTTTGGTAAATGGAATGTCACGCGTGATTATGGCGTGTCATCAAAGCATGCAAGGTAATATGTACTAAAACATACATGACCATAGGGAAAACGGAATCAAACATCGGTTCCTAAACATAAGCCCAAAACATAATAAAGTAAAGGAAATAAGAAATGACTAAACAAGCATAGGTATATGAAGGCAAAGGAAGAAGTCTATGGAAGCTTCCATCCTATGCACGTCCTCCAAATGCTCGAGTCCTGGGTACCTGCCGTTTTGGGAACATGAAAGGAAAACGACTGAGCATAACGCTCAGTGCACGGATATACAAGCATAGCATGAATAACATAAACATATACAACATATAGCAGCGGAATTGATTTAAGTCTTGTAAAACCTGGTATAACTTAGTAAAACTGGTTTTATAGTTTGAAAAGCCTTATGTTTATCTTATAAAAATTGTTTAACATGTTTACCATTAGCCAATATAGGTCATGAAATATCAACGTGCATGAATACTTGGAGGGGTGACCACGTCATGCAATTAGAGGGGCTGCCTCTAATTAATTTAAGTTTTTAGGTAGGAGGGATCAGCTCCTTGTGAAGGATGCAAGGCACACACCACATTCACCTGAATAATCTGCTGAAAACATGTAACCTAGGATGCACCCATACGCCCCACATGATAACATAATATGGCCAAAAGCTGAAGGGACGCCACGAGTTATCACTCCGGCGTGGTGAAGTCATAACATTGGTGCCTCCAGTGTTATGGTTATGGTAACTCCATAACTAGGTGAAACTGGTCATGCATGTATGTGGATTAGGCATTTCTTAAACATAAGCAATCAAAACATATAAAACATATTCTGGGAAAACAGTTGGCTGCATACGGGGAAATCCTAATAAGGAAAGAATGTCCATACTGAAAGGACGGAGAATCCGTACCTTGTGTCCAGTGAACGAAGAAGACGAATGGAAGAGAGTCCTACTTCGATATCACTAATGCTACATAAATAATATACGTGTATAAGTATTCTGACTATTATGTACGTAACTAGTTTTATATCATGTCTTAGCTTGTTTTATATGTTCATGTCTTGTTTTACTGATTATAACGTTATGCTGTGTTTATCATGTATTATGTCTATTCTGATTAAGTATTACTTGTATTTCTTGTATTATTATACATGTTGTGTAATAATAAGTAACTTTCTAAAAATACTAGGTTTCCAAAAATAGAAAGTTTCAAAAAAATAGAAAGTTTCCAAAAATAGAATAGCTGCCTAAAATAAATAAGTTTCTAAAAATAGAAAGTTTCCATAATTAGATTAGCTGCTTAAACTAAATAAGTTTCTAAAAATAGAAAGTTTCCATAAATAGAATTAATCTGGATTATTAAGCTAATAAGATAAGCTTAAGTGTTTACTGATTAATAATCTAAGTCATGTGATTAAATAGTATAGTTTATTAATTATTACATGTAAATTAAATAAACTATAGGTTATAAGATTTAATTAAATATAACATGATTTAATTAGAAAAAATGTAAATAATACTTAGGTTAAAACATGTATTAATATTTATTATTTATATAACCTAAGTCATGAAAATTAATTAATTATATGCCATGTTTTAATAATTAATTAATTACTTTAGTCTAAAATTAAATCATAAAATACTTAGGTTAAAATCATGTATTATTACTAATAATAATTAACCTAAGTCATGTCTAAATTAAATTAATAATACAGCATGTTAAATTAATTTAATTAAATGTTGTAATTATTTAACTTGTAAAAATAATTAACTTTAAAAAAAATCATGAACCGAACCCGTGTTTTAAATCTAAACATGTCGTGAACCGGTCCGTGAAACCCCTTGAACCGGATCTATAAACCCTTAATTGTGGTGAACCGGGTTGACCGGTTGCCACGGTTTAGTCAAACCGCCACCGGCTTAAGCAGGTGGTGCGTGTGGTTTTTCAGCCGAGACCCCCTAATGACCACAAGGCCACCCTGAAAAATGTCGGGGTCCCTTGTCTTCTTGCGGTCGAGACACCCAAGCTAAACCGAGACCTTGTGGTCTCGATTGGTGGTGATCACACAACCACCGAGAGCTTAGCTCTCGGTTCTACACATCGGCCGAACCAAACACCCCTTAAAACCACATGTTTTTAACCCCCATGATTAGATCTAATACATTAACATGTTTTAAATCTTGTTTATAATAACCCATGATTCATGTGTTCTTAGATCTAATAAATAATTAAAAAGAAAAGGTTCAAGGAATTACCGATTCGTGGATAACAAGGAAATTAATAACACGAACGATCTAGCAAGGATTGGATCAACCAAAATCAACCAAACTCCCCTTTTTTATGTTTATATCCGGCGGCCAAAGAGAGGAGCAAAAGAGGCTAGGGTTTTTGTTATTTTTCTAATTCTCTGTATTATGAAAAATATGATATCCTTCCTTTTTCTTATTTAGTTAAAAACAAAGGTGGGTTTGGCCCCCTTTGTTTGTTTATGCCGCAGGTATGAGGGGCCCACAAGGGGAACCCGTTATTTTCCCGTGTTCTAATTATTTACATGCTCTCGTGTCGTGTTTACGTGATTTAATTATCTATCGTTCGTGTCGTAATAAATATTTATACGTGATCGTAATAAATATTACGTAAATACATAATAATAGGTTCGTGATTATGTTACGTTCATGATTTCATGTTCGTGATTATAATTATTGTTGATAACAATTATCGTGTCTTAATACGTATTAAATACTTATCGTGTAATAACACGTACGTAATACTTGTAATTCCTATTCGTGAAATATAAACGTGCTATAAAAGGAAAGTTTTAATCATGTACGTACAATTATATATGTACTGTTCATGGTAAAAGCATGCGGGTTTTACATTTTTTCTTCGACAAAGGGGGAGAAATGAAATAAACCCGTCTTCGAAAATCTTGTTTTATACTTGATTGGGTTTATATGTTGTCTCAATAAAAATGGAGAGATTGTTAATGCAATGATGCCTAAAAACGTTACTTGCATTTTTCGGTCTCGCTTTGTTTTGATTACGACAATATATAAAAACAAACATTTACGAAAACAATGAAAACCTAATTCTTGAGTTCAAGTATTTTTTTATTTCATCCATCACCACTTAAAGTATGAATAAACAAGTTCTGAACCTAACTAAGTGATCAAGGATTTATGTTTTTTTAAAACTCACTTTTATTTAGAAGTGACAAAAAATTTTTATAAACATTATGTTTAAGAAAATGTATTATTAAAATAGATAATGGAAATTTGAATTTTACATATTCCAAATGGTTTAGGAAAATCCGTTTTGGATAAAATCTGCACCAGATGGGATTTCACCACTAAAAGACAAAAAGAAGCGGACTCTAGAGCCGGCGGCTCAAAATAGGTGTCTGCGGCTCAATATCAATAATGAGTCGTGGGCCTATTTATTGAGCCACGACCATATATAATTGTTGGGCTTTTGTTCTATAAATAGTAGACCATTTCTAGATTTTCTTTTCACCTCTTTTGCACACAAATTATCAGATTCAATCCACCTTCTTTAATCACACAAATCCTTGGTTATTTGGTTGATTATACTTGTTTAGAAGTGAATCTTTCTCCTCCCCTCTCATCCTCTCTAGTGCAAAGAGAAGAACACTTTCATCTTTCAAGTGTTGTGTCTAACTCAAGATCCATTGAAGATCAAAACTCTATTTCATTCTCGTGTAGTTCCAAATTGTTGTGTATATTTAGAAGTTGTGTATGTATTGTGGTTAATACTTAGTCCTCAAAGTATATTGGTGTATATTGGTCCTAGCTAAGATTAGGTCTCGACTTTTAGCTTGGAGTTGGAAATTGGTTAAGAGACGTGTACGGTTTCTCCACCTTAAGGAGCTTGTTTATTAGTGAACCTCGATTATGGAGTACTCGAGGATTGGAGTCGGAATAAAGAGTGAGCTTCGTTGCCAAACCACTATAAATCATTGGTGTTCGGTTTGATCTTTCCTTTCCTTATCTCTTTCCATTCATTATTATTTATTGCATATACTTGTGATTATTAGTTTAGTTACACTATCACTTGTTCATATTGTGCCTAAGAAGATTTCACATAAATCACTTAAGTCTAGTTTTTGAAAATGATTTTTTTCAAAACCAATATTTGATCACTTTTACTTGAGAAACTATTCAACCCCTCCCCCCCCCTTTAGTTTTTATAGCTTTCTTGCCGCCCGCTTTCTGGTTAAACACACCGCTCTTAGTCATATTGAGAGTTTAGTGTGGGGTCCCACGGATGCCGCCAACTTGTTGACACAAAAGTTGGATGGACCATGCTTGACCCGAGTTAGGCTTAATTCGGGTGTTGAGGACTCCGACTCTTACACCAAGTGAACATGTATGAAGACCCTGCACACTAAAGAACAAACACCGTTAGGCTTACCGTAAGAATTTATCCCACGATTAGACTACAACGTGAGAGTAAGTAATCGGTTTGAGAAGGTTGATAAGGTTTTAGTGTATCGTAGATCGTATCTTTGTGAAACCTCAGGGGTTCCTTTTATACCTGGTGAAACCCTAGTTGGGCTTCCCTAATCTTGCGGCCTAAGTAAGAGATAATTACCATATACAACGAGACCCTTATCACGTAAATAAGCAGAGTGTATATCCTCTTATCTTAGGTGAATCATAATCCTAATCAGACTATGATCCTGTCTGACTCCACCGCGTGCAGTCGGAGAGCGATTTTCGTGAAACCGCGTGCGACAACAGCTTATTGGGCCTCGTGGGTTTCAACGTTGTCTATCATAACCCATTAGTAATGGATTGGATACGAGTAGTACCCGTGGGTCGGGTCTACAAACCGACTAAAGAATATATGTCATCAAATACTTAATGTATAAATTTAGTATATAAAAAAATATTACTAGAAGAAACATGAAAGACTCGTTCTACGCAAAAACATTTAATTTGGTTACCACAAATTAAGGGAGAAACATTTGGATGTTTACTTATTTGGTAACATAACATGTAGTTTGAGTAATTACGATCTAAATTGCAATTCTAGTATTGTTCGTACTTATTTAAATACATAATAGACATTTCCATATAGAGAGAAATTTGTAGTGAATAAATTTTGCGTGTGTTTTTTTTCGTGTAGATTTCGTATTGTATTCAAAATAAAACAGATTTTGACTTTATATGATACAAACAAATATTGCTAATAAGTTGTTACAAATATTTATATTAGATGTGTTGTTACACATATTAAAAGATCATTATAAATTTATTCAAGTAAAAACACTCATAAATATCTACATCTACAGCTAATTGTAAAGCATTTTCTCTTAGTTTTAAACATTCAATTTACATCTATTTATGCATAATATAAAAAAATGCAAATGTAATTGAAATTTTCAAACACAAAAAATAATTAATACAATACAAGTAATAGACATTTAAAATAGAAATTAGTAATACTATTTAATATTTACTTAATACACATTATTTAAAAATACAATTATATATTTATATTGTAAAACAATTAAAAGCGTATATCTATAAAAGCCGTCTAAAACCTATTTCCCAGGAACATGAGTGGTCATCGATTAAGCTAGCAAATAAAAATTGTCCGAAAACAAAAGGACTAAAACCTTTAAAAAATGGGTGAACATGACCTAATCGAGATCATTTTCTTTTTGTTAATCACGGGTATTTATCACCGTATCGCATGGGTTCCTGCTAATATACTAGCTAACTAAGAAAATTTCTTCGATAATAAGCAAGATAAAATGAATAAATATTAAGTTTTGTTATTTAAAGAACAATCCTAAATACTTGATATATGCTTAGACAAAGATAGCAAAAACTAGTATGTAAATATATATATATATATATATATATATATATATATATATATATATATATACTTATATAAAGCAGGGTTTTTTCCACTATTTTCTCCTCCAAAATCTTTAATCAATTGACACGTGTAAATTGTATTTTTAATAGCCATCGGATCATTTCCTTTCCATATATCGTTTCCTGATTCATATTCATCACCCTAAACCCCAAACTCAGCCCCCACAAATTCAATTTCAAATCTACACTGTGTAACCGATTCACCATATTCAAATTCAAAATAGATACTCATATCGAAATTCTTTTTCATGTTGCTGAAGACGAAAACCCGGATATGGAAACAAAAGCACACCGAACCGAACAAGTTCAATTCATCCATGATCCACCACATGTTTTGAAAAGAGGTAATTATTTTTTTATTGATGAAACCCTAAATGGATTTTCATTATCAGTCATGGAGTATTTTCTTTAGTTGTTAGCTCTATGTTTGAAAACCCCCAAATCCCAATATTCGAGTTCTCATTAATTATTTATCATGTAACCAAGGTTGTTTTTTGGAGTATAAATGCATAAATGAATTTCCTCGATTTTTCTTATGACTTATGTTGAATGTTGAATCTCGCATTTTTATCAGAAAGTCTTATTTTTGATTTAGTTGGTTTAATGTTTGGTATGTGACGAAATTCCAAATTTTATATTTTACGATCTGATAATGGGATTTTCTGTACACCATGTGTTTCATGAAATGTGTTTGAAGCTGTATACGTTGTGAATTGTATTTATTTGTTTTTAGTTGTTAATTCAATTATGGTTTCAAATAGGTTAATATTTGATTAAGATTTTGCTTAATTGCTTGATGCTGGTGAATAAGTTTTAAATTAGTTAAGCAAAAACTGTTAGAACCTTATAGCTTAGTCGGACTTGTGAGTGTTTGATATGTTACTTATTGGTGAGTTTTTATCATATTACAATATAAAAACCAATGAGTTTTTGTCTTGAACGTCAATTCGCCATAGTGAAATATTTGTGGAAAACAATAAATTGAGGGTTTTGGTTAATGTTTTGCAACGAACCTAAAGTTGTGGAAGCTAAAGCTAGATATAAAGACAAACGTGAAGGAAATCCTCATATGATGTTAAACATATCAGATAGAACATGGAACTTTAAATATATACAGTTTTTTTTCGTAGTTTTTATTTATCGTATGGTAAAGTCTTTACGGGCTTCATAGCTTATTTTTTGTTCTAATCTGATCTTTTAATGAATAAAGGCTATATGCTTTCTTTCGCATATCATGCTTGAATTGTATTAAAATTACAAGAACGACATAGACTGTTATTGAATTTACGTCTTTATTTATGGTAATGTGTAGCTTGATATGATGCTCATCATACTCCATTTTATTTGTTTTAGCAAAATTTTAGGTTAGTTTTTATATTCAGCTCATGATTTATTGACTGAATTTTTGAAGTTCATAATTCGTATGTTATTGGAATGATAATCTCCTATAACCACCAACGTTCGAAGTTTTTATTATTCAGTAACAATGTTGATTTCTTATTGCTTCTTTCTTCTCTAAACCTATATGGATATTTTGAACCTAAAAAGTGGACAAATAAAGGAAGGGAATCCTGTTGTGTATTTTAATATCGGCAAATCCTTTATAGTGACATTTTTTAGCAATCAAGTTTGTAAAAACCTTTCATTTTATGATTGTCTATGAACTTACTTTAAGGCATTCTTTTATCCTTTCGGAAACGGGAGATGCTACGTTGTTATTATTGTAATCATTTGGTCCATTCTATTACATGATTTATTTTCCATCACTAATTTAGTTCGAATCACCAGGGTGATGATGTCAATGAAGATGTTCTGGAGTTTAATAGGACGCGTCAAACGAAGTTTAATATGTACGTACACAGTACGTATATCATTTCAATTATATTTTTATCATTCTTAAAGTGTTTAGAGAATTTTCACTATTACTTTTTTTGGTGTATGCAGAAGCTAATGAAGAACTGATAATGGCTCAAGGGTGTATTAATATGTTGTTGCATCTGATGTCGATGATCCACATACACTAAGAATGGTAGTTGGATCTATTGCAACCGATGTGGGAATGGTAATCAAGTCCTATTCACCTTCCTTTGTTGGTTTACGTGATAATGATATACTAATTGTTATTTGATATCTCTTTGTATGTGTGTTTATATAAGTTATTTTGTTTCACACTAAGTTGTAATGTTGGAATGGTAAAAGAAAATTTAGAGTTGCAGATAATGCTTCTTAATATAAGAACATTAACTATTAGCTGAGATGCCTAAACGTAAAAAAGTTGTTACCTATATCTAATAACACAATAAGTTACTTTATAGCTAATTACAAAACTAACTATTTTTCCTCGAAATAATCAGATTAGTGGAAGTAGATTAAAGATGATTATGTCTTTATCTTTTGGTATGAATCTGATCTTAAATGTAATATTGTTATGCTTTTGGTATGAGTCTTTTATCTTGGTTCAAGATGATTGGGTTGACTATGGGTAATCGATGGGGTTTGATTTAAATTGGTCATTTTTGCACGAGCTTGGCTAATACTGTACCAATGACGGATCATATAGCTTTTTTTTACTTGATATATTTAGTGATACATTTTGATTATAGTTTTATATTTGTAAATGATGAAGGGTATGGTGGATTTTGGTAATGGGTTAAAATAATTAAAAATATTGATGCATAATAAATATCAGTCAAAAATTTTTGTCCAAGATTTAATTTTATATTAGAGCATTTTATTATAAATCTTAACTGATCAAGGGGCTGTTTGGAATTTGCAGAAAAACTTTCAAAAATACAATTTTGTATTGGTCTAAATGTTGGCGTCAATGCACTATAAGCTTTGAATGGCGCCATCGATGTTTTTTACCCTAAAAAACTATGTAGAAGTACTGTTTATTTGCATGTAATAGTATTAAATGATGCACACAATGGTACTGTTATAAATTGGACTACTCATTGTTGAGGTATGTTTCATTTATAATCTGTATATTGCAATCCTTTGCGTAGTTGTAACATGAGGATCATTTATGTGAAGCTATTATATGTTGATTCTGCATTGTGCCTAATTATGCAAGTGAGCAGAAAATATTGCAATTAAAGGGTGGAATGATTTGCTTAGAGAGCAGGATGAGAAGAATTTCAAATCAAATGAGTTTGGTAAGGGAGCCATTGAACCTCCTCTGAAAGTATAAGAATCAGAAGATGATGGAACAAATGTACCAGTATTGGATAAAGGTTAACAGTCACTTGAAGTTCTTGAAGATAAATGATTAGCTTTGTAATATGCTGAAAGTAATATAAATGGTTTGGGTCACTAATTGTAATCATGTATTTTGATTTTTGACTTCAATCCTTTGTTTTTTTTGGAGACATTAACTTTATAGATTGATCGTATTAATTTTTTAGTCCATATATTATCTTTGAAGAATTTTTGAAGCTAGCCGCCCTAGTTATTGTATAAACAAATGTATAAGAGAGTTTGTAATTAACTCCAAGCTTTATGTAACGGATTAGTAGTGCATTTCTTGTAAGCCTCTTATTTTGTCTTTTTGGGTCTGTTTGTTAAAAGATTTTTTTAAAGCGGGTAGTTTTTCTTTTTTAAGATAATATTTTTTTAAAACAAGTAATTTTGTTTGAACAAGTTTTAAAAACCCGCGCTTCGCTGCGCCGATACTACATGTATAAGAATTTAGTAGTATTAAATATACAAAATGGACATACGTGCTCGTAATCTAATTGAACCAATTAACGTTCAAACGAACCACATCAACAATGTCATTCTCTTCAGATATGTAAGTTGGCCTTTCAAGTAGAGATGCTCCTGATTTAATTCTCATGTTACAGCCGTCACGCAGTCCATACCACCAACACAATCCTATGACACCAAACATAACAGTTTGCATTTGTAAAAAACTCTTGATCCCATAGAAACTAACCTTAATCACACTGAACATTTGCAGAAAAAGTGAATTCAACAAATTGGAAACAAAGTAAAACCGAAACCACATATATAAATTCATACAGAAATATTGCTATCGATTAGGAGTTGTTGCTCTTACACTTAAATCCAAAGATAGATAATTAAATGCATAACATAAATCGCTTTCGTGTAATAGCTGGAAACCATGAAGTTTTAAGATATCATACAATAGACCATTGGCTACAGAAGCTTGACGTTGCGTATATGTGTTTAAGTAAAGACGTTTTGTCTAACTCACATTATACGTCATAAAAAATCAGACACAGATAATGTTATCCACATTTATCAAGAAAGTGCATGATGTTTCATCGAACATTGCTACTACATAAAAGTTGAGTGTTGATACAAACTACAAATTAAATAACAGTAAGTCATGATACATCACAATTCGATTATTGTATGAAGAACTCTTCTTGTGGACACACATCAAGATTTAAAACCCCATATTCATATTCATGCATTCAACTTTAAGAAATGCAAATTAACTTCTCACTCGACAATCACCAAAACACACTTAAAAACTCGGACTTTTATCAAACCAAATGACTTACTTTGGGATAAAATAAAACCGAGATACTTGAACCCAAACCCAAACCCAAACCCATGAATTCCAGCTTGAATAAATCGTAACTTCCCTATAAAAAAACCAATCAAGCAATAGACTAATGTAACTTAAATCCAAACAATTAAAAACAAAATTATATTAAAAAAGAACTAAGCTTACATGGTTGCTGAATAATCAAATCAAACAAAGCCCACAAACCAACTTCAGCTTATATGGGTCTTTGTTCGTCTTCACCTGCCTTTTGATCTTTTGATAAACATGCAACATAAACATCAAACTAATATTAAAAACAAAGAAAAAAAAAAGGAATTCGTTACCATTCCCTTTTGCAATCTTCAAGTCAAATTTGGTTTACTTAAATAGGGACTCACCATGTAGGCCTGTTACAGAAAACATAAACAATAAAAGATTTTACTTTTAATTAAATCTAAAATGTATAGTTGAGTGATTTCAGAAAAGGGGGTTTTCGGCGAGATGAGATTTATGTTTAATGTTGGTGATCCGCAGCTTCTGAAAAGTATCGAGGAAAAAGATTTAAAGAAAAGGAAGACGGTGGGTAACACGTGTTTTGTGATTGAGTGAGAAACTTGTTGTGTCATAGAGATCTGGGGGAGACACACTTTACACACTTAAGGGACACGTGGTCAAAAAAATTTCCCGCCAAAATAAGAGAATATTATTAAAATATTCTAAGATCTTTCTAAAACAATATATAGTTATAATATATGAGTTGAATTTTTTATATTAAATAAGTAGTTTTTAAATGAAAAATTGATTCGATTCATAAAGTTTTTCAAATTCTTAAAAGCTGTTATTAGAATTATAAATTATTGATAAACCCTCCAATCATATTATAATTTATTTAAATATGTATTTTTAATTCTTTTATACCTTAATATTATTACAGTAAAATCATAATTGGTCAAACACTTCTATTAAAAAAATAAAAATAAAGCTTATAGCTCATGTTAACTTTACAGCTTACAATTAATGACTTACAATTTTTTGTAATACATACCCTTGTCTAGTTGTCTGTATATTTCAATTAATTTTGTAATACATACCCTTGTCTAGTTGTCTGTATATTTCGTCGAGTCTCACACATCTTGATACAACGACACATGGTATGTTTTCTAGTTGTGGCATTTCTTCCTTTGCTGTATACCGTACTAGACTATTTAAAACACAATGAAACTAGTCTTAAGAAAGTTTACTGACTTGGCTCGCTAAGTCCACACAATAGAGAAATCTGACTAAAGGATATGGAAAGATGCTGATTGTGCATACCTTGCGATCATAAAAGACAACAAAAATTTATACAGAATCTTGTATGTGTCTATATGTATTTCACTTAATCTACATAGTATGGAAACCAGGATTATGAATGCAATCTATATATGCCGATTAATGGATGAGATTCTTAGAGTATATAATCAAGTATGGTTCCAAATACGTATATACCACAGAAAGATTTTAGAAACCGTTGACACGGCGGCAACGACACCAGAAAGCGGTGCCACCACTTCTACCTCGAGCAACAGCTATTTCTTCATCAATGTAAAACCATATAAAGAAGGGATTCTTCGTAGTTGGTTCACTTTCGTCGCTTCCTTTAATGTTAATCTCCAGCGGGTTAAAAGGTCCAATTTTCATTCGTATTAGCTCGAATACAAAGGCCAGGATTCTCTTTTTCCATGAAAACCTACCTTCAAATGTCAGGCACCCGAGAGGTCCTAGGTAGACTCCGTTTTCGATCCTCCTTGCCTATAAAATTAAGGCATCACAAGTTATTTATGCAGTTTTTGTAACTCTAACTATGAGGAACATATGGAATTTTTTATACATACTCGGCGGTACGCAAACATGGGTCAAATTACTAGAATTTATGTATAAAAGAAAAAGGGTCAAATGTACCTAAAGTTGAACATAGTGACAATATAAAAATCCCCTGATTCGCTATGATACAGGTTCAAAATATATAGTACTGTGGTTTTTCTAATCTAAATTGCACATTGGTTATTCATAAATATATTATAAAAACATAATTTTCTTTGTAAAGCGTTACTTTTAACATGTAATATAAAGGGTTTTGCTGACAACAACCGGTAGGGCTGTGGTCGAGCAAGTGATTGTCATTACATTGCTATTAATGACTTATCATGATTGAATGGCAATCACTAAAATTATGGAAACAATAAAAAAAAGTGGATTCATAACCCATACAAAATCTATCTTTTGTGTGTTTTGTCGTGCAATTCTTTTCTATCCACGAAAACAAGTGTAGCGCTTTTTGTTAAATTTTAAAAGTAAATGGCTACATGAACACCAAAAAGTATCAGCTCAAAATATCAGCATCTAGGTAATTCAGTTAACATATAGACTTCAAAGTTAACGGGAAGTCATCGTTAAGGATGCTTAATTAATAAGTTAAGGATGCTTACAGCTGCATCAAACCTCTGAACTGCAGTAATGGGAAAGAATTTGCCACTTTTCAGTCCTTTCTGTAAAAATAAGTAGTAAATGCAATTATAAGTACAACAACAATACCCTATTATAAGTATATTTATTAATATAGAGCTCGTAAAATGTATAGTTGGCGAGTTAACCTGCGCTGTGTATACAAGCATCCAAGTATTTCCAGGGCATTCTGATCCACCAAGAGTTTCACAAAACTGTGAAGGATCCATTTTAGCCTTCTCTAGCAATTTGAAGGCTGATAGAATCTCTGTGTCTGGTACATTTCTAGTCTTTGCAGCTTTCTTTAGTAGTGCTACACTCTCCTCGACTTCCTAAACAATTATTCTTTAGTTACGGAGTGGCATTAAAATATTGAAACTGATTGCGTGGAAATGAAATACAGTAACAAAAGCATGTTAAAATCAAAACCTCCTCATTATTGTTTAATGGCATACATATATAATCAACTAATCAAGACCCATTTTCTTCCCGTTAATTGTAAACTCATGATATATAATTATTCAGTTTTTATACTTCATGCTCATCTTTTTTTCTCCAAGAGCCGGGAATAGGTAGTTAGAGGGTGTTTGGGACTGCTTATCTTTTTTACCGGCAGAAAGCAGTTTGGAGTGTTTGTGTAATCCAAAGTGCTCTTGCCATCTGTTTATTTTGCGGTTAAACAAGTAGTTCTGAATTGGCAGGTATGGAGCAGGAGCGGTGATGTCGTGTCTCAAAGTACTTATATGAGATTAACTTGTAGCTAATTAATCACCCTAAAGGTGGATGTTCATTTGATACCATCTAACTCACATGCAGAGGCGGAGAAGAGGCAGAGACAGGAGGGGCAGGGTAGGCACGTGCCTATAGAGAAAAAAATTGTAGTGTAAATTTACTAAAATATACGGCTATTTTAGTAGTTTCCCCCCTAACGAGCCGCTTTATAGTGTAGTTTCTAAAACTTATCAAAGTTTGTCAATTGACAAGGGGCAGAGAGTCATGTGACTCCTCTAGCGAAAAAATCCTTAGTGTAAATTTTCAAAAATATGTTTTTTAATAATTTGCCTCATCTAAGAACTATTTTGTATTGTAGCTTATAAAAATATCACCCTTCAAGCGGAACTTTCTGGTTTCAACCTCCGCCCCTACTCGCATGTGATAAATAAGTATTGTGATAGTTCATTCACATATAATTCTGATAAAAAAAAAACTATAGGTGACTAGAATCAATCTTGACCATCCATGTTAAATTCCATAAGTTACACAGCATACATGCCAGAAACAGAAAAAGTAAACATTAGTAGCAATTATTAAATCTTGAGAACATAAAAAAGGAGAATGTCATGAACAAAACACTTGCATAACCTTAACTAATTCATATAAATGTGAAAACCTGATTGGGTGTTGATAGTAGTTCATCTTGGTCAATAACAAGAGAGTTTTTCTCATCAACAGAGGCACTGACTGATGATCTCAAACTAGTAGAAAATTGAGTTGGCTTTGTAAAAAGTACTAAAGGGTGATTTGGTGGTCTGAGAAAGATGTGAGGTGAAGAAGTAGAAACCACCACATTAACACATGGTGGTTTGGTAAGGGAAAACATAGAGAGGAGAGGATTTTGGTGGTGGGATTTTTAATTTCCTACTTTATGAGCATCACTCGTTTCATTTTCTAGTTTTTCGTTTCTTTTTTCTGTTTTCTAACATAAATACCTCTTTTTTTTTCTTTTTTTTTTTAACAAATATACCTCCTATTTTGTGTTAATAAAAAAACATACATTCCGGTTATTAAAGAAACTTGTATTTTGGTGAAAACCAAGGGCTCAATCTGGACCATCCATTTGGGAGGGACCAGATCAAAGGATAAAAAACACGGAGGGACCAAAACTGTTAACTTTGCAAACTTTAGTGAAAGATTAAAAATATACCAATAATTAAAACGTAACCACCCGCTCATTTTTCGAAATAAAAAACACACAGTCTCTCTATCTCTAGAAACAAACCGTCTCCCATATATTTTCTCTGACTAAAAACATCTACAAATCATGAAAAAAGCCACAAAAAACCTTCAAAATCAAACAAAAAAACACAAGAATGGAAGAACAGAAGAATATTGCATCTGATTCGAGCAAAAAAAAAACAGTGAAAATCGACGTGACAGAAGCAAAACTAGAGGGTAAAACATATTTATTCAATTTATACAACATTTTCTAGTTTTAATTTGAAGATTTTAAGTTTTAATTATGATTAATATGATTTAATTGATTTATATGATATTTAGATAATTACATGCATGCTTATGAGTTTGATTACATGATGTTTAAACGATTTTTGTGAAGATTAGAATGCTTATTTATATTTTTCATGATTAAAATCTGTTTAATTGATGATTTATAAAGTATTTTGATGATTATTGAGAAAATTAATATGCTTATTATGATTATAATTGATTTAATCAATTAAATTGATGATTTTAGGCTTAAAACCAATAAAAAGGCTTGCCACTAAAAATTATAGCTTATAACGAAAGATAAGTGGTTTATCACTATTGATATACAATTAAAATGCAAAAAATATTGTTAAAACTTTTGTTTATCAACAATGATAAAAGTTTTATCACTAGTGATATAACATTACAGAAAAAAGGTTTTAAAAAAATAGTTAGAACTGGGATTATCAACGAGAAGTGGTATATCACTAGTGATATAGAATTACAGAAAGGAATTTAAAAAATAGATAAAACTGATTTATCAATGAGAAGTGGTTTATCAATAGTGATATAGCATTACAAAAAAAGGTTTTAAAAAAATAGTTGATAAAAGCATTGGTAAGTACTTTATCACTATTGATAAGAGGGTTATCATTAAAACATCAACTTAACAATTTTAAGAGGCTTATCGGTAGTGATAATAGGGTTTACAAAACATTGCTAAGTGCTTTAACACTATTGATAAAAAGCATTAGACAATGAAAAATATGTAATAATGACAAAAGTGTAACAACATTTTGGTTTTGGTAATTTTAAAAATTTAGGAATGCTAGTTGATTTGAAAACATTAATGAAACAAATTATATACATTTAGGTTTGTATGTAAAGTTATTATGTATCAAAGTGCATCTTTACTTTAGATACATAGTTACCAGTACATTAATACAACTAGTTAACAGCCTCTCGTCCATCTTCTATTCAGAGACTAGATGTGTTAGTTATTTGAATGTATAATCATTAATCACAAGCCAAAGTAACTACTGAATCCTATTTGTTTGTGAAATGTTATGTTTATTTAATGTATCAATGATATTTGGATCTTATAATGACATTACTAACAAAATTTAAATAACTTGCAATCTAATCGTAGAAGAGAAAACTGGTGGAAGAAAAAAAAATGAAAATCAGAAGTAAGTATCTTTATGTGTTTTTATCAAATTCTTCCACCAAAATTTTTAATTTTGACTAAATTGAATTTCGTTTTAACTTTGTGTTCAACCAATCACGTCGCTCTATTTTGCTTAGGTGTCAAAATCAAGCCATTTGATTGATCCAATTAATTTTTTTCTACAACATCCACTTTTCACTAGAATTCTCTAATAATCTAATTCTTTTATGATATAAAAAAGATTATTAGTTTCATCATATAATATATATCCCAATACTGGTTTAATAATGATCACGCATGCACAGGATTTAAAAATTAAAAATGAATCAAGTAATATTTCAGTATTACACTTTGTTTGTAGATTACATAAAACAGTTTCAGGACATCAAATGTTAATATGTCTGATTAGTTTGTTTTTAGTTTTGCCCGGCATAAATTAATATAAACTCATTTCAAATTTTAATTTTTTATTTATTTCTTACACTTTTTACCTTTTAATATTTTTACTCTAAGATATATTAATTATGGCCAAAACGTAATTTAGTACCTTGAACTTGACTAAGTGGAATTTCTACTACCTTGAATTATTAGGGGTGAAGAATAATACCTTCAATTTGGAAAGCAGAATTTTTAGTACCCTACACACACTTGACATGATCACATGACTATCATGTGAGCTTAGCTCGTTAAGATTTTGTAAGATTATGACATGCTATTAGTATGTCATTATCAACCAATATTTGAATTGTAGGTTACATGCACATAAGTGTAGTCAAACAATTCAATATTATGTGTGAATGCTCCTAATGGTACATAAAGTTTTGACCGTTTTTATTTGACTAGTATTGATGGACATACTAGCTACTAAGGCTATATATATCTAGTCTTCTCTCTACCCAAAATACATACTAGTAGAAAACAATATAGCTATCCATCAAGCTCCCTACACTTAAGTTGAGTCAAGGGAGAGAAACTAGATAGGTTCAAAGGGTTACCTACATCATGTCAACATCCGGTATGTCATTCTCTTTCATCATATCTATGTGATTATTATCATATTCTAAGATCTTGTGGCATAATAGTTTAAGTGTTAATCATGTATGTTTGGATGTTAATGACACACTTTTAAATAACTTACATGTGGTATCTAGAGCCAAGGTTTTGAATAGGATAATAATTCTCATCTTATTGATCATAAAGAATATATGTGTTGTAAACTGATTATTTTGCTTAAGGTTACAAATTGGTTTAACTTGATATGCCTGGAAGTTGTATTAATACATATACATGGAAGTTTTTTAATTTATTTGTTGATCTCTTTAACAGTTAACATATATATTATAATTATATGAGTTTCTTAGATGACTAATAGACTTAAAAAACATGCATTTGTTTATATTGAGAAAATTAAAATACATTAATTTAGACTTTTAATGAGACAAATAAATTTACTCATAAGTTTTAAGTTACATTTGACTAATCATTTATTCATAAATAAAATATAACGTTTTTGATTATGTTTGTATGCATGAAAATATAAATGTTAGTACCGCTTCCGCTCGATAAAAGTTGATTACATATTAAAAGAGAGATTTTTTTATCATAAATCTATTAAAGTTTTCATCATGCATATGACACGTGATTTTTTTTAAAGTCACATTTATTAAAAATGATAATGGTTGCATGGTGTTTTTTTTGGATAAAGATAGTTGATCAACATGAATGATTATTTGTTGACGTATTTTTATGATATAAATAAATGATTTTATAAATGATTTTATGATTGATTGTAATCAATGAATAGTTTGAAGTTTGAGTGTCTTCTTGTAACATTTTTTTCTTATATTTTATTATTATTCAATTAATTAGGAATAAATGTGTAATTACATTGAATGTTATTTTTTAATCATTATTATTTTGTAACATCTTTATGTTTAAATTTTAATTAATGATTTTAAAGTTAACCGTTTATTAATTTGATGTTACATTATTTCAAAACTATATTACTTATAACATTCATATGTTTTTTTAAAACTCAATTAATTTTATATTAAAGTTTGTTATTTATTATATGACATTAAGTGATATTAATTTGTTAGTCACCAAAGTGACCGAATTAATTTTAATTTTGTAGTCATATAGATTATGTTGTCTTAAAGCTATTTATCCTTATATGACATTAAGCGAGGTTAATTTGTTAGTCACCAAAGTGGCCAGGTTAATTTTAAAAAAATATAGTCATATAATTTATGTTCTTTTTAATAGCTATTTATTTATTACATGACATTAAGAGAGGTTAATTTTGTTAGTCACTAAAGTGGCCAAGTTAATTTCAAATATATAGTCATATAACTTTTGTTTTTATTAGTTATTTCCTTATTACATTACATTAAGAGAGATTACTTTTGTTAGTCACCAAAGTGGCCAAGTTAATTTCAATATTTGTAATCATATCATTTATGTCGTGTTAAGAATGCTCTTATGAATTTTTTTATTAGTTGATAGATATTATAAATTTTTCCCAAAGGAAAATTATTCTTCTATGACTAATAATCTTAATGATGAAAAATAGTAAACTTTTGTCATATGTATATAGTTATCCAAAGATGCTTATACATTTGACTAAGTCAACTTCATTTTTTATTATAAGTTTCCATTGCATTCTAATAATGATGATGATAGATATTATGAATTTTTCCAAAAGGAAAATTATTCTTCTATGACT
The DNA here is from genome assembly GCA_025667525.1 of Glebionis coronaria. Taxonomy (NCBI): domain Eukaryota; kingdom Viridiplantae; phylum Streptophyta; class Magnoliopsida; order Asterales; family Asteraceae; genus Glebionis; species Glebionis coronaria. Next base: position 335,504,431 of record CM046878.1, on the reverse strand, counting down.
AATAATCTTAAAGATGAAAAAAATAGTAAACTTTTGTCATATGTATATATTTATCCAAAGATGCTTATACATTTGACTAAGTCAACTTCATTTTTTATTGTAAGTTTCCATTGCATTCTAATAATGATGATATATTATTGTGTTTACCCAAAGGAAATCGATAATATATATTTTGAAGAAATCATCGTTGATCGATGTATATATGGCAAGATTAGTGGGAGCAAGTTTGTATATTTGGTTCTACTTGTTAAGGATATTTTGCTTTCGAGAATGACTTTGGTTTATTGCCAAGACTAAAGGATATCTCTCTAAGAATTTCAAAGATATGGATGAGACATCTTATGTGATTGGGAATTTAATATTCTGTAACATATCTAAAGGTCTATTAGAACTATCTCAAAAGGCATATATCGATAAAATTCTTGAGAGATTTATCAATAATATGAAAACATAATTTGTAGCTCGTTATGAGGTTGCTATTCATGCATTATGGTTGCGGAGCTTTATTTTAGGGCTTGGGGTTGTCGACACTGTAAGCAAGCCGCTAAAAATGTATGGTGATAACACCGCAACAATATTCATCTATAATAACGATAAATACTCTAAAGTTGCAAAACATGTGAATTCAACGTTCTTTATCGTGAAAAAGGAAATTCAGAAACAAAGTGTATTTCGAACATATTAGTATGTATCTCCAACCAAGGGTTTACCACCAAAAGACTTTTAGGTAATATGTTCCTAGGCTGGGTCTTGGTTGTATTGATAACTAATTATGATGTTCTAAACACTCTTGAGCTCAACAAAATGTTTCTGATTTTATTTCTTATTCATTATGTTAAGCATGCATTTATGATTGGAATAAGAAATTTTATGTGTTTTCATAACACGAATGTGGACTGTATGTTATTTATATATAACTTATGAATCTAGCATGAACTCATGGAAGAGAGTATACGATAAATACTGTATATGATCGTCATAATCCCCATCATGTGGTTTGTTATGTTGAGATACTTATGATGACGGTTAATAAGATTTAATTGCTAGTCTTATGTTGTATCATGTAGGAATATCATGTCAAGTGGGAGAATGTAAGATTATGACATGCTATTAGTATGTCATTATCATCCAATATTTGAATTGTAGGTTACATGCACATAAGTGTAGTCAAACAATTCAATATTATGTGTGAATGCTCCTAATGGTACATAAAGTTTTGACCGTTTTTATTTGACTAGTATTGATGGACATACTAGCTACTAAGGCTATATATATCTAGTCCTCTCTCTACCCAAAATACATACTAGTAGAAAACAATATAGCTATCCATTAAGCTCCCTACACTTAAGTTGGGTCAAGGGAGAGAAACTAGATAGGTTCAAAGGGTTACCTACATCATGTCAACATCCGGTATGTCATTCTATTTCATCATATCTATGTGATTATTATCATATTCTAAGATCTTGCGGCATAATAGTTTAAGTGTTCATCATGTATGTTTGGATGTTAATGACACACTTTTAAATAACTAACAGATTTAACGGAGGAAATATAACACGTTAGTTATGCATTAGAAAAGAAGATTCACCCACGTATTTTGAAGAAAATAACTGACTATGTGCTTGTGATTTCGAGATGGACTAGTGGTGATAGGTGGACTGCTACAAGTAAGCAAACTATGTAATCAGTTTCTGGAGTTTGTCTTTTGTTTTCATGGATAGTACTTGTGCCATGATTTAATGGAATTTGAAAATCTTAATTTATTTGGATGTGTGAATCTCTAATCCTGTTTTGTTTTGGATTTTGCTGCACTAGTAGTAAACTTTTGTTTTTGTTGCACTAAATGTAAACTTGTGTTTTTGCTGCACTTGAGAATATTTGAGTATTGCTGCACTTGAGAGTTTTTGAGTATTGTTGCACTTGAGAGTAGTATGGAAATCTTAAGTTACCATTATATGCTATCATGTGTCTGTATGAAGTTGGGATAAAGTCAAATGAGGAGTGTAATAGTTTTTTTTCTTTAAACAAACTCAACACCAAACTCTTTTTATATTATGGGTCAGAATCTTCTCAATTGCCTCTTAACATGCAATGTTGACTTCTCAACTATGATCTTGTCTGATTTGAAAACATGATCAATCATATGTAGTTGTTTATTAATGGAGGCCAATAACGTGTTATTTTCCCCCGTTAAAAGTTAACGAATTGGGGCTTATATGATAGTCGTGTGACTATGTCAAGTGTGTGTAGGATACTAAAAATTCCGCTTTACTAAATTGATGATATTATTATTCACCTCTAATAATATAGGGTACTAGAAATTTCATTTAGCCAAGTTCGAGGTATTAAATTATGTTTTGGCCATTAATTATTAATCAATAAATTATTTATGTCAATCATGCATGCACACAATTTGAGTAGATAATTTTAATGATTTTTCTTGAAGTAAATATCATAACAATAGATAAATATTTTATAATATTTAATATTATTATATAAAAATATATCAACTTTTTTGTTGTAAAATATAAAGAATGAGAGTTTAAAGAGGAAGGAGATGATTAGTATTGAGTGGTGATCAAATGACTACAAGTGTCCTATATTATATATGGGTTTTAGGAGTGTAACATATAAGCCTAATTAACTAGTAGTCAAAACTAATTAACACCCATTAAGGTGGCTATTCATACATAATAAATATGTTTATAACACTCCTCCTTGGATATTCACTTTTTGCAAGCCGAGACAAAATTTTGTCATACCAAGGTCTTTCATTTCAAACTAGTTTTTTAAGAATTTTGTAGTATGTTCAATTTCTTTAAAATGCCCAATGATATTTAAATCATCAACATAAACTGCAATGATTGTAAAAATTTTCATTGATCTTTTGATAAATACACTCGGAGTAATTTGATTACTTTTATACCCTTATTTTGAAAGATATTCACTGAGGCGGTTATACCACATTCACCCTAATTGTTTTAATCCGTATAAAGATCTTTTAGTTTGATTGAGAACACTTCTCGGGGTTTTGAGTTACAAGCTTTAGGCATTTTTAAATCCTCGGGGATCTTCATGTAAATATCACTATCAAGTGATCCGTATATGTAAGCTGTAACAACGTTCATAAGGCGCATATGAAGCCTTTCAGCGTTTGCAAGGCTGGTTAGAAATCTTAGAGTTGTCGCATCCACAATAGGTGAATAAGTTTCCTCATAATCTACCTCAGGTATTTGTGAGAAACCTTTTGCCACAAGTCTTGCTTTGTATCTCACAATTTCATTTTTCTCATTTCTTTTTATCGCAAATACTCACTTATAGCCTACTAGCTTCACATTATTTGGAGTTAAGGTCACAGGGCCAAATACTTGGCGCTTTTGAAGTGAATCTAATTTAGCTTGTATGGCTTTTTGCCATTTTGACCAATCATTTCTTCGTCAGCATTCTATAATAGATTTTGGCACATAATCTTCATCTTCTATTATTTCACTTGCTATAGCATATGTAAAAATATCATCAACACATGTTTCCTTTCGATTCCATGTAGTACCATTTTGTACAAAGTTTATTGAGATCTCATATTCATTTGGTACATGGTCATTTTCAAGAGATTTGTCCACATTTTCTGTGTCATTTTTAATCTCTTTTGGGACTTTATTGATTACAGTTTCTTACTTTATTGATTACAGTTTCTTGGACTTTGTTGTGACACCCCCAAATAGGTCAAATGCAGCGGAAATAATAATTGGGTGTCACGTAGGTGGATTAACAGCAGATAGTATGTAGAGCAACATATAAAAGATTATCAATACAAATATTACATGAATCAGAGGGCCAATGTCATAAAAATTGTCTTAAACATTATTCCACAATTTGATTATTCCCAAGTTTATAAAACTAGAGATGAGCTCTATAAATGCAACCTATCATGATGCTTGACTCCATGCACATCAAATACGTGCTTCACTTTCCTAAGAAAAACATGCTTAGAGAGCCAACATGAAGTTGGTGAATTCACACGTTTAATAAAGTAAATTTGGACAATAAACATTCACTGAAGTAGTAATGCACATAACACCAATACATAAAGGTAACTACATTTCATATTTCCCGAAACTGACACTTGACACGTTAACCCACAACAAATAAGGACCATTCGCATTCATAAAAATGCACCCAATACAATGTTCCGACATGATAAACATCTGTTGTCCTGGCCCGGGCACAGTGAGCGCTACTCACCCATATGGGGATGGTCAATCCCAAATAGACCTATTTATACATTCAGGCAATTCAATAATTTTAACAGTTTCAGTTCTCGGGTAAGGGATGCGTTCTACAATAGGCAAATGTAATTAAAGTTTAACGTAGTTCAGTTTACGTCCATAAAAGTATGTTGCATGTTTTCTTCCCCATAAAAGGTTTAAAAGTTTGTCAATATATAGTGTGGGGCCATGAGCTCACCTCAGTAGTAGTACAACAATAAATCACAAGTAATCCAACGTAATGCTCAGGACACAGTCAACTGCCTAAATAATTATACAGTCTCACTATATGTATAAAATGATGCATAAAAGTCTCTGAATAAATCTGTGCATGCTTATACTGGTTTTAACCATTTTATTACGATCTCGGTATTATAATTAATAGTTGTACAAACAATACCATATCTGTTTTAAGTACGTAGTTAATAATATCGTTTAAGTAATTAATTCGTTATTTAATATTCTCGTGCTTTTACTTTCGTAAATTAGTTTAAATATTTATAAGGAATGATTTATATATATTTAAAAAGGATACGGAAAATATTAAATGTAATTATATTATTTACTTTTATAATTTGTTCGTATTTAATTTATATAACCTATATAAATGACGTTTATAAAACGTATATCATTTTTTTTAACTTAAATTAAAGTCCCCGAAGTTTATAAAATAACTTCTAGGTTATAAGTTCAAAGTAATGACGGTTTAGTCCTTATAAATTAGGGTTTTGTCAAAATTTTAATATCAAAATATATATATGGATTTAGGGCTTATATAAGTTTCATGAAATTGCAATAATAGCCCCTCCATTTTATTTCTACCCGCGGCATTTACATAAAATGCCCTAGGGTTTCTATAAGTTTCGGCTTAAGGCAAAACAAGTCCCTCAAGTTATATATAGGTTTATGGCTTGTAACACTTTCAAGTATTGTCACTATTAACCCTTTAAGTTTCGGATAAGGGTTATAGTATACCTCAATTTACGAAACAGCCCCTAGGGCTTTAATATCTTTCGGCTTATTACACATTAGTCCCTAGGTTAATATTAGGGTTTATAACTATTGAAATTTGGCAAAACAGCCCCCTAGGGCTCGAATAGGATTAGGTAATGTGCAAAACTAGTCCCTAGGTTTATATTAAGGTTTGTAACTTTCGGCTATTTACATAAATAGTCCCTAGGTTTGCAAAACAAGTATTTAACTTACGGGAAATTACATAAATGGTCCTTAGGGTTTAACTAAGGCTCGAATTGAATTAATTTAACCCCTAAACTCTTGGTTAATTACAATATTATCCCTTGTACTTAATGTTTTGACATATTAGGTTATGAATGTCACGGTTTTACCCCTAGACTTTACAAAAATTACCTTTTTGGCCCAAAAACTTTATAAGATATATTTTTAGTACAAAAAAGTTTATCTAAGTTTAAAAATATTAAATGGGCTTATTTAATAAGTCAAGTGAGCTAATGGCTTTCTATACTCTTATTGGGCTTACAAGGCCCATTACTCATTTTATTAGATCTACATGGGCTAAAGGTTTCTAAATGGGCTTAACCACATTATTAAGTCCATTAACATTATAAGACTAACTTAATGGGCTTATCAAACATGTATGGGCCAAATGGGCTTAGTTACTATTCATTGGGCCTAATAAGTCCATTAAGAAAGCTAGTGATTATTCAAGGAGTTACATATATCTAAGGATTTTTCTAAGCTTAATACAAGTTTAACAAAGTTAACCACAAGCTCTAATATGGGCTTATAGCTCACAGCTATATATATACATAGGATGGTTTTCATGATTTTTCTAGGTTTAAATAGGAGTATATGTTCATGTGTCCACAACCTATTAAGTTTTATATCCTTCCTTGTGAAAACAATAATATGCCGTGACCATTATGGTATATATATTCACTAGTTTTGGAGTTTTAACATGTTCATAGTATATGTTCATGATATGAGTTTATGTGAATGAATAAGCAAGTGTAAAAATGAAAGTAAATAAGGTAAAAGTAGTTTTCATGAAGCTTACTTGTTAAATGAGGTTAAGGAAGACAAGAGAACCAAAGGAGAACTTAAGCTTAAAAATCAACAATGGTGAAACCCTAGCTTAATAAATAAGTCGTGACCTTCCTAGCTTATATATGCTTTTGGAGTTGTCTTGGAGATCAAGCTTTTGTAAGTGTAACAATGATTGGTATTTAAGATGAATGAGACATAAATTTAGGCTAGTAAATGAAGAAGTAAACGAGTTTTGGGGGATTTTGGTGTAGGAAGTAATGTATGCCGTGAGTTGAGAGAGTGTAGGAGAGATTTAGAAAAATGTTTTGTGTTGTGTGTTTGTGAGATTCGGCTATATCAAGCCATATGGAAGATTTGATGTATAATAACTAAATTTTACTAGGTTAAAAAGTTCGTTTTCGTCTCGGTTCGAATTAAAAAAGAATTAATCGTGTGACTCAATTGTTCTTGGCGAAAAGGCAAATAAAATGATTATCTATTATAAAATGAAAATTGCCGTTGAGTAATTAATTAAAATAAAATAAAAATGAAAGCTTGAAAATAAAAAACTAAATATAAAGACTTAAAGATAAATGACGAAAAATTAAAGCTTGACAAAAAGTAAATTTGAAAACTTTAAAATTAAGCTAAGACAAAACAAGTTTAAAAATAACAATAAGAAAAATGGCGGGAAAATTAAATTTGAAATTAAAATAAAAACAGGAAATAAAATTTAACAAAACTTGTGTTCGGATCGCAACTCGCGATCGCATCCACAGATCGCAGCCAACGAGCGAAGTCTAGATCGCAACCACAGATCGTGGTCCAGATCGCAACAAGCCGATCACAGTCAACGATCGTAGGCTATGATCACAAGACTTGATCGTAACTTGGATCGTAAGACTTGATCGCAGCTTGGATTGCAAGTCTGTAATCGTACTTTGTGATCGCGGTATTTGATCGCAAGTAGAAACCCTAAGGCTTATGCGATCACAATACCCGATCGGAACCATTAAAACCCTTAGAGATTACGATGGAATGGAAAAGGAAATAAGAAATAACCAAATAAGCACTTTAATAATAAGCAATTACCAAAAACTTAATTAAAAAAATAATAAGAAGAACTAAATAAGCACGAATTTAAAAACTTCCAAGACACCAAATAAGCAAAATTTGTAAGTTGAACTAAAAGAAAAAAATTAAACTTTTAAAAACACTTAAGTTAAAATAAGCTAAACACGAAACAAGCAAAAAGCACAATAAGGTAAAACCATAAACTACTTAAAAATGATACGAACACAAAGATAAACACTATAAGCAAATAAGCATAAATATTAAAACAAACTACATGCTTTTACCAAATCAAACTCAAGATTAAAACAAGAAAGGAAGAATAAGATTGATTATGAAAAGCTTAAATTTAAGATAAAGATTAAAGATTCAAGAATACAAGATTTAAAGATGAAAGATTTAAGCAAACTTGAAAGAAAATTTGAGAGAGAAATTAAAACTAGAGAGAGAAAGTAAATATTCCTACTCCTACTTACCTTCATGAAAACTAAAAAAATGAACAACTAGCTAACCCCCTTTCCTAATGACATAAGGAAGGTATTTATAGGAGGAGGAAATGATTGTTGCTTCTTTCTTTCTTTGTCTTTCTCGTCTTTTATTTTCTTCGTCTTTCTCGACGTTGTCTCGGGATTTGTCGATATGGAATGAACTCGTCTGCAATTTTCTTCCTTTATTAGACTTGGTTCTTCGACTTCATTAAACTTCCGTCTTTAGTCTTTTTCTTCGATAAATCTTCAGAATAAACCTTTGACTTCTGTTTTTTTTCACTCTTGATCTTTTGACTTCGTCTTTTGTCTTTTTCTTCGATAAAAGCCCGTGAACGCCCATGTTTTCTTCCCTTTTCACATTTTGGCCCTAAATCATAACAAAAACACAAACCACGCATAATTCTGACTTTTACGACAATAAATACACGTTTAGGCTTGGTTATTATTATAATTAAGTGATAAAAGGATGAGTATTTTCACACCTATCAATGTATCTTACCGTAGTACTAGGATATCTTGTAAGATATATGAAGATCATGTTTAAGATATGTAAGTACTGTATCCATATTTGGCAAACATGGCATCCCATTTCCTTTCTTTGTTCTTGCCGTGTAGATTGAAGTCAAAGGGGGACAAGAATGACAAAAATAGTAGTATATGTATGGTATTTAGTATGGTGCTAGTTGAAAGTTGTGGCAAGTAATGTTTCATGTGCATGTATACATGTATATGTATACACGGCTAGACATAAGTTTTAGGGTAGAAATTATGTTTGACTTGTTTAAATTTGGGAGTTAACATAAGTCTAAGTAATAAATTTGGGAGTTAAAACAAGTATTTAACTTACGGGAAATTACATAAATGGTCCTTAGGGTTTAACTAAGGCTCGAATTGAATTAATTTAACCCCTAAACTCTTGGTTAATTACAATATTATCCCTTGTACTTAATGTTTTGACATATTAGGTTATGAATGTCACGGTTTTACCCCTAGACTTTACAAAAATTACCTTTTTGGCCCAAAAACTTTATAAGATATATTTTTAGTACAAAAAAATTTATCTAAGTTTAAAACTATTAAATGGGCTTATTTAATAAGTCAAGTGAGCTAATGGCTTTCTATACTCTTATTGGGCTTACAAGGCCCATTACTCATTTTATTAGATCTACATGGGCTAAAGGTTTCTAAATGGGCTTAACCACATTATTAAGTCCACTAACATTATAAGACTAACTTAATGGGCTTATCAAACATGTATGGGCCAAATGGGCTTAGTTACTATTCATTGGGCCTAATAAGTCCATTAAGAAAGCTAGTGATTATTCAAGGGATTACATATATCTAAGGATTTTTCTAAGCTTAATACAAGTTTAACAAAGTTAACCACAAGCTCTAATATGGGCTTATAGCTCACGGCTATATATATACATAGGATGGTTTTCATGATTTTTCTAGGTTTAAATAGGAGTATATGTTCATGTGTCCACAACCTATTAAGTTTTATATCCTTCCTTGTGAAAACAATAATATGCCGTGACCATTATGGTATATATATTCACTAGTTTTGGAGTTTTTTTTTTGGGTAAAGGGGCATTCCCCGGTAAAATATATTAATCCCAAAAACAATGAAGTACAACGGAATGTGACTGAGTGTCACATTAACCTCAAGCTAAGCTTGAACAACTATCTACTCATACGACAACTCATATGAAAATCCTAGCGTACAAAAACAATAACACCAATAGGAAAGAACCACTTAACAAACAACATTAAGAAATAAAAATAGAATCGGGCAGCTTCCAAAGTTGAGCGAACATAAGCGCATCCACCGAACGCTTAAACTTACAAGAAAGAAGCTTAAGCCGCACCTCGTTCCAAATGGTTTGAACCAGCTCTGGCACTTGCCTCTTGACCTTGGTGAATAATCGAACATTGCGCTCTTGCCAAATAAAGTAGGCACACGCAGCCGTGATCAGCTTAGCAACAATGCTTTTAAATAACCTCCGCTTGGCAAATGGCTGAACAAATGAAGTAATGTGACTAAAGACTGGATCAATAGAATCCATACCAGCAAAATTCTTCAATCGGTTCCAAATCTGCCGAGAAAATGAACATTCAAAAAAGAGGTGATCATGGGAATCCGGGACCAATTCACACAACGAACATACTTGAACCATATTCTGATTAACTTCTGAAACGCGAATTCTGTCTTGCGTCTTCAATCTTCGCCAGAAAATCAGCCATAAATTAGTGGCATGTTTGGGAATACAAGCAGGAAACCAAACAATATCACTCCATGGGACAATCTGACTGCTGTACCGAATTGTATTCCAGACCAAAGTAACTGAAAAATCCGAGCACTTACCATCAACATCACGCCAAACAACTTTATCCGGAACATCAGACAACGTAGGCATATTCAACGCAGCAATAGAAGGATACTTCGCAATAATAGAATGCGGCCAGTTCCACGCATCATTCTGATATAAGTCACGAATGCAGGAATTAGTGTTCAAACCTGCAGCATGGATATCACGTGAAGAGACCATGTTAGACAACGGGCATTCTACGTGCCAATTGTCCGCCCACAGAAAGGTAGACATACCATTGCCTACCTTATTCCAAACAAAATTACGAATTAGCGGGCGAAGTTGAAGAACCTTGCGCCAACCCCAAGACATGTTACCACGAGACGGAATGTCCCAGAAGCTTCTGCCTTTGAGCTTATAAGCTTGAACCCAGCGGACCCACAGCGAATTCTTCCCAGCCAACAGCTTCCATATATGCGAAATCATTAGCGCTTGATTAAACACTTCAAGCCTACGTATGCCAAGACCACCTTCATTCTTAGGCAAACAAACAATTTCCCAAGCAATTTTAGATTTCCTTTTCCGCATATCTTGGCTCCATAAAAACAATCGCATCATCTGTTCTAAATCATGAAGGACACGAGTAGGAAGAATAAACACGGACGCCCAATAAATATGCAAAGCACTAATTACCGATTTTATAAGTTGCAAACGACCAGCAAACGAAAGCGCTTTATGCTTCCATTTCAAGAGCCGATCTTCAATTTTCTCCTTCAACTCCTTACAATCATTAAAAACAAGCCTTGTAGAAATTAAAGGAACTCCAAGGTATTTTACCGGGAATCCTCCTTCAGCGAAAGGAAGAATATCAAGAATAGCAAGCTTTACATTGTTAAGAACATTACAGAAGTAAGCGGTGCTCTTAGGGATACTCGGAGTTAATCCTGACGCTATTTTAAATTCCTCCAAAGAGTTTTTAATGACGGTCACAGAATGCACATCACCATGCGCAAAGAGGAAAAGGTCATCCGCAAAGCACAGGTTAATCAAATCAAGCTTAGAACAGTACCGATGATAAATAAATGAAGAACTCAACATCACCTTTCGCTTAAGCATGAGCGTCAGAATCTCCATAACCATAGTAAATAAATAAGGCGACAATGGGTCACCTTGACGAAGACCACGCTGCCCTTTAAAGAACCCATGCAGCTCACCATTTATACATATCGAGTATGACGCCGTAGAAACACATTCCATGATCCAATGAACCACACGAGAATGAAATCCAAAACCCACCAGAATTGTTCGTAAAAAGTTCCAATCAACCGTATCGTAAGCCTTTTGAATGTCAACTTTAAACGCACATCTAGGAATGCCACGGTCCAAATGATAGTTATGCATTAATTCTTGAGTGAGGAGAATATTATCAGAAATACTTCGTTCGGGAACAATCAGAAATACTTAGTTTTGGAGTTTTAACATGTTCATAGTATATGTTCATGATATGAGTTTATGTGAATGAATAAGCAAGTGTAAAAATGGAAGTAAATAAGGTAAAAGTAGTTTTCATGAAGCTTACTTGTTAAATGAGGTTAAGGAAGACAAGAGAACCAAAGGAGAACTTAAGCTTAAAAATCAACAATGGTGAAACCCTAGCTTAATAAATAAGTCGTGACCTTCCTAGCTTATATATGCTTTTGGAGTTGTCTTGGAGATCAAGCTTTTGTAAGTGTAACAATGATTGGTATTTAAGATGAATGAGACATAAATTTAGGCTAGTAAATGAAGAAGTAAACGAGTTTTGGGGGATTTTGGTGTAGGAGGTAATGTATGCCGTGAGTTGAGAGAGTGTAGGAGAGATTTAGAAAAATGTTTTGTGTTGTGTGTTTGTGAGATTCGGCTATATCAAGCCATATGGAAGATTTGATGTATAATAACTAAATTTTACTAGGTTAAAAAGTTCATTTTCGTCTCGGTTCGAATTAAAAAAGAATTAATCGTGTGACTCAATTGTTCTTGGCGAAAAGGCAAATAAAATGATTATCTATTATAAAATGAAAATTGCCGTTGAGTAATTAATTAAAATAAAATAAAAATGAAAGCTTGAAAATAAAAAAACTAAATATAAAGACTTAAAGATAAATGACGAAAAATTAAAGCTTGACAAAAAGTAAATTTGAAAACTTTAAAATTAAGCTAAGACAAAACAAGTTTAAAAATAACACTAAGAAAAATGGCGGGAAAATTAAATTTGAAATTAAAATAAAAACAGGAAATAAAATTTAACAAAACTTGTGTTCGGATCGCAACTCGCGATCGCATCCACAGATCGCAGCCAACGAGCGAAGTCTAGATCGCAACCACAGATCGTGGTCCAGATCGAAACAAGCCGATCGCAGTCAACGATCGTAGGCTATGATCACAAGACTCGATCGTAACTTGGATCGTAAGACTTGATCGCAGCTTGGATTGCAAGTCTGTAATCGTACTTTGTAATCGCGGTATTTGATCGCAAGTAGAAACCCTAAGGCTTATGCGATCACAATACCCGATCGGAACCATTAAAACCCTTAGAGATTACGATGGAATGGAAAAGGAAATAAGAAATAACCAAATAAGCACTTTAATAATAAGCAATTACCAAAAACTTAATTAAAACAATAATAAGAAGAACTAAATAAGCACGAATTTAAAAACTTCCAAGACACCAAATAAGCAAAATTTGTAAGTTGAACTAAAAGAAAAAAATTAAACTTTTAAAAACACTTAAGTTAAAATAAGCTAAACACGAAACAAGCAAAAAGCACAATAAGGTAAAACCATAAACTACTTAAAAATGATACGAACACAAAGATAAACACTATAAGCAAATAAGCATAAAGATTAAAACAAACTACATGCTTTTACCAAATCAAACTCAAGATTAAAACAAGAAAGGAAGAATAAGATTGATTATGAAAAGCTTAAATTTAAGATAAAGATTAAAGATTCAAGAATTAAAGATGAAAGATTTAAGCAAACTTGAAAGAAAATTTGAGAGAGAAATTAAAACTAGAGAGAAAAAGTAAATATTCCTACTCCTACTTACCTTCATGAAAACTAAAAAAATGAACAACTAGCTAACCCCCTTTCCTAATGACATAAGGAAGGTATTTATAGGAGGAGGAAATGATTGTTGCTTCTTTCTTTCTTTGTCTTTCTCGTCTTTTATTTTCTTCGTCTTTCTCGACGTTGTCTCGGGATTTGTCGATATGGAATGAACTCGTCTGCAATTTTCTTCCTTTATTAGACTTGGTTCTTCGACTTCATTAAACTTCCGTCTTTAGTCTTTTTCTTCGATAAATCTTCAGAATAAACCTTTGACTTCTGTTTTTTTTCACTCTTGATCTTTTGACTTCGTCTTTTGTCTTTTTCTTCGATAAAAGCCCGTGAACGCCCATGTTTTCTTCCCTTTTCACATTTTGGCCCTAAATCATAACAAAAACACAAACCACGCATAATTCTAACTTTTACGACAATAAATACACGTTTAGGCTTGGTTATTATTATAATTAAGTGATAAAAGGATGAGTGTTTTCACACCTATCAATGTATCTTACCGTAGTACTAGGATATCTTGTAAGATATATGAAGATCATGTTTAAGATATGTAAGTACTGTATCCATATTTGGCAAACATGGCATCCCATTTCCTTTCTTTGTTCTTGCCGTGTAGATTGAAGTCAAAGGGGGACAAGAATGACAAAAATAGTAGTATATGTATGGTATTTAGTATGGTGCTAGTTGAAAGTTGTGGCAAGTAATGTTTCATGTGCATGTATACATGTATATGTATACACGGCTAGACATAAGTTTTAGGATAGAAATTATGTTTGACTTGTTTAAATTTGGGAGTTAACATAAGTCTAAGTAATATATTGTAGGTACTTGTGAGGTTTCTAGGTATTTTGGTTAAGCTTTTAGATAATTTGGTGAAAGTATATAATGTGTATAATATTAAAAGTATTATGCTTGTTGAAAATAAATAAAATGTCAAGGTGAGATAATAGATGTTTTATGATGTCATATGATTTCTCATAGTATAAGGCATATATAAATATATACATATAATATTATGTCCAGGTACTTAGTAAAATTAAGTAAGTAAGATCATGTTTCCAAAAATGTGTACTGAGGTGGTGAGTCCTTGTTTATTATGTGGCCAGTCAATTGCTAGAGTAGTCAGAAAAGACTAAAGGTTCATATATATATTAAAAATAAATATGAAATGATAGTATGACAAATGAAAATAATACTTAATTAATCATATAAAAGTGGAAATAAGTAGATTCCAGAAATAACGAGTACAACAGTTGACCAAGTCAAATAGGTAAAATAAGAGGTTTTACAACACATTCCCGTTATTTTAGCATTGTCCTCAAAGCTTAAGATGAAGTCACCGGTCAGGTGAACAAATGTGGGTACTTGGTTTTGAACGAGTCTTCTCGTTCCCAGGTGAACTCAGGACCTCTCCTCGAGTTCCAACGTACCTTGATCAACAGAATACGACTGCGTTTCAATTTCTTAACCGTTCTCTCCATGATTTCTACTGGTTTTTCTGTGAACTGGAGTTTGTCGTCAAACTGAACTCCTTCCAATGGCATAGCCATGGTTCTTCAGCATAACACTTCTTCAGGTTAGACACGTGGAAGGTAGAGTGTACCCGACTCAATTTTTATGGTAACTCTAAACGATACACTACCTCCCTGATCCTGGCTATCACTTTGAAGGGGCCGACATAACGTGGGTTCAGTTTTCCACGTTTACCAAAACGTACAACACCCTTCTGAGGTGATACCTTGAGCATGACGCGGTCACCTACTTCAAATTGCATAGGTTTATGTTTCTGGTTCGCGTAGCTCTTTTGTCGATCATGAGAAGCTTGAATTCTTTGCTTTATGAGGATGATCTTGTCGGTAGTCTCCTGGATTAACTCGGGTCCAATAAGCTGAAATTCACCTACTTTTGCCCAGCACACAGGTGAACGACACTTTCGACCATATAGTGCTTTAAAAAGGGCAACCTTGATGCTGGCGTGATAGCTGTTGTTCTAGGATAATTCCATTAAAGGTATGTGGTCAACCCATCCCTTTCCAAAGTCAATCACACATGCTCGCAGCATGTCTTCTAAAAGTCTAGATGGTTCGTTCACTTTGACCGTTGGTCTGTGGATGATAAGCAGTGCCAAGTTTTTACCTAAGGCTCATTGGAAAGCCTTCCAAAAGTTCGATGTGAACCTACCGTCTCGATCACAGATTATTGAGACTGGTATTTCATGTTTGGTCACTATCTCCTTAAGATACGTCTTTGCGAGCTTTGCCAGGGAATCATTCTCCTTAATTGGTAGGAAATGAGCAGATTTGGTGAGTCGATCGACGATTACCCATATATTATCGTAACCATGAGATGACTTTGGGAGTTTGGTAACAAAGTCCATGGTGATGTTGTCCCACTTCTATTTTGGTATCTCGGGCTGTACAAGTAAACCCGATGGTCTCTGATGCTTAGTTTTGACACGTGAGTATGTCAAGCACTTCTGAACATAGGTGGCGATGTCAGCTTTCATATTTGGCCACCAGTATAATTTCTTCATATCCTGATACATCTTTTCAGATCCGGGATGTATAGAATATTTAGAATTATGAGATCCGTGCATGATCACGTTTCTCAAGTCTCCATAACAAGGTAACCAACTCCTCCCGTGAAGTCACATGGTTCCATATGTTCTTGGTTCTAACTTTTATTTGGTAAGATCGGTTCTAAGCATTCCCCTGACATCTTCCTTCACGAGGTTTTCTGGTATTTGGACTTGGGTCTGAACTTCCAATATTTGCTTAGGTAGGTCCAAGCTGATTCTCATAATTAGTGCTCAGACTCTCATAGGAGGGTCCGTTTCCTTACGGCTTAGAGCATCAGCAACCACATTTGATTTACCGCGGTGGTATTTGATATCACAGTCGTAGTCACTCAACAACTCAATCCAACGGCGTTGTCTCATGTTTAACTCCTTTTGATCCAGTATGTGTTGCAAACTTTTGTGGTCAGTATGCACAGTACACTTTGTTTCGTAAAGATAATGTCTCTAAATTTTTAGAGCGAATACTACGGACCCAAGTTCTAGATCGTGAGTGGTGTAGTTCTTCTCGTGTTTATTCAATTGTCTTGAAGCATAGGCGATCACTTTCATTCTCTGCATCAGTACTACACCCAAACCTTTGTGTGAAGCATCACAATATACAACGAAATCATCGTTGCCCTCATGTAAGGCTAAAATAGGTGCACTACACAACTTCTGCTTGATCAGCTGAAAAGCTGATTCTTCCTTTTCTCCCCAAACAAACTTTATTCCTTTCTACGTGAGTTTGGTCATTGGTTTGGCTATCTTGGAGAAATCTTCAGTAAATCTGCAATAGTACCCAACAAGGCCTAGAAATTGGCGGATCTCTGTCGGTGACTTAGGGGATACCCAATCTTTGACATATTCGACCTTTGATGGATCTACGTGAATATCGTCACTATCAATAACGCGACCGAGGAATTGCACTCTGGGAGTCCAGAATTCACATTTGGAGAATTTAGCGTAAAGTTGTTCTTCCTTGAGCACCTTTAGTACTTGTGCAAGGTGTTCCCCGTGTTCTTGTTCGATCTTGGAATAAATGAGTATATTGTCAATGAAGACTATCACGAATTTATCCAGGTAGGGTCTGCACACACGGTTCATAAGCCCATGAAAATGTCTGGTGCATTGGTCAACCCAAATGGCATAACCTGGAATTCCTAATGACCGTAACAGGTTCTGAAAGTTGTTTTTGGAATATCTTCCTCCTTGACCCTCAATTGATGGTATCCAGATCTTAGATCAATCTTGGAATAGATGCTTAACCCTAGGTCGTCGATGTGAGGAAGTAGATAACGATTCTTCACAGTTAACTTATTCAGTTCTCTTTAGTCGATGCACATTCAGAATTAACCATATTTCTTTTTGACAAATAAAACTGGAGCTCCCCATGGAGAGGAACTGGGTCAGATGAATCCTTTGTCAGATAATTCCTGAAGTTGTTCAGCTAACTCTTTCATTTCTGATGGTGCCAACCGGTATGAAGCATTAGCCACAGATGCAGCTCCGGGAATCAAATCAATTTGGAATTCCACATGTCGGGTCGGTGGTAAGCCTGGCAACTCATCGAGAAAGACCTCGGGAAAATCTCGGACGATCGGTACTTCCTTGATTTTCATCTTCTCGGGTTTGTCCTCTTCATCAGTCTGGGAAATATTAGCCAAGAAGATTGGGAATCCTCTCAACAAATACTTCTGGACTTTAGTACAAGAGATAACACTAAGTCTAGTGTCATTAAGGTCTGTGTTACCGTCTCCTCGAATGATCAATGTTTCGTTTCCCCATGGAATACGGACTAGCTTTTCATCACAAACAATGACTGCGTGGTATCTTGCCAACCACTCCATGCCAATAATAACGTCAAAACTACCAATGTTTACTGGGATTAGGTCAATGTTGAAGGGATGTTTAGAAAGATTTAAGGTACAACCTCTAATGATAGAATCGGCTTCTACAGTTTTACCGTCAGCTAATTCTAAGGAGTAGCGGTGATCTAGAATCGATGGGACGACTTCTAATACATTGCTAAATTCAGTGGATATAGAACTTCTATCTGCCCCAGTATCAAACAAAACGGATGCATAACGATTGTTTAGTAGGAACGTACCAGTAACGACATTTGAATCTGGGTTGGCTTTTGCATTGTCTACCACGTACACCCTTGACGAATCTCCTATATTGTTCTTGCTTTGGTTCGCCAACTTGGGACAACCTGGTCCCACATGTCCTGGTGCTCCACACTCATAGCACACAACTCCTTTCTTTGATCCATTGCCATTTCCTCCGGCAGTACTGCGGTTTCCCTGTGGTCCGTTCTCGTTCCCACGGGCATTGTATCCGCCCTTGTTGTTGTTGTTCCCGGTATTGTGGTTGGGTCGGACCTGAGTGACAACATTAACTTGACAAGTACAGGCAAAATGGCCAACTTGTCCACATTTGTGGCAGGACTGACATGGACTACCAAGGGTTTTGCACCTACATATGGCCTAGCTCCTGTAGTGCTAGCACTGTAAACCTGTCCAGCATTTTGCCTTTTGGGAGGCTGCTTGTGCTGACTGCGGAAAGTTTCATCTGCCTTGCGCTTGCTTTCAGTTTGCCTCTCAGGCATGGTACAGACTTGTTCGTTGATCAATTCAGTAGCGAACTCAATGGCACTCTCAACAGTAGTGCGTCGAGATGCAAGCACGTTGTCATGAATGGCGTCCGGGAGTCCACCAATATACTTCTCAATCTTCTCTCCCTTCTCAGGGAACATTCTGGTACACATCAGGGTCAACTCTTGAAATCTCTAGTTGTATGCCATGATGTCATTGTTCTTGCATCTGAGATCCCACAATTCAATTTCTAGTTTCTTCATTTCACCTCTTGAACAATATTTCTCGGCCATCCTTTTTTTCAGATCAATCCAGTTGAGAGTATAGGATGCGTCGTGTCCAAGAGTAGAAACTACGGAGTTCCACCAAGTAAGAGCACTCTCGAGTAATCTGCAGGTAGCAAACTTGACTTTGTTCTCCTCTTCACAATCGCTGATACGAAACACAGTCTCCAACCTTTCGAACCACTGCATCATCTCCATAACACCCTCTTTGCCTTTGTAGTATGAAGGCTTACACTTCAGAAAGTCGGTATAAGAGCAACCCCTAGTAGTCTGGTTATTTCTGTGGGCATTGGAGTTTTGGCTATCGTCCATGTTCCTACTAGCAGCCATCGCAGTTGCGATGCCTTGATCAATCATTTCCCTTAGTTGGGCGGCAGTGACGTTTTGGGTAGCGTCGGCATTGTTGGGGTTCGTTCTAGTGATTGCCATTTGTCTATAGTCATACACAAAAATGAAATCATTAGTTTTTGGTGTTAGTATAGTTTTATATTTAAATACATAAGAAAGTCCATGCATAGAATTCACAACAAATTGGATAACCTGTCAAGAGTTCATCATATAATACAGCACATAATATAGCAAAAGATAATGAGTACATGTCATTTTTACGATAGAACAACAAGAACAAAATGCACAACCAATCTAAGACAGAGCACATCACGCCTGTCTGGGATAGTGGTACACATAATCTAATGTACATCATCTACAAACACCTATCTAAGATAGTACAGTACAAGGATAGGATACAAAAGATGAAAGGAAATAAAAGTACACGAGGTCCTATTTCATGATAGCTTGGATGCAACCCAAAATCTTATCATGATGTACAAAAGATCTAGTACAACTGCTAGTCTACTCATGCCTAACAAACTCCTCAGAGATGGCCGGTGCGACTGGTGGTGCTGAGACAACTGGTGCCGAGACAACTGGTGCCTGCATGGCCTCTTGCATCGAAATCATGGTGACTCGGGTCTCCTTAAGGAGTCAGAGTGCCTCCAAGATCTGAGCCCTGAAGGTGTCGTTGGCTCCTCTGAGATGGGCAGTCTCTGTAGTCAAGCCCTGATGGTGTACCTCCTCCAGATCAACGAAAATCGAGAGCGTCTGCTCCATGGTCAAGAGAGCGGTATGGGCAAGGTTCTAAAAGGCGCGCCATGGCGGCGCAAAGGCCTCGTCAAGGTGTGAGTCGTAGCCTCGCCGTTACGATATAGACCATGCCGTGGGTTCTAGGCGTTGTGTGAGAAAGGCGTAAAAATGCGCGATATGGCGGGCAAAGGCGTGAGGCGTAACGAGTTTTTTTCATTCAACTCCAATTTTTTTAATGTTTTTAACTAACGAAAATTACACATAAAAATAGCAGTTTAACCATATTCATTATGTACTACAACGTTTTTTTAATCTCGATTTCTATAAAAACTAAATAAATATAAAAATAAAATCATATTTTTGTGCCGCCTTAAACCACGCCTTAAAAACGCAAAAGCTTCGCCTTAGCCGCAAAAGCTTGAGGCTTGGCCTTACCGTCACGCCACGCCTTACGCTATTTAGAACCTTGGGTATGGGTCTCGTACTGCTGACCCTCCAAGGTATAAACTCGTTGACGGAGAAAATCATTCTCCTCCATCAGCCACTGCAGGGAGTGGTAGGATGTAGACCATGCTCCCCGAGCAGTGTGAGCCTCGGCACTGACAGTCCATGAAAGTAGGTCCTGACGCTCCTATAGAATAGAGCGTCCAGCCTGTCCAGCTGACAGTAGAGTGTGGATATCTGCTATATCCTGAGCCTGGCGTACGACCAAAGCAGCAATCTGGGCCTTGACGGGGTCAACACGTCCCGCCCCGGAGCCCTCACCGATCTCAAAAGTAGAGTCGGGAGGATCCTCATACCTCCTCTTACGAGGTGGCAGAGACCCGGGAGCGTAGCCCTGAAGAGAGGAAGTTGGTGGTAGAGGTGGTAGAGCGAAAGTCAGCTGGTCCTCCTACCCAGTAGGGGATACAGGTGTAGCAGGTGGAGAGACAATGAGAGAATCGACGAGTGCAATATCGCCGACAGACTGACTGTCATTGGACTCGCTGGCCGACAACCATCCTGGTAACACTGACGTCGGTGATAAAGCAGCAGGAGATGCAGCTGGTGATGTAATGATGAATTTGAAAATAATATCATTTTAATTAACGTAAGTATAAGCTTACTCAAGTTAAAAAGTTTTAGAAATCATAGTTGTAAATTATATAATAAACATTGCAAGTTCAAGGTTACATTAATACTTATAAGATTAATCAACCGAATGTTACTAATCAATGCACAGTTAATCCACATAATAAATGTATGCTCTACATTCTACATGCTCAACTATTCTAGTCCCAAAAATCCCAAAAAGATTTTTAAGCATTTAAAGTCCAGTTTATATTAAAATATTTATTTTTATAAGTATTTAATTTTTGGTCTGGTTCTCTATAACTATCGCTCTGATACCATTCCGTGACACCCCCAAATAGGTCAAATATAGCGGAAATAGTAATTGGATGTCACGTAGGTGGATCAACAGCGAATAGTATGTAGAGCAACGGTTAAAAGATTTTCAATACAAATATTACATGAATTAGAGTGAAAATGTCATAATAATTGTCTTAAACATTATTCCACAGTTTGATTATTCCCAAGTTTATAAAACGTCAGATGAGCTCTATAAATGCAGCCTATCATGATGCTTGACTCCATGCACATCAAATACCTGCTTCAGTTTCCTGAGAAAAACATGCTTAGAGAGTCAACATAAAGTGGGTGAATTCACAGGTTTAATAAAGTAAGTTTGGACAGTAAACATTCACTGAAGTAGTAATGCACGTAGCACCAATACTTAAAGGTAACTACATTTCCTATTGCCCGAAACTGACACTTGACACGTTAAGCCCACAACAAATGAGGACCCTTCACATTAATAAAAATACACCCAATATAATGTTCCGACATGATAAACATCTGTTGTCCTAGCCCAGGCACAGTGAGCGCTACTCACCCAGATGGGGATAGTCAATCCCAAATCGATCTATTTATACATTCAGGCAATTCAATAATTTTAACAGTTTCATTTCCCGGGTAAGGGAGGCATTCTACAATAGGCAAATGTAATCAAAGTTTAACGTAGTTTAGTTTACGTCCATAAAAGTATGTTGCATGTTTTCTTCCCCATAAAAGATTTAAAAGTTTGTCAATGTATAGTGTGGGGCCATGAACTCACCTCAGTAGTAGTACAAAAAGAAATCACAAGTAATCCTACGTAATGCTCATGACACAGTCAACTGCCTAAATAATTATATAGTCTCAGTATATGTATAAATAAATGCATAAAAGTCTCTGAATAAATCTGTGCATGCTTATACTCGTTTTAAGCATTTTATTACGATCTCTGTATTTTAATTAATCGTTATACAAACAATAACATATCTGTTTTAAGTACGTAGTTAATAATACCGTTTAAGTAATTAATTCGTTATTTAATATTCTCGTGCTTTTACTTTCGTAAATTAGTTTAAATATTTATAAGGAATGATTTATATATATTTAAAAAGGATAGGGAAAATATTAAATGTAATTGATATATTTACTTTTATAATTTGTTCATATTTAATTTATATAACCTATATAAATGACGTTTATAAAACGTAAATCATTTTACTTAACTTAAATTAAAGTCCCCGAAGTTTATACAATAGCTTCTAGGTTATAAGTTCGAAGTAATGACGGTTTATTCCTTATAAATTAGGGGTTTGTCATAATTTTAATATCAAAAAACAGATACAGATTTAGGGCTTATATAAGTTTCATGAAATTGTAATAAGAGCCCCTCCATTTTATTTATACCCGCAGCATTTACATAAAATGCCCCTAGGGTTTCTATAAGTTTCGGCTTAAGGCAAAACAAGTCCCTCAAGTTATAGGTTTAGCGCTTGTAACACTTTCAAGTATTGTCACTATTAACCCTTTAAGTTTCAGATTAGGGTTATAGTATACCTCAATTTACGAAAGAGCCCCTAGGGCTTTAATATCATTCGGCTTATTACACATTTAGTCCCTAGGTTAATATTAGGGTTTATAACTATTACAATGTGGGAAATCATGAACAAACCTAAAAACCTCCTAAAAACACTAATGGCGGCAGAATGTTTTTTCCTTCCTAAATTCGATTTGTTTAATCGTCTTTGCCTTTTTCTGCATGCGATTAGTATAACTTTGTTTTTTGTTTTGTCATTGGTCGGTTTCGTGGGTATTAATATCTGCTTTATTGGGTTAACTGGTATACCCCCACGATTGGATACTTTATTGTTTTTCGTGTGTTCTAGCAATTCTTGTTTTAGGGTTTCGTTTTAGGTTGGTTTTGATTGGTTATTTGTTTCGGTGGTGCTTCATTAAATCGATTGTTGGTTGGCTCTTGTAGCTTTAAATCGTCCTTCATTATTGTCTCATCATTGTTCTATTGTCTCATCAGTATTGTCTCATCATGGCTCTTGTCGGCTGACCCTATTCCCTTTAAGTGGACGGCTGACATAGAATTAAGTGGTCCGTTTATTTACTTGGTGGTCGGCTGACATTAATTTAAGTGGACGTCTGACATAGAATTTTTTAATCGTTTGTAGGGTTAGGTTTTTTTTTGTCGATTTGTTGAAGCTATGGTGGATTCGAGCAATGAAAGTGATAAGCCATTGTTTACAGGTTGGAATGATGTGGTTAAGGTGTCTGATAACTCGATTTTACTCAGGTTAAAAAGATTAAAGTTCTTTGTCGTGTGTCTAATCGAATTGATCTAGGTTCTCTATGTGACTCTGTTTTATTTTGGTGGAACAAAAATGTGTCGTTGTAGTTTTTAAAATTAAAGGTGCGAAACTTTAAAGTAAAAGTGCAATTAAAATAAATCTAAGTCTGATTAAAATAATGGGCAAGTATTTAAAAGCGAGACGAGAAATTAAAAGACACTTAAAGTAAATGACGCAAACTTAAATCTAACTAAGGCAATCTTAAAACGCAACTAAAACTTAAACTAAGGCAAGGCTAAAATTTAACTAAGGCAAATAAACTTAAAGTGCAATTAAAATAAAGGCGGGAAAAATAAAGCTTGAAAATAAAAGACTGAAATTTAAAAGGAAAGACTAAAAAAAAAACCTTACAGAACCCTTGATTCGGAAGTTCAAAACTTCCGAATAAACTGGCTTGATCCGGAACTTAGACCTTGATTCGGAACTTTTAAGTTCCGAATGAACAAAAAGATGTTGATTCGGAACTTCTTCCGAATGAAACACTCTTGACTCGGAACTTATTGACCCGGAACTTGGTTCGGAAGATCTGGCTGATTCAGAACTTGTCCTTCGTCCGAAACTTTTAAGTTGATCCGGAACTTTTGAGTTCCGAATGAATCTTCTTGATCCGGAACTTTTTGAGTTCCGAATGAAGTCTATTGATCTGGAACTTTTCGAGTTCCGAATGAACAATGCTTGAGTATGAAGTATTGATCCGGAAGTTTTCGTCCGGAACATTGAATGTTCCGGATGAAGCCCCTTGAGTCGGAACTCTGAATGTTCCGGATGAAACCCACTGGTTCGGAACTTTGAAAGTTCCGAATGAGCAGCTTTTCTTGTTTTGGCTCGGAACTCTCCTGGGAATACAGAAACACAAACAAACACTCCCGAAGAACAAGGGATCACAGAAATAATCAATCTAACACAGATTACTCAAAATCAAAACAAAAGTTTCAACCAAACTAATAACGAAACAACTAATAATCATAAACAAACAATTTAAATTAATAAAACTAACAAATTTAACCACAATAATCAAAAACCCATTTGATCAAAATAAAGACAACATAAACACAAACATAAACATAAAAATCAAAGATTAAGAAAGGTAGATGAGAGATTAACAAGATAAAGTAAAGATTTACAAGGATTAAATGAAAACTTACTTGAAATTAAAGGAATTTAATGTGCAAGACAAGGTAATTAAATTTGACAAGTATTTAAATGTGCAAGAAAATAAATGTGGAAGAGCTAATTTGTCAAGTTAGCCAACAAGAAAGAACATTAACTAGTCCTAACTATATATAGGGGAGGGTTAGGAAGCTTCCTCCCCTCCTTCATTTCTTCTTAATTGCGAGATTAAGTCCCTCCTTCTTTTAATCTTCATTAATTGCATCATTAGTCCTTTATTCTTCTAATCTTCTTTAAACTTGGACTTTAAGGACTTTTGGCTTGGGATTTCTTTGAACTCGTCTTTAATTTCTTCAATAAATTAGACTTGAGTTTCTCGGCTTTAAGTAAACTTCCGTCTTTTGACTTTTTCTTCGATAAATCTTCAGAACTGGTCTTGGACTTCCGTTCTTTATGCACTCTTGACTTCTTGACTTCGTCTTTCATCTTTTTCTTCAATAAAAGCCCATAAATGCCCGTGAATATCCGTGTTTTCTCCACTTTTCACAATTTCGTCCTAAATCACAACAAAAACACAAACCACGCATAATTCCGACATAAAAGACATAAAATACACGTTTTGGTCCGGTTATTATTGTAATTAAGTGGTAGAAAAGATGTGTGTTTACACACATATCAGTGTCTAATCTTAAGGTTTTAGTAACGTTAGAGGAGATATCTAATTTGTTTTCTATTCATTTGAATACTGTGCGTGACATTGAAGTGTTTGTAAATGGTGTTAAGGCAAACAAATTTCCAAAATGGTCTACTTTACCTAAGGAGACCATTATGCTTTATTATGAAGTTTTGTGTGAACGCCATAAGAATCTAACTAGCAGCACTTCTTCACTCAGTTCAGGTGGTTCGAGCGTGCACTCTGCATAAATGGCCAAGGAAACAGATGACCCTTTTACAAATGTTTCCTCTTCTTGTGATGTATTTTTGGACCTTGCAGCTAAGGCTGCAACCATTAATGGTTTGCAACCGTGTAATCTACATGAGGTTTTGAAATTATTTGGTGTAACGATTCACACGTTTGGTGATGCGGGTGAATTTATGCATGAATTAAGAATGAAGAAACATCCTTTGTGGGAATTGATCTCACATGACCGTGCTAAAGAAATTCTGGAGTTACTTTGCAAATTTGAAGCTGATATGGTTACGTCTACTAATGGAGGTATTAATGCAGTCTCTTCTTCATTTAATTCTGAAAATGTCTGTGAAGGGGTTAATATATCTATTCCTAGGAAGGTCGTTGAAAAAGTAAATACTCGCTACCACAACACTTTATATGGTTACTTTCTTGGTAAAAGGATTGCATTTCCTGTGGTTGAGTAATTTGCTAAGAATAACTGGGCAAAACATGGTCTTAAGCGTATCATGATGAATGAAAAAGGTTTTTTCTTTTTTCAGTTTGGGTCTAGTGAGGGTCTTAATGCGGTTCTGGAAGGTGGTCCGTGGATGGTTCGTAATTCACCAATTTTTCTTAAGAAATGGACTATGAAAACGAATCTTCTAAAGGAGGAACTAACTCGTATTCCGGTATGGGTCAAGTTTCATGATGTCCCGCTACAGGTATTTGAAGAGGAAGGTATTAGTTTAATTACTTCGTTTCTTGGTAAGCTTATTATGATGGATAATTATACTGATAATATGTGCAAAGAGTCTTGGGGTCGTTGTAGCTTTGCTCGTTGTCTTATTGAGATGAATGCTGATTCAGAGTTTATAGATAACGTTACTATTGGTGTCACTGATCTTGAAGGCTCTGGTTGTACTAAGGAATTAGTTCGTGTTGAATACGAATGGAAACCGCCTAGATGTCATACTTGTAATATTTTTGGTCATTCCTTTGATTCTTGTCCGAAAAATGTTAAACCTAAAACGGTTGAAAATGTGACAACTCATGTCGATAATGATGGATTCCAACAAGTGCAAAGCAAGAGGAAGAAGTACAAAGGTAATTTAGGGAATCAAGTTCCGAGAGGTGTTCCATTGAGCAAGTGTTTCCAAGCAGGTAAGACGGTTGTTTTTCGTCCAAAAACTCATGTGGATACTACAAGTACGAGTGGTGATAATAGTAGTAAGTTGAATACTAAATCTGGTCAGTTGCAGCAATCTAGCAATCCTAATGGTCCGAGTAAGGGTAAAGCTCAAATGAGCAGTGTTTCTACATCTAATAAATTTTCATCTTTGTCCATGCCTGGTATTGACGAAGGGGTTCAAGTAAGCGAGGAAGATAATGAGGAGGAGGAGGGAGTCGAGGTCGTCTTTGATGAATCAGTGAATCTTCTCAACACTAATATTGGGGCAAGCACTCCAAATGGCTGATCCATGTTGATATTTTATTATTTTCCTCGTAACTTTCTGTTATCGTCTTGGTTTTTGTCTAGTTTATATTTTCCAGTATTCTAGACTAGTTAATGTTTATGGCCTGTCATAAACATTTTGTTTAACAAGCTGCCTGTAGCTTGCGGTTAATGTGGTATTTCAGCCACATTCCTTGTACTTCAACGCTTTTTTGGTTCTATTTACCGGGGTCATTGTTACCCTTTTACCAAAAAAAAACTATTACAATTTAGAAAAACAGCCCCTAGGTCTCGAATAGGATTAGGTAATGTGCAAAACTAGTCCCTAGGTTTATATTAAGGTTTGTAACTTTCGGCTATTTATGTAAATAGTCCCTAGGTTTGCAAAACAAGTATTTAACTTACGGAAAATTAAATAAATGGTCCTTAGGGTTTAACTAAGGCTCGAATTGAATTAATTTAACCCCTAAACTCTTGGTTAATTACAATATTAGCCCTTGCACTTAATGTTTTGACATATTAGGTTATGAATGTCATGGTTTTACCCCTAGACTTTACAAAATTACCTTTTTGGCCCGAAAACTTTATAAGATATATTTTTAGTACAAAAAAGTTTATCTAAGTTTAAAAATATTAAATGGGCTTATTTAATAAGTCAAGTGAGCTAATGACTTTCTATACTCTTATTGGGCTTACAAGGCCCATTACTCATCTTATTAGATCTACATGGGTTTCTAAATGGGCTTAACCACATTATTAAGTCCACTAACATTATAAGACTAACTTAATGGGCTTATCAAACATGTATGGGCCTAATAGGCTTAGTTACTATTCATTGGGCATAATAAGTCCACAAAGAAAGCTAGTGATTATTCAAGGGATTACATAGGTCTAAGGATTTTTCTAAGCTTAATACAAGTTTAACAAAGTTAACCATAAGCTCTAATATGGGCTTATAGCTCACGGCTATATATATACATAGGATGGTTTTCATGATTTTTCTAGGTTTAAGTAGGAGTATATGTTCATGTGTTCATAACCTAGTAAATTTTATATCCTTCCTTGTGAAAACAATAATATGTCGTGACCATTATGGTATATATATTCACTAGTTTTGTAGTTTTAACATGTTCATAGGATATGTTCATGATATGAGTTTATGTGAATGAATAAGCAAGTGTAAAAATGAAAGTAAATAAGGTACAAGTAGTTTTCATGAAGCTTACTTGTTAAATGAGGTTAAGGAAGATAAGGGAACCAAAGGATAAATTAAACTTATAAATCAACAATGGTGAGACCCTAGCTTAATAAATAAGCCGTAACCTTCCTAGCTTATATATACTTTTGGAGTTGTCTTGGAGATCAAGCTTTTGTAAGTGTAACAATGATTGGTATTTAAGATGAATGAGACATAGATTTAGGCTAGTAAATGAAGAAGTAAATGAGTTTTGGAGGATTTTGGTGTAGGAGGTAATGTATGCCGTGAGTTGAGAGAGTGTAGGAGAGATTTGGGAAAATGTTTTGTGTTGTGTGTTTGTGAGATTCGGCTATATCAAGCCATATGGAAGATTTGATGTATCTTACCATAGTACTAGGATATCTTGTAAGATATATGAAGATCATGTGTAAGATATGTAAGTACTATATCCATATTTGGCAAACATAGCATCCCATTTCCTTTCTTTGTTCTTGCATTGTAGATTGAAGTCAAAGGGGGACAAGAATGACAAGAATAGTAGTATATGTATGGTATATAGTATGGTGCTAGTTGAAAGTTGTTGCAAGTAATGTTTCATGTGCATGTATACATGTATATGTATACACGGCTAGACATAAGTTTTATGGTAGAAATTGTGTTTGACTTTTTTAAATTTGGGAGTTAATAATAACTAGGTTTTCACTTAGTTATGAAAGAGTTATCGTCCGATCTTTTCGAATTGATTATTGGAAGAAAGTTCGACTCAGTCGTTCTTGGTGGAAAATAAAATGGTTGAAAAGTTATCTATTTGAAACTAAAAATAAAAATGTCGTTGAAAGCTTGAAAATTTACTCTAAGATAAAACAAGTTAAAACAATGCTAAGTAAAAAGGCGGGAAAAATTAAAGTTTGGAAAATAGAAACAATTCAGAAAACTACTAATTAAACTAAGTCTGAAAATAAGGTAATGGGTATTTCGGAAAAATGAAGTCTTCGGAATAAAGACAAATTCGGAAAAATGGTTTCTTCGGAATAACGGTATCTTCGGAATAATGGTGTTTTCAGTATAATGAGCTTTCTCGGAATAAAGAGATTTTCAGAAAAATTGGCATTTTTGGAATACTTGACTTTTCAGAAAAAGGAACTTCTTCGGAATAAAGAACTTTTCAGGAAAAAAGGTATTTTCGGAATAACTGATTTTTCGGAATAATAGAATCTTCGGAATAGCAAGGTTTTCGGAAAAATGGATTTTCGGAATAATTGTCTTTTCATAAAAAGGAATTCTTCGGAAAAATGGTGTTTTCAGTAAAATGATGTTTTCGGAATAAATGGACTTTTCAGAAAAATGATATCTTCGGAATAACAGATTTTTCGGAATAATTTGTTTTCATAGAAACGATGAATTCATAGAAATGATGAATTCGGAGAAAGGGAATTTCGGAATAACAGCAATTTCAGAAAAAGGAAGATTTCATAGAAATGATCAATTCAGAAAAATGGCATTTTCGGAAAAATTAACCCTAATCCGAAAATGTTAAAACTCAGATACGAATAAACAGAAACAACCAAACTCAAGGATTAAGCTACGAATAAGAATGAACCAAACAAGTAATTAACCAAAACTTTAACCAAATAAATTTTAAGAAGAACTAAATAAGCCACAAATTAAAAACTATAAAAACACTAAATAATCAAAACATTTAAAATCAACTAATAAGCAACCTTTTTAATCTATCAAAACAACTTAATCAAAAATAAGCCAAACACTAGGAGATTAATAACCACAATAAGCTCAAAACATCCACCACATCAAAACTAAAAGATCAATCACATGAATAAAACAATCACTTAATCAAAGAGATGAGATTAACTACATGATTATCAAGATTAAGAAAAAGATTAAGAAAGGTAGAATGAGAATTAAGAAAATAAACTTGATTGATTTAAGATGAATATCAAAAGATTACAAGAATAAATTTTGAAGGAAAACTAGAGAGAAAAAAAAATAAAAAGCACTTAAAAATTAAACTACCACTACTAAAAACTAAAACACCTCACACCCTCCTAATGACATATTAGGAGGGTATTTATAGGAGGTGGTAAGATTTCATGCTTAAGCTATCTTATTTCTTTCTTCTCGTCTCGACTCGACTTAATTTCTTTGTCTTTCTCGACGTCGTCTCGGGATTTGTCGATATAAGTTGAACTTGTCTTATAATTTTCTTCTAAAATTATACTTGAGTTCTTCGACTTCATTAAACTTCCGTCTTTAGACTTTTTCTTCGATAAATCTTCAGAATTGGCCTTGGACTTCCGTTCTTTTTGCATTCTCGATCTTTTGACTTCGTCTTTAGTCTTTTTCTTCGATAAAAGCCCGTGATAGCCCATGTTTTCTTCCTTTTGCATCTTTTGGTCCTAAAACACAAACCACGCATAATTCCGACTTTTACGACATAAAATACATGTTTTGGTCTTGTTATTATTGGAAATAAGTGGTAAAAGGATAAGTGTTTTCACACTTATTAAATCCCCTACACTTGACCATTGCAATGTCCTCATGCAATACACTAATTTCAAAGCACGGTTTACATCTTTCATCATAGATAACCCACCTTGGCCTTTATTAAATACTGAACACTAAGAAAACTAAAAGAATAGAATAAGTAAGAAATCAAAAACTTACATTGGGATTTTGGTTGTCATGAATGTTCATCATTCTCAAGTTTCACGTTCCCCATACCAAGCTTAAAAACGAGATCATTGTTATTATAAGTTAGCAAACTAACACGAACTCATGTGGCCCAATTATTCACTTAGACTCCCTTATTACTAGGTGTATCTCTTATTTTAATAATGTCTTAAATGATCACGAGGATGTATTGTTTGACTTACTTCGATAGTTATTTAGGCTGAAAATAAAGTGGGACGATTTAATCAATAGTTAGCTAAAGGACAAAATCTTTTAAAACTGCTTCTCGGGACCTTTCAAAGTTCATATCTTGGCATAACTCGTTTCATGATTTGAGACCTTTCTCGGACCGATATTTGGCAGCGACTTCATACTTCAAATCTTTGAGAGACGTTCTTGAAATTATGGTCTTCTCTTCATAATAGGAATTTCTTTACTTGAAGTTTTGAGAGATTCTTCATATTTGGACCACGACTTCTTCATTTTTATCCAATCATTACTTTGGACTTTGATATACAACGATCCGCCTCCTTTTAGGACTTGGATCTATTTATCCTCATACCTTGCTAGGGTCTTTTCGGATAGACTTCTCCATGATCTTTTGGGGAGTACTTGCTTTTCGTCGTGTGTCTCGATCCTTCATATTGATTTTTGATAAATGATTCTTCACATCACTTTTGGATCTTTAGCAACAAAATGTAGCCCTCATGCCTTGTTAGGGCCTTTTCGGACTCGCCAATCTTCACATCCCGCTTCAATAAGTTATGCCTTGGCTATGAACTCTAATTAATACCGAGCAACTTTTAAACGATCTTGTGCTAGAAGCTAAGTAACTTTTAAATCGTACAACCTTATTTATTGCAGATAAATTTATTAGCAAGCGATGGGAGAATAGGCTTATAATCAACTCACATAAATTCACGAAAGAATACCAAACTTATAATTGACTCTATCATCTCTCGTTCTCCATAATTTAAAATCTCAAGGAATGAGACTCGTGGATGCTTAGCCAATTAAATCAAAGTTTTGGGTTTTCGAGTCATCTATAGGATCTTGCAAATTCTTAGACTTTTTCAAGTTTAGAAATCGCATTTTAAAGTTCCCTTGATAAACGACTCTCTAGGATCAATTATAGGAACTTGCGAAAAGTTCTTGTTCTTAACCCGTGAGAGTTAAGACTTTCGCGTTTTAAAGTTCCCTACATAAAAGCCTAGAAAAACTTGACTTAAACACGTTAAGGATACTAGCTAGAGTAAACTTAGATAAGTAAACTCGGGTTGAGTCAAAATATTCACGACTTTGAAAAATTTAAAACCACTTTATTGAAAATTATTCTAGCAAGGAAAGAAAATAACCATAACAAAGGAAAATACAACTATACAACTAGGCCAAAATAGATTAAATTTTTTGAAAAATGTCGAAAAGTCAAATTTTCCGGTTAAAATGAGGACAAATTCATGGAAAAGACCACTTACTTCGATAGAAGTACCCCCTACACTTGATATAAACATTGTCCTCAATGTTTAAGCATGTGGGAGTAAACTCCCCTACACTTATGACATTGTGCACTTTGTTTAAATCTTGCTAAGGAAGGGACAACTATAGTGATTTCAATGTGAACATATAAGATATGAAATATTGAATCACGACAGGTTTAGGATAGAACTGGGAAGACGGGTACACGGGATCACGGTTCGTCGAAAGTCATCGAGAATGGATCTTTGAAGCTTTAATCCCTGCACAGAAGAAGAAACAAGACAACAAAACACATACGGGGCTCCCCCTACACTTATTATGAAAACGATAAAGGATAGATCAACGGGTTGCCTCTCGAGAAGCGCTTGTTTTTGTTCATCGAGTCACGAGCCTGACTCGACCCAGAACTTAATTCAAGGAAACGTGGTGAGGGATGGAATCATCTCATGAGAGATGTCCTCACCAAAGTACAACTTCAAACGCTGGCCATTCACCTTAAAATTTGGCCCATTTGGCTGAGAAAGCTCAATGGTGCCATATGGAAAGACTTTGGCGACGGTGAATTGACCAGACCAGCGGCTCTTCAACTTGCCCGAGAAGATCTTCAACCGAGAGTTAAAAAGTAAGACTTGATCACCAACGTGGAACTCTCGGTTCTTAATCCTTGCATCATGGATGATCTTGCTCTTCTCCTTGTAGATTAGTGAGTTCTCGTAAGCTTCATTCCTCAGTTCATTAAGCTCGTTGAGTTGAATCTTCCAAAGATCACCGGCTTTGTTGATGTCGAAGTTAGCCTACTTCAAGGCCCAGTATGCCTTATGTTCCAGCTCGATAGGGAGGTGGCATGCTTTCCCGTACACGAGACGATAAGGTGTACAACCAATTGGGGTCTTATAAGCACTACGGAAAGCCCACAAAGCATCATCTAACTTATCGGCCTACGAGGCACGATGCTCTCCCACCGTACGTTCCATAATTCGCTTCAATCCGCGGTTAGAAATCTCAGCTTGCCCATTAGTTTGGGGATGATAAGCGGTGGAAAGACGGTGATTGACACCGTACTTAGCCATGACTCTTGCAAATTGATCATTGTAAAAATGAGTCCCGCGATCACTGATTATAGCACGAGGAACACCGAATCGAGCAAACAGTTGCTTCAAAAAGTTCACAACCACCCTCGCATCGTTCGTAGGAAGAGCCTTAGCTTCAACCCATTTAGAAACATAGTCAACGGCTACGAGGATGTACTTGTTCCCTTTAGATGATGGAAATGGCCCCATAATGTCGATACCCCATACGTCAAAGATTTCACATTCTTGAATGAAATTTTGAGGCATCTCATCTTTATGTGTGATCTTGCTTTGTCTTTGGCAATCATCACAATGTTTAACCATTTCGTGAGCGTCACGATAAATGGTGGGCCAATAGAATCCAGAGTCAAATACTTTCTTCGCGGTGTAATTGGGACCAAAGTGACCACCGGTGGGTCCTTTATGACAAGCATCAAGCATTTGTACCACTGCCGGCCCATCAACACTTCGAAGAATAATCAGATCAACACATTGTTTGAAAAGGTAAGGGTCGTCCTAGAAATAGTGTTCAATGTCTTTAAAGAACTTTTTCTTTTGTTGGGACGTTAACCCTTCCTTGAGAATTGCACCCGCTAAGTAGTTTGCAATGTCCGTAAACCATGGGGTGTCATCAAGATTGGAGTTGATAGACATTAAGGCTTCAAGGGGAAAAGAGTCATTGATCTCTTGGTTCGGATGATCCCCTTGATAAGGATCCTCAAGTCTACTTAGATGATCTGCGGCTAGGTTTTCGGCTCCCTTCTTGTCACGAATTTCAATGTTGAATTATTGAAGGAGCAAAACCCAACGAAGAAGTCTTGGCTTAGAATCTTGCTTAGTCAACAAGTACTTCAACGCGGAATGATCAGTGTACACGATGGTGGTAGAGAGGACAAGATAGGGGCGAAACTTTTCAAAATCATACACTACAGCTAAAAGCTCTTTTTCGGTAGTGGTATAATGCAATTGAGCCCTCGTCATTGTCTTGCTAGCATAATGGATTGGTTGGAAGTGTTTGTTCACTCTTTGGCCCAAAACCGCTCCAATAGCAAAGTCGCTAGCATCACACATCAACTCAAAAGGTAGCTCCCAATTAGGGGTAACCAAGACCGGTGCCTTAGTTAGCTTATCCTTAAGAAGATTGAAGGATTCAAGAAACTCTTTGGAAAATATGAAGGGAGTATCTTTTTCCAAGAGGTGGGTCATCGGGCGAGCGATTTTAGAAAAATCTTGAATGAATCGACGATAGAAGCCCGCATGACCAAGGAAACTTCTCACACCCTTCACGGTTGAAGGTGGAGGTAATTTGGCTATGACATCCACTTTAGCACGGTCAACTTCAAGACCGGCTTTTGAGATTTTAGGTCCAAGCACAATGCCTTTTTTTACCATAAAATGGCATTTTTCCCAATTTAGAACAAGGCGAGTGTCTTCACACCGCGTAAGCATGCGTTCCAAATTGGCAAGGCAATGAGAGAAAGAATCACCATAGACCGAGAAATCATCCATGAAGACTTCCATAGTTTCTTCAACCATGTCATGGAAGATAGCCATCATACACCTTTGGAAAGTCCCAGGAGCATTGCATAAGCCGAAAGGCATTCTTTTATAAGCAAATGTTCCGTAAGGACAAGTGAATGTGGTTTTCTCTTGGTCTTTGGGATCGATGGGAATTTGAGAATACCCGGAGAAACCGTCTAAAAAGCAGTAATATTCATTACCTGCTAGACGTTCAAGCATTTGGTCCCTGAAAGGAAGGGGAAAATGATCCTTTCTCGTAGCATCATTGAGTTTGCGATAGTCTATACAAACTCCCCACCCTGTAACGAGACGAGTAGGAATCAACTCATTGTTTTCATTAGGCACAACGGTGATTCCGCCTTTCTTAGGCACACAATGGACCGGACTAACCCATGGTGAATCCGAGATAAGATAGATCATTCCTGCATCAGGAAGTTTGATAACCTATTTTTTGATAACGTCATGGATCTTAGGATTCACCCTTCTTTGGCTTTGAATAGTGGGTTTAAAGTCGTCCTCCATGAGAATTTTATGTGTGCAGAAGTGAGGATCAATTCCACGAATATCGAAGATTTTCCAAGCAATCGCTTTCTTGTGATTCTTCAGCACGGCGATAAGTCAGGATTTTTCTTCCTCTTTCAAGTCCTTAGCGATGATGACGGGTGACTTCTTGTTGTATTCATGGAAAACGTACTCGAGATGAGACGGTAGGTCCTTAAGCTCTAAATCCGGAGGATTTTTGATGGAAGGCGTAGTTAAATTCGGGTCATCGATAGAGATATCCTTAGGAGATGGTGGAGAAATATGGTTCTCATTGAGAAGTTTCTCAATGGTACGAATGTCTTCATCCCAATTGGAGGGAGAATCGTCATATTGCAAGTCCACGTCTCCTAAAGTTGCTTCAAATTCTTTCAAGATGAAATCACTTTCTCCAAATGGAGTTAGTGATGGAGCAATAGAGGCAACGGTCTCAACAATGGGAAGAGAAGAAGAACCACTTTTACAAGCGTCTTTGAAATGTTCTTCACAAGCCTCATCAAGAACGTCAATGAAATTAACGCTCTCATTTTCAGAAGGCTGCTTAGAAAGTTTACCCATGTTGAAGACGATTTTATCGTCACCAACTCTCATGATTAATTCGCCCGCGGCTACATCGATGAGAGTGCGACCGGTCCTCAAGAATGGACGTCTAACGATTAATGGAACACGAGGGTCCATCTCGTAGTCAACGACAACAAAATCCACCGGAAAGGTGAATTTGTCGACACCAACGAAGACGTCTTCGGCTATCCCCACCGGATAAACAACCGTACGGTTAACTAATTCCAAAGTCATTCGTGTGGGGACTAGCTCGGGTAGATACAATTGTTTCCAAACGCTTAAAGGCATTAAGTTTATACTAGCACCTAGATCAGCTAGGGCCATACAATTCTCTACCCCAGGGAAGTTGCAAGGAATCAAGAAACGACCCGGATCACCAAGTTTGGTTGGTAATTTCCTTAAGAGGACTACAGAGCAATTCTCATTAAGTTGGGTCTGAGCGATATCAAGGAGTTTCTCCTTATCACTGAGAAGATCTTTAAACATTTTAGCATATTTCGGCATGTGAGCGAGAGCCTCAGCAAAGGAGATATTGAAATTCAGTTGTTTAAACATTTTGAGAAAGTTAGAAACCTGAATATCATCCTTGTTCTTCAATTTCTCTTTCCTCAACCTCGAAGGATAAGGTATGTTGGGTTGAGATGAAGGCTTTGGAATGGAATTCTCACTCACATCCTTGGGTGGTGGAGGGGTAGAAGTAGAAGGTGGTGGAATTGGAGAAGTAGAAGTTGGAGGAATAGAAGATGGAGGATTTGGAGAAGGAGACTCGTTTTCCTTTATCATAATCACCGGTGTAGGTGTAGGAAGCTCGGGTTCCTTTAAACCTTTTCCACTTCGAGTGGTGATTGCTTTCATCTCCCCTCTTGGATTAGCAACGGTGTTACTCGGAAGAGAACCCGATCCAGAGGCTTGATTACTTGGGAAAAAACTAGCCATCATGTTCCTTAAGTCATTCGTTTGACTTGCCAAAGTGTTGCGCATATCGGCTCGAAGATCGTTTCCTTGTTTCACCATATCTGCTTTCATGTTGAGCATTTCCCGTTGAAGATTTTGCATTATCGCATCATTAGTCCCTATGTAAGTTTCAACGTCTTGGTGTAATGCGGTGGGTTGGTTGGGAGGAGGAGCATGGTAGGCGGGTGGTTGATAAGCAGGTTGTTGGTAAACTTGGTTGTTTCTTTGAGGTGGATATGGGTTTCTTTGGTTTTGATATTGATTTGGAGCTCGAGGTTGGTTTTGATTGTTGCGATTGAGGTTGTTTGGGTTTTGTGGGGGAAAACCGGGTGGTGAAAGAAAGTTGTTTGAGCGATAGCTGAGCAAATTGCGGTTACCTTGAGGACGTGCTTGATAACCTCCTGTAGAATAGGTACCGTTGGCGGCATACACATTTTTCCGGATTGTCATGAGTCGAAGGACAATCGGTGTATGAGTGAGATCCCCCGCATATTTCACAAGATTGACTCAAAGCACTAGCTTGGGCAGTGATAGCTTTGGTATTGTTGGCGGCTTGGAGAGCAAGGGATTCAACAAGCGAAGTAAGCTTGTCAATTCTCTTGTTGCTCTCATTAGTGCTAGCTTTGGTATTGTTGGCGGCTTGCTAGCACTAGCCACATTAGTCCGAACACTCTTGGTTTGCACTCTAGACTTGTTCACAATAATATCCCAAGCGGCATTAGCAGACTTAACCAAAATGTTACCCCCCGAGGCACTATTTAGTGAATCTTGGTCATTCATGCTTAAACCATTGTAAAAAGTATTAATTTGATGTACTTTTGTTAAACCATGTTGTGGACACTTTCTTAAAAGTTCCTTAAAACGGTCCCAAGATTCACTAAATGTCTCACCGTACTTTTGTTCAAAAGTAATGATTTCATTCCGCAAAGCGGTAGTACGTGAGGGTAGGAGAAAGTAGTTGATGAATTTGGTCTCTAAATCCGTCCATGTAAGAATACTTTGTGGCGGTTCCTTATCAAGCCAATGCCAGGCTTGTCCCTCTAAGGAGAAAGGAAAAAGTTGCAAGTGAATTACCTCTTATGAAACCCCATTATACTTAACCGTATTGGTGAGTCGAAGAAACCTTTTAATATGGTCATGAGGATCATCAATTGAACGCCCCAAGAAGGGTTGAGCAGAGACCATTTGAATGAAGCCGGATTTAAGCTCAAAGTTGTTGGCTCCAATCTCGGGTATGACAATAGCATCGGTGTTGCCCTCTACGTGCAATTGCAAAAGCTCGATCATTGGTTGATTGTCCATGGTGACAATAGGTGGAGTAATGACTTCGGCTTGAGCTGCTTTCTTCTTACGAGCACGAGTACGCATGCACACCTACAAAAGGAAAAGCAAAATAGACAAGAAATATTTCTAGTTTTTTTTATGTTTTTCTATTTTTTTGTATTTTTGAAAATTTTATATTTTTAGGATTTTTGAAAATTTAAAAGCAAGGAAAATAACGTTAAAAAATGAACGGATCCCAAAATCTAACGCGTCTCTCACTAAAAACCGTTAATCTTAACGAAAAGAGCCGGCAACGGCGCCATTTAATAACTAGGTTTTCACTTAGTTATGAAAGAGTTATCGTCCGATCTTTTCAAATTGATTATTGGAAGAAAGTGCGACTCAGTCGTTCTTGGTGGAAAATAAAATGGTTGAAAAGTTATCTATTTGAAACTAAAAATAAAAATGTCGTTGAAAGCTTGAAAATTTACTCTAAGATAAAACAAGTTAAAACAATGCTAAGTAAAAAGGCAGGAAAAATTAAAAGTTTGAAAAATAGAAAAACAATTAAGAAAACTACTAATTAAACTAAGTCTGAAAATAAGGTAATGGGTATTTCGGAAAAATGAAGTCTTCGGAATAAAGACAAATTCGGAAAAATGGTTTCTTCGGAATAACGGTATCTTCGGAATAATGGTGTTTTCAGTATAATGAGCTTTCTCGGAATAAAGAGATTTTCAGAAAAAATGGCATTTTTGGAATACTTGACTTTTCAGAAAAAGGAACTTCTTCGGAATAAAGAACTTTTCAGGAAAAAAGGTATTTTCGGAATAACTGATTTTTCGGAATAATAGAATCTTCGGAATAGCAAGGTTTTCGGAAAAATGGATTTTCGGAATAATTGTCTTTTCATAAAAAGGAATTCTTCGGAAAAATGGTGTTTTCAGTAAAATGATGTTTTCGGAATAAATGGACTTTTCAGAAAAATGATATCTTTGGAATAACAGATTTTTCGGAATAATTTGTTTTCATAGAAACGATGAATTCAAAAAGATGATGAATTCGGAGAAAGGGAATTTCGGAATAACAGTAATTTCAGAAAAAGGAAGATTTCATAGAAATGATCAATTCAGAAAAATGGCATTTTCGGAAAAATTAACCCTAATCCGAAAATGTTTAAACTCCGATACGAATAAACAGAAACAACCAAACTTAAGGATTAAGCTACGAATAAGCATGAACCAAACAAGCAATTAACCAAAACTTTAACCAAATAAATTTTAAGAAGAACTAAATAAGCAACAAACTAAAAACTATAAAAAAACTAAATAATCAAAACATTTAAAATCAACTAATAAGCAACCTTTTTAATCTATCAAAACAACTTAATCAAAAATAAGCCAAACACTAGGAGATTAATAACCACAATAAGCTCAAAACATCCACCACATCAAAACTAAAAGATCAATCACATGAATAAAACAATCACTTAATCAAAGAGATGAGATTAACTACATGATTATCAAGATTAAGAAAGGTAGAATGAGAATTAAAAAAATAAACTTGATTGATTTAAGATGAATTGTTGATCCCAAACTTAGATCGATTAGCTTTGTGTATACGAGATTAGATCAAGTAATACACGTAGAGAAACCTTTGTATATGCTTATGAATCTAAGTGTTATGCGGAATTTAACACTTAAGCAAGAACACACAATGATATAAACAAACTTTCACTTTGATTATCAATATCAAACTTGCTTACAATGAAAGTAGTTTACGAATGAAAAACTTATATCAAACATTAACCTAAAGGTCTTCTTTTATAGACATAAGAAGCCTTGTACAATAATCTACGTATCAGCTATTCTAGGTAAAGATAAATATAGAAAATACATTGTTGTTCCTATCCTTACTAGAACTATTCTAGAATATAATACACGCGTAGAATATATCTTCCATCAGTGCTTGTCTTCAATGTGTCAACGCTTGACTTTATCTTGTCAACGCTTGAGCTGTCAGCGCTTGTTTTGTTCTTGTCAACGCTTGTTTTACTCTTGTCAGCGCTCAAGTGATCTGGCCTTAATTTATTCCCAACAATCCTCCCCTAAACTTGATATCCACTCTTATAATCAAGTTTCTGAATAAGCATTAAGGACTAAGAGGAATCTTACAAACCTTCTCATATTGGTAATGAATAAATCTGATCAAATCCTTTGCCACATCACTTGAATAATCTATTTCCAGCTGAGTGTCCTTTATCTTCTCCAAAATAGCCTTGGATATGAAATACTGAGCATCCACAAGTAGATACTCAGCAAACTTTGTAGAACTCAAATGATATACACCAGCAGCTGAATATAACCTCCATTGAAGACCACTGAGGTCATCTTTAAGATCCTTCCAAATTGCAGGATCCTCATCTTTT
Source organism: Glebionis coronaria (assembly GCA_025667525.1). Classification (NCBI taxonomy): domain Eukaryota; kingdom Viridiplantae; phylum Streptophyta; class Magnoliopsida; order Asterales; family Asteraceae; genus Glebionis; species Glebionis coronaria. The sequence goes on along the minus strand of CM046878.1, from coordinate 335,463,795 downwards.
GGTCCACACATTCTTTTGAATGTGGTCCAAAGTTTTATTCCATTAGCTGAAGTTGGTGCTTCAGCCTCATACTTGGTCTCCAGCAACCTCCAAAGGTCCACCAAGTCTTCTCTATCACAACTTGCAAACAAAGATATGAGAGTGGTAAAAGTGTGTACCTCCTTGCCAAATCTGCCAATCTTCCAAAACCCACATTCATCTTCTTCATAGCTCACAATTGGGTTCCTGGAATCTAATGGTAACACTTGCACCATATCTGAAGCTTCTAAAGGTGAGAGCTTGAGGCTCTTTCTGATGACAGCTTCACTTGGATATAGTGGATCCATATCTTTGGGAAACTCAAATGAAATTCCCTTCTTCACTGGCCTGGGAACAACCATAGCTTTCTTGAGTTCCATTTCTTCTGCAAGTTCCTCCTTTCTTTCATCTGAAAGAAGTCTGAGAGTGTTTGCTTCCTGCACTCTTACCCAAATGGGATAAGCCCTGCTTTCCAGCTCATTAAATGTCAAAGCCCTCAACTTCTGATAAGTCCATCCAACTCCATGACATCTGAGCAACATAAAGTATAGCTCCCTTCTATCCCTTTTCAACTCTGAGAGAATATTACTTGCCTTGTGTTTCAAAATTACCTGGCAATCCTTCTGAACTCTAAGAAGAAGCTCCAAACCCCATATTTGATCTGAAATGGTCAAGTCTGGATTCTCCATGCATCTTTCTTCCCAAGCATTGTACATTTGAACCACCTCTGGCATGTCAAAGTCAACCTGTAATTTCAATTCACTCAACTTCTCCTTGGCCAACTCATCCCCATACTCAAGCCTTTCTGGTTCTATAATCATCACACTTGAGTCTGAGCTAGCTCCATCACTTCCTTCTTCTGAAGTCACAACAAATGGTGACTTTTCCTTTTCATCCTGTTCCATGATTTGTGCAGCTAATCTTCTATCAAACTCAACTTGAGCTGCATCCTTTGGAACAATCTCTTCTACCATTATACCCTTACCCTTATCTAGTGGATCAATTGTTGGTAAGGTGGATGGTGATACCTGAGTAGAAACCTCCTTGATGATAGATGATGACTGGGATACATCACCTTCATGTGCAGGTCTGTCAACGCCCAATTTTGTTCTATCAGCGCCCAAAATATTTCTGTCAGCGTCCAAATTTTCCTTGTCAACGCCCAAATATCCTCCCTCAGCGCCTTTTGTAACCTCTCTCAACATAGCTGTAAATGACAAATTTAAGTTGGTAGGAGAGACTAAGGACGTATCAAAACCTGTTTGTTTCTTCAAAGTTGTAAGGGCCTCAGCAACATCCATTGATTGACCATCATGACTGCCCTTATCACTCAGATTTATTGGATCTTCCTCCCCTTTGGAAGATTCCTCCATACCCCTCCTAGCACGATCACTTTCCAAAACAACAATCCTCTCCCTCAATTGCTTGAGTTTAAGGCCTTGTGAGCTGACAACTTGTACTAAGTCTGCATTTTGCTTTTGCAAGCTAATGCAGACTGCCGTCAATTTCATAAGAGTCATTGGTTCCAGTCTGCCCTCTTCTAAAATGGGGATTTGACCTACCAAGTCAGATTCATTGGGAAAGGATGAGGACTTAATGATGGTGGGACTGCCTTGGCCAGCATCTAAGCCAGAACCAATAGTCCCAGCCTCATCCAGGTCACCAGCCACACTTGTGGTGGTGGTTCTCTCTGCTACATGGCTAGGACCACCAGAGGAGAACACTCCAGTAGTCCTTTGGCGTTTCATCAACCTATATTCAGGGGGTGTGGAAGTTGGTGTGGAAGAATGGGTGGATGTGGGTTGGCTAAGGGGTGTTTGGGTTTGTGAAGGTTGTGTATCAGCGTTAGAAATAGGCACATCAACGCCAACATTTAATGTATCAGCGTTGAAGGATTCTGAGTCAATTTGCATGTGTTCAGGTGAAGGTAAAGGTTCAGGGATTGGTTCAAGTTGTGGTTGGGGGTCAATTTGTGGTTGGGGGTCTGGTTGGGGTTGTGCTGCTGCAATAACAGCAAGCATGGCTTGGGTTAAAGGTAGGTCACGATGGGGTGGTGAATTCATCTTCATAAAGATAGCTTTCTTTTGCTCAGGGATCTTATAAAAATCATTGTGATCCCTTGAGCAGTAACCTTGAACATTAAAAACCATTTGCAGAAAACGGGGATAAGCTAAAGTCATTTTTGTCCCCTTGTTTTTACACATGCCCTCGAAAATCATTTTAGAATAATTAAATTTTTGCCCTGTTGCAATGCACACAATAGCGCTTGCAATGGATCTATTGATCTCATTGTGTGCAGTGCATTTGGGACTCAAACATTGAAGGAGGACATGTATGAGGTACTTCCAGGCTGGGGGAAATTCCTGCTTATGATACTTGTTTAGAGTACCTTCATCAGGAAAAGGATATCCCAAAGCCCTAAGCCCTTGTTCTATTTCATTTATGGGAAGGGTGGCTATACCATCAGCATCATCAAGATGCAAGGCTTGGCGTACCAAAGCCTCAGTAACCACTCAAGGTCACCCATAAACAATAGAAGTCAATGTGGTCACTCTATTAACTGTTGAGGAACTGACAGTGTTCCAAAACTGCTTAATATGTGTGACTGGAATGAGTGGTGCATGAGAAAGAGCATACCATAATGGGGATGCGTTCAAATACGCCACCATTTGTGTGTATTGGGGAAACAGAGTATCATTAGCTTCAAGATATGCAATCATGTTGTGTTGAGATCTGAACCCCAATTCCAATTCTGATGGTCTAAACTTTGGTGCCATTGATGAAAGCTGTTAATTTTATGTGAAGAAGATGAAGTTGATAAGAGAAAAATGCGTTAGACAAGAATTATAGATACCCTGTTTAAAATAGGAGCCAAATTTATAGGAGAAGAAAATGCATGTGATAGGCCCAAAAATAGGCAAGAATTTTCAAAAATCAATCATTAAAATATTGAAAAAGTTATAAGTTATCTCATGCATTAAATGTAAAGTAACAACTCCCAAAATTACGGCCTAAAAATATGTCAAAAAGTAACAACTGGGTAGGTCCCATTGAGTGTCAACGGTCAAAAATAACCTATCAACGCCCAACGGCTATAATCTTGTCAACGTTTGCCTATAGCCATGTCAGCGTCTAATTTGGTCACAACAACGCTTGGAAAATTCTTGTCAGCGTCCAAAAATAAAAATGTTTTAAAAATGAAAAATGACCTTAACAAGTAATTTATCCTAGAGAAGATAACCAAAAGTTGATAATTATTATAGGGCGGTAAACACTGTCCAGTTATGCACACTTGCATAAGCAAGATAGACATAACAGTCCTCTAGTGTCCCTTGCTAACCAAAACTCTTAACAACCAAGTTATCTCATAAAATTCCTTGTTACTCCCAGGTAATTCCCATAACAAAATCATTCCCAAGTCTCCCAACAGACCACAACCAATTCTAGGCCAAAAATGTCTTCGTAGCATGCATAGTATATCAACTTTGCATGCTACAGTGCCTCATGATTTAGTAAAAACTAACTCATACTCACCTGTGGACACAATCTAGAATTGTGATAAGAGTATCATATGGATACCCAAAAATCCTAAAGGTTCCTAAAACCTCCCCTTAAACTATGATACAAAAATTTGCTAAAATCATGCATGAACATAAAAAAATTTATGTCAAGATAGGAATGAAACATTCCAACCATCATCCATAAATAAAAACTTGTCCAAATGCTTCTCCATTGATCCATAAGCAACTCTGTATCAAATGGTATACTGCTAACACCATCTGCACATTTAGATTGAAAACCACAAAACTAACATTGTTGCTGACAACGCCCCGATAACACATGACAACGTTGAGGGAAGCTTTGTCAGCGTTAGACAATTATATTGCTGACAACGTTGCAAAAACACTTATCAGCGTTCAAGCAACCTTTGTCAGTGTTAGAAAAATATAGTGGAAAATCTAAATCATCAATAAGACCAATAACAATGCATCATCCTGTACATACTTTTACAAAAGGACTCCAAAACACATATTATGTGAGATTGACCATTCCAATACTTGTTACCAAGTATTGAAATCTCCCAGCATCAAAAGGTTTAGTTAGTAAATCTGACACATTTTCCTCAGTGTCAACCCTATCTGGTTGTATTAAACCTTTCTCAAAGCAATCTCTTATAAAATGGTGTCTAATTTCTATGTGTTTAGTTTTAGAATGATGTACAAGATTCTTAATGATGCATAAAGTACTATTATTGTCAACAAATATCTTGGTATGCATGAAATTATACCCATAGTCCAACAGCTGGTTCTGAATCCACAAAACTTGGCCACAATATGCAGCTGCAGCCACATACTCTGCTTCAGTTGTAGAATTAGCCACCACTGTTTGTTTCTTGCATTGCCAAGATATCAATCTGCTCCCAAGAAACTGACATCCACCAGTTGTGGATTTCCTATCAAACTTATCACCTCCATAATCACTATCTGAATGTGCAATCAGCTCCAATGGTGAATCCTTTGGGTACCACAAACCAAGACTAGGATAGCATCTTAGGTACCTAAAGATCCTCTTCACAGCATAAAGGTGACATTCTTTGGGAGTCACTTGATGGCGTGCACAAGCACATACAGCAAGCATGATGTCAGGTCTGGAGGCAGTAAGATACATCAAGGATCCAATCATGGATCTATAGTGCCTGACATCAACATCTTTCCCATCTCCAATCTTTCCCCAAGGGTGTTCTCTATCCATAGGAGTAGTAGCCCTCTTTTCATGTGGAGAAAAGCCAAACTTCTTCAAGATCTCAGCAACATATTTATCCTAGGAGATGAAGATACCATCTTCTTTCTGTTGAACTTGTAAACCAAGAAAGAAGTTCATCTCCCCCATAGCACTCATCTTGAATTTGTCTGTCATAAGCTTGGAGAAATCCTCACTCATCTTTGGATCAGTAGACCCAAAAATGATATCATCAACATAGACCTGCACAAGCAATACATCCTTGCCTTTCTTCTTTGTAAATAGTGTCAGATCTATGGTGCCCCTCTTGAATCCATTGTCCACCAAATAGGTAGACAAAGTACCATACCATGCTCTAGGGGCTTGATGAAGGCCATACATAGCCTTTTTGACTCTATACACTTTATCTGGATGCTCTGGATCCTCAAAACCAGGAGGCTGCATTACATATACTTCCTCAACAATGGTGCCATAGAGAAAAGCACTTTTGACATCCATTTGATAGACTGTGAAGCCCATGCAGGAGGCATAGGCTAGAAAAATCCTAATAGCTTCAATCCTTGCAACTGGTGCAAAGACCTCCTCATAGTCTATCCCCTCCTCTTGTGTATAACCTTGAGCCACTAACCTTGCCTTATTTCTGACCACAATGCCTCTTTCATCTCTTTTGTTCCTGAGAACCCATCTTGTCCCTATAGGTTTGACATATCTAGGACAATCAACCAGCTCCCAAACATCCTGAATTGCAAATTGGTGAAGCTCATCCTGCATTGCTTCCACCCAACTTGGTCCTTTGAGAGCATCAAATATTTTCTTGGGTTCTTCTTGTGACAGAAAACATGCAAACAAACATGCTTGCACAAGAGGGGTATCAACCTTCTTGTGTATATTGGCAATAAACCCACCAAGACCTTGATGAGATCTTCTAGTCTGAACTGGAGTCATAATATCACCAATGATCTGGGAAGGGGGTGATTCTTCATTGTGGAAGTGAGAACTCCTCCTTCAAAAAGTCTGGTGTCCTCAACCTCACGCTCCATGTTGCCAATATCTTCTTCATCAGACTCTCTTACATCAACATGAGGATGAACCTCTTCATATATATTGGAAGGTTCACCTTGTTCAAAATTGGAAGAGAAAAGATGGGCAGAATTGTTGTCAACGCTTGAACCTTGTTTGTCAGCGCTTGGGCTAACAACGCTTGAACTGTTGTTGTCAACGTCTGAGCCATCAACGTCTGAATTGGTCTTGTCAGCGCTAGATTTGCCTTTGTCAGCGCCTGAAGGACCATGCATGTTTGTATCTGGTGGTACTTGGAAACCACCATTATCTTGTCCAGCAGCAGCAAAAGCATCTGTCCAAATGGGAATTGTGACATATTCTAATATAGGAGATGCCTTTTCTGCTTGTGATCCAACCCTCTCATTAACATGTGTACCTGAAACATCAACAACTTGTTCCTCCACAACATTTGAAGTTACCTTCACAATGTCTGGATTAGTGACAGGCATATAATTTAAAGTTCCAGATAAGGGTTCCAAATCAAACAACCAATTAGGACCACTTTCAGGATCACTAGGTTTATTCTCTAAAAACCTAACATGTACTCTTTCAACTATACGTTTGTCCTCTTTAAGATAAACCCTATAACCCTTGCTCTGGACTGAATACCCCATGAAGTAGCCCTCATCACCTTTTGCACTAAATTTCCCTAAGGCATCACTAGTATCCAAGACTACTATATGACAACCAAAAGGTCTGAGAAAACCAATATTAGGTTTTCTTCCCCAAAGTAACTCATAAGGTGTTTTGTTCTGAATTTTGTTAACCAATGCTCTATTTTGCACATAGCAAGCTGTATTAACAGCCTCAGCCCAAAAGGCTATAGGAAAGTGAGCATCAGCCAACATTGTTCTTGCTGCTTCAATTAGGGTTCTATTTTTCCTCTCAGCAACCCCATTTTGTTGTGGGGTTCTAGCAATACTAAATTGCCTTGTAATTCCTTTCCTGGCAAAGAAATCATCTAGCTTCTTATTCCTAATTTCTCCACCATTATCACTCCTAAGCATTTTAACCTCATTGCCAGACCTCTTCTCAATCTGAGTGATAAAATTAATAAGAACATCAGCTGTGTCACTCTTCATAGCTAGAAAGAATGTCCAAGTAAACCTAGAAAATTCATCTGTGAGGACAAAGCAATATGACTTACCATTCAAACTTTCTATATTGGTTGGACCAAAGAGGTCCATGTGTAGCATATGAAGAGGTCTAGAATTAGTGTGCACCTGTTTGGACTTGAATGAGACCTTATGTTGCTTGCCTTTAAGACATGCAACACAAGAGTGGTCATTGTGGAAGGCCTTCTCAGGCAAACCATCAACTAAACCAAGCCTCACAAGTCTATTTATATTTTTAAAATTTATGTGCCCTATTCTCCTGTGCCACAAATTTCTCTCATCTACTGAGGCCTTAGCATAAAAACAAGACATATTATTGTTCATTTTAATCCCATTCAAATTAAATTATATATGTCCTTATGCCTAGGTGTTCTATACTCAATATATTTCTCATCAGGGATCTTAAAATCCTTGCTTAACACCAAACACTCAGTATCAGTAAAAAGAACTTTATTTTTGTTATCACAAACTTGTGATACACTAAACAGGTTGTAATCAAGTTCTTTTACCAGGAAGACGTTCTCAAAACGCAGATTCTTGGTGAGAAGGGTTCCTTTGCCTGTGATAGTACCATATCCGCCTCCAAAGTATACCTTATCACCATGTTTAATAGGAGTGAAGTTCGTCAGATAGTTTTCCTTCCCTGTCATGTGCCTAGAGCATCCACTATCCCAATATCCATAATCATTGATCTGTCTTTGAATGCCCTGCACATAAAGAAAACAAATTAGTTTTCTTTGGGAACCCAAGTCTTAAAAGACTTGGATTCATCTGGTTGTTCAATAAGACCAGACTTAGTTCTCACAACAACCCCATTCTCATCCTTCTTAGGATGAAATACCCAGTTAACCCCAATAGGTTTTGTAATGACTTTTGAAATGTAATTAAATCTATTACAGGTCATTGAAATCCCATTATCATTAGGGTTTTGATCTTTCTTGGGTCTCCATGTTAAGCTTGAAGAAGCTTTAGACCCCTTACCTTGTGGTTGCAAATATTTAGGTCTGGTCACGTTTCTGTCAGCGTTAGAATTTGTCCTGTCAACGCTGAAATTACCCTTGTCAGCGTTGAACCTAGGGTTTGCTACAGAAACCCATTGCCTATTTGACCAGGTGTTTGTCTTTTGAAATTGTCTTTTTCCATGAGTGTTAGACCCTCTAGTAAAGAATGGGGCAGGTCTAATCACTTGTGGACTTTGCTGCACACAAGGTTTGGGTCTGACAACGTTTGACTTCCTAACAACGTTGACTTTGTTCCTGTCAGCGCTGAAATTGTTTCTGTCAGCGCTGGCTTTGGGAGCGTTGACACACTTGTATGCCAAGTGTGAAAAGCTACCACATGTGTAACAAGCTTTTCTAGACACAACCTTAGGTCTAGAAGAGAAGAAGCCTGTTCCATGATTGCTAACTTGGCTCTTGGGAGACCTAGTATTCCTATACATCTCTGCATATTTAATGGTAGGTCTTCTAACAGTGTTTGAGCCTAGGTCAACAGCTTTACCAATGATTCGGTTAGTAACCTTAATGGGTGGTGACTCATTAGGACTTTCACATAGCAAGCCACCCTTGACAAATAAAGTAGGGTTAGCCTTCTTCCACTCATTCAGGTCAATCAACTTTTGTTGATACTCTTCAACTGGAGTGACAACTCTTGGTGGAGGAATGAATTCCTCCTCTTGGAGCTCTGGCAAACCAGTCCAAGATAAGTCCCTTTGTTGGACACCATAGAAGTCACCAGCTGGTGGTGGAACCAAAGAGTAATCATTCATCCCAATCCCAGTCATGTCCTTAGGATCCCTTTGTTTAGCTACACAGTCTCCTAGGGTTTGGGTGGCTCTATCAAATCTTTGAATTTTAAGGCCAACATTATCTTTATTCTTAATGGCCTCATCTAACTTAGCCTGTAACTCACCATTAACCCTTTCCATGATGTTTCTAATATCCATACTAGTCTCCAACTCATGTTTTAAGATATTAATTTTATCTTTTAAATCAAATTCCATTTTCTTGTATTCAGAAACGGTTTTCTCAGTTTCAGTAAGAGCTAGTTGGTAATTAGACAATTTACATCTTTCAGTACTCATATCACCTTTTAATCTTAACACCTCATTGTTAAGTCTTTCAGTATTTAACCTACAACCTTTGCTACAAAAAGCGTCATCATATACCTCATTATCAGATGAAGAGGAGGAGTGTGCCATGAGAGCATATTCAACATGCTCTTCTTCTTCAATATCAGCAACCAAAGCTTTATCCTCTTCAACATTCTTAGCCAGATAGCTCCAATCCCATCCCATGCCATCAATTCCTTGAACTGCAACCATAGCTTTGGAATCCTGAGCTTTAACAACCTGACTTGAGGGTTTACCAGCATCAAATCTTCTAGGAGATCTGCATTCCCTCATGAAGTGCCCCATACGATGGCAGTTGTAGCATTCAACTTTGGATTTGTCAAATCCAGCTGTGTCTTTAGCATTGAAGGTCATTTTCTTCTTAAACCTTCTGTTCCACCTGTTTGCTCTTATACTAGCAAGAGCCATGTTCCACTTGATGTCCATCTCTTCCAAGTGCTCATCACTTATCTGCTCAAGGTCCTCATATGTAATCACTGAACCATTGGGCAGAGAAGCAATGTAAGTACAAACAGTATCCAAATCCAAACCAGCGGGTTTAACTCTTGGGGAGTCATTCTTGAATGTGTCAGCGTCTGAATAGGAGACGTTGACAGGACTTGTTCCAGCGCTGACATATGATGATCCAGTAACTGGATGCATATAAGAGTCCTTCTGATTGAATTGACCTTCACTATGAGAGAAGAAGGCCATGTTGCTGTTGGTAGATTTGCTTCCATGTTCTAAAAGAGTTTCATCTTCCAACAGCCTTAGTTTGTTGTAGATGTCATTAAACGAGGAGCTTTTGTAAGTATTGTTGGCAAGAATAGATCTTGCCTCAATCTTCCATGCCTCACCAAGACTTTTAAGAAAGGTAGCATTGATGTCAACATCACCAACTTGTGTCCCCATGAAGGACAACTTGCTTGTAATGTCAAGCAATCTGCTTCTCACACTACTCAGTTTCTCATTGGGTTGAGATTTGAAGACAGCATAATCATGCAGAAGTTGCTTTTTCTTTTCTTCCTTAGTGTCTGCATTGCCACCATATGCAACTTCAAGAGCTTCCCAAAGATCCTTAGCAGATTCATAGCCTCTATATTTATGTTGGTTTTCTTGTCCCAAAGAGACTTTCAGAATATTTAGGGCTTTCATGTCAGCCCTTTTCTTTGCTATGTCATCAGCAGCCACAACTCTACCATCTCCAGGTTTTTCTCCTTTATCCTCTTCAGAACATCCAGCAACAGCTGATCTTTGAGCAATGACATCAAGAATCTTTTGAGCCTTATTGAATGTGTTTCCATATTCAATAATCTCCCAGAGTGTGTAGTCATAGATCCCCAGATATTGTTCAAAGTTGAACTTCCACAAGTCAAAGTTGGTTGCATCAAGCATGGGAATCTTGATGTTTGGTAAGGCTGAGGAAGAGGAGGTTATTGCTTCAGACATGATGTTGTTAGGGTTTCTGAGAAAATTAGGGTTTTGGTGATTTTTAGGGTTCTGGTGTTCTTTAAGATCAAAAGTTCCTCAACAAGCTCTGATACCACTTGTTGATCCCAAACTTAGATCGATTAGCTTTGTGTATACGAGATTAGATCAAGTAATACACGTAGAGAAACCTTTGTATATGCTTATGAATCTAAGTGTTATGCGGAATTTAACACTTAAACAAGAACACACAATGATATAAACAAACTTTCACTTTGATTATCAATATCAAACTTGCTTACAATGAAAGTAGTTTACCAATGAAAAACTTATATCAAACATTAACCTAAAGGTCTTCTTTTATAGACATAAGAAGCCTTGTACAATAATCTACGTATCAGCTATTCTAGGTAAAGATAAATATAGAAAATACATTGTTATTCCTATCTTTACTAGAACTATTCTAGAATATAATACACGCGTAGAATATATCTTCCATCAGTGCTTGTCTTCGATGTGTCAACGCTTGACTTTATCTTGTCAACGCTTGAGCTGTCAGTGCTTGTTTTGTTCTTGTCAACGCTTGTTTTACTCTTGTCAGCGCTCAAGTGATCTGGCCTTAATTTATTCCCAACATGAATATCAAAATATTACAAGAATAAATTTTGAAGGAAAACTAGAGAGAAAAATAAATAAAAAGCACTTAAAAATTAAACTACAACTACTAAAAACTAAAACACCTCACACCCTCCTAATCACATTTTAGGAGGGTATTTATAGGAGGTGTGAAGATTACATGCTTAAGCTATCTTATTTATTTCTTCTCATCTCGACTCGACTTAATTTCTTTGTCTTTCTCGACGTCATCTCGGGATTTGTCGATATAAGTTGAACTTGTCTTATAATTTTCTTCTAAAATTAGACTTGAGTTCTTCGACTTCATTAAACTTCCGTCTTTAGACTTTTTCTTCGATAAATCTTCAGAATTGGCCTTGGGCTTCCGTTCTTTTTGCATTCTCGATCTTTCGACTTCGTCTTTAGTCTTTTTCTTCGATAAAAGCCCGTGATAGCCCATGTTTTCTTCCTTTTGCATCTTTTGGTCCTAAAACACAATAAAAACACAAACCACGCATAATTCCGACTTTTACGACATAAAATACACGTTTTGGTCTTGTTATTATTGGAAATAAGTGGTAAAAGGATAAGTGTTTTCACACTTATTAGTTAACATATGTCTAAGTAATATATTGTAGGTACTTGTGAGGTTTCTAAGTATTTGGTGAAAGTATATAATGTGTATAATATTGGAAGTATTATACTTGTTGAAAATAAATAAAATGTCAAGGTGAGGTAATAGATGTTGTTTTATGATGTCATATGACTTCTCATAGTATAAGGCATATGTAAATATATACGTACAATATTATGTCCAGGTACTTAGTAAAATTATTTAAATAAGATCATGTTTCCAAAAATGTGTACTGAGGTGGTGAGTCCTTATTTATTATTGACCAGTCAATTGCCAGAGTAGTCAGAAAAGACTAAAGGTTCATATATATATATATATATATATATATATATATATATATATATATATATATATATATATATATATATATATAGAGTTAGGATCTAATAAGAAGATTAACAAAAATGAGAAGGATGAGAAGAAACCACAACCACTCATTTCAGATGCACCTACAAAATCTCCTGCATCTCCCCTTAAAATTCTCACTCTTATTTAAAATGTGTGGTTCAGAGTTCTTCTTATTCTTCTTATTTTTATTTCTCTTCTTACTGGATCGCTACCCTATATATATATATATATATATATATATATATATATATATATATATATATATATATATATATATATATATATATATATATATATATATATATATATATATATATATATATATATATATATATATATATATATATATATATATATATATATATATATATATATATATATATATATATATATATATATATATATATATATATATATATATATATATATTAAAAATAAATATGAAATGATAGTATGACAAATGAAGATAATACTTAATTAATCATATAAAAGTAAAAATATAAGTAGATTCCAGAAATAATGAGTACAACAGTTGACCAAGTCAAATAGGTAAAATAAGAGGTTTTACATTTGCCAATCGTATTCTGCTCTTTCCTGTTTCGTGGATTCGTATCCTTGGAACCCGTTGGTCTCCCACGCTTTCTGCGTACATATTACTCATTCAAAGATTCTAAGAGATCAATACGAGACGGTGCATTTAAAGCTGGAATATATGACTTAGTAACTCTTTTTGAGTCAGTACATGCATCAAGTAATTCATTCGCTATTCGTTGTAAGTGAGTAATCTTATGAACCTCTAACTCACATTGAGCACTTCTAGGGTCAAGAAATGATACCGATGATGTATTACAAGTTACATCTAGTTTGTCCAACTTTTTCTTTTCTCCTCCTAAGATTGGGAATGTTGTTTCAACAAAATGACAATCAATAAAACGTGTTGTAAAGATATCTCCAGTTAATGGTTTGTACGTTGTGGTGGAGAAATTGGGACATAAACACCACAACAAAATATTTTTTGATGAGATAAACTTGGTTCTCTTCTAGAAACCAGCTGGAGTGGAGAATACTCATGAGATGCACATGGTCTTAATCTAATAAGAGCAGCAACATGTAAAATAACGTGTCCCCATGCAGAAGATGGTAATTTTGATTTCATGAGCAATGGTCTAGCAATTAGTTGTAATCTTTTTATTAAAGATTCAGCTAGACCATTTTGTGTACGAACATGTGCTACAGGACGCTCAATCGTAATCCCAATTGACATACAAAAATCATTAAATAACTTTGATGTAAATTCTCCTGCATTGTCGAGTCTGATCTTTTTGATATGATGATCTAAGAAATGTGCTCTTAATTGAATTGTTTGGGCTAATAGCCTTGTAAAAGCAACATTTCTTTGATGATAATAAACATACATGTGACCATCGTGATGATGCATCAACTAATACCATAAAATATCGAAATGGTCCACACGGAGGAGTAATTGGCCCACTAATATCTCCTTGAATTCTTTTTAGAAACAAAGAAGATTCATTTTCAACTTTTTAGATGAGGGTCTAATTATCATTTTTCCAAGAGAGCATGATTCACATGATAAATCTTTTGATACTAGGATCTTGAGGTCCTTTAGTAGGTGACCATTTGAGCTCTTAATAATTCTCCTAATCATTTCATCACCTGGATGACCTAATCGGTCATGCTAAAGGGTAAACGTTATTGGATCTACACATTTTCGAGTAGAAACCATATTTATTTTTGTTTGGTTTATGTATGTAAAATACAAACCAGAAGACAAACCTTTCATTTTTTCTATTATGGTCTTTTTTCCATTTCTAATGGATGTGATTTGGAGATATTCAATGTTATTTTTAGACATGGTTTCAAGATTATAACCATTACGTCTTATGTCTTTGAAACTTAGTAGATTTCTTTTGGATCTACTAGAATACAATGCATCTTTTATGATTAACTTTGTACCTTTAGGTAACATAAAACATGCTTTTCCATAGCCTTCAAACAAGTTACTAGTACCACATATTGTGTTGACATTTGCACTTGCTATGTGAAACTCGTAAAAATAGTTTTTGTTTTTCAAAGTGGTATTCGTTGTTCCACTATCTACTAGACATTAGTCTTCACCATTTTCCAACTTGTTTTTCATATCCTTGAAATACAATAATAAATAAACATTTCATAGTATAAAAAATGCATTTTTATTAATAAAAACTCATAATATGAGTGATATTGCGAAGAAAATAAAACCTAGCTTATTCAAACTTAAAACTTAAAACATTTATTCTTGGAAAGAAAAAACTTAAATGAAATGCCAGGGTATTTCTAGTTATCATTCCCATTGTTTAAAAATGAAGCAACAACGTCTTCGACATCATCAAAAAAATCTGAAGAGTTAAAGTGAACATTTGGATTTGACTCATTAGCATCCAAATTATCAATGAAGTTTGTTTCAATGAATTTTTCTTTGTTTTTGATTGATGCTTGATAGTGATCAACAAAGTGTTTGGGGGTACGACATTGTTTTGTCGAATGATTGTTCAAGCTACATCGGTTGCAAGGATATCTTGAATATTGGGAGCTTAGTGTTGCATCTTTTTTCCTTATCATTTTTACCCTTAAAATCATATGGCTTGGGATTGTAACCATCACGATGCCAAACAATGTTTCGACCAAGAACGTGGCCTCATTCATTCCCCCGGTTATTATCACGACCATGTCCCCTCACATTTGATGTCGCATTCGCCTCAGGCAATTCAATAGAACCAGTGGGGCGTACTTGATGATTTTTCATCAATAGCTCACTGTTTTGTTCGGCAATAAGAACGGATATTAATTCATGATATTTTTTAAACCACGTTCTCTATATTGTTGTTGGAGAAGCATATTGGAAGCATGAAAAAGTGGAGAAAGTTTTCTCAAGTATGTCTTCCTCGGTAACCTTCTCTCCGTAGAGTATTAAATTAGA
Organism: Glebionis coronaria; assembly: GCA_025667525.1. Lineage (NCBI taxonomy): Eukaryota > Viridiplantae > Streptophyta > Magnoliopsida > Asterales > Asteraceae > Glebionis > Glebionis coronaria. The sequence goes on along the minus strand of CM046878.1, from coordinate 335,448,745 downwards.
CGCTATGCTAAACATTGCAGAGTTATACTCGTTGACAGATTTATAATCTTACAGCCTAAGGTGTATCCAGTCATAACGAGCTTTAAGGAGGATTACTTGTTTCTGATGGTCGAATATTTCTTTTAATTTTCCCCATAATTCTAACGGGTCTTTCACCATTAAGTATTCCTTCTTTAGGTCCTAATGAAGATGATGACGAAGGAATATCATTGCTATAGCGCGATTGTAACACCCCACTTTGATAAGTACCCCGTTACATGATAATTATGGTGTGTCATCAAAGCATGCAAGGTAAAATGCAATAAAACATACATGACCATAAAAAAGGGAAAACCGGAATCAAACATCGGTTCCCAAACATAAGCCCAAACATGCATAAAGTAAATGAAATGCAAAAGGAATAGAAGTATAAGGTAGCTCCCATCCTATGCACGTCTGCTAAATGCTCAAGTCCGTCCTTGGGTACCTGCCGTATGAGTCATGGAAAGAAAATATGGCTGAGCAATACGCTCAGTGAACGAATATAATGACATGATAATAATATCTGGAATATAAATGAAAGATCTGGAATACTAAGCCGAACAGATAAAAGTACGGAAGCTGAAAGACTGATAAGTAAACTGGAGCGGAAAACTGTGTATGTCTTGGAAAAACCTGGTTTATAACTTGTAAATTAACTGATAACTGATAAGTCTGAAATCATGCATACAATATATTTTAAATGCCAAGAGCTTATATAGGTCATGTAATATATCAACGTGTGCATGAATACATAGAGGGGTGACCTCACATGCTGTTAAAGGTGACCTCCAAATAATAATCTGGGTGGAGGGATCAGATCCAATGTGAAGGATGTAGAGCACACACCACATTCACCTGATAACTATAAACTGATAAACTAGGATGCACCCATACGCCCCACTGATAAATGGCCAACTGAAACAAAAAAGGACGCTACGATAAATCACTCCCGCGCAGAGGAGTTATGACACTAGTGCCTCAAGTGTCATGGTTACGGTACCTCCGTAACTAGATGAAACTGGTCATGCGTGTATATAAAGCTCATGAAATTAAACATGGTAATCATGTAAAGTTTTACAACATATAACTAGAGAAAACAGATGGCTGCAAACAGGGAGGCCTAATCATGCATAGAAAGGAAAGTCCATACTAAAGGACGGAATATCCGTACCTTGTGTCCAGTAACTGACTGAAGATGAAAAGACGAAAGTACTACTCCGACTTCACGCGATCTACATGAATAAAGGGACATGAATTAGTTGTCTGCGTATTACATGAGTTATTGTTTTGTAACTTTCTTTACCGGTTCTTGACTTGTAATACTTGTTCGTGAATTAATATATATCCTTAATCTTATGTCGTTCATGAGTTCTTAATGATGTATTACATGTTTCATGTGCTCTTTTACTTTATATTTCCGTAATTAGTAACTTTCTAAAAATAGCAGGTTTCTAAATATAGTAAGTTTCCATAAATAGTAATAAGCTGATAATAAGACTAAAATATAAGTTGAGGCTTATTTAATATATCTAATAAGTCCTGACTAATTTACAGTTAGAAAAGAGTAAAGTTTATAAAATAAATAATGTAACGTGTCATAACCTATAGTTAATATTACTCCCTCTGTCCCATATTAATAGTCTACCGACCAAAAACACGTAGTTTAATAAAAACATCAATTTTTCAGCTTTCTCTCTCTTACTTTTTACACAATGACAATTTTATTCTTAACCAATTAAATTACAACTTCTTTATTGTTTGTAAAAGTACCCTCAAGTGAGAGTGATATGGTAAACTTAATCTACATTTCTTATCTATTTTTGGATTGGACTATTAATTTGGGACGTCGAAAAATAATAACATGGACTGTTAATATGGGACGGAGGGAGTAATAAATACAATAACATGGTTTAACCGATTATTACTTAATAAATCATGATATTAAAGTTTACCTTAAACTGATAATCATGTAATTAGATTAAAGGCTTTAGTAAATATAATTAAACTTGGTTAATGTTGATGCAAAAGTTGGGGTAGACCGAGCTTAACCCAAATTAGGTTAATTTGGGGTCTTGTGGACTCCTTCTCTCGCACCAAGTGAAACTTGCTTTAGGACCCTGCGCACTAAACAGACACCGTTAGGCTTACCGTGGGTTTGTGACCCACAATTAGACTCCGGCGTGAGAGTAAGTAATCGGTTTTGAGTGTATTAGTGTTTAGGGTATTGTGTGTATCATACCTTTGTGGAACCGAAGGTGTTCCTTTTATACTCGAGAGAGCCCAGGCTGGGCTCCCTGTTCTTGCGGCCTAAGGAAAAGATGATGACTTGAAATAACTTGATCTTCATTATCCAACTAAGGCAAGTGTATAGCCTTTTTCCTTAGGCGAATATAAATATAATATAAGTTATATTCGGTCTGATCCTGTCGCACTGCGATGAGGACTTGGCTAAGTAATTAACCTCTTGTGCGACAGCGGCTTACCGGGCTTTATGGGCTATGTGCGCACATCGCACAAGTATCCAATCCATTCCTTATGGATGCGGGTAGTACCCGTGAGTCGGACTATCCAGCCCAACTAGGGACTATACGTCATCATGTCCCCCCAGTCTAGTGGTCGCAGGTTCCAACCGCGACTACTAGGCTATGAATAACCCAGGCCCGCTTGCATAAATTCCCATCAAAAAAGTAAAACCGGTCAGTCATGACTGTAAATAAGTATCCATGTCATATTCCACTATCACAGTCCTTTATTGGAAGCCGTGAAAAGCATTAATAATGTCAGAAGATGTAATCAGCCGACATCGTAGGATGAACCAAACATCATAGACACGTGGCATAAGATGCACTACATCCATAGGGTATATAAATACAGTCTAACAGTCACTTACTTCACCTTTCTAAAAAATCTTCCCTCTATTTTTGAAAATCTGTAAGAACCACTATTCATAAAAAAATTACACTACCTTCGCCCGTGCTGAAAACACCCACAAGAGAAAAAAAAATGGTAGCCCAATTATTTGATGTGACGTCCCGCCTATCCGAACAAGAGCTCTCCCGTATTGCCACCAAGTACCACGTTCCTTCAGATCTTCATCCGACTTTGCTAGATCCACAAGCACATATTGGGAGTTTTCCTGACGGAAAATTGGTATATACACCAGGTTCATTGAGTTTTCCAACAATCGCATACCTCTAAGCCGTTTTCTGATAGACATACTAAATTATTATAGTATACACCTCTCCCAGCTACATTGTATAGGTACCGCCAAAATCTCAAACTTTGAGATAAACTGCTTACTCAAAAATGTTGACCCAACCATAAACCTGTTCCACGCCTTCTATAGACCCACATGGATGAACGGATGGGTAAACTTCGCGAAACACCCTCGTCAACTTCAATGTTACTCGGAAAAAATAGATTCCCTGAAGAAGTGGACCGACAAATTCTTCTGGGTAGACAAGGTCGTTTTCCCATTTGACCATGATTTCATCACCCCCGAGACAATGATAAAGAATGACCGCCCCTTGCTGGTTCTTATGACGAGGCAGACGCACAATTAATTAACACTAATCGGATACCAATGCAAGAATATCCAGAGACACTTCTATACGCCCTAGGTCTGAGCCACACACCAATTCTTCCTGCCAACCACCTCCCCCAATACTTTGATGATTTTGATCATGGTAAGAAACCCTTATTTCGTTTGCTTCCCCTTCTTCTTGTGGTTGTGTCTTTTTATTTTGCTACCAAAAAACCATACCTGCACATATACTTACGCATCCTTCATATGAATGCATACTTAACTTATACGCAGCTCGTGAAGCACGGGAACCGTGCGCCGTGACCATGCGCGCCCGACCCTTCACATTAATCAAGATATCAAATGGATGGCGCATTGGTCAACGAACTGTAGCTCTAGAGTTTCCTTCTCCCACACCTAGTGGGAACGCCGAGATGAAAACCGTCATAAACGGTACCCCCATCCGGAGCGTACCATGCATCGTAGAATCTCCATCAGAAGAAATTAGCCAAGGAGATGAAGAAGAACATGGTGCCGCAGAGGATTCCTACACCAACCCATCCGCAGAGGGCATACCTGTGCCAAGTTACAAAAAATTACCGTGCTCCCCTGCGCAACAAATACCCAGAAGGGGAAGAACATTGCAAACAAGACCGCGTGCTAATGCAACACCATGGGGAGCACCATCAAGGCCACGGGAAAACATACAACTATCAAGGTATACCACTGCGTCCTTCTTTAGTATTCCGTAAAAAATAAACAATTCGCACACCTCCGATAATTGTAAGACATCAAATTTGCAGCTCCCTTGCTTCCACGACCGAGGCGGGTGCAGGCGCCGCGAAGTCCATCAGATTTACTCCTCTCTGGCAATGCACTCGCTCCTGCGCTCTAGATGGCGCAAACATTTGTGGGGACTTCCGACAACACATAACTCCCCTCGGCCGGGCCCAACATTTACACGAGATGTCCGACGAACTACTAATGAAGGAGTTAGACATAATTGCCGCCTAAGAAGTAAATTTAGCTGCCCATTTGAAAAAGAAGATATCCCAGCTGTTGGAGCGCTTAGCACAAGCAAACGAAGAGGTTCGCCAGGTTACAGAACAAAAAGACCTCAAACTTGTAAATGCGAAAATCGAATCGCTGTTTCTAGAGGACGAAAAATCCTCGCTCTCTGAGTTCCTAGACCGCGAGCGCCGCCTACGAGCGAAGCAAGAGGACGAAAACCGTTGGGCCATGGCGAAACTAGAAAAAGGCACGAATGCCCTTGCTTTGAATTGCGGCAATGTTATCACCAACTGCCATAAAGACATGGCTAAGAAGTCAGAAGTTCTGAAGTATATGAGTACGGATTTTGATGAAGATCTATATCCGTACCTCACCGCGGTGCGCGCTGAAAATCGATGGCTAATAAAACATGGTCTTTCGCTTGCTACCAAAGGTGTCATGACATTACCCCCTTTTAACAAAGCGATCAAGGACTTATATGATGTCGCGCTACTGCTTGGATCCAGTCTCGCCATGGAGCGCGCTTCCAAGGAAAATTTACTAAGGGGTCCTTTGAAGGGAAATGAGATCTATTCTAAATATGCGCAAGTGATGTTTGACGCTGCTTTCCACAGATTAGAGAACCTCCCGATGCCCATCATATACCTAATCGAGAAAGATCAGGACCTCCCAATTAGTGTGACCATGACAGGCCTTATGCTTCCGAATGATAGTGCAGACCCGACAGAAGGAAATCCTGACACCACTGGCGAGCCGAACCTATCCCAACTACAAGTCCCTTTGTATATTTCTGGCACTTCGATACTGGTTCTGCTGGAAGACAAATTAAATCAACACGTGCATCGTGTTGTCAAGAAGAATCATACCTCCACCAAAGGCGCCGTTATTGGTCTAGGCTTAGCACACCCTAGCCGGTCTGATGGTGTACCCGTGAGTCTTCCCTCCATTGATGTATACCATACACACGTGCTACAATATATGAAAGAGGCATGGACACAACAATGCGCGTCACAAAACCCACGATATCGCATGTTAAAGAGGTCACTGTCGACGAGCGACCTTCTATAGAGGTTGTCTTGCCTCACCATATCTATTGTTGCATCTTATGCTAACTAATCTTGTAACTTAATAATTTGTACAATGATAATAGCGATCCGTATTTTTGTAAGTACATAAAGTCCTGCATCATGTTCATGTGTAGTCACATATATACGTGTCCAGATTCCTACACCCACACCTGAGATGGTGAGGGAGAGCACCTGTTTATGAGTACGCCTGTTGGGGTGCGATTCTAGACTTATGGGTGAGTCTAAAGGTCATTACGTGTGGTCCTGCCACTACTACCATAAGTAATGTCATTGAAAATGATATGTTCGTTAGGCGTGCACACTGTGCTTATCCGTCATAAAGTATGAGGACCGCTATACTTACCACAACGTCTTGTGAAAAGCTGCCTAACAAAGGATACCTGATCCGGCACTGCTGGGGGTGCATCCCTCTTACGCGATAAGTCTAATTAGTAGGGTAAACTTATTCCTCTTATTTCGTCTGGAAACGTTATTGTACATGTACATCTGAAGGCCTAATATATATGAAAGAAATAATACTTGCATGCATGCATTAAAGATGAGAAAGAAAAAACATCATTTGGACTGCGGGACTAGCTAGGAACCGAAGTGTTTTATTCATATCCTTTTGCAAATGTTTTGAAACAAATAACAAAAACCTAAAACCGATTTAAAAAGAAAAAAATAAATGGATCCTTATTGGGGCTACTAGTAGCCAAGGGAATGATCCATGCCAACTATGCGACATTTCAAGGAGAATATCGTCCAGAACTCCAGTCGTCTCTTAAGTCATTCCTTGTAGGGCCAGATAGCGATTCTGCATAGCCATACGCACTCATCCTAATCTGTGAGGATCCTTTGCTCGCTTGACCGCGCTGCTTCATGCTTCGTGCTGCTGGTAGTACGCCCATACGAACCTGCTGCCGCTTGGTGAGTGGAGTTATCCTGGCTGTGGGGACAACTGCTCCCCTGTGCTGCTGTTGATGGTTACCTTTAGTCGGGAGCAGCGTTATCGCGAGTCACACCATATTTCCAATTAACGTCGCTAGGGAACCGAGAGCACGTCCCATCTTGGAGAATAGACCTCCTTCTACTGCACCTTTGGTTAAGAGTGGGCCAGTAACCATGGTTAGAATTTGTCTGACGTCTTGAGTCCGCTTGGCATTTTTGACAACGCGCCACTCTTTTGCGCACATCTTTATGTGCAAATGGCCAAAAGTACCCTGAGCGAGTGACGTCCTCCACCATAGCTACCGAGCCGCAAGGACACACCCTTCTATGTGCGGCTTCTACTACTGCACACGCCTGATCTGGTGCTAAGCATTGCAACATCTGACCTTTGCCTGTTTGCCTATACAGTATTCCTTTGACATATTGAAAATGCCTAGCTCGCACTTGTATCTGTTTAGCCTTCCTTCTGCTGCTTGGCAATTTGTTATGTGACAAAAACTTTCGAATGGGTGTCATCCATGTTGGTGACTCCATGTCCGCACTCACATTTTTACGCAAGATAAAATCGACGAGAACGTGACCAGGAGGCTTATTCATGTTTACAATTGAAAGTTGTTCCATGTCCACCGAGATTTCATCCTCCTCCTCTACAACCCTTCGTATAGCAAACTCCGCGAACTGTGTCGTTATATCTCGTATTTTTTCCATATACTCAATTAGCACCCGCCCTCGTGGCTCGCATGACCCATTGACTCTACTTGCCACCAGAGGGTTGTAGGTGTAGGCCACCAGGCGCTTCATGTCCATTCTTAGTGCCAATCTAAGGCCTGCTATGAGGGCTTCGAAGTCTGCTTCCATGCTGGTAGCGGGGAAGTCAAACAGCAATGCGTACGTTATTTTTATGTCGCCCTGGTTCGTGAGGATAAACCCTGCATCTGGCCCCCTTCCCCTGCGAATCCCGTCAAGAAAAGGACCCATGGGAGCCCTGACAGTGATTCCGCGCGCACATATATGCTTGGCGCCTGGGATTCCTCCGAGACACGCCTCCTTCTGCTCATCTGTGGACTGGGCTCTATATCATGTTGACATCTGTCCGCCTGCTTCCTTTTAGTGCTGGTGCTAGAAGTACTGTTACCTCCTTCGATTGTGTCTATATTACGGATGGTAACTACTCCATTTTACACCGGGAATTTGAACATACCGTGTGCCGTGGAAGGTACTGCGCGCAACGTCTTTAGCGCCGGTTTTCCGATTATCCCGTTTGTAGGATATGTAAATCTTGCTTATGTTTTAGAGAGAGAAAGAGATAGAGAGATGGTGGATTTCACACAATTCTAGAGAGAGAAACTAAAGATAACTATGTGTAAAATTATGAAGAACCACGCCATCTCCATCTAAGGAGAGGGTTTATATACCCAAGCCCATGAGATGGGCTTGGGCTTACATTGGGCCGTGGCCTTAGTCTTTGTGGACTAAGCTTTGCTAACTTTGTTTAACTTATTAACAAGAACTACGAGCTACTACTTAATCTATTGTCGGAGTGACCGAATCTTCCTAATACGTAAAAACGTATTTCCAACAATCTCCCCCTAAGGGAGGTCACTCCAAACAAGGGCATTACCCAAGCTACAATAATAAAATAAACCTAGCATACTATGCTTGTCTTGAGCTCGTAGTCTTCGTCTTTCTTTTCTTTTTCTTTTCTGGTGAACATGCTGATGTGATCTTTGATATCAATCTTTTGCATTAATCCCTTGCCTTGATCTTGTGCATCCTTCACTTGTGATCTTCGCCTCTTCGTGACTTCATGTCCCACATACTTATACCTTCGTAATTCTTGAAAGCTTCAGAGTTTGATACAGCGGAAGACTTGACTTTTAGGCTTTCAAGAATTGGATGAAGTATTAAGTGCATAAAGTATAAGCATGCGGGGACGACTTCTTTTTGGATTCCGCAACGCCACCATCTTCAAATGCCGCAACATAAGTAGACACGAACGAAATGTCTTTGAACATTTCATTCTAATTCGGTAGCATTTTACCTCCGGTCTGTGAAGACCGTTGGACGATATAAAATATCGTACTTGTGGCAGGTAGATTTAATTAAAAATCTCCTTGACAAGATTTCGCGGGTAAACCCGTTTTCTTTACTCGACCGTCCAAAGCTGACTGCGAACGTAAAGAGTGAATCATTTGGATAAAATTATCCGCATGATTGAAGCCGTCAATTCTGATTCCTGGAACATGTTTGATTCATTAAAGAATCGCACCATCGTTTCTTTCCAGTTGTCACGAGCTTGATTCATACTGAATCTTGCAAGTTACCTATCAAGTGTTGTGTAAGGTTAACACTAGAAGGATTTCCACTCGTCATTGTGAACACTAAGGTATCACTCTGAGTGTTCTGGCAAGATCACTTAGATATTGCGTAGCGGCCTAGAACGTGTTTAAGTTCAGCTAAGAATTTAACCACTGTTGCTTTCCAGTTATCACAAGTTTGATTCATAAAGAATCGCACAAGTCACCTACCATGAGATTTTTGATATTCGCTCAAGAAGGATTTCCATCTTTATTGTAAATACTTTCGTATTACTGGATGTTCAGGCAAGATCATGAAGATTTTGCGTAGGACTCTTAATATCTTTCTTACTTTTCACAGTGTGTGAAGAAGCAAGGAATAATGAAAGTGTGTCCTAATGAGATATTTGATGATCTCAAATGGCTCTAGACTCGATCGTGCATTTTGGATTTTAGTGATCGGAGGCTGGAGAGGAGTGCCACCATTTCAAACCTATTTATTCGGAGTGAATAAATCGATAGATAATGCTTGTCTCCGTGTGATTAAAACAAATACCTTTTGAGAGATATCTGAGTTAGCTGGGATGGGTTGTGTATTGCATCACTGGGTCCATGATGTCTACCTTCAATATCAAGCATCATTAAAATGATCTCAATAGTATATGTATTGACCCGGTTTCTGCCTAAAGTTGTAAGGAGGGCTTCTTTCTTTACACCCTTTATCTTTACAATTCTTTTTCATTCTTCAACCCCTTCAATGCTTACCAATACGTCATAACTAGCACCTTGTTGTGATTGTTCCAGTGCTAACTTAAGTACTTGGCCGGCATTCAGCTGCGTTCATAATTTTTCTCCATTCTTTCCTAAGGACTACTATTTCTAGTTATAGAATGTCCTTGGGAAGATTCCTTCGGTTCTGGAAGAATCATAGGACTTAACCTATCCTACCATTCTTATGTCACCATAATCTTCATCGTCGTGAAATAAATGGGTTTAGGGTAAGTATATGTCACCATGAAAATCCATTTTGATATGCAAATTCGTTTTGCTCCCCCTTAACATATGCCACGATATTCGAAAAACATTTTGCACATGTCGGGATGAGCCATCACGTTAAGTCAAACCATTTGTGATAATTCCCCATATTAAATCACATTTTCTCCCCCATATTAAAAATATTAACCTAATCGATGTTTTTAATATCAATTGATTTAATGAAGTTTTAACAAAGGTTTTGGGAAGAAGAATGCAAGTCTGTTTTATCTTCATGATACCAAATGTATGAGATATGATACCGATTTGTAACATGATCACATATTCACCATATTAGAAAAAATTGACAAGGTTCGACCTGATTGATGAGAACATCATATGATAAGATCAAATGGTTCTTGTCGGCATATGTTGGTCGCCTCGTCATGTCTGAAGTCATCTCTTGACACCACGTGTACGATCGGTATTATTGTCTTGACACCAGTTAGTGAGCTTGGCACGTTCGGCATCAAAGATTCTGAATGCTTGACAATTGCTCCCCCTCAATTGTTGACCCGTGTTCTATTGAAAGAGCTGTAGTCGTCGGTTGAGTAGTCGCATCGTCGAGTATGTAGATACCAATTGTAGATTGCTATGGTTGTAGAGATGATAGCTTCATGAAAACAAGACTTCTCTTGTTTTAACAAATAAATGCACTGAAGCGTACATAGATTTGTGTTAGACCAAGTTATAAAGTAAACTTGATCCCTTACAAGGTTTTAAAGTAAACCTTGCCCGAGAAAATTAATTCTTGTTGTGAGCCAAAGCTTTCATAAGAAATACTTGACTTTAATATGAAAAGCGGGTTGCAGTCAGAAATAACTACAAGCCATTTAGGCATGTTTTATGAAATATTTACAACTTTTGTACGAACTCTATTTATGGCGCCGTATTAATCAACATTTCTAAGGCCGTAAATATTATCGTACCAAAAGACATGCCTTTGAAAAATAAAGTAATTTTTTCTTTATTTTCCTAGATTTTTCAATTTTTATGGTTTTTATATGGTTTTATATTTTTGTATTTTGCTTTTGTGGATAAAAATATAAACAATATATACAGATGATCACCAAGGATACGAAGAATAGTTTACCATCACTATTCTTTCGCTTCATCTACCAGTTCCTTAAGAGTCTCAGGCGAGAAGTTTCTCATTCCTAGCTTGTCGGCCAAAAATTCCATTCGAGTGCGATCTAAAGCCTTCGTGAAAATATCCGCCAATTGATACTCAGATCGGACAAAGTAAAGCTCGATTACTCCATTTTCCACTTGCTCCTTGATGAAGTGGTAGCGAATGTCAATGTGCTTCGACCGGGAGAATTGAACGTTGTTGCAGCATAAGGCAATTGCACTCTTGTTGTCATAGTACATCGGAATTTTGTTGAAACCTAGACCATAGTCGGTTAATTGCAATCTCATCCAAAGAATTTGAGCACAGCAACCGGACATAGCTATGTATTCTGCTTCCGTACTTGAAATTGCAGCGCTTTTCTGCCTTTTCGATGCCCAACTGATTAGTCGATCTCCTAGTAATTGCAAAGTTCCACTCGTGCTACGCCTTGTATCTTGACAACCCGCGTGATCCGCATCTGCATATGCCGAAGAGTCCTTCTAATACCAAAGTCCCCGATTAATGGTTTCTTTAAGATATCAAAAGATCCGTTTCACAGTAGCCAAGTGTAACTCAGTAGGTCGAGTTTGATACCGAGCACACATACATATAGCAAACTGAAGATCAGGTCGACTAGCTGTGATATACAGAAGAGTACCAATCATTCCACGATAAAGTGTCGGATCAACGGCAACTCCATGTGGATCTGCATCAAGCTTAGTTCGTTCCACCATTGGAGTATCCACGGGGTCGCAAGATTCCATCTTATATTTCTTAAGAGACTCAAGGGCATACTTGGATTGATTGATAAAGATGCCTCTGGGACTCTGAGATATCTGAAGACCTAAGAAGAATGATACCTTGCCCATCATTGACATCTTAAACTTGGAAGACATGAGTTTCCCAAACTCGTCGGATAAGGTTTGGGTCGAGGCTGTAAATATAATATCATCAACATATATTTGTACCATAATCATATCTTTACCTCGTTTCTGAATGAACAGCGTGGGATCCACCTTGCCTTTAGCGAAGCCTTGCGTAATGAGGAATTGTGACAATAGATCATACCATGCGCGTGGAGCTTGCTTCAACCCATAGAGAGCCTTCTTAAGCTTGTACACATGATTAGGATAATTAGGATTCACAAAACCATCTGGCTGTTGAACATAGACCTCTTCCTTGATTTCACCATTAAGAAATGCCGTCTTCACATCCATCTGAAAGACGATCATATTCATATGGGCTGCATAAGCGAGGAATAGTCTAATAGCTTCCAAACGGGCAACAGGTGCAAAGTGTTGGAAATACGTTTTTACGTATTTAGGAAGATTCGGTCACTCCGACAATAGATTAAGTAGTAGCTCGTAGTTCTTGTTATTAAGTTAAACAAAGTTAGCAAAGCCTAGTCCACAAAGACTAAGGCCATGGCCCAATGTAAGCCCAAGCCCATCTCATGGGCTTGGGTATATAAACCCTCTCCTTAGATGGAGAGTGTGTGGTTCTTCATAATTTTACACATAGTTATCTTCATTTTCACTCTCTAGAATTGTGTGAAATCCACCATCTCTCTATCTCTTTCTCTCTCTAAAACATAAGCAAGATTTACATATCCACAATTGGCATCAGAGCCTAGGTTCAATCCTTGGATCGTTAGTGTTTTTGTTATTGATGCTGGTGGACAAAATTTTTTTTTGTCTCGAATCTGTCATATATTTGTCACGGGTTTTGATTGTTATCTAATAATCATAACGTTTTTTTGTCTCTGTTACTATGTCACAAAGTTCTTTATCTAAATTAATAATTATTATGTTTATCAGTTTTGGGTTCATAGCTAGTCACGTCTTTTCCTATCACTGCCATGGTCTTAACATTTTCTCAAATCAAAAGTCAAACTAGCCATTATTTTTTTCAGAACTGGTATCCACAGTTTACGAGATCTATGTTTTCAAGATCTTGTTTGCTTTAAGATCTTGTTTACATGTTTTTTTTTGGTAATTTTATGAAGATGAAAATTACTTTGATAAAAAAAGACAGCACAAGTACTTTTGGATAAGATTTTTCAGATGGTCACATTCAGATCAGAATATTGCGACTGTTTTTAACTACTCAACTTTTGACCAGAACTAAGACTTAACCAATATATCTCCAACCTTATATCTCCTCAACAACAAATCCATGTCTAATCATATACCCTTCGTCACCTATTCCCTCTTCAATCTAGACTCGAACCCTGTAGAAAAGAGATCTCAGATTCGTTCAAATAAATAAAATCTTTTAAGATTTTGTATTTGACCAACATGCATCATAGATCTAATATCTGGTGTAAACCAAGTTTAAAATTCGAATATCAAATTGATTAATAACAGTTATGTTATCGTCAATTTGTTTCTCGTTAAAACAAAACCAAATCAAACGACATGCACACCTACCCGAGATCTCAATATAGAGATCTAGAAGACAAATTCGTCTTGACTCTTCATTTTTTATATGCTTCGATTCATTTCTAAGCTGATATGATAAAAAGGATGCTGTAGTGACTTGTTTGATCCGAATCAATTAGGATTCGATTTGTCTTAAGAAATTCATTGAAGATGGTGTACAAGTGAGTTTAATTTCTGTGTTTAATATTGATTTGAGAGATCAGTATGTTGTGATTGATTTGAGATTGGGAGTTTAGATAAGATTTGGGGTTGAAAATCTAAGTGGGACGGAGGTTTTGAGATATTAGTTTGACTGTTTGGTGGAGTGATGAAAAGTTGGGGCGGAGTATACTAAGTAGGATTAGGGTCAAGTGTGAGGAGATTAGGGTATACTTATGATTTATATGAGTCATTCTTTGGACCGGGTATAATTTTACAATGGAGTCGGGCTGCATGTGTTCTTGGGCCATCCGATAGAACAACAGTTAGTGGACTGGGCTGTGTCTTAATCTGTTGTCTTAATATTACGCCCAAATTAATGTGTTCCAAGATACTCTATTTTTATCTCGTGTCTTAATATTACGCCTTTGTCTTGGGTCGGCTAAGTATTTGGACCGGGTCTAGAATTGGTTTGACGAATTGGTGTTGGGCCGTGTGATTTGAGACACCTTATATCCACATTTTTATCTCAAAATATTTATCTTGAATAAAATTTGTGTATTAAGTTATACATTGGTCATAATCGAGACGTGACAATGTGACAAAGTGACGAGACAAAAAGATGTGACTGCGTGACAAGAATTATTTGACGAGACCGAGAAAAATGGCTAAATTTGAATTATAGTGGCTATGGATTTTTTGATCAGATATTATTATTATTTGAAGTTGAAGACGAATTTATCGAAGGCGTGAACTTATTTTATCTTTGACGATAACTTGCTCGTGCTTAATCTTAGAATGATGACTTGTTTATCTAGTTTCCGGGTTCGGGGTGGTTGGTTGATGACTCGGATAACTATCACTTAAAGGGGTTACATTGTTGTACTCAGTGTCACGCGCTTAGTCGACGTGGATAATTTCAAGAGGTGTTGTGCTTATAGACTTCTTCAGTGATGCATTGGGTACTTAGAGATTTCTCCACCGTTCCTCATTCAACAATAGTGCAAGCTTAAGTCACAAGATCGAAGGATTCTTACTCAGTTTCACGTTTGATGTATCTGGTTCATTCTATCAGTGGTCACTTCAAATTGCTTTCAAGTGGGTTGGTAAAGATGGCCATGGAGAGTTTATGAGTAGAGAATTTTGATCAGCAGCTGATTCTCATAAAATATATAATTCTGCTTATTTATTATTCTCACGAGATTTCAGGTACATGTGCGTACGATTTATTGCTGGTTCCGAGTTTCGAAACAATCAAGGGGGAAGAAAAAGACACATTAAACGCACAACGAGTACACGTGATGAACTTCATACCTTCTTTTGATTTGAAGACATTCCGGGATGACATTTGTCATAGCCGCAGAGAAAATCAGTGTTTTAACTCGTGGCGTTATCAATCTCTAAACGGTACACTACTGATTCGATGTTTAATTGTTTGGTTGTTGCAATTATTCATCAAGATTATCCTATATGGAGAGATATGCATTCCTGGGACTTAATTGACTCTAGTGCATCTCCGGAAGAAGATATGTGCATTTCCGGGACTTAATTGACTCTGGTGTTACGATGTCAGCTTCATGAATGGGATAAAGTGTCTAATTCAGTATTTGAGCTTCATACTTGGGATTGGTTTATTTTCTTCAACTATGTGGGGGAAGAAATGTCTTGACTCTTTCTAGTATGCATAACTTGAACTCTCAGGGGGAAGAAAAATTCAGAAGAATTATTCAAGTGTGAGAAGAGAAGTTGTTGATCTACTTGGTGTGCCCCAAACTTTCAATCCCTCATTTCAACATTATCATGTTATATGATGGGGTTTGATTTTTAAATTCTGCTGTGCGCTTAATCATTATATGCTTTATTGAAAGCTTTGAAGTTGCTTATGAGGATTGTCGGTTTAGGGGGAAGCTATTTAAAAGCTTCCACATCAAGTTTATGTGGCATGAATTAGGGGGAAGTTAATTCAGAAGCTTCTCCTTAACCAGAAGTATATGGATTAATTATCTCGTGTCGTTGCAGTATTTCTACTACAAGTTACTTAAAAGATGAGTCGTTTTGAAGTGAAGACTTAAAGTCAAAGGCCTCAGAAGACATCATCAGCATTGGACGCTTCATGGAAGCTTTTGTTCTTAATCATTATGTACTTGTTAGGAAAAATATTGTAAGGAATTCTACATGTCGTCCCATGGGGGAAGATTGTTGGAAATTCACTTTATGTGACAACATTTAAGAATTCCCATTAGTTATCATAGTCACACACGCATAGACTAGACTAGGAAACGTTGTATAGTTTAAGTGTCGTGTGTGACTATATATACCCCTTCAAGGCTTCCAAGGAGGGGTGTTGATTGTGTTTCATTTGTGTTTTTATTTTGTTTAATACATTTTCTTAACTTTCACACACAACCTCTTTTCTCTCTCAACTCATCCATGGCTTCCACCTTCTACCACCCACCTAGACCACCAGATTACTAAAAAGCAAATCTACACCGTTGAACGAGGATTGAGAGCGCACAACCATGAAGTCCATCCATACCGTCGTCGAGTGTTCCGCATTCCCAAAGGTCATCTGTGTGTAGAGATGCCCTAGTGGTCAAGTCTTATCACCGCTAAACCCTGTGAGAATCTGTGGTGTCTCTTCTAGCTCCTTCCTTATTTCCCATGGCAACCGTGCGAAGAAATGTTCGTATAATATGCTCGCTGCAGACCCCCCATCGACGCACATGCCTTCTATAGTGTGGTCGCCGAAGGCTATGTCAATCGTCAACGAGCCGACTCTGTAGTCCATATCTGAAAGGATGGGGAACGCTATTTCTTTATCGTGCGAAAATTCCGTGACCACTCTTCTTTGTATGAAAGATTTTTCCCTCTCTACCATGTTTATGGTTATAGGTTTATCCTTCTGTTTTTTCACTTCGACCTTCTTCGCATCCGCGTTCTTTCTCCAATCCCTTAACAGGTGGTTCCGCTTTCCTGCCTTTACCAGGCTTTCAATGTATCTTTTCAACTGAATACACTCATCAGTAGCATGCCCTTTATCATCATGGTACTCGAAGTGCTTTGTATTATCCCGCTTATCCACTGGTCCCAACATTGGGCTAGGCTTTGGAAAATTTGCTCCTTCTGATAGGAATATATCTCTAGAGGTTTTTGTAGCGGGGTGAACTTGTTGTTGTTGTTGTTGTTGTTGTGCCCTTGCTTTGCCGCTCCTTGGAAGTCCAACGTGCGACTGATATTTTGCCCATATGTTTGTTTCTTGGGCCTGTCTTGGTACCTGTAGCCCGACGCCATTTGTCGGCTATCTGATGCTGTGGTTTCTCCTTGAATAAACGCTCGGACCTTTATTAGAATATTAGAATATATCTCCTGTATTATGTATATATGGAATGTATATTGCATCCATAATTATCTTATAGTTAGTTAGGATGGATATGTATTAACTCTTGTATATAAACCTTTTGGGGATAATGAATGAGACACGATCATTCTCTTACACTTTTTCATTACCCCGTCAAACGTCGTCGGGGTTCTGTCGTTCAACTTTTTTATTAGGTCCGGATTTGTGATGCCTGCGAGGAATCTAAAAACATCAATGGCTAAACAACAAGAGATAGGGCGATAACACTAAAAAACATCAATGGCTGCCAAAAAATCCCTTCTTCTCATAACCTAATTTTTTTTTCCTTTAATCCGAATACCTTATAATGATGCTGTTTTCTCAAATAATCACTGATTATTCTTGAGTTAACAAAGTCTTTATTTGGTTGATTGATTTTAGGGTAAATTAAATTGGTTTTATTTTTCGTTTTGTTTGGCCGTCATTCTTGTGCGATTGTTTGTTTCTCTCGTTGGTGGTTATTGTCTTTATTTGGTCGTTACTGCTGGTGCTACCTAGACAAAGTATATTCGGTTGATTGTTTAAATAGTGTGGCGCATTAATTGTTTTTTAGGGTTTCGGTTGTTGCTGTGTTAGGGTTTCGGTTTTAGGGCTACGCATTAAACACATCCCATTGGAATTCATTGTTATCCCATTGGTCGGCTGACATTCTCAACACTTTTGATATCATTTAGTGGTCGGCTGACCTTTGGTCTAGTGGCATTGAATTGTCATTGGAATTTATTGTTATCGCAACTTGTGGTCGGCTGACTTTTATCATTAGTCTATTGAATTGGTGATTGGTGCTAGATCGTTCTCTCTATTATTTTATTGGGGTATCGCAAGATTAGGGGTGAATTGGTCGGCTGACATTGCATTTAATATATTGTGGCGGCTGACCTTAACTTTGGTCGGCTGACCATAAATTAGGTTACTGTTCTTAATCTATTTCTTAGGGTGTCGTCACATTCTTATTATTTAGTGGTTCGTTTGATCGAGTTGTTGAAGCTATGGTGGATTCGAGCAATGAAAGTGATAAGCCATTGTTTACAGGTTGGATGGATGTGGTTAAGGTGTCTACTCTTGAGGTTTTTGTAACGTTAGAGGAGATATCTAATTTGTTTTCTATTCCTTTGAATACTGTGCGTGACATTGAAGTGTTTGCAAATGGTGTGAAGGCAAACAAATTTCCTAAATGGTCTACTTTACCTAAGGAGACCACTAGGCTTTATTATGAAGTTTTGTGTGAACGCCATAAGAATCTAACTAGCAACACTTCTTCACTCAGTTCAGGTGGTTCGAGTGTGCACTCTGCACAAATGGCTAAGGAAACAGACCTTGCAGCTAAGGCTGCAACCATTAATGGTTTGCAACCGTGTAATCTACATGCGGTTTTGAAATTATTTGGTGTAACGATTCGCACGGTTGGTGACGCGGGTGAATTTATGCATGAATTAAGAATGAAGAAACATCCTTTGTGGGAATTGATCTCACCTGATCGTGCTAAAGAAATTCTGGAGTTACTTTGCAAATTTGAAGCTAATATGGTTACGTCTACTAATGGAGGTATTAATGCAGTCTCTTCTTCGTTTAATTCTGAAAATGTCTATGAAGGGGTTAATATCTCTATTCCTAGGAAGGTCGTGACTTCATGTCCCACATACTTATACCTTCGTAATTCTTGAAAGCTTCAGAGTTTGATACAGCGGAAGACTTGACTTTTAGGCTTTCTAGAATTGGATGAAGTATTAAGTGCATAAAGTATAAGCATGCGGGGACGACTTCTTTTTGGATTCCGCAACGCCACCATCTTCAAATGCCGCAACATAAGTAGACACGAACGAAATGTCTTTGAACATTTCATTCTAATTCGGTAGCATTTTACCTCCGGTCTGTGAAGAACGTTGGACGATATAAAATATCGTACTTGTGGCAGGTAGATTTAATTAAAAATCTCCTTGACAAGATTTCGCGGGTAAACCCGTTCTCTTTACTCGACCGTCCAAAGCTGACTGCGAACGTAAAGAGTGAATCATTTGGATAAAATTATCCGCATGATTGAAGCCGTCAATTCTGATTCCTGGAACAGGTTTGATTCATTAAAGAATCGCACCATCGTTTCTTTCCAGTTGTCACGAGCTTGATTCATACTGAATCTTGCAAGTTACCTACCAAGTGTTGTGTAAGGTTAACACTAGAAGGATTTCCACTCGTCATTGTGAACACTAAGGTATCACTCTGAGTGTTCTGGCAAGATCACTTAGATATTGCGTAGCGGCCTGGAACGTGTTTAAGTTCAGCTAAGAATTTAACCACTGTTGCCTTCCAGTTATCACAAGTTTGATTCATAAAGAATCGCACAAGTCACCTACCATGAGATTTTTGATATTCGCTCAAGAAGGATTTCCATCTTCATTGTAAATACTTTCGTATTACTGGATGTTCAGGCAAGATCATGAAGATTTTGCGTAGGACTCTTAATATCTTTCTTACTTTTCACAGTGTGTGAAGAAGCAAGGAATAATGAAAGTGTGTCCTAATGAGATATTTGATGATCTCAAATGGCTCTAGACTCGATCGTGCATTTTGGATTTTAGTGATCGGAGGCTGGAGAGGAGTGCCACCATTTCAAACCTATTTATTCGGAGTGAATAAATCGATAGATAATGCTTGTCTCCGTGTGATTAAAACAAATACCTTTTGAGAGATATCTGAGTTAGCTGGGATGGGTTGTGTATTGCATCACTGGGTCCATGATGTCTACCTTCAATATCAAGCATCATTAAAATGATCTCAATAGTATATGTATTGACCCGGTTTCTGCCTAAAGTTGTAAGGAGGGCTTCTTTCTTTACACCCTTTATCTTTACAATTCTTTTTAATTCTTCAACCCCTTCAATGCTTACCAATACGTCATAACTAGCACCTTGTTGTGATTGTTCCAGTGCTAACTTAAGTACTTGGCCGGCATTCAGCTGCGTTCATAATTTTTCTCCATTCTTTCCTAAGGACTACTATTTCTAGCTATAGAATGTCCTTGGGAAGATTCCTTCGGTTCTGGAAGAATCATAGGACTTAACCTATCCTACCATTCTTATGTCACCACAATCTTCATCGTCGTGAAATAAATGGGTTTAGGGTAAGTATATGTCACCATGAAAATCCATTTTGATATGCAAATTTGTTTTGCTCCCCCTTAACATATGCCACGATATTCGAAAAACATTTTGCACATGTCGGGATGAGCCATCACGTTAAGTCAAACCATTTGTGATAATTCCCCATATTAAATCACATTTTCTCCCCCATATTAAAAATATTAACCTAATCGATGTTTTTAATATCAATTGATTTAATGAAGTTTTAACAAAGGTTTTGGGAAGAAGAATGCAAGTCTGTTTTATCTTCATGATACCAAATGTATGAGATATGATACCGATTTGTAACATGATCACATATTCACCATATTAGAAAAAATTGACAAGGTTCGACCTGATTGATGAGAACATCATATGATAAGATCAAATGGTTCTTGTCGGCATATGTTGGTCGCCTCGTCATGTCTGAAGTCATCTCTTGACACCACGTGTACGATCGGTATTATTGTCTTGACACCAGTTAGTGAGCTTGGCACGTTCGGCATCAAAGATTCTGAATGCTTGACAATTGCTCCCCCTCAATTGTTGACCCGTGTTCTATTGAAAGAGCTGTAGTCGTCGGTTGAGTAGTCGCATCGTCGAGTATGTAGATACCAATTGTAGATTGCTATGGTTGTAGAGATGATAGCTTCATGAAAACAAGACTTCTCTTGTTTTAACAAATAAATGCACTGAAGCGTACATAGATTTGTGTTAGACCAAGTTATAAAGTAAACTTGATCCCTTACAAGGTTTTAAAGTAAACCTTGCCCGAGAAAATTAATTCTTGTTGTGAGCCAAAGCTTTCATAAGAAATACTTGACTTTAATATGAAAAGCGGGTTGCAGTCAGAAATAACTACAAGCCATTTAGGCATGTTTTATGAAATATTTACAACTTTTGTACGAACTCTATTTATGGCACCGTGTCGATATTAATCAACATTTCTAAGGCCGTAAATATTATCGTACCAAAAGACATGCCTTTGAAAAATAAAGTAATTTTTTTTTGGATTTTCCTAGATTTTTCAATTTTTATGGTTTTTATATGGTTTTATATTTTTGTATTTTGCTTTTGTGGATAAAAATATAAACAATATATACAGAGGATCACCAAGGATACGAAGAATAGTTTACCATCACTATTCTTTCGCTTCATCTGCCAGTTCCTTAAGAGTCTCAGGCGAGAAGTTTCTCATTCCTAGCTTGTCGGCCAAAAATTCCATTCGAGTGCGATCTAAAGCCTTCGTGAAAATATCCGCCAATTGATACTCAGATCGGACAAAGTAAAGCTCGATTACTCCATTTTCCACTTGCTCCTTGATGAAGTGGTAGCGAATGTCAATGTGCTTCGACCGGGAGAATTGAACGTTGTTGCAGCATAAGGAAATTGCACTCTTGTTGTCATAGTACATCGGAATTTTGTTGAAACCTAGACCATAGTCGGTTAATTGCAATCTCATCCAAAGAATTTGAGCACAGCAACCGGACATAGCTATGTATTCTGCTTCCGTACTTGAAATTGCAGCGCTTTTCTGCCTTTTCGATGCCCAACTGATTAGTCGATCTCCTAGTAATTGCAAAGTTCCACTCGTGCTACGCCTTGTATCTTGACAACCCGCGTGATCCGCATCTGCATATGCCGAAGAGTCCTTCTAATACCAAAGTCCCCGATTAATGGTTTCTTTAAGATATCAAAAGATCCGTTTCACAGTAGCCAAGTGTAACTCAGTAGGTCGAGTTTGATACCGAGCACACATACATATAGCAAACTGAAGATCAGGTCGACTAGCTGTGATATACAGAAGAGTACCAATCATTCCACGATAAAGTGTCGGATCAACGGCAACTCCATGTGGATCTGCATCAAGCTTAGTTCGTTCCACCATTGGAGTATCCACGGGGTCGCAAGATTCCATCTTATATTTCTTAAGAGACTCAAGGGCATACTTGGATTGATTGATAAAGATGCCTCTGGGACTCTGAGATATCTGAAGACCTAAGAAGAATGATACCTTGCCCATCATTGACATCTTAAACTTGGAAGACATGAGTTTCCCAAACTCGTCGGATAAGGTTTGGGTCGAGGCTGTAAATATAATATCATCAACATATATTTGTACCATAATCATATCTTTACCTCGTTTCTGAATGAACAGCGTGGGATCCACCTTGCCTTTAGCGAAGCCTTGCGTAATGAGGAATTGTGACAATAGATCATACCATGCGCGTGGAGCTTGCTTCAACCCATAGAGAGCCTTCTTAAGCTTGTACACATGATTAGGATAATTAGGATTCACAAAACCATCTGGCTGTTGAACATAGACCTCTTCCTTGATTTCACCATTAAGAAATGCCGTCTTCACATCCATCTGAAAGACGATCATATTCATATGGGCTGCATAAGCGAGGAATAGTCTAATAGCTTCCAAACGGGCAACAGGTGCAAAGTGTTGGAAATACGTTTTTACGTATTTAGGAAGATTCGGTCACTCCGACAATAGATTAAGTAGTAGCTCGTAGTTCTTGTTATTAAGTTAAACAAAGTTAGCAAAGCCTAGTCCACAAAGACTAAGGCCATGGCCCAATGTAAGCCCAAGCCCATCTCATGGGCTTGGGTATATAAACCCTCTCCTTAGATGGAGAGTGTGTGGTTCTTCATAATTTTACACATAGTTATCTTCATTTTCTCTCTCTAGAATTGTGTGAAATCCACCATCTCTCTATCTCTTTCTCTCTCTAAAATATAAGCAAGATTTACATATCCACAATTGGCATCAGAGCCTAGGTTCAATCCTTGGATCGTTAGTGTTTTTGTTATTGATGCTGGTGGACAAAATTTTTTTTTGTCTCGAATCTGTCATATATTTGTCACGGGTTTTGATTGTTATCTAATAATCATAACGTTTTTTTGTCTCTGTTACTATGTCACAAAGTTCTTTATCTAAATTAATAATTATTATGTTTATCAGTTTTGGGTTCATAGCTAGTCACGTCTTTTCCTATCACTGCCATGGTCTTAACATTTTCTCAAATCAAAAGTCAAACTAGCCATTATTTTTTTCAGAACTGGTATCCACAGTTTACGAGATCTATGTTTTCAAGATCTTGTTTGCTTTAAGATCTTGTTTACATGTTTTTTTTGGTAATTTTATGAAGATGAAAATTACTTTGATAAAAAAAGACAGCACAAGTACTTTTGGATAAGATTTTTCAGATGGTCACATTCAGATCAGAATATTACGACTGTTTTTAACAACTCAACTTTTGACCAGAACTAAGACTTAATCAATATATCTCCAACCTTATATCTCCTCAACAACAAATCCATGTCTAATCATATACCCTTCGTCACATATTCCCTCTTCAATCTAGACTCGAACCCTGTAGAAAAGAGATCTCAGATTCGTTCAAATAAATAAAATCTTTTAAGATTTTGTATTTGACCAACATGCATCATAGATCTAATATCTGGTGTAAACCAAGTTTAAAATTCGAATATCAAATTGATTAATAACAGTTATGTTATCGTCAATTTGTTTCTCGTTAAAACAAAACCAAATCAAACGACATGCACACCTACCCGAGATCTCAATATAGAGATCTAGAAGACAAATTCGTCTTGACTCTTCATTTTTTATATGCTTCGATTCATTTCTAAGCTGATATGATAAAAAGGATGCTGTAGTGACTTGTTTGATCCGAATCAATTAGGATTCGATTTGTCTTAAGAAATTCATTGAAGATGGTGTACAAGTGAGATTAATTTCTGTGTTTAATATTGATTTGAGAGATCAGTATGTTGTGATTGATTTGAGATTGGGAGTTTAGATAAGATTTGGGGTTGAAAATCTAAGTGGGACGGAGGTTTTGAGATATTAGTTTGACTGTTTGGTGGAGTGATGAAAAGTTGGGGCGGAGTATACTAAGTAGGATTAGGGTCAAGTGTGAGGAGATTAGGGTATACTTATGATTTATATGAGTCATTCTTTGGACCGGGTATAATTTTACAATGGAGTCGGGCTGCATGTGTTCTTGGGCCATCCGATAGAACAACAGTTAGTGGACTGGGCTGTGTCTTAATCTGTTGTCTTAATATTACGCCCAAATTAATGTGTTCTAAGATACTCTATTTTTATCTCGTGTCTTAATATTACGCCTTTGTCTTGGGTCGGCTAAGTATTTGGACCGGGTCTAGAATTGGTTTGACGAATTGGTGTTGGGCCGTGTGATTTGAGACACCTTATATCCACATTTTTATCTCAAAATATTTATCTTGAATAAAATTTGTGTATTAAGTTATACATTGGTCATAATCGAGACGTGACAATGTGACAAAGTGACGAGACAAAAAGATGTGACTGCGTGACAAGAATTATTTGACGAGACCGAGAAAAATGGCTAAATTTGAATTATAGTGGCTATGGATTTTTTGATCGGATATTATTATTATTTGAAGTTGAAGACGAATTTATCGAAGGCGTGAACTTATTTTATCTTTGACGATAACTTGCTCGTGCTTAATCTTAGAATGACGACTTGTTTATCTAGTTTCCGGGTTCGGGGTGGTTGGTTGATGACTCGGATAACTATCACTTAAAGGGGTTACATTGTTGTACTCAGTGTCACGCGCTTAGTCGACGTGGATAATTTCAAGAGGTGTTGTGCTTATAGACTTCTTCAGTGATGCATTGGGTACTTAGAGATTTCTCCACCGTTCCTCATTCAACAATAGTGCAAGCTTAAGTCACAAGATCGAAGGATTCTTACTCAGTTTCACGTTTGATGTATCTAGTTCATTCTATCAGTGGTCACTTCAAATTGCTTTCAAGTGGGTTGGTAATGATGGCCATGGAGAGTTTATGAGTAGAGAATTTTGATCAGCAGCTGATTCTCACAAAATATATAATTCTGCTTATTTATTATTCTCACGAGATTTCAGGTACATGTGCGTACGATTTATTGCTGGTTCCGAGTTTCGAAACAATCAAGGGGGAAGAAGAAGACACATTAAACGCACAACGAGTACACGTGATGAACTTCATACCTTCTTTTGATTTGAAGACATTCCGGGATGACATTTGTCATAGCCGCAGAGAAAATCAGTGTTTTAACTCGTGGCGTTATCAATCTCTAAACGGTACACTACTGATTCGATGTTTAATTGTTTGGTTGTTGCAATTATTCATCAAGATTGTCCTATATGGAGAGATATGCATTCCTGGGACTTAATTGACTCTAGTGCATCTTCGGAAGAAGATATGTGCATTTCCGGGACTTAATTGACTCTGGTGTTACGATGTCAGCTTCATGAATGGGATAAAGTGTCTAATTCAGTATTTGAGCTTCATACTTGGGATTGGTTTAATGTTTATGGCCTGTCGTAAACATTTTGTTTAACAAGCTGCCTGTAGCTTGCGGTTAATGTGGTATTTCAGCCACATTCCTTGTACTTCAACGCTTTTTTTTGGTTCTATTTACCGGGGTCATTGCTACCCTTTTACCAAAAAAAAAAATACTTGGGATTGGTTTATTTTCTTCAACTATGTGTAGGACGACTCGTAATCGTATTGAAATGGTTCGTGATTCTCATAATGTGCTTCATGATGGAGATGCTGTGCCTGGAGCTTTTGTTGCTCATTACGAGCAATTTCTTGGTCAGGCAAGTGTGTCAGGTTCTTTTGATACGTCTGATTTGTTTGTTAGAAAGCTTGGTGCTCAGAAATCTGCCCATATGGTTAGAGTAATCTCTGACTCTGAAATTAAGAGTGCGTTATTCTCCATGAGTGATGATAAAGCGCCTGGACCGGATGGTTTTACTGCTGCGTTTTTTAAGAAGTCTTGGGATATTGTGGGTGATGAGTTTACATGTGCTATTCGGGAGTTTTTCTCTAATGGAAAACTACTTAAAGAGGTTAATCATACTATTATTGCTCTTATCCCTAAGGTTACTGTTCCTAACAAGATTACTGATTATCGCCCTATCTTTTGTTGTAATGTTATCTTTAAATGCATTAGCAAGATTATTGCTAACCGTATTAAAGGGGATTTGGGGGTTTTGGTTAATATTAATCAATCAGCTTTTGTTCCGGGCCGCAGGATCTCGGATAATATATTATTGACGCAGGAATTGATGAGAAACTATCACAGAAACTCTGGTCCGCCAAGATGTGCTTTTAAAGTTGATATTCAAAAAGCTTATGATACGGTGGATTGGCAGTTTCTCCGTAATACTCTGATTGGGTTTGGTTTTCATCATATAATGGTTGACTGGATTATGACATGTGTTTCTACTACGTCGTATTCGATTTGTATCAATGGTAATTTATATGGTTGGTTTCAAGGAAAGAGAGGTCTCAGACAAGGTGATCCGTTATCTCCGTATCTTTTCACTTTGGTTATGGAAGTTCTTTCTCTTATGCTGCAGCGAAGGGTTCTTGATGCTGATGACTTTTATTTCCATCACCGGTGTGAGCAGCAACGAATTATTAACCTTTGCTTTGCAGATGATCTTTTCTTGTTTGCCAGGGGTCATTTGGGTTCTGTGCAAGTTATTATGGATGGTTTGGAGGAATTTAAAATTGCTTCTGGTTTGGTTCCAAGTATCCCTAAGAGCACTGTTTTCTTCTGCAATGTTTCCACTGCTGTTAAAAGTACTATTTTACATATAATGCCTTTTGCTGAAGGCGAGTTACCTGTCCGATACCTTGGTGTTCCTCTAATCTCTTCTAGGCTTCTGTATAGGGACTGTAAGGTCCTTGTAGAAAAGCTTGAGAGTAGAGTTAATGATTGGCGCAATAAATTTCTTTCTTTAGCAGGAAGACTCCAGTTAGTTCGTTCAGTCCTATCTTCTATGCATATTTACTGGGCGTCAGTTTTTATTTTACCTGTGCGGATTATTCATGATTTAGAGCAGCTTTTGAGGGGCTTCTTATGGTGTCAAGGTGAAATGAAGAAGGGTAAGGCTAAAGTTGCTTGGGACTCTGTCTGTAATCCATTTTATGAAGGTGGCCTTGGTATTCGTAAGCTTTCTGACTTTAATGCTGCTTTAATGGTTTCTCATATTTGGTGTATTTTGACTCGTAAAGATTCTTTATGGGTCAAATGGATCTATTCTTATAAGTTAAAGGATCGAAGCTTTTGGGATGTTCCTTGTATTGGTGACATGAGTTGGGGCTGGAGAAAACTTCTCCAAATCAGACCACGTGTTCGTAAGTTTTTATGG
Organism: Glebionis coronaria; assembly: GCA_025667525.1. NCBI lineage: Eukaryota > Viridiplantae > Streptophyta > Magnoliopsida > Asterales > Asteraceae > Glebionis > Glebionis coronaria. The sequence continues at coordinate 335,421,416 of CM046878.1, read as the reverse complement.
TATAATATAAATAATGGTAGAGTTGCTTCTATGTGGTTTGATAATTGGGCAGATTCTTGTCCTCTACGGGACACCCTCACGGTCCGTAATATCAATAGATCGGGGTTCTCTTTATCTAATAAGGTGAGGGATCTTATCGTTGATGGTGCTTGGCAGTGGCCGCAGGATTGGAATACTAGATTTCCGAATATTGTTTCTATACCTGTGCCTATTATTAATGATGACAAAGAAGATGAGTTGCTGTGGAGGGATATTAGTGGTGTTTCTCGGCCGTTTTCTGTGGCGTTAGCGTGGGATTCCATACGTGATCGAGCTATGGAAGTTAATTGGTATAAAGCTGTCTGGTTTTCGCATTGTATTCCTCGTCACTCTATTAATTTGTGGCTGGTGGTTAGAAGGAAATTGAAGACGCAGGATAGGCTTAAGCAATGGGATGTTGGCCCGTTGGTGGATTTAAGCCTTCTTCGGTGTCCTTTATGTGGTTTGGTGCAGGACTCCTATGACCATCTTTTCTTTGAATGTTCTTATTCTATGCAGGTTTGGTCTAAGGTTCGGACCTTGTGTGGTATGGATACTGTCCCCCCTCGTATTGATGATATATTAGCTCATGTTATTCCAATTTCGAATGGGAAATCATGTGTTAGCATTCTTGCTCATCTTGTGTTGGCTGCTACTGCTTATTTTATTTGGATGGAACGTAATTCACGACTATTCAAGAAGAAGCGGATGTCTGTTGATCAGTTATTTCAGATTCTATGTGATACTATTCGATTGAAGCTGATTTCTTTCCGTTTCAAGAAATTATCTACCAGGTCAAGTTTGCTGCTTGCCAAATGGAGGGTACCGAGCTCAAGAATTGTTCCATGATAGGAGTGCCGGGTGAGTGTTGTACTCTTTTTTCCTTGTCCAAGGTTTTTCCCACTGGGTTTTCTTTGGTAAGGTTTTTTAAGGAGGCAGACTCATTTGGATTCATCCTGCTCCTATCATGGTGGTGTTGGATGCTGACGAGTGAGCGCGGTTTCATGTTCACATCTTGGTTTTTATCTAGTTTACCTTTGTTTCCTAGATTCGGTTAGGGCTTTTGATGTTTCATAGTCTATGTTAACAAGCTGCATGTAGCTTGAGGTTAATGTGGTATCTCAGCCACATTCCTTTGTACTTAAATGATTTTTTGGTTAATTTATTTACCGGGGTAACCCATTACCAAAAAAACTTGAACTCTCAGGGGGAAGAAAAATTCAGAAGAATTATTCAAGCGTGAGAAGAGAAGTTGTTGATCTACTTGGTGTGCCCAAACTTTCAATCCCTCATTTCAACATTATCATGTTATATGATGGGGTTTGATTTTTAAATTCTGCTGTGCGCTTAATCATTATATGCTTTATTGAAAGCTTTGAAGTTGCTTATGAGGATTGTCGGTTTAGGGGGAAGCTATTTAAAAGCTTCCACATCAAGTTTATGTGGCATGAATTAGGGGGAAGTTAATTCAGAAGCTTCTCCTTAACCAGAAGTATATGGATTAATTATCTCGTGTCGTTGCAGTATTTCTACTACAAGTTACTTAAAAGATGAGTCGTTTTGAAGTGAAGACTTGAAGTCAAAGGCCTCAGAAGACATCATCAGCATTGGACGCTTCATGGAAGCTTTTGTTCTTAATCATTATGTACTTGTTAGGAAAAATAATGTAAGGAATTCTACATGTCGTCCCATGGGGGAAGATTGTTGGAAATTCACTTTATGTGAAAACATTTAAGAATTCCCATTAGTTATCATAGTCACACACGCATAGACTAGACTAGGAAACGTTGTATAGTTTAAGTGTCGTGTGTGACTATATATACCCCTCCAAGGCTTCCAAGGAGGGGTGTTGATTGTGTTTCATTTGTGTTTTCATTTTGTTTAATACATTTTCTTAACTTTCACACACAACCTCTTTTCTCTCTCAACTCATCCATGGCTTCCACCTTCTACCACCCACCTAGACCACCAGATTACTAAAAAGCAAATCTACACCGTTGAACGAGGATTGAGAGCGCACAACCATGAAGTCCATCCATACCGTCGTCGAGTGTTCCGCATTCCCAAAGGTCATCTGTGTGTAGAGATGCCCTAGTGGTCAAGTCTTTTGGGTAAAGGGGAATCAAGACCCCGGTAAAATATATTCCCAAAAGCGTTGAAGTACAATGGAATGTAGCTGCAATGCTACATTAACCTCAAGCAAAAGCTTGAACAACCACTAAATCATATGACATGCCATATGATCCTACAAACAAATACAAAACAAATAACACCAATAGGAAAAAACCACCTAAAGGTGCATGAACAATGAAAATAAAATGACATCAAGGCTAACACTTAGAACGAACATCAGGCTGACGAGCACCATGCCGATCATCAATCGATATGACTTCTTCAACCTCACTATCACTAGCATTAACCACATCTTCCTTGATATTAGAACCATCTTCCCAATCGGTGCCATCATCTATCTTATCCCAAAGAGCACTAAAAGAGTTTTGAGAACTCTTCTCCGTATTATTAGGCTTAGCAACAAAACTCGAGGCTTTGTTATTCAAGAAACCCTTCTTAAGCAGGGGAGTTGCCTTCTTCTGACCGGTATCACTTGTCTTTGACGTTTCACCCCTCTCAACATTACGATACTTAATATTAAGGGCTGGTTTCGTAAGTTTAATGCCAGAAATTTGTTGTTGCTGCTTATTCTTCCCCTTGCTCTTCTTGTTCTTAACTACATGAAAACCATCATCATCCACAACCTTATGATCTTCCCTGCTAACCACCTTCTCAACCACTACCTGTTTAGGCAACCTAGGACATTTAGCATCAATATGGTCAAAAATAAGACAAGTAGAACATCTAGGAGGTGTCCACTCATACTCGATGTCAATAGTCTTCAATTTGTGCCCTCTATCCTTCTCAATCGGAATAGCAATGACCAACGACTTCTTTAAAGCATCATCAGCCGAAATCTCAATAAGAGCACGGGCAAAAGTACTCCTACCCCACGGGTTGATACACATGCTGCTAGTATAAGAATCAAGCATAATAGGTCTTCCAATTTGAGTTGTGATCAAACTAAGACCAATCTCCGAATAAGCATCAATAGGCACATGATGAAGTTTCACCCACACCGGTGCCTTCTTAATCTCTGTTTTATGCAAATCCATAATAGACGACCAAACATTCAGAATTAACGGAACATGTCGAATCAACCACGGACCATTCTCCAACACCCTATCCATACCACTTTTAGAATCAAACTGAAAAAGAAAGAACTCATCCTGAAGTTTAACTCTTTTTAAACCATATTTGGCCCATACATTCTTCACATAATTTTCTACCAACGGAAACGCAAGACGCTTCCCAATGAAATACCCAAACAGTGTGTTATTAAGATGCGCCCGAATCCCTTCCACAGCATCATACGGAAGAGTTACAGCAGCCCCAACAACTTGTTCGTCATTATGCAATTCCTTAATATGAACCGGCTTACACACCGGCTTATTCTGCACTAGCGATGCATATGAGGTCGAAACACCAACTGATGAAGAACCAGCCCCAGGCGTATGTTGAACCCCGACCTCATTCTTCCTAGCCATAGAACTCCCAATCCTCGCATCATGGTTAACTTGCACACCAGTTATATCACCACCATTACTACTAGCCTTCTTGGACAAGTCACACATAACCGGCGTAACCTGCATATGAGCATTAACAGCAGCAGTAACGTGAATCCCAGCAGCGGCAGTAACATCATCCTCAGACGAAACCCTAGCAGCAGACGGCTGCCTATTAAGCTGCCCCTGACTAATGTCATTCATTATATCAACCGCGCCATCCTTTTCAGCCGTATGATTACCAACTCCCGAGAACCCAGCATGCTCACCACATGAGACCCCCGCGTTAGGAGCCCTAGCATGTGTTGAGTCCGCCATAATTGCTCTCAATCGCTGCACCCTATCAGAAAGAGCCGTCATATCAACCTGATTATCCAACTCAGACATCATAACCAATAAACCCAAAAAACCCTAATAACACCTGTTTAATAATCCCAAACGAACAGATCCTAAAAAATAGGATCCCAGCCAACCCGCCTTGACACCTTACATGAGCATAAACAACCCACGACTCAAACAGCAAATCTAAAAAAGGAATACAAACAGCAAATTTAAGGCCTATGAAGATCCTTAGTGATAACAAAAAACCCTAATAATGGCAGAAATATTTTCTCCCTAGCCGCCACTCTTAGCCTTAATTTCGTTTCCTTCCCGTAACCTTCATTCGTTGTTAATTGATCGTATCATAACATTAATTGATTACGGTTTGGTTGAAGGATTTAGGGTTGGTTGTCGTTTTTAGGGTTTCTATTGGTTGTTTTAGGGTTTTTTATTTCTGTCTTGTTCATTCTTGTGGTCAAGTCTTATCACCGCTAAACCCTGTGAGAATTTGTGGTGTCTCTTCTAGCTCCTTCCTTATTTCCCATGGCAACCGTGCGAAGAAATGTTCGTATAATATGCTCGCTGCAGACCCCCCATCGACGCACATGCCTTCTATAGTGTGGTCGCCGAAGGCTATGTCAATCGTCAACGAGCCGACTCTGTAGTCCATATCTGAAAGGATGGGGAACGCTATTTCTTTATCGTGCGAAAATTCCGTGACCACTCTTCTTTGTATGAAAGATTTTTCCCTCTCTACCATGTTTATGGTTATAGGTTTATCCTTCTGTTTTTTCACTTCGACCTTCTTCGCATCCGCGTTCTTTCTCCAATCCCTTAACAGGTGGTTCCGCTTTCCTGCCTTTTTTTTTTTTTTTTTTTTTTTTTTTTTTTGGGTAAAGGGGACTATCCCCGGTAAAAGATATATTACGCCAAAAAACATTGAAGTACAACAGATGTAGGTGAGGTCCTATCATCTCAGCCCGTTACATGGGCACAACCATGCACACAAAACACTGTGCAACAACTAAATACCCTATCATAAGAGTGACATGCCACTCTTATGACTACTAAACTATATTGGAATAGTACAAGCAGACAAAATATAAGATATGAACCTCTTGCTTCCAACATAGACAATAATTCCAATCCCTCTCTCAGCTGAACCATAGTAAACGAAAACATGTGCCGTTCAATAGAGCAGCATCTTTAAGCATCCTGATATTAACTAAGGCTGCGACGACACCGGTCACTAACAGCTTCAAAGAGGAACTACATCTACAATATTCACAATGTGAATATTATAAGAACCAATACATGATGATAAATACGTCCTTGCCCTTTAACAAAATCGTCTAAATATCTCGGCAGAAGACCCATTACCATAGATCCCAGCTAAGCAGCCTCCACCTGCAAGCAAATGACCATTCTCTCTAAACCCACAACTCGACATAAGCACAAACCACGACCAAACATACAAGTAGTATGGTTTCGAATCACCCAACCCCAATACAGTACAAGTGACGTGAATAAAACACCTCACGCTCCAGCAATAGCAAAAAACAAGAGCACTAAAACCACGGATAGAACTCTGATCTAGTACGTATAGCTATACCAGAACCTGTGCTTGAGTGACATAATCGAAACCCTAATGCCTTGATGATGATCAGGCACAATCACCATCAACATAGAGGATACAACAGAACCTGCAGTATAGCAGCCCTTTGTAATGTCCCGTCAACGAAAACCATAGGAAATATATATATATATATATATACTAGTGGCAAAACTCGTCCGATGGACGGGTATCACTTCTGATTATCGTTTCACTTTTTTTATTTGGTAACTATTTGTTTGTAATGTCCGATTGATAAGTAGGACTGCTAACTTTTTTATTTTTTTTTATAATTTTTTTTGTATACTTTGTCTTCATTTGAAAATATTGGTATTAAAAAAGTGTATATTCTACAATATTTTAAAGCATTGCAGCAATATTTGTCAAATTGTTTTCACTTAGTATATTACTAAGTATATTTATAGTTTATGTATAAACCGTATGAAATTCGTATCAACTTGATTAAAATGTACATAAAAAAACATTAAAGACTTTTTACATTAAGTAGTATTTAATATTAGAAGTCATTTTTAAACCTTGTTGTAAATTATATTTTATTTAAAATAAATAGTTTTTAAAAAAAGAACTAAAATTAATAACTACAACATCAGGCACAAATATCACCTAAAATCCCATTAAATATTATCGTAGCTTGAGTAATATTTGCATCATAGCTTAGTGAATGGCTTGGTCCTGCATTTACAAATTATTAATAAATAATTAAAAACATACGAACATAACGTGTGATTTCTGTTTACATTTTTCTCTTTAACTAAATGTTTGTCTATTTTTTTAATGCTTAAAGTGGGACACAATTTTTTTTTTATGTGAGAATACCTAAGTTGTTACTGTTTTGCACTAATACGTAAATGTGTTTTTAGTCTTATAAGTAATATGATTATTCATATGAAGTTATTATGGGAAATGATTTTTACATTATTCAAACGCACGATTGCGATTATGTAGCATTATGTATGTTCGTTCGTTGGTGTGTTCGTTTATAACTGGTGTTGGTTCTGGTTTTTCTCCCAGGGGGTTTGATGTTTAATTTGAAAGAGCTGATTTTGTCTTGTATAGAAAATTATTATTATTTATATTTGATTTGATTATATTTACACGTAGCCATCTATTGACTTTATTGCAATGATCAAAAGCAAATGAACATTAAAATTATCAAAATTTTGGTCCATTTTGCATCAAAGTTAAATATATGTTTTTATCCTGAATATGAAATATGCTAACTAAACGTTTAGATAACATGCTTTTAGCTTCAAGATTTAAAGATTAGAGAATTTTGTATATATAAATAAAATGCTTAATAAAATTGTGTATGCAACTATAATCACATATATAAACTGGCACACCAAACAAACATATGCATAAGGAAAAACCTAAAAAACATCAATGGCAGTCAAAAAATCCCCTCTTCTCATAAACCTAATTTTATTTTTCCTTTAATCCGAATACCTTATAATGATGTTGTTTTCTCGAATAAACACTGATTATTCTTGAGTTAACAAAGTCTTTATTTGGTTGATTGATTTTAGGGTAAATTAAATTGGTTTTTAATTTTCGTTTTTTGCTGTCATTGTCTCGTGCGAGTGTATTGTTCTCGTCGGTGGTGACTTGTCTATTTTAGATCGTCACGTGTTACCTGGGCAAGTGGTTCCGTTTGTTTTGTTTAAACAGTGATTAGCATTAATGGTTTTTTAGGGTTTCGGTGTGTTTGGGTTTAGTTATTGAGCGGGTAGGTTTAATCATCATTCTTGCTGCATTAAATCATTCTTGTTTTATTCGTCGGCTGTACCTAGTGTGTGACTTTATTGGTCGGCTGACCATTCACTTTTGGCGGCTGACTTCTATTGCATTCCGTTTCTTGGTCATTCAATTGTTTGTATTGTTTACACTCCTTTTGGCGGCTGTCTTTTTCTTGGATCATTAAATTGGTTTGGCGGCTGACATTGGTTGCATTAAATTGGTGTCGGCTGACTATCTAATACCTTGAAGAGACATCCTCCTTGTCATTGGTCGGCTTACTTTTCATCAATTCAAACCAAGTTAATTGGTCGGCTGAATTCTCATTAATTGTTTTTTTATCTTTACTCAGCATTAAATCGTCCTTGTCATTAAATCGTTGTGCTGAAATTGTTAAGTGGTCGGTGTAATTTGTTTATTTTTCTTTGGTTCGATTTGATTTTGTGTCGTAGTTTTATAAGTTATGGTGGATTCGAGTAATGAAAGTAATAAGCCACTGTTTACAGGTTGGCATGATAAGGTTAAGGTGTCTACTCTTAAAGTTTTAGTAACGTTAGAGGAGATGTCTAATTTGTTTTCTATTCCTTTGAATACTGTGCGTGACATTGAAGTGTTTGCAAATGGTGTTAAGGCGAACAAATTTCCTGAATGGTCTACTTTACCTAAGGAGACCACTATGCATTATTATGAAGTTTTGTGTGAACGCCATAAGGATCTTACTAGCAGCATTTCTTCACTAAGTGGTTCGAGTGTGCACTCTGCACATATGGCTAAGGAAACAGATGACCCTATTACTAATGTTTCCTCTTCTGGTGATGTATCTTTGGATCTTGTAGCTAAGGCTGCAACCATTAATGGGTTGCAACCGTGTAATCTACATGAGGTTTTGAAATTATTTGGTGTAACGGTTCGCACGGTTGGTGATGCGGGTGAATTTATGCATGAGTTAAGAATGAAGAAACATCCTTTGTGGGAATTTATCTCACATGACCGTGCTAAAGAAATTCTGGAGTTACTTTGCAAATTTGAAGCTGATATGGTTACGTCTACTAATGGAGGTACTAATGATGTCTCTTCTTCGTTTAATTCTAAAAATGTTTGTGAAGGGGTTAATATCTCTATTCCTAGGAAGGTCGTTGAAAAAGTAAATACTCGTTACCATAACACTTTATATGGATACTTTCTTGGTAAAAGGATTGCATTTCCTGTGGTTGAGTATTTTGCTAAGAATAACTGGGCAAAACATGGTCTTAAGCGTATCATGATGAATGAGAAAGGTTTTTTCTTTTTTCAATTTGGGTCTAGTGAGGGTCTTAATGCGGTTCTGGAAGGTGGGCCGTGGATGGTTCGTAATTCACCAATTTTTCTTAAGAAATGGACTATGAAAACGAATCTTCTAAAGGAGGAACTAACTCGTATTCCGGTATGGGTTAAGTTTCATGATGTCCCGCTACAGGTATTTGAAGAGGAAGGTATTAGTTTAATTGCTTCGTTTCTTGGTAAACTTATTATGATGGATAATTATACTGATAATATGTGCAAAGAGTCTTGGGGTCGTTGTAGTTTTGCTCGTTGTCTTATTGAGATGAACGCTGATTCGGAGTTTATAGATAACGTTACTATTGGTGTCCCTGATCTTGAAGGCTCTGGTTGTACTAAGGAATTAGTTTGTGTTGAATACGAATGGAAACCGCCTCGTTGTCATACTTGTAACATTTTTGGTCATTCCTTTGATTCTTGTCCGAAAAATGTTAAACCTACAACGGTTGAAAATGTGACAACTCATGTTGATAATGATGGATTCCAACAAGTGCAAAGCAAGAGGAAGAAGTACAAAGGTAATCTAGGGAATCAAGTTCCGAGAGGTGTTCCATTGAGTAAGGGTTCCCAAACAGGAAAGACGGTTGTTTTTCGTCCAAAAACTCGCTTAGTTACTACAAGTACGAGTGGTGATAAAAGTAGTCAGTTGAATACTAAATCTGTTCAGTTGCAGCAGTCTAGCAATCCTAATGGTCCGAACAAGGGTCAAGCTCAAATGAGCAGTGTTTTTACATCTAATAAATTTTCATCTTTGTCCATGCAGGAAGGAGTTCCAATAAGAGAGGAAGATAATGAGGAGGAGGAGGGAGTTGAGGTCGTCTTTGATGAATCAGTGAATCTTCTCAACTCTCATATTGGGGCAAGCACTCCTACTGGCTGATCCCATGTTGCTATTTTATTATTTTCCTTGTAACTTTATGTTATCGTCTTGGTTTTTGTCTAGTTTATATATTTCCAGTATTCTAGACTAGTTAATGTTTATGGCATGTCATAAACATTTTGTTTAACAAGCTGCCTGTAGCTTGCGGTTAATGTGGTATTTCAGCCACATTCCTTGTACTTCAACGTTTTTTTGGTTCTATTTACCGGGGTCCTTGTTACCCTTTTACCAAAAAAAAAAGTGGCACACCAAATTTTACTATATTATAAAGTATTAACAACATTTTTATTTTTAAACGTTTAAAAATTAAGACATTCAAAATTAAACTATTATGGAAACATTTACTTTATAATTGGTCATTCATCTCCTTTTGTAACAACATTTTCTAACAACATATTAAAACATAATATATATATTTTTTTAATTAAAATATCTTTTTATTATTTTATTTTTTATAATATAATTTTATCATATTATTTAAAATTTTATGCTTTTTGATTCAGTCATTTTTAATATATTTTAATAAATTTTTAGTTTTTTTTCATTTTCTGAAGGACTATTTTATTTTGATTTAATTTTTTTAGAACTTCAATTTTTGAATTATCTGCTTCCATATTGTGCTGATACCATGCTAGTTACTATTTAAAAAAGACTTCAACACCTTAAGATTCATATAAACAAAAGCTTCTTCATCCTTAAAGAATTGGTAGGTAACAATATGTATATTTTTTTAATACATTTTGCTAAATTAAACTTTTGAACAAAAAGATAAGTCTGCAAGTTTACACGTGATTGATACAACTTAGGAAAAATTTCTGATCGAGGTGTTCCTTTAGTAAAATAATGAAAGGCATGATGTCATAAAGATTACAAATACACGAGTAATTAGCATTCAACAAATAGAAACTACATAAAAAGTTTACTGCATCAGCCTTATTACACTATAGTTCAAAATAGAAAGCATAATGGACTAATATATATTTGAAAATTTTACCATTCACTGGCCTTCCAAGAATGACGAGTTTATTCTTTTAATGAACACATGCAGCAATATACAATTAGAACCTTCAACCAAACAAAACTGAGCCAACAACCATACCCACTCTTATGCATATCATGAGCTACAAATCTGTAAGAGTACTTCATTAGATTTCCAAATAATTTGTATACTAACCTATTTAGTGCATAATTCGAGAGGGCTATAAGTAGGAACAAACTCGTCGATATTTTGGTTTGTTGAACTTGTCGATTATGGCACTATGGTGACCACCAGATGTGTGCCCATCCAAGCGAACTAAAGAAGATTCGGAGAAAATGCAAAACAAATTCCACAAAAACCTTCTCAAGACATATTAGGAGTAGAGATAAAGATAGATAGGATCAGACACTAACCAAGTAATATTAGCATAACAAACAGCAACCACCATCTGAGGTACGCCTTTTCTATATTTCTGATTTCCCACAAGATGTCGTGTGCTTTTATATACAAATTTTCAAACGAATTCAACAAAAGAGAGCTTCTCTTGACTTTCGGACGCACACCGTCTTAGCCTGCAAGATGCGATTTAGTGAAGAACTGGACATCTTTTAAGTATATATGAACGCTTCACAGAAAGTTATAGCTATACTTGGATAGATCAATGGTTCTGAGCTCATGTGTAAAGTTAGTAGTCAATGCCATCAACGCGCTATCATTTGGGGAAGCTAAAGCCGTTATCTCGGGTATCTCGACCAACTTTGATGCTAAATTTGCAAGCGTAGGAAACTGTGATTTTCTTATATAGTAGGTTATGGATTTAGGTGTGATTTATTAACTACTCACTGTAGGTTGTGGCAGCATATACTGTCTTTTCTTCTTTTGGATATGGCAATAACAGGTTGCGGCCCTGACAGCTTTTTGTATCAAGTCAATGAAAAGGGTTGGTTTCATGACACTGGTATCTAAATTACCTATATTGCTGATGGTTCTTGTCCCTTTGTCGATTTCTTTTATTCTGGCTTGAGCTCGTAAGTTCCTTGGTTTTGTCCTTTGTTGTTGTAGATGCAGAGATGTTTAAGCAAATCTTTCATGAATTGATAAAAACAAGCATAAAATTTGATGATTTTTCGGCAATTGTGCATAGCCTTTTAGAGAAACTTGAATCTATTTGAACCGATGACTGAATCAACATAGCGGATCTTGTGAACCAAAATGAAAATCATAGGGGATCAACTTAGCTTCTATTCTGAAATTAGTGGTAGTGGACTATCTATTTTGTACAGATAATATTAGAGTGTAGTCTTTTCAAAAGAGCGACAATGTTTTTACAACGAAAGACCAAATATGTTTTTAAAAAGCCAATCACTCTGTAAAATGGTATTAGTTATGTTCAATTGTGAAATTAAATAGTCACGCTAATAGTGATTTTGCAAGTTGATCTATTTTAGAAAAAAGTAAAGGAAAAAGAGACATACTTTAGGTTGATCTGTCTCAGAAATTAGCTGCTTTAAGGTCCAATTTGGTTGTCTTTCAAATGATTTAAACATGACGAGTTCCATCTCTCCACGATCTTGTCTGTTTCTTTTTGTGTCTGATCCGTTAACAGGAGCTCTCTTCCTTTCCTGTTTAATGGTTGACATATGGTTCTTTTTAAGATAATAAAACCATGAATACATGATTCGACTATATAAAAGTCCAATGAAAAAGTCTAGAACATTAATGTGCATGATAAGTAAAATTGAGAATAGGAAGCATCTATTAGTCTGAAAGGGGTGGTCTTTATGGTATAGTCCCCGGGCCTCGGCCTCATAAGTGCACCATTATCATTGTCAATAACCTGAACAATAAGAAACCAATTAATGTGATGTATATGTTCACTTCTGCAAAGGTTCAATTAGATCAGAAGAATGTATCATTGCTTAACATGCTTAAAATTATGATAATAATTATGTATCAAGTGTAGTCTAGAAGCCGGGATCTGTTTAATAAATATATGGGTACGTACATACCGTGCAATGGTGATTGAATCGAACAACACATTCGTCAAAAACTCTACAATAATGTTTTACTTGAAAACTTGTATAAAACAGATCATTTACATGTTTTAGATGCTGAAAGACAATCCCTTACATTTCGATAAACTGTTCAGATTCTTGGCCTTGAAGTGCATCGAAGATGGCCCGAATTTGGATCTTGCAAAGCTTATGTTGAAGATCTGGAGGTATATGACAGATACACTTATAATGATTTGGTGCCCTAAATATTAAATTTTGTCATTAGACAACATGTTGTCATAGCATATACAAAGCATATTAGCAAAAAGCAAACCAAATTTTTTGTGTGGAAGTTTAATGATTATTGAGCTCAAGTTTGAAGCAATAATTATTTAGGAGTAGAAGAAAGAAAGGTGATTCAGGTCAACTAATCGAACTCATGTTGGCCAGCACAAAACATAGGACCTGCCTGTGACAACCCTGATTTTGAGGTTCGTCACTTAGTTTTATTTTGTGCTAGTTACGTGTCTTTACGTGTTGATGTGCTAAATGTTGTGTATAGATTGTGGTTTGGATATCGTTTCCGGTACGGGGTACCTTATGAGTGAAACGATGTGTGATGATTTCATGTTCATGAGTTCACATGGTAGTGACTATGAAATGAGATGGTGTTACTTAGTGGTTTTACGTATACGTATATGTATTATGGAAAATCGTATTTTTACGATTTACGGTTTAGCATTTAGAGGTCTCGGATGAGGTAATTAGTCATATGAATATTTTTCGGGATGGTTTTAAGTCATTTGGGACTTAGTTATAAAGTTTATTTCAAAATTTGAGATTTTTTATAAAACTGTATATTTTACGTCTTTTACGGTAAAACGCATAAATTTGACTAGTTTTACAGTTTTGAGGTTTTGGAGGCTTTAGGAGCTGAAATAAATTAAGGTAAATTAAGGTAATATTAATAAGATATTAATTAACAATAAAAAGAAAATATATATATATATATATATGAGGCGGTTTGGGACGAATCAAAAGAAAAGAAAAGGGAAAAAAACAGAAAAAGGGAACCGGGCTTTTGTAATGGGCCAAGGACTTGTTAGGAAACTATATAAATACTTTTTATTAACCAAAACACTTCATAAAACCCCTGGAGATCACCTTCAAGACGGCATCAATGGTGGTTTTAGGGTTCTTCATTAATTTTTCTTCTTTCAAAAATTCTAAGGTAAAATCTTTAATACTCTTTTTAATTAAAGTGTTTTAATTTTTTCTCAATAATCTTATGATGGATTTAGGTTAGGGTTTAAATAAGAATCTGTAATTTAATGATATTATAATGATTAGATGGTTTAGGATTTGTAATTAATGGGGTTATAGGTAATTAATTAGGTTAAATTAATTAAACCCGTTTTTAAAAAACTGGGCAGAATTTTGAGTCAATTGTTTTGATCATATCGGGAGTTCTAGGAACATTCAAGATGCGATCCAAGTATCCCTGAAAAGGTAATTGAAGTGGCTTTCCAATGCAAGAAACGAGAACTAAATTGGAGGTCGGGAAGTGGGTCAAAAACAGGTTACAATAGTCGGAGGTCAAAACAGTTTTGTAATCAGCCTGTTTTCTTTTTAAGTTTTGGGTTGTTTGGGGTACTTAAGATTGCATTGGGATCTTCTAATGAAAATGAGAGATGGTTTATATATTGTAGTAAGTATCTGCACTTGGGCTAAGATTGTGGTTTAGGGTAAGACCCTCTAATGGTAACAAACTTTTCATACGTTTAAAATCAGTGAATTCTGTATAGGTAGCAATATATATACATATATCGGGTCCTTAACAGTATCTTTAAGGTTAGGGCAAGTGTGAGGTTTTAGCTAACATATGTAAAAGTATGAATATTCCTTTTACAGAAATCACATGTATGTTTAAGTGGACGTTTGACTTAACGTTTTGAGACCTAAAAACTGGGACTGTTTTGTGTAAAATATGAACGGGATAGTTATTAAACTTAACCAAGTTAAAGACTTGTTAAGGAAGGGTAATGGGCTAATTAGAGCTTACCAATGAGGTATTTATATGGGAATAGGCTAGATGTCCATCATAGGTTGATGAGCAATCTTAGTGATTGGTTCATGTATTGATTGCGTGTTTTTGGTTTGTTAGCTTGTTGCTAGTGCGAGGACTTGTGAAGAAGTAATCAAGTGAGTTTCATAGTCCCATGTTTAATATTGATTTTGACTTCCAGATGGGATGGAAGAGACACTGTGTTGAGTTATTTGTAAATAATGTTGTGAATGTTTTTATGGGTTGTGATGGACTTGTGTGTACACTTATGTGATTAACTGCTATGTGATTCTTGATTGTGTATGATTTAGATCGGGGGACACGTGCCGTCTCAGTTATTGTGGTTTGACAAGGTAGGGGCCTTGGGATAGGTACATAGCGTGATCGTCTATGGGACCAATGGATAATGACAAGGTAGTGGCCTTGGGAAAGGTACATAGGTGTATGGGCGCCTATGGTACCATGGTGTTTGGTAAGGCGTGATGCCTTAGAAATTATGGTTGTTGATAAGGCGTGATGCCTTGGTAATTTTGGTTGTTGGTAAGGCGTGATGCCTTGGAATTGTGATGATTGATTGAACTTGAATGCTAGTTGTTAATACATAATTGTAGCGCATTGTCCATATGTTATTGTATTGATGGTTGTTATTCACAGCTTGTAACTGATTTAGCGTTGGAGTCTAAACCTATGACTCTCACCAACTTTATGTTGACGTGTTTTAGTGTCTCTTTCAGGTGTGAATATGGTTAAGCTTGAGGATAGAAGTGGCTAGACTTGGATGCCTTAGGATTGCATATAGAAGGAGATCCCCGTTCCTTCTTAGCTTACCTTTATGTTTTTCTTATAAGTGATACATGTTGGCACCTATATGTTTGTTTGGTTTATGTTTATTGTTTGTCTTGGATAAGTGGTAGGACTGTTACCTACTTACCTAGACTCCTGCTATGTTGAGATATTTTCATGACCTTTGTGTCGCCATTTATGACATTATAGTAGCATTTTAGTTTTCTCTATAGAGACACCGTTTGTTGTGATGATATCCATACGTCGCGCCCCATATTCCGCCATGGTGGGGTGTGACACTGCCCATTTACAAAACAATAATTTCCATGTTTGTGAGACTTACCTTGTAGTCGTTTTAGGTTGATCAGCTGAGACAATAACATTATCATCACCACCATCAAGACCCATAAGATCCTGTAAATCTAGAAAAGGAGCAAGAGTAGCAGGTGGCTGCTTAGCTGCAGCATAATGAATGAAGAAGGTGGAAACAGATCAAATGGGTTTAAAGGTCGAAAGTGGCACAAAATGTTTAAAACTCCCGGGATTCACACTAAGCTTAGTTTTGCCTAAAGTTGCATAAAATGTTCAAAATACCTGTGAACATGCTGCCCGAACTTTTAGATGTATGTGATATTGTACTGATCCGTCTAGTGGTGAGGGTGTAACCTCGAGACAGGGATAGCTCAGATTGACCGCTACAATAAAAGAATAAAAATTGAACATATCATATTTCTAAAAAAAACTCTATCATATACAGTTTAAGGTTGTTTGACTCGTTAGCTTCGGCATCATTTTTAGGACCCTGGTTTGAGGTTATTTTTCTCAGCAATTTCAGCTTTACATTCTGATTGGCGTTGTTACTTGCGCAACATAAGGGTTCTGAATCAGGGTTTGACAGTCATATTCAGACATTGCAGGTGCAGTTCCGTTTGTGTTTTCCTTTTCCACTTGGAGATTGACTGCAGACTATGCAAGAGCAGCCGGGATGATGTTGTGGGTGGTTAGTCGTGGTGGAAATTGATGGGTCGGTTTTATAAGTTTATTGTGTCATTCTTTTCTACTACTGAAGTTGATGAGTGGGAAATTAAGCGACAACCTTTACAAAGAAGAACTTGTTGTGATGCTGCAAGTGTCAGTGGTGTATCGCTCATCCGAATCTTCAAATTGAAAACCGAGACAAGAACTGTATACCAGATTACTTTTTACCTGTTCCATTTTTTCGGTATTCTATAATCATATCTTGTTTGTATTGTTAATGTGATAATTAAAGAGCGCCATAAATTGAAAATTATGTGACTGCATTTACACTGGATCATGCATGATCTGACAATGTGACCCCGACTCAAAAGGTAGGGGCCTGGGTTTAGTGGTTCATGCATGGGTCATGGTGATGGTGGAGTCCAATATACTTAAACTTATTTGGACTTTGTTTGATCAAATAAATCAGCTTCTGAAAGTCTGAGATGATAAATCATTTTAAAAAATCATGGTTACAACAATTGCATGTTTCCCATTGTTCCCGACAGTACTACTGATTTACTTATACTTTTAGTTATGTTAAATTTTATTTATTTAACCTCCTAGAACAGATGTAATGGATTACATCTATTAGCTTCATCTTAGCTTTAGCATAAGTATATACTCCTCTCACCAAATTAATCACCAATAGTTGTAGTGTTGACGATCAAACTAATTACATAAACATACCTCATTAAGCGTTAAGGAAGGATGGAACGGTGAGGACGCGTGATCCTGTGCTTCATTACAGGTGCTCTTAACGTGATGCCTAAATATCCTTGTATACACACGCATAAACTTTATCAGGTTCATTGGATGCACCGACATCAACTATATAGAAACACCAACTTTGGAAGATTTCTCTGCATTGGTTTTGAACAGCTCTAGATCTTCAATTCTCAGCCTGAAAAATAAATAATTTATGCTTCAAAAAGTGCAAGGATATAATCCAGTTATATTACTATAGTTTTTTTATTCCTACCCTTTCTGTTCCAAGTGATATTTCACCCAGCTTTTTACCATATATAAAATGATACATATGCTTAAAATCACTTAAAAAAAACCTTAAAAACATCAATGGCTGCCAAAAAATCCCTTCTTCTCATAACCTAATTTTCTTTTTCCTTTAATCCGAATACCTTATAATGATGCTGGTTTCTCGAATAATCACTGATTATTCTTGAGTTAACAAAGTCTTTATTTGGTTGATTGATTTTAGGGTAAATTAAGTTGGTTTTATTTTTCGTTTTTTGGCTGTCATTCTTGTGCGATTGTTTGTCTCTATCGTCGGTGGTTTATTGTCTTTATTTTAGTCGTTGGTGCTCCCTGGACAAAGTAATTTTGTCTTGATTGTTTCATAGTGTGTCGCTTTATTGTTTTTAGGGTTTCGGGTTGCTGTTTACTGCATTATTAATCTTTTGCAATTATTACTCCATTCGCTAGTATTTGTCGGCTGACCTTATAATTAATTCATTCGCTAGTAAGTTTGCTTGGCGGCTGAATTTATTAACAATTAATACTTCATAATTGTCGGCTGACCTTTCTTTGGTCGGCTGACATTCAAGTATTACTTGGTCGGCTGACCTTGTACTTAAAGGTTAACGTTTGTTGTTTTTTTGTGATATCCAGTCTTTCGATTGGTGTTACTTAAACTTCATTCGCTTTTAGTGATTGGTGTTATTTATTGAGTCGAGTCGCATTTATTTTTTTAGGGTAATTTTTGTTGGGTTCTTTGGTTTCTCTTCGTCGAGTGTAGGGTTTGGTTATTTGTGATCGTTGAAGTTATGGTGGGTTCCAGTAAGGCAAATGTTTCAAATCCTAATTCGGTTGATGATACAGCAAATGGTGAACGAATTAATTTGAATGTAGGGTCATTAGAGGATGTTGAAAAACTGTTCTCGATCTCCCTCAATACGGTGGAAGTGATTAGTAGATTTATGGATGATGTCCAAAATAACAAATATGATGTCTTGAAGCTAATGACTGCTGAGCAATGGACAAAGTCTCTTGATATCGTATGTGCGCACCAAGTGGAGTTGGGGAACATTAAACGTCGACAGGCTATTTCTTCCAAAGCGGGTGTGCGTGATGATGCAAGGGATCCGTCTATGAGCACTACTGTTGGACATGATGCTAGGGTTACACCAGATTTATCTAATATCACAATGCGTATGTCCTTGGATCAGCATAAAGAGGTGAGTGTCTCATCTCCTACGTTTAGTAAATTAGTTAATGATGAGCTATCGTTTGAACAATTGGATATAAACCCTAATGAGAGGAGTGATATGGATGATTTCATGTTTTCTATTCCAAGTGATCCAGCGATAGATGTCGAGGAAACTGTGAAGGAATGTCCTATTGTACAGTCGGTGGATATTGGTAGTCCATCTAGCTCCTATGCAGCTGCTGCTAGTTCAAGTCAACAAGCTTCACCTGTTGTTCGTGTTAATATAGGTTCTATCATATCTGAAAACAGGTTTGAGGGTGTTCAGGTATCTATTCCACGTAAAGTGGTTGAGAAGGTTAATACACGTTTTCATAATACGCTCTATGGATACTTTATTGGTAAACGGATGGCATTTCCAGTGGTTGAGTATTATGCTAAAACTAATTGGGCTAAATTTGGGTTAAAAAGGATCATGATGAATTCCAATGGTTTCTTTTTCTTTCAATTTGATGCACAATCTGGGTATGAAGCTGTGTTGGAAGGTGGACCATGGATGATTCGTAATTCTCCCATTATTCTTAAAAGGTATACTATGAAGACTAGCCTTCGTAAAGAAGAATTTACCTGTATTCCTGTGTGGGTTAAACTTCATGATGTGCCTCTTCAAGTGTTTGAAGAAGAGGGTATTAGTCTGATTGCTACATACCTTGGTAAGCCTATTATGCTTGATTCTTTTACTAGCACTATGTGTAAAGAATCTTGGGGTCGTAGTAGTTTTGCTCGCTGTTTAATTGAAATTAAATCTGATTGTGATTTACATGAGACAATTACTATTGGTGTTCCTGATTTGGTGGGTGAGGGGTTTACTAAGGAAACTATTAAAGTTGAATATGAGTGGAAGCCGCCTAGATGCCCTACTTGTAATATCTTTGGTCATACGGCTGAAACTTGTCCTAAACGTGTTATCCCTAAAGTGGCACCTACAGTTATACATGAACAAGATGATGGATTTCAACAAGTTCGTAGTAGAAAGCATAACAACAAAGGAAAGCAAGGAAGCCAGATTCCGAGAGGTGTCCCGTTAAGCAAAGGCTTCCAGATTGGTAATCCTTTTACTTTTAGTCCGAAGTCGTCTACTTCTGGTGCTCATATACATGATAACTCATCTAATCCTGGTAAGACTTCGAATGCATCTAAACGTGATAATAGCAAAGTTGATAGTGGTACCAAATCTGGGTTGCATACTAGTAGTTCAAATAAAGGTAAATCTGTGGTGAGTGGCGTTTCTACCTCGAATTCATTTGGGACTCTTTCAGGGGATATAGGTGACCTAAGTGGAGATGATGATGATGATGAGGAGGTTGAAAACATTTATGATGAATCTGCTAATCTTCTAAATTCTCAATCAGGGGCAAGCACTCCTGCCACGAATGTTTTAAATGTTTAGTATAGCCGCATGGAATATAAGGGGTCTGAACCAATCCCCTAAAAGAATAGAGGTTCGTCAGGTTATTAACGAAAATAATCTGAGTGTTTGTGCTATCTTGGAGTCTCATGTTGATGCTTCGGGTGTTTATGATATGTGTCGTAAGATTTTTAGCAGATGGAAGTGGACGTCAAATGGTGGCTTGTGTCCTAAAGGGACTCGTATAATTCTTGGCTGGAATGATGATAATGTGGATGTTATGGTGTTGTCTCAAACAAGTCAAGTTATTCATTGTCAGGTTAAAACGCGTATGGATAACCGTACTTTGTTCTGCTCTTTCGTTTATGCTGATAACTACTATATCCATCGGCGTGTTCTCTGGAATAATTTGGTTGCTCATGCTACTTTTATGCGGGATAAGCCATGGGCTGTTATGGGTGATTTTAATGCTGCACTTAATATTGAGGATCACTCATGTGGTGGCTACACTCCTAATATTGCCATGCGGGAATTCAAGGAGTGTGTTAATCTCATGCAAGTTATGGATGTTAATGCGACAGGTTTACATTTTACTTGGAATGAGAAACCACAGGGTGATGATGGTATTCTCAAAAAGATTGATCGAATTATGTCTAACATTAAGTTTCTTGATGAGTTTCCAGGCTGTTTTGCGATATTTCAACCTTACAGGATTTCTGACCATTCCCCTTGTGTGTTACGAATCCCTACAATTAGCAAACCTAAGTCTAAACCTTTTAAATTCAGTAATTTTCTAGTGCATAAGGAGGGTTTTCATGCAGTGGTAGCTAACGGATGGTTGGCTAATGTTCATGGTTGTGCTATGTTTAGGCTTGTTAAACGCTTAAAAGGTTTAAAGGCTCCGTTTCGTAAACTGCTGTTTGAACAGGGTAATCTTCATGATCGTGTTACTAGACTTCGTGTGGAATTAGATGCTGTTCAACAAGCCCTTGATAGAGACCCATCCAATGTGCTGTTGAAAGAAGAGCATGCTCATTATCTAGTCGCTTTTAAGGAAGCTTCTCTTGATGAGGAACGCTTCTTACGTCAGAAATCTAAAATTGAATGGCTTGATGCAGGTGATTCAAATACGGCTTATTTTCATAACTCGGTTAAGAGTAGGGCGGCTCGTAACCGTATTGAAATGGTTCGTGATTCTCAAAATGTGCTTCATGATGGAGATGCTGTGCCTGGTGCTTTCGTTGCTCATTACGAGCAATTTCTTGGTCAGGCAAGTGTTTCAGGTTCTTTTAATACGTCTGATTTGTTTGTTCGAAAGCTTGGTGCTCAGAAATCTGCCCATATGGTTAGAGTCATCTCTGATTCTGAAATTAAGAGTGCGTTATTCTCCATGAGTGATGATAAAGCGCCTGGGCCGGATGGTTTTACTGCTGCGTTTTTTAAGAAGTCTTGGGATATTGTGGGTGATGAGTTTACATGTGCTATTCGGGAGTTTTTCTCTAATGGAAAACTTCTAAAAGAGGTTAATCATACTATTATTGCTCTTATTCCTAAGGTGTCTGTTCCAAATAAGATTACTGATTATCGCCCCATCTCTTGTTGTAATGTTATTTTCAAATGCATTAGTAAAATAATTGCTAACCGTATTAAAGGGGATTTGGGCGATTTGGTTAATATTAATCAATCTGCTTTTGTTCCGGGGCGTAGGATCTCGGATAACATCTTATTGACGCAGGAGCTAATGAGGAATTATCACAGAAATTTTGGTCCTCCAAGATGTGCTTTTAAGGTGGATATTCAGAAAGCTTACGATACGGTGGATTGGCAGTTTCTGCGTAACATTCTGATTGGTTTTGGATTCCACCATTTAATGGTTGATTGGATTATGACGTGTGTTTCTACTACTTCATATTCCATTTGCATAAATGGTAATTTATATGGCTGGTTTCAAGGAAAAAGAGGTCTCCGGCAAGGTGATCCGTTATCTCCATATCTTTTCACGTTGATAATGGAGATCCTTTCACTTATGTTGCAGCGGAGGGTTCTAAATGCAGAGGTTTTTTATTTTCACAATCGTTGTGAGCAACAGCGTATTATCAACCTCTGTTTTGCAGATGATCTTTTCTTGTTTGCTAGGGGTCACTTGGAATCTGTGCAGGTTATTATGGATGCGTTGGAGGAATTTAAGATAGCTTCAGGTTTGGTTCCAAGTATCCCAAAGAGCACAGTTTTCTTATGCAATGTAGCTACTGCTGTTAAGAGTAGTATTTTACATATCATGCCATTTGCTGAAGGCGAGTTACCTGTCCGATATCTTGGTGTCCCTCTCATTTCGTCCAGGCTTCTATATAGGGATTGTAAAGTACTTGTTGAAAAACTTGAAAGTAGAGTTAATGATTGGCGCAATAAATTTCTTTCTTTAGCAGGAAGACTCCAATTAGTTCGTTCAGTTCTTTCATCAATGCATATCTACTGGGCGTCTGTCTTTGTCTTACCTGTTCGGATTATTCATGATTTGGAACAGCTTATGAGAGGCTTCTTATGGTGTCAAGGTGAAATGAAGAAAGGTAAGGCTAAAGTTGCTTGGGACTCTGTTTGTACCCCATTTTATGAAGGTGGACTTGGTATTCGTAAGCTCTCTGATTTTAATATTGCTTTAATGGTTTCTCATATCTGGTGTATTCTCACTCGTAAAGAGTCTTTATGGGTTAAATGGATTTATTCTTACAAGTTAAAGGATCGAAGTTTCTGGGACGTTCCATGTATAGGTGATATGAGTTGGGGCTGGAGAAAACTTCTACAGATTAGACCACGCATTCGTCAATTTATTTGGTACAAGATTAATAATGGTAGATTGGCTTCTATGTGGTTTGACAAATGGGCAGATTTATGTCCGTTAAGGGACGTTCTTTCGTTTCGAAGTATTACAAGATCGGGGCTCTCTCTATCTAATAAGGTAAGGGATCTTATTACTGATGGTATCTGGCAGTGGCCGCAGGATTGGTATGCTAGATTTCCTAACATTGTCTCTATCCCGGTCCCTGTTATTAATGATGCTCAGGATGATGATTTGATGTGGCGGGATATAAATGGGGTGTTACATCCTTTTTCAGTTTCTTTAGCTTGGGACTCCATTCGGGATAGGGCTTTGATGGTTGATTGGTTTCAGGCTGTTTGGTTTGCTCATTGTATTCCTCGTCACTCTATCCACTTATGGTTAGTGGTTAGAAGAAAATTGAAGACACAAGATCGGCTTAGGCAATGGGATGTTGGCCCTTTGGTGGATCTAAGCCTTCTACGATGTCCGTTGTGTAAATTGGTGCCGGATTCTCATGACCATCTTTTCTTTGAATGTTCTTATTCTATGCAGGTTTGGTTTAAGGTTCGGGGCCTATGTGATATGGATAACATCCCCCCTCGGATTGATGATATTTTAGCCTATGTTATTCCAATTTCTAAGGGAAAGTCTTGTCCTAGCATTATTGCCCGTCTTGTGTTGGCTGCTACTGCGTACTTTATATGGATGGAACGTAATTCAAGACTTTTCAAGAAAAAGCTGTTGGCTGTTGATCAGATTGTTCAGCTTATTTGTGATACTATTCGGTTGAAGTTGATTTCTTTTCGTTTTAAGAAGTTGTCTGCCAGGTCGAGTTTGCTGCTTGACAAATGGAGGGTGCCGAGCTCAAGAGTTCTTCATGATGGGAGTGCCGGGTGAGGGTTGTACTCTTTTTTCCTTGTCCAAGGTTTTTCCCACTGGGTTTTCTTTGGCAAGGTTTTTTAAGGAGGCAGGCTCATTTGGATATCATTTGCTCCTTTCGTGCTGTTGGTGGAAGCTAAAGACAATGTGTGACTTCATGTTTGCATCTTGGTTTCTTTCTAGTTTACTTCCATTGTAGTTCTAGTTTAGTTTGTGTTTATGCCATAACATAATCTCGTGTTAACATGCTGCCTGTAGCATGCGGTTAATGTGGTATATTAGCCACATTCCTTTGTACTTCAACGTTTTTTGGTTAATATATTTACCGGGGAAACCCTTTACCAAAAAAAAAGATACATATGCTTAAAGATATGCCGAATACCAGTCAATATCACACGACTATCAAAAGTATGTATGACGACAGACTATATAAAAACATTATTTCATGTACCACAAAAAACAGAGAAGAATGAACCCAAGAGAAAACCCAAAAATGTAAACAAATGAATAAATTTTATGACGCACGAAAACTACACAGGAGTCCTAATTAGGAATAATGTAGTAGATCGGGTTTATTTAAGTAACAAATCAAATGACATCTGTTGAGTCTGTTCACATCACAAAATCTTTGCCCTTTCACACTAAAAACATCTTCAAAGAAGAGTGATTTTCCCCTTGAGAATATATTTTTCTGAGAAATATTAATGAAAACATGTCAAGGTTGGAAAACCCAAATTGAATCATGGGCAACTGGAAGATAAAGAGGGTTTATAGCTACCTGCACACAAGCATATCGTTGCAATGGTTTGTCAATATGGTAATCAGTGGACAACAAGCGGTGGTTTGAAATAGCGAGATCATAATCTTGTAGTATGAAGGCATAATCACCTAACACTAAATTATGGTCAAATAGGCACGGAGCTTCTTATTTTGTGGCTGTTTGTTTAAGTTATTTATGAGGTTATGAGTTTGTGAGATAGCTTATGTTTCCTAAGCCCCATTTTCTAGGCTCATATAAAATGAGTATTGATGGCAGATGCAATCATATGCTTAGAGACGATCACTATATCCAAGTTAGATAAACAAAAAAAGGGTCAGATGATAACGCACATCAGTAATGACCTAATCAATATAATTTCGATTTACAAAGAGTTAAAAAATGATTATAGAACCTTAATTCCAGCTTCATTGCAGAAATCACATTGAGGAAATTCATTGTTATGAAACCAACTTTGAAGATGAAGGAACGATCTAACAGAAAGTCCAATTATACCATCTGCAATGTCACCCCATTCTACCTATGCCTTATTCTCAATCCTTGCTCTAAATCGAAGCACCACCTAAATAAAGATACAGACTTCGGTTTTAAAAAAGTGTTCTACATATGTAATCATGTAAGAATTAACTTTTTTAAAACCGATACAGATTTCCGTCGATATGTGTGGTTTGATAGAACTTGGGCTCACCATTATCGTTGGAACTTATAAATCAGGATCTCAGCGTACCACATGAACACACAGGAATCGAAGATCGATCAACTGAAAAATGACAAACCAAAGAAAAATGGTGAAAGGTGAATCCTACCTTAAAATTTTCCTCTACGCATCGCTCAAGTGAAACAGATACAGCAAGCTGGGTTTCATCGAACCACAGGCTGGGGAATTTGATAAATTTCTTAGGGGAGAATGATATTAGTCAGTGTATCAATGTTTTGTTCCAAGAAACTTGTAACATCATATTCAACCAAAACACAGTCCATAACTTGGTCTGATAGCTTCTAGATGAAACTTCTTGAGGTCTCTCCAAATTACCTCTAATGATACTGGTCCGGTTATCGTGAGACCCTTTTTGGGATTATAGGTTCTTCAGAACATACCCCCGGGACTTCCCATTTGCTTTTCTCACTGCATCAAAAAGTAATATTTCAGAATCTAGATACACATTACAGTGAGTGGGCTGTTGTGACATGTGGCTGATGAAACATAGAGTATTCATAATGAAAATTTTACTACAATTGACCACTACATTTGTAAACGTAAAAATAGTCAATTAAAAACTAATAGCAAACTTAAAACCTAGTTTGTTTGACAAACTGAAAAGAAGACAACACCCTGTCATGGATCTAATAATTCCACCCTAAACTAAAACAGAAAGAAGATGTTTTTAATGATCATTATAAATTATATTCATTGTCTAGGTTCTGAACTAATTTAAAAAAATCCAAGCCTTCCCATCAGGATTGTAAGTGACGGTGGTGACTATTTACCAATAATTCTCACCAATACTTAGATCTCGTTATTTACCTTCAATCAGGCCCAATAACCATTGGCTTTCATCACTTTCAGAATGTATTGTCTCAAAACACATTAAATTAACAGAGCAGTTACAATAAGCTTACCAAAACATCCCTTAATAGACAACCTAAGAGATTAATCTACCTCATAATAAAGGCGATAAGATGCTTTTGTAGTCGAGGAGTAACCTGTAGTATCTAAAAACAGCTTATATATCGAATATTAGTTCAGAAACTGTATTCAATGTTCATGTTCACCAATTCGTGTGTGTTTTTTTTCTCTAGTAGCGATTTTTTTGTTTAATGATGTATCCGGGTATTAAGTGATTGATGATTAGGGATATTTTATAAAGTGAGTAATTAGAGGGTTTATATGTTTTGTTTTTGAATTGTTCATCCCAATCAGCCGATCGCTTCAGTGGTGGATTCTATTTCCGATCGTTTTAGTGAGTGATTAGTTTGTCCGGGGATTGAGTCTAGGGTTTGGAGAACAGTGATCGGATGAATTTTTGAAGATAGTTGAATAGTTTTCGGTTGAATATTGTTACATAAGTCGGTACAGGACACGACCCGAATGATCACGGCCTAAAATAATGCTGACGTGGATTTATAGCATGCTTATGTGGCATATCCCTCCTCTTATATATATATATATATATATATATATATATATATATATATATATATATATATATATATATATATATATATATATATATATATATATATATATATATATATATATATATATATATATATATATATATATATATATATATATATATATATATATATATATATATATATATATATATATATATATATATATATATATATATATATATATATATATATATATATACACTAGTGGCAAAAATCGTCCGATGGACGGGTATGACTTATGATTGTCGTTTTACTTTTTTATTATAGAAATATTTGTTTGTAATGTTTTGTGGACACGTATGACTTCTATTATTTATATGGTAAATATTTGTTTTTTAACTTCGATTTTAGTTTAGTTGTCTTTTAATGCATTATTAGTCATGACTTTTTAAGCATTGCACTCTTTTTTTATAAATGTAATTATCGTATATATTTTTTAGCTAAATATTGGTGTTTAATATTGATGGGCGAACATGACTTATAACTATCGTGTGTATATATATATATATATATATATATATATATATATATATATATATATATATATATATATATATATATATATATATATATATATATATATATATATATATATATATATATATATATATATATATATATATATATATATATATATATCTTTACATTATATATAAGACGAGGGATATGCCACATAAGCATGTTTTAATCCACGTCATCATTATTAATAAGGAAATAATATGTTAATAAATATTTTCGGAAAAAAGTAGATGCCAAGATTTGAACTCGGGCTGGTATGCGCAAGATACAACATGTCAACCAGTAAGGCATTCTAATATTTGTGACAAACTTTGCGAACGAAAATTAATAAACGCACTTCATTCTTCATTCCTTAAGGATTTAAACTAAAAACAGAAAAAGGGTACGCCTCCTTCTGCATATATTTTTTTTCTCTTAAACCCTAGAACCATTCATGCATTCTGGTGTGTTTTCTCAGGTAGTTTTTTACTCTCAAAACTCTAATAATGTATGGCTAATCTTTTGAATTGTCTGATATCAATGTTTTTCACAGAATGGAATGTAGAAGGGAAAATCTAGCTATATAGCATATGGATGCCTTTTCAAAGGTATTTAATCAATTCTATGTGTTATTTTTATTACTATTATTAGCTTTCAGATGTTAATATGCTTATTTCGGTGGTTATTTGTTTATTTTCTATGTTGATAGACAATTTTGAGTTTTGCCTATTCGGATTATTAATTTTGAGTAGCGCTTAATAATAAATAGGATGTTGCTTAATTTTGAAGCAAATAAGAAGCTTTGAAGATTGGATGAAGCTAATAAACCTACGTCCATACTTACTGTTGAATGACATGCTATAGAAGTTGGGAATTTGTTGTTGAGGTATAAATCTTTAGGTTTTGGAACGGGCATCCGTAATTTTGATACAAGGTGATATTTTGAGTTTTATGTGTTTAATTATATGCATTGAGAATAATTGGCGAAAGATTTTTTTGGGTGTTTGGATCTTTTTCAGTCCACAAAAAACTAAGCATTTGGGTTTGTCGAAGAATTTGCAAGGAATTGGCTTTCTTAGAGGTGGGTTTTACTCTAGGTTACAATGCTAAATGCACATTATTATTATGTATTGTTCATCTTTTATAAACCCTACTGTATATTGCAGTGTATATTCTCAGTCATCGAACGCAGCAATTGGTCTATGATGAAATCCATGGATATGCTTTGACTACAATAACCCTTTTCTGGACGATACCTCTCCAAAGGATAATGTATTTGTTGATGATTAGTTGTATCGGTATGTGTCACATTCTTTATGTTATCGCATTTGTCACCTTGAATTCTCCTCACATTGACCACATGTTTTTGTAAAATAATTATGTGATATTAATGTAAATAATCTACATTGATTGTTTTCTTTTTGTATTACTTGTGCCAATGTGTGCTTAAATATAATATATTTTACGACATGTATTTTTTTACTCATAATTAACCTCCTGTACCTTAAGCTTCTTCTTGCATTTCATAATGCAGTTCTTGTGCGTCGTGTTCTATATTTTGATATCCTAAAGTCTTATTAGAGTCTGATTTTCATTTTATTCTTTGTACAGGTGTCGCAGCTTGCAATCAATTTGACCCGTTTAGGCGCTTTATTGTTAGCAAATCCTATCAAACACTCAGGGTTTCTACAATCGCACTACAAATGGGTTTGAGAGCAATGACTACTTGCTATGAATTCAGACACCGCAATTGCATCTGCGTAAAGTTTACTCTCTTTTTGATAAATGTATATGTGTGTTGACCATTTACGATACAATTTGAGTAACTTTTAACCCATAGGACCTGTTTACTTTTAAGGCTGAAATATTTGAACTTACATATTTATTCCTTGAAATTACAAACCACCTACATTTCCTTAAATTGAATCACTTTTCTACAAACGTACAACTTTAAGGGGTGTTTGGCTATGGCTTTAGGGGACCTTGGCTATGGATGCTTAAAAAGGGAACGAAACACTCAGGGTTTATATAATCACACTACAAACGGCTTTGAGGGATTGATAAGCTCATAAGCCGTTAAAAATGAGCTTATAAGCTTATCGCATTTTCAGTATGCTCTTAAGGTGAATTTATGTATATTCACCGCCTCACCGGTAACCAACAATCATACAACATGTGTTTTTTTCATTAGTCTTTACCCTTTACAATGGTTTGGTTTAGGTAAAAATTTAGATCGGACGATTGTTTATAGGATCTATGATGAATGTTGGGTTTGGGTTTTATGAAAAAATAGATTGGGCCACAAAGAATATGTGCTAACAACAACCCAGGAAAAGGATTTCCAATTTTATAATGCGATCTCTTTTTAGTGGTTCACTTCGTCAACCGGGTCGAATGGGTTGAAAGTTGCCCAAACTCTGTCTAATGTGTACATTCTCTCTAAGTTTATCGGGTCATAATACTGATTGTGTAATCATAATTAAGTGTTTAGCACATGTCATATGTTAACAAATATTAAAAAAACGGACAAAGAAGTATATTAGCGAGTCAATCATAACCATTTTTTACCTGGTTTCATAACCCGGTTCATGTGTTGCTAAGGTGATCAAATGAACAAACAGATACAGGAAAGACTCACCTAGAACATTAAAAGGGCCTAATTCTCAAGAGCATTTCATTTTTCTGGCGATGACTACTTGTGACTTGGAAGTCGTGGCAATTCTTTTTTTAATGTTTGTAGTAAATATGACTGTTACGCAAATAATCAGTTTGTATGATCATTTGCATGATTCTTTTTTCAATGCTTCAACTTAACTTATATTTTCACTTAATATCCTGTGATATAAAGATAGATCAAATTAATTACATGTAAAACAGGTGTAGCAACACCTTGCAGTCAATTCTATCAAGGTAGGTCTTTTTTTTAGCTTACTCGGAATCCCTCCTTTAGCAGCTGAATATTTGGGTTATGCAACTTAGTGAGTATTTCTTCAGCTATTCTCACAGCCTTTAATAAAATGTACACAAATTTTCAACCACTTGCTTTGCTGCAGGCATCTCTCATGTTATAGAGGCCATACATTATATATAATTTCATTCTCGTGATTTATCATACACGAGAATATGTTGAGAAAAAGTTGCTTTGAATTTGTTAAAAATGTTGATCAAATACCATTCAAGAGTTTTATGTTAGATACGAGTACAAAAGTGATTTGCTTTATCCAAAGAATGCTAATAAGATGGAAAAAAAATGAGCAGTCCCAAACATCCTCTTATCTCTCTTGATATTTTTTATTGTACTACTAAAATATGTGTTTATACACAGGTAGAAGAAGTGACACAGAGCTGATCTATGCAACAGCAGGTAGGAATTGGATCTTTGCTATACCTATGGGAAAATAAGCTCAGTATGGCAGTCATTGTAGCTGATCTATGGAGCAACAGGTGTACCTTGATGCAATTGCTGATTAGCAACCACATGCACCCGCTCTTTATTCTCAGGTTTTATTCTCTATGGCAGACCTGTCATAAGAAAGTAAAATCACCTTCTGTCGATGGCAAAGTTTCATACTTGGTCATCTAGGTTTGTTTACCTATTATTATGAAATTGAATCTCGATAATCTTTTCGTTAAATGGAGGTTGGTCTCAAATTAAATGTCCTAAATCTGAGTTTTCCCTTTACACTGGCCTTATTTATATTAAGTGTGTTTATATACTGAAACTTGTGGGGCTGCTATATTGTTATCTGATTATTAATGTCAAACAACATCATCTGATAGATTTACTACTATATCTCAGTAATCGCAATCATATGAGGGGAAATCCAGAGTTCATATGCTATGATCATCTTTCCTAAAAAAAGGATGTCTCAGTGATCTGCATAAAGATTGGAATTAGTAATAATGCATGCAGAGAATAAAAGGTACATTGGACCCGTGTCTTCTTTTTGGACTTAGTTCGATTCACAGTCTATTGTAAGTTTATGAAGCATGTGTTAATCAGATGGAGCTTACTTCTCAGAAATATTGACGTTCCACTTTTCCTATTGTAAGTTCTTACTTATTATTAATTTTTTTCCTGCCCAAACTGTCAATGTAATATTACACTGGAACTTTTAACAGGAAACAATGTAGAAGCATTGAATTTATTGTGAATGATATAATTTAAAGGAAAATAAGATGTTTATTCAAAGCAGCCATGCCTTGCCGCTGCACAATGAGTGAATCGATTGCGAGCTATTTCGGGTGAAGTAATGTACTCATTTTTTTCTCAAAACGATGTTATGTATTGATTATATCTAAGTTTAGTCTGATATGAACAACGATTATGGATTGCAAAATTTCTGGCCGACCGAGGTTAAAAGTTGAAGATAAATGGTACTAATGATGAATTTAAGGTTGTACAGTATGAAGATATAATACCTGTTTCTGATGGTATCTTATAATCTGCATTTTTATTCGTAACGGTTATATAATGATTTTACCGCAGAAGTCAAGTATGGTAGAAAACTGGTGGATAAGCAATACAATTTGGTTTCACGTCCACATCTGTGGTTGTTGGTCAATCTCTTTTCGTGTCTACTACTATCTAGATGTGATATATTAAATTAAGATAAAACTATGGACATAGTTTTTGTGTTCATAATTTTCCTTGCTTGCAGGATATATGACTTGATGCATCTACCCCCACATCCAACTACAAAAAGAGGTATGATTATATGTAAGCAAAGAGTAGTTAAAAAGATTAGTGAGTTTCAAGCTGGCGTAGTTGAAGAGGTTAATGACTCTACATAACGTAGTTGAATAGGTTTTAGACCCCTAATTTCAGGAAGCTTTCAAGTGATGATAATGTATCAGCTTACATACAAGAAAAAAGAGGGCAATATTGCAAGATCATAATGGGACGGTTCAATCTTGAATAGACTGTCTGTTGAGAGATCCATATAATAAGACTCAATTATTAGTGTAAGAGGTAGAAAGAAATTAAGCAAAGTGTTTGCTCCTTATAATATCATGGAAAATAAATCAACGAAAATTATATCCCCATGAGCCTACTTGATATTCTATTCCATTATGTATTAAAAAATATATCACAACTTGATGTGTTGAGATATGATAATGTAATAGGATTTGTCTTTGTAGCGGTGGACTCAAAATCAAAAAACAGTCAACAACCATTGATTAAAAAATGAGGAAATATTAGTCCTATTAGGCTATTACCATGTAATGATTTGTAAAGGGGTTTATGTTGGTTACTCTTATATTCACCGTTTTAAAATTACTTTATATTTTTTCTTTTTCGTTTGTTCCAAAATTATTTTCTACATTTAAAAATAGTAGTTGAATTGGTTTAAATTTACTTTATTACCCTTAGCCCAAATTTATATTTATAAAAATAAAAGAAGACACAAATTAATTATCAAAGGGCAAAACTGTTTTTATTTTGCTTTCATAAAAACGAAAGCATTAATTAATATATTTTTCTTAAACCGTATAATTCTTTATTTTGGTTAAGCTTATTAGTGGGGCTTAGGCTTATATTATATAAGCCATTTATGGCTTATATATTATAAGTATATAAATCTATGTTAAGTGTTTGGTTAGGCTTATTAAAATTACTCCCTCCGTCCCAAAATTATTGGCCTCCGACAAAAAATACACAGATTAAGAAAAGTGCATTTATTACAGCTTTCTCTTTCTTACTTTTTGACAGAATGACGATCTTACCCTTAACTAATTAATTAGAGTCTTCTTTAAATTTTGTAATATTAATTTCAAAGAAGGGTAATATAGTAAACTTGACCAAACATCCCTACCTATTTTTAGTAGTGGACAATTAAATTGGGACATCCCAAAATGGAAACATGGACAATAAAAATGGGACGGAGGGAGTAATAAAGTAAAATGACAAAAAAAACATATGAATGTTAAATTATGTAGTTATTAAATAAGGGTATAAAGGTCTTTTTATATGTAATAGTTATATAAGCCTACCTTTTGTTATAAAAGCCTCAAATGTTTGACTTACCAAAATCCCCTTATATAAACTTATAAGCCTTCGGTTTATAAGCTAATAAGCTTATAAGCCCACTATATAAACTAATAAGCTTAATAGTTATAAGTGAGGTTTACAATAATAAAATAATCTCGCGTTTATGAAGGTGCACATACTCAAAGATTTGAGATAATCATACATGTAATAATAAATAATGAATAGTATTTGATTCTTTTAAGCTTGCATGAACCAAATAATGATTAATGTAATGTGAACCTGGAAACACAATGGACTGCTTCAAATCAAAAGTGACCGTGAATATTGAGGTCTTTATACACAGCATATTTACACATCAACAATTCGTAAAAATTACGCGACACGTTTTAGTTACTTAGTTAGATGCACATCATACTTACACATAAACAATTCATAAAGATATTATTACCTCCGTTTCATATTAAATGTCTACTTTAACTTTTTTCGAATTTTCTTTTCAAGGTTTGACTATAAATATTAATGAAAATTATACCAATTAGAATACACTTAAAACTCAATTTATTCATATATTTTACATCAAGTAAATAAAACTATTTATGGTCAAAATTAAAAAAGAAAGATAAAAAAAAATCTAAATGAACATTTATATGGAACAGTGTATTTAGGATATATATTTGAAAGAAAAAAAATGGTTTTTTTTTCAAAAATTAACATTAAATCAAAAAAATTCATATATGACTCGAACACCAACGAGACACTCCTTGAGTCCATCCCTGTATATAACGCAAGGGTATACATGCATTTGTATTATAATAAAGTCGCACACATATTGAACTTTACATATTAATTTATTTATTATTATAAACTTTTCTGACATATGTTATTGGTATGGTTGAAGTTAACTGACATTATAATTGTTACCATAGTCATTTCACATGAGTGCCCAATTCTCTTACATTATAAAATTACATTTTTTCAAAGTATGTAAACAATTTGGCAAACATTATACTATATTAAAAAAGAATATTAAGTAAAAAAAACTTTAACTTCAATAATTAGAAAAAAAAAGAAATTATAAACAAATATTACAAATATTAATATATTCTTACACCATTTTAACTATATATATATATATATATATATATATATATATATATATATATATATATATATATATATATATATATATATATATATATATATATATATATATATATATATATATATATATATATATATATATATATATATATATATATATATATATATATATATGACAAATTTTAATGTGTTCTACTTGAATTAGGGGTGTTTAAGCATAATATGTTTTAAACGTTGTTTGGATTAAAATATATGATACATGCTATTGGAAGCAAATATACTAATGGTTGCGTGTTGTTTTTTAAACAACGGTTTTTACGGATAACTTTATATATCTTTTCAAGATAAACGAGAATGGAAAGTCTTAAGTTGTGAAATTCTTTACTGATTATTCGCTTCTTATTTATCCAACAACTATAATGACTATGTATTATTTTCTATAACAATTATGATTCACATTCAATTATTTAAAATGTAAACAGTACATTAAGTTTAATAATATTTTAAAAGCTATGTTAATAATTTACTTTTAAATAATTAAATCATGCATTAAAAAACAAATATACTAAAGAAAGCATTAAATAACCAACACTATGCTTAAAAAGACAAACAAATATTTACTCAAACAAAAAACTTAAAAAATAATTAATTCAGTAAGTAAAAAACTGAAACAACAAATACAAGTCATCACGACCGATAATACTAAAAATTTCCAAACAAATATTTACCAAATAAAAAAATTAAACAACAATAAGAAGTCAAACTTGTCAATCGAACATTACAAACAAATGTTTAATATATAAAAACAAGTTAAACACAATTAGAAATCATACCCGTCCATCGGACGGGTTTTGCAACTAGTATATATATATATATATATATATATATATATATATATATATATATATATATATATATATATATATATATATATATATATATATATATATATATATATATATATATATATATATATATATATATATATATATATATATATATATATATATATATATATATATATATATATATATATATATATATATATATATATATATATATATATATATATATATATATATATATATATATATATATATATATATATATATATATATATATATATATATATATATATATATATATATATATATATATATATATATATATATATATATATATATATATATATATATATATATATATATATATATATATATATATATATATATATATATATATATATATATATATATATACTAGTGGTAAAACCCGCCCGATGGGCGGGTATGACTTGTGACTATCGTTAATAATTTTTCGTTAGCTAAATGTTAGTGTATAAAAATTGTATATTCTACACAGGTTATTTTTTAATTTAAAACTTCTTGCATATTATAATATTTTTTTAAAAATCTTCTTTTAAAAAAAACTTAGTACATAAAATATATAATTTATAAAAAAAATTAAGGGGAGTTGAAATTAGTGGCAATTTAAAAAATAAAATTAGTAAAATGATTGATCCAATAAGGTTTAAATAGTACGAATGTTTGTCAATTTGTTTGTTTTATATTACTAAGTATATTTTATATTTTTGAATTAACCGTAGATAACTCGTATTAACTTTATTGTAAATTGCACACAAAAAAACATAAAAGAATTGTAGTTAAATAATTAAAAAAAGTATAAACTGTCTTTTTTAAAACATTGTTGTAAATTTAAAAAAAAAACTTGGAAAAAGAGTTTTTTAAGAAAAAGTTATTATTATGATATGTTTTTATGATTTTAGCGAGCAATATTTTACAACGACGCCTTATAAGTAAAGTAGTAAAATTGAAGTTTATGATGTTTATGCATTTGGTTGAACTTGCTTCATTTTTGAATCCGCTCATAAATGTTCTGCAGTGACTACTGAAAAAAATAACAAAAACCGTGACAATTATTTATGTTGCAATATATAAATTAAACATACCAATTTCGTCTATTAAAATTTTCAATATAATAGACTTAATAGAAATCTACGTTTTTTTTAACATAAGAAATCTACGTTTAAACAAAGCATAAATCATAACTAAATTAATGGTAGATCTCAGATATAAATGACATTTACAAATATAGAGTAAGAAAATCATCTATGAAACTTAGTGTAGTGACCCTCCATCATCCCATTTATCATCTAGCAAACTTCTTTTAAAGGTGGAATTGTCACATTTACCCTGAAAAAAGGATTCATCATGACGCTTCTTAATTGAACCTATGTATAACAAACGTGCGTGATTTATAGATTTTCGTATTCCAACTACAGGTTCTCCAAATATATTATCAGAGAACATTCTATTTGATCATTGAACATGTGCATTAAAATACAAAGTCATACATAATTACACATGGCATTTCAAAGACGAGTAGCAAATAACTTGCGTTTAAGATTGATATACAATTTTGTTTTTTTTCATACAACTTAGTAAATGAAAGTTATAAATGTAAAAATTGAACCAAGATACTTTATAGTCAGAAGTCTTCCTTTTCATCAAGCTGTTTATATATTAGTCACAAGTAAGGAGCGCTAAAATAATTGACCCAATCACGTAACCAAAAGTTAGCAATCTGCCACCAGGGATTCCAGCTTTGGCTGCTTCCCTGCCACGTGGATCTGGTCAATCAAGAACAAATCATAACAGTTAAATGGGTAACTTGAATGCACAAACTGCGTATATCATTTTTTAGTAAAATGAAGCTATATATACTCTTATAATAATCCCATATCCCCTGTCTTAGAAATGAAGCTATATATATTAAATGTTTTGAAACCCGGGTTTCAAATAGACCCGGTCGAGTCATCGGGTCCGGGTTAGCCCGGTTTTTCTATAAAAAAATTAATATTTTTAATAATTAACAAAAATATATATAAAAATCATAAAAACTTCAGTATATTAAATATATAAGTTGATTACCAACCAATATGATATGAAAAAATAAAATTTCGTCACAAATACGTAAACTTTATATATTTTATTAAAAAAAACCCGAAAAATTCAAAACCTGGTCGGGTCTCGAGAAACGGGTTGACCCGGGTCACTCCAAACCCGGCGGGTATAGCTGGGTTTCGGAAATGTAAAACTCGGGTCAATATGACCCGTTTTTTTGCCGGAACCGGGTCAACCGGTTGACTTGGCCGGGTCGACCCGGGTCTGAAAACACTCTTATATATATGAATTTTTTTTACCTACAATCGATTTAGCTTTGCTCTTCTAGTCTTATCCGTGTCCCTTTATCCTTTTCGGGCAAGGATTTCTTTATCGAGTCCAAAGACTGCAAAAAAGATATTAGGATTTTCAATAACCTCATGAAAAGTGAGGGCTTTACCTGGTTTGAGTCTGTGTGGCGGTGGGCTCAAACCCCGTGGATTAGTCGGCCAATGAGTCGGAAATAACGGTTACCAAAAAAAAAATATTATCAAATATTACCAATGCATATAGTATAAAGGACTTCTTATTTCCTGCATACGAAAAGAAAACAATCAGGTTAGGATTCAAGGGCATTCTCTTTACAGATAGAGGGAGTATATTTCGTCACCTGACAGTGATTAGACAGTAACCTATGTGTGAGCCGTACTACTTCCCTCTCCAACAAATAAGACGTGAAAAGCTTACTATAAATTCATATACCTAGAGATATATAGAATCCAGATCATTTATCCATTTCAACCCCTATCCTGATTTTCTGGCCTTGTACTGCCATAGACTGACTTTACAAAGTGTACGTTTGTTCATCCGAGTGTATACTTTATTACTTAAAAAGTAGTACTCCGTATTAGTCGATCAGAGTAGGAAATATTGACGTAGTGCTTATATATATCTGAATTTTAGAAATTTCTTTCCACTTTTCATTTGCTTCAGACTTATACTTTAGTTTTATGGGTAATGTGTACTTATAAGAAGATCACATGACTTACGTATCTTTGATCTGATGATAATTTTGTTTAAATGTGTGACACTCCCAGTTAAGATTTATTGACTTGAGAAATGAAGAATTAGTTCACGCACCTGATGTTCCATGACTCAAGATTCCTCTTAAAAGCAGCTATAAATAGTTCTTTGACATGAGGCTGAGGGTTCAATGATGGCCACGCCGCAAGAAATCCTTTAACACATAACTCACTGATAAAAATTGCTATAAAATAGTTCATTGACATAATGACCTGAGGCTGAGGGTTCGATGATGGCCACGCTGCAAGAA
Source organism: Glebionis coronaria (assembly GCA_025667525.1). Classification (NCBI taxonomy): domain Eukaryota; kingdom Viridiplantae; phylum Streptophyta; class Magnoliopsida; order Asterales; family Asteraceae; genus Glebionis; species Glebionis coronaria. The sequence goes on along the minus strand of CM046878.1, from coordinate 335,383,003 downwards.
ACCCTTTAAGTCGTTTACATAACTCACTGTTGTTGTGATGCTGAAGAGATCAATAGAACTGATGAGCAAAAACAAATGTCAATAGTATCAAATGTACTTGCGTGGTCAGTATAATGAAAGAGAGTTATCCGAGTCAATATTAAATATTATAGGCATACAACTGCAAAGTATATCAGATCTAACTTACCATGGTAGGTAAAATCAATTTAATCTATAAGACTATAACTACATATAAAAGACAAAGATTTACAACTATTTTAAACGTTAATGCTGGTTAGTAGTGAAAATCTTTGTTAGCTATACGTGATATGGACACGCAGTTTGTGCTCGTATCGCTTCCAAAAAACAAATGGTTGTTTATTTACATGCCATATAAACCCAACTCGTTGGTAAAAATTAACTTCTCACCACATACACATCACATTTAAAATCTATCAAATTAATAACATGAAAGTTGTCTCCATACAATATGAAAAAGAAAAGAATATAATGAACTTGCTCTGCATCAAATATGTTGCAAGCATGCATTTCCTGCATGCTTAGTTGAAAGATTCTACAAGTGTTCCAATGCCCGCTCACAAAAAGTTTTTAAATGATGAATAACCACAATAAAGTACCATGCTTCTTTTTAATTCAAATCCTTTTATTTCATCAAAGGTTGATACTACATAAAGTATTTATACTACCTCTAAATTAGAAAGTTCTTTATTCAATTAACAACAATAAAACTTGAGAAGTTATTTTCATTACTAATCGCGTGTTAATAAAGAACCTGCTTCGTCCCGTTGTTAGGAGATAATATAGGTTGACCTGGTTAGTTAATGAAACATATTTTTCAAGGAACAATAGCACCAGATAAAACCAAATCAGGAAATTATGTTGCACTGGTCACTCAGGATATAGTAAGTACCTTCATAAGAAGAAAGTATACTTGTTATGGAAGCTGACGTCCCACTACCACCTGCGCCATAACTGCCATCTATAGCACAATGCAAAACCATGACATCAATATGCATATAAATTTATTTGTTTGACCAAGCAAGTAAATAATTTACTTTTGCGATCGTACCTCTCCGTAGCCATCCGGATAACTGATTTCAGCAAGCTATTGCTTGGAAAGTTACACATTAATCAGGCTCATTCATGTGACAGTTAACTTAAAAAATTTGCATTGTTGACTAAGCTGTGATATTATCTATGTTCTTTCCAACTGGATTTAAGTTATAGTCCTAACCGACACCAAGTAAAAAGATTTGGTACACATACCCAACATGTTAAGGTTTTCCATGATTACTTACAAATGAGTCCACTTTTAGATATGTCTCAACTCCAAAATAACTAAATAGGAAACGGGTCAGAGAGGGTGAGAATTGAGTCAAGACACCATTTGAAGGAGATAGTCCCAACAATCCTCAAAGAAAAATCGGTGAGGGACAAATAGCAATATAGAAAATTAGCTTGAAAAAGCTTACATGTTCATTCAAGCACATACATTTAAGGCACTCAAATAGCTAACATGTTCATTCACTCACATAAATCATTAGCGTGTTCAAAGCAACTACATAAAGTACAAAGAGTAGAGTAAACATTAAAGTAGTATTATAGAGAAAAAGAAATCAAATTGTGGCAGCCCCGTGTCCATATAAAGTGCCTTCATCGGCTCATAGTTACTGATGCTAATACTTACCAAAAAATTGAATCTACTTGGAATTAAAAATGATCTATTTTAAGAATTTTCACACACACAAACCCAGAATTTATCATTTAACCCTCATGGTGATAGGTTAGGCTGATGAATCAATGGACATGAAAATCTATTCAAAGTGCAAGGTAGTTAAAAGCGAAAGCGACCTTAAAGCGACATACCTGTTTCCAAAGCGAAAAGCGAGAAAAGCGAGCGCTTTAGTAAGCGATAGTGTCTAACATGAAAACAATTATTAAATAAGAGCATAATTATCTTAAAATCTTCATTTTTAATATAAAAAGACCACAAAATAGAAGTGCATTTAAATAATTTAAAAGATTAGGGCCGGCTGTACATCTTCTTTATCTAAAAGTTTGAAAACTGGTCGTTTTTTACAATAGCGGGCGCTTTAAGGTCGGTTTTCAGTCGCTTTCCTTGCTTCAGTAAAACGCCTCGCTTCAACAGATATAAAGCGCTTTGGGTGACTGCTTTTCTCGCTTTAGCGAGCACTTTTCTCGCTTTTGACAACCTTGTCAAAGTGTTACAAAATTCAATGTTAAAACAATATGCAATCAAACTCCATAAAAAGTAACATACCGTTGATAATTTAAATCAGAGAGACAAAATCGAATTG